>OZ020269.1:23012962-23612962 GCA_963971225.1 Melieria omissa | reverse complement strand
GGTCCGACAAGGTGCTTCACGACGACCCAAAAATGCTTTAGTTTTGCGAACTGTGACTGCAAGATTTTCACCATTTTTGTAGTGAATTTTAATAATTTCAATGCGTTGTTGAAGCGTGTATCGTTCCATTTTTAGTAATGGCGTAGTTTCTACTTGTCAAATGTCAAAGAATAAAAGCTTGAAAAGTTACAGCTACCGAAATACCGGGTGATTCAAAATAACACCTCTTGTTGGAAACCCCCATACTTTAATTATAACCTCAAAATGAGAGTAGAATTCATGAAACGTTTGAAACGTTCCTTCTCTGCCACTCGAAATCAGAAATAAAAAAGTGTTATTTAGTTATGTTCAGAGTTTTTCACTTCCATATTTCTAGCATAATCGAACCCTTTACAAGAAAACTAAATATGTGCACAGCCCAGCTGCCTCAATAACCCAGCGTAAAATGCATTGAACTCTTATCCCAGAAGTTGTGGGTTCTATTCCTACTTGGTTTGCCCCGCACTTTGCTGCAATGTGCAATTTTTCCTTAATACTAATTGTTTTCCTTCCGAAGTTTTTTTTTAGATTTTTATTGGTTATTTGATTTTACATGGTAAAAACTTGAAATTTAAAATTAAATTTAAATTTTAAGTCCTGAGTATTGAAAACCTTCAGCATTATCCAATCAAAACCTCAACCTTTGAATAAGATTATTTTCTTCCCACTCCAATCAATTCTGATAAGCAATTCATAGCAAATTTTACTATCCACTAGCAGTACTAAAGCAACAACAACACCTCTAGCCACACGAGCAAAAATATTTCACAGCGCATACATCATCCAGAATAAGCTCATCAAAGACACAAACCTTTGCATTTTTCAACAACATCTTCTTACTAATAGCAACGAATGAAAAGAGAGCACTCTACACAACCCAGTGATAAACTTTCCCATACAGAAACGACTTTGTGTGGTTTTTCATAAAACAAAAATACAGGTTTTTGACATTAGTCTTCAAACTTTCTGGTTATCGAATTATTTGGGTATGGAATGTCTTCAGGATTTTTTAATCTAAACATTAGCTGCTAAACATTCGTTTTTTAAGACAGTAATAAAAACTGTTTGTGATTTTATTTAATAAAACAAAAATTAATAAAACCAAAAATTTTTAACATTAGTCACCAAAATGTAAGGAAAATATAATTATTTGGTTATAGAATGTTCGCAGAATTTGTTAATCTTAACATTAGCTGCTAAACATTAGTTTTATGAAGACAGTAATACCATTTTAATACCATCTAAGTTATTCACTTAAGGGGGGCACTCCATGAAACGCTCAAAAAAATGACCAATTTTCTTTATTTTACTGTACAAAAAAAGAAAGAGACAGAACAATCCGTTTGGAACATCTGTAGGTATTAGTTAAAAGTTCACAAAAAAAAGTTATACATAAAAAAAATTTAAAATGGCAAACATATTGAACATGTTCCGAGGCTTGGTTTAAAAAAAGACGTCTTCCCGTCCACACGATGCCGTCCGAAGCTAAAGTCTGAAACATACAAATTATATATCAAATTAATCAGCAGGCGCCAAGTGCGTGAACCTCAAAAACTATAAAAATTTTCCAAATTTAGCAACAAAGCCATATAAACTACAAAAAAGTTCGTTTTTTCTTACTTTTCTTTATTTATTTTTTTAATAGATTTCAGAGATTCATGCACTTCTCTGTTCAATATCCCACAAAATGAGTATAGATCGGTCGTGTAGATCGGTTCAGTAGTTTTTTTTTATCATGTGGACGGACTACAAAAACGTGTTTATGAGGAAACGCGTTCCAAAGTTATTCGGAACACCTGGTGTGGCTGAGCGCGCGTCGATGAAAAGAACTGTGTCTCCGAAAGTTTTCAGAGTTCGACTTTGAAACTTTGCAATAATGTTCTCGGATAATATATATTTTGATTAAAGCAAAAAAAAAAATCGATTTTTTTAAACCATTTCATGGAGTGCCCCCCTTAAGACTTCTGAAGAAAAGCTGATTATGAAAACACACTAACATACATAAAGTAAGACGGCTGCTTAATTGAGACTAACTTTGCAAAACCAAGTTAGAGTATGGTTACTACTTACTAGTTACTTGTTATTCAGTACTACCAACAAGTCTTGATCGATTTCAAGTCAATAAAAGCTGTTGCATAGTGTTATCGAAACTGTTGAGTTTAGATAATGTGAACGAAGAAACAACTTGACCCAAATATTTTTTGCTGTGTACAAGACCTAAGCTTGAGCTCATGGACTAAGCTGACTATATACACAATGATTCAAAAGTTGAAATCTCCAAAGGTTGAAATCTCCAAACCAACAAAACATTTTAAATGGTTTAATGAAAACAAAACCTTTGATAAAATTTAACACGAAATGGTTTAATGAAAACAAAACCTTGAAAAACATATTAACACTAAATAGATCAGCAAATTAGTTTCTATGAACGTCTGATTTAATGTCATGCAATAAATTTTTTGTTAAACTTACAAACTCTACGGCTCAAAAATACTCACAAATACACTAAAAAAGTCTAAACTCCAGTCAAGCACACTTTATGCTCTTTTCACCTTTTTCATCTAATTTCCTGTCATTGCTTTCATAGCTTCCAACTGCTTTTTCTTTTTTCATCTGATTATACAAAGTCTTTGCCGCTTCCTTAAGAATTGTCGTCATTCACCAACTTTCACAATGAATTATATTTCAATGGAGCAAGAGTTTGAATTCAGCTCATTGCGAATTTTACTGCCTTTTTAAACAATAATAAATGCTTTTATTACATTTTTAAAGCATCGCCAATTATTTTTAAGCATTTGCATTTATTATTCGAAAGATTTTCCTTGGCAATCGAGCGTATAATAAAATTATAAATGTGCCAAGACACATAATGTTATCAAATTTTTGTTATGCGCTGCAATTTCTTTACAAATTTTTAATTGCTGGCAATTTTGTATTTTACGCGCAGCCTCTCGGTCGGCCTACACTCTCGTAAACAACAAAATTAACTTAACTTTGATAGCGCTAACACGCTATACGTGCTTTGAAGTTTTGCCTGCCCACCTTCCACGCGTCCTCTGCCGCTACGCCCACTCCTGCTGCCGTTGTCAACTTTCCTTTAATTTTGCGCACTTTGCCGCTGCGCCAAGTCGAGCACAATGTGTCCCAAGTGGCCGCAAACTCACACACAACTTCATACAAGTATTGTGTTGTCGATAAGTTGTCTGATTAAGTTCGCGCATAGAGAAAAAGTTGAGTCAAGGAATGCGCGCACGCACGTACACGACTACCTACACAGTCATCTCACTTCACTTGTTGACTTGGCGCCTCTAACTTGATTAATTAAAATGAAAAGCGAGTTCCGCTAAGTATCTCAAATTCCACTTATACTTTTGTATACTGTTCACTTTGTGATACACTTTCGATGGCAAAAGTTAGGTCTGCACGCAGCAGCCGTTAATAGCTTGCAGCATGCAGTGATTGCTGCCCGGGGAAAATAATTGTCCATGTAGAAAAATACTGGCGAAAATTTTATTACAAAAACGTGTTTCGGAGAATGCCAAATGTTTACCAAAAATTTACTATATATCAATCGAAAATCGAGCGCCTGTTTTGGCAGAGAGTGCTAATTTCTTGATTTAATCATTGCTTTAGGAGAAAATATTTTAATGGCAATCAGTGTTAGTTAAAAAGTTATGAAACTTGGATTAACAGAATGTCAGACACTAAGTTTCATTAACAATGAAATGTAGAGAGTTGGCCTCTCTAAATAAAGGTTGGGTTAGGGTTAGAGAGCTGGAAGAATAGAAAAGCAAAGAAGAGAGTTACCAGAAAAAGACGTGTACCGAATGTTTATAGGTTAGGTTAGGCTAATTAAACCCTTTCCGACCTGAAAATAACAGCCCGCTGTATGAATTGTAAGGGCTGTAGTCCAATATATTGGACATTGTGACTGAAAGGGTTAAACTGGTTACCTTTGTATGAGACATTCTTAGGCCTATGTGGCTCCTTGTGATACCACAAATTTCAATTCCAACACTGTTTTCTATATAGCAAGAAAATTAACAAAAGCGAATTTCAATTACTTTAAATGAAAGTTTCTTAGATAGTAACTAACTAAGCTATCCATACAAAATTGTTAACCCTTTTGCTGCTATATTTATGGTGCTGGGAGACGTCGGCGGAGCACAATTAAAAACAAAAGGCGGAGCGGTTTTCAATTTGATTCCGCTACTAAAACACGAATGACAACACAAAGATAGAGATAGAGATAGAGATAGAGATAGAGATAGAGATAGAGATAGAGATAGAGATAGAGATAGAGATAGAGATAGAGATAGAGATAGAGATAGAGATAGAGATAGAGATAGAGATAGAGATAGAGATAGAGATAGAGATAGAGATAGAGATAGAGAGTACGTTCCCGCTCCGTCGCCATTAGGTTGGTGGTACAGGTTAGGTTGAGCTTGCTCCCTATTTGCGCTGACCCGGCTCTGAATGCAAGCTCCCATAAGGACTTGTATCAACCCTCGCGTGGCCTCCCTGCTTAAGCACAGATAACCACGGGGTCACCAAGGCGACTGCACATCCGGACTGGGATAGCGGCTTTGAGGGGGGACCACGCCGCCATGAATACAGTGAAATCGACGACGACTAAAGCAACGAACAAGGACAATGAAAATCAGGATACGGCAACACCTTTCCAGAGGAGCTCTAGGATCATGCGGTCTCCGGTGAGCGCAACACGAGTGGCTAGGCCTCGAAGCGAAGTCATTCTGGACACTCCGAAATCGGGAACACCGGTAGCAGATGGTAGTACACCACTACACACGGTACTTACCGAAGAGGCAGAGCATAAGCGTAAGGAGAAACAGAAAGAAGACACAAACAAGGAGAAGCCAGATGAATTCACGATGGCGAAAGAACCTACAACAGCAGCTCGGTACAACACGGCGATGGCAATACCGCTGATGGCACTAGGGCGGGAGATAGATGACCTCATGCGCTACTGTAATTCGCAGAGAAATATGCATAAGGACGTCTTACGGCGAAGCAGCGTCATTAAGCGTCTCCATACAGAGGCAATGATGCAGCTGGATAAGGAGAATCAGTCGAGGCCTAGAATAAACCCGGAAGCGGAGCAGCTTGTCCAAGGTTGCGATACTAAGCACCGCACAGTCTGCTAAGCGGGTTAGATCGATGACTAGCCCAAAAAGCAAGTCTCCGGTTGCAAAAAAGCAGAGAGCCTTAAATGCAGACCTGACTCCTAAAAGGTCCTATGCGACAAACACAAATGACGGATGGACGAAGGTACAGCCAAAGCATAGGCAGCAGCAGAAGCAGCAATCAATGAAGCCAAGGGCAGACGCCATTATCATCGCGACAAAAGGGGAAAAGTTGTCTTATGCGAACATACTCCGCACTGTTAAAAATTGTTCCACCACTAAAACGCTGTTTGAAGAAGTGCGCACTATACGGCGGACACAAAAAGGAGAGCGGGCGAAGAACACGAGTACGACCTTGCTCCAGACGGCCATCGAGGAAGTACTTAAGGAGGAAGCGACGGTGCAAGTTAAGTCACACATGGTTACGGTGCAATGCAAGGGTCTGGTATCCGATATTAGTACCAAAGAGGAGTTGCTGGATGCTCTAGAGAAGCAGGCGAGAATCAGGAGACCAGAAGAATCCGCAATAAGGCGTTTAAGGAACACGTACGGTGGAACGCAGACAGCTTACATAACGCTACCAGCGGTAGATGCTAAGAAAGTAGTGGACTTAAAGCACCTGCGTGTGGGATGGGTCCGTTGCCGGGTGTCGGAGGCCTTATCGCCAACGAAATGTTACAGATGCTGGGGCTATGGCCACAAGGCTGCAGCGTGTAAAGAACCAGATCGAACGGGGTTGTGTAGAAGGTGTGGGGATAAGGGCCACGTCGCATCATCATGCAAAAACGCAGAAAGGTGTTCTCTTTGCCACGGGCCACATGATGCAGGGAGTACAAAGTGTCCTCGCTATCAGGAGGCAAGAAGTAAGAAGCGTTCATGAGAATTATTCAACTCAACCTTAATCACTGTGCGGCGGCACAAGACCTATTGTGGCATAGCCAGAGCGAGCTGCGGGCAGACATCGCGCTGTTGGCAGAGCCGTACGCTGACATAGACTCCCACAACTGGTCTACTGATAGTTCGCATAAGGCTGCTATCTGGACCCTGGGCGACAAAACTGCACAACGTAGGTCAACAATGTCAAATGTAGGCTTTACTTGGATCCAAATCGAGGGGATGTACATAGCTAGCTGCTACGCACCGCCGAGCATGCCCATAGAAGAGTTCACAAGGATGATGTCAATATTGACGACGGAGCTAAAAGACTTGCGCCCGATCATAGTGGCAGGTGACTTTAATGCCTGGTCGCAAACTTGGGGAAGTAGGCACACAAACCCGCGAGGAAGGGTAGTCGAGGAGGCTTTCGCTTCGATTGACCTAGTGCTTCTTAACGAACCAGGTCACTACACATTTGAGTCAGGGAGAGGACGATCGATCATAGACCTAACTTATGCAGATAGATCGATAGCAAAGCATGCTAAGTGGGAAGTGTCCAAGGTTTACACACATAGTGATCACCACGCCATCATTATTGATGTGGCTATAGGGCAAAAATGGAATACGCATGTACATAAGGTGCAGAAGATCTCATGGAAGAGGAGCGCTTTCGATGCAGAATCCTTTGAGGTGGTTTGGAGCGAGGCTTTGTTTGACGACGGTACGGCAGAATCCAAAGCTACACAGATAGCGAAAAGGCTGACAGAGGCGTGCGATGCAGCGATGCCGAGGCGAAGTGGCAAGGTCAACAGACAAGCAGCGTACTGGTGGACCGAAGAAATAGCCGATCTACGAAAAAACTGCATAAAAGCGCGCAGAAAGGCTCAGAGAGCGCGACGAAGACAAGATTTCGGCGAGAAACAAGCGAACTTTCATGCTTGCAGGCTAGCGCTTAAAAAGGCAATAAAAGCCAGTAAAAATCGATGCTTCAGGGAATTATGCGACAGTGCTGATGTCGATCCATGGGGGCAAGCCTACAAAACGGTGATGAGTAAGGTGAAAGGCCCAAGAGCTCCCCAACCTACATGCCCAATTTTACTGAAGAAGGTCGTTACTTCGCTCTTCCCACAACAGGATAGAATGGGCAATGCTAGCGTAAGTAACAGTGTCGATGTACCGGAGACAAACGATGTAACGGCGGAGGAAGTACTAAGCATCATTGGAAGGATCAGCGATAGAAAGGCCCCAGGACCGGATGGGGTGCCAAACGCAGCACTCAAGGCCGCGATTCGCTCGAGACCTGATGTATTCGCGGATCTCTATAGCTCGTGCATCAGAGAGGGAATCTTTCCAAATCGTTGGAAGCGGCAACGGTTGGTGCTATTGCTGAAACCCGGTAAGGCGCCGGATGAACCGTCAGCATACAGACCACTATGTCTCTTGGATACCACAGGCAAGATTCTGGAAAAAATCGTATGTGATCGTCTGCAGGAGTACCTAGAAGGAGCAGAAGGACTCTCCGACCAACAATTTGGGTTTAGGCGAGCGAGATCAACGGTGGATGCCATAAGCATGATGATGGGCATAGCTAAGAAAGCGACATGTGGAACAGGTGGCGCTTCTGGAACCATGAGGTATTGCGCCGTCGTTACTTTGGACATTAGGAATGCCTTCAATTCTGCCAATTGGGCGAGGACCCTGATGGCATTAGAAACCTTTGGCGTCCCGTTGTACCTGAGGCGCATGATCCGCAGCTACTTCTGTGACAGATTGTTGGAGTATGACACGGAGAGCGGCCCAAAAAAGTACGAAGTAACTGGTGGTGTCCCACAAGGCTCCGTGTTGGGCCCAACTCTCTGGAATGCCATGTATGACGGGGTCCTGAAACTAGATCTACCAGCAGATGCCACTTTAATCGGATACGCTGATGACATAGCACTCGTGGTCACAGGAAAGCAAATCAGGGACGTGGAGCTGACATGCAACGACGCGGTGGCTAGAATACAGCGCTGGCTGAACATCGCAGAATTAGAACTGGCAGCACAAAAGACGGAGGCAGTGTTGCTGAGCGCGCGAAGACGAAAGGAACACATGACGGTCAATGTCGGTGGACACGACATCCAATCAAAGCCGTCCATCAAATATCTTGGTGTCATCATCGACTCACGCATGAACTTTCGAGACCACCTAACGGCAGTTAGTACTAAGGCCGGAGCTGTACACAATGCGCTCACTCGTATACTCCCTAATATTGGAGGCCCACAGGGAGCCAGAAGGAAATTGCTCTCCACAGTCGTGGACTCAATTATTCTGTATGCTGCACCCATATGGGCAGGAATACGAAGCAGCCAGCTACGGGGAGCGAGACAGGCATACAGACTTGGCGCGCTACGAGTGGCTTGTGCATACCGAACTGTGTCCGAAGAGGCAACCTGTGTCTTAGCGGGTAAGATGCCCTTGGACATCCGTGCTTGTGAGATGCAGCGACTGTACACAAGGCAAGGTGTAAAACCGACGCAACAGGAGAGATTAGAGCAGCGAAGGCATTCACTTAACGAGTGGCAACAAAGATGGGAGCAAACCAGTAAGGGGCGCTGGACATACAAGTTAATCCCCCAAGTAGAGGTATGGATGCAACGTAAGCATGGAGACTTGGACTTCCATCTGACGCAACTACTGAGCGGACATGGGTGCTTTTTGTACTACCTACATCGATTCGGTTTGGCGGATACCCCACTTTGCCCCATCTGCCATGGAGAGCAAGAGGATGCTGAACACGTTCTCTTCCACTGCATTCGCTTTGAAAATGCGCGAGCGGAACTTGCAAGATCATTTAGCAGCCCGCCGACAACGTCGACGCTGGTGACCGAAATGTGCGAATCGAAACATAAATGGGACGCAGCGTGCAAGTTTGCGACATGCGTTATGTTGAGGCTCCGAGACATAGAGCGAGAGAGGAAGAAAGAAGAACGGTGGGCCCGCCACGAGCAGGTAACGACGACTACTGACTGACAAACTGACAGACTGACAGACGCTTGAGCAGTAATGCTCATAACGACCTCCCTGACGTAATTACCTACCGGTATCCCAGGGGGGATTAACCGTCGGACAGTGAGGGGGTTTTAGTGGGTTAAAGTCTCACACTGACTGGGTGGCTTTCGATGCTTTCCCCTCAATAAAAAAAAAAAAAAACAAGATAGAGATAGAGATAGAGATAGAGATAGAGATAGAGATAGAGATAGAGATAGAGATAGAGATAGAGATAGAGATAGAGATAGAGATAGAGATAGAGATAGAGATAGAGATAGAGATAGAGATAGAGATAGAGATAGAGATAGAGATAGAGATAGAGATAGAGATAGAGATAGAGATAGAGATAGAGATAGAGATAGAGATAGAGATAGAGATAGAGATAGAGATAGAGATAGAGATAGAGATAGAGATAGAGATAGAGATAGAGATAGAGATAGAGATAGAGATAGAGATAGAGATAGAGATAGAGATAGAGATAGAGATAGAGATAGAGATAGAGATAGAGATAGAGATAGAGATAGAGATAGAGATAGAGATAGAGATAGAGATAGAGATAGAGATAGAGATAGAGATAGAGATAGAGATAGAGATAGAGATAGAGATAGAGATAGAGATAGAGATAGAGATAGAGATAGAGATAGAGATAGAGATAGAGATAGAGATAGAGATAGAGATAGAGATAGGGATAGAGATAGAGATAGAGATAGAGATAGAGATAGAGATAGAGATAGAGATAGAGAGAGAAAAGAAACGGAAAGAGAAACAAAAAAGAAAAAGAAAAGAAAAAGGAAAAAGGAAAATCGGAAAAGGAAAGTAAAGGAAAGGAAAGAAAGAAAGGAAAGGAAAGGAAAGGAAAGGAAAGGAAAGGAAAGGAAAGGAAAGGAAAGGAAAGGAAAGGAAAGGAAAGGAAAGGAAAGGAAAGGAAAGGAAAGGAAAGGAAAGGAAAGGAAAGGAAAGGAAAGGAAAGGAAAGGAAAGGAAAGGAAAGGAAAGGAAAGGAAAGGAAAGGAAAGGAAAGGAAAGGAAAGGAAAGGAAAGGAAAGGAAAGGAAAGGAAAGGAAAGGAAAGGAAAGGAAAGGAAAGGAAAGGAAAGGAAAGGAAAGGAAAGGAAAGGAAAGGAAAGGAAAGGAAAGGAAAGGAAAGGAAAGGAAAGGAAAGGAAAGGAAACGAAACGAAACGAAACGAAACGAAACGAAACGAAAAGAAACGAAACGAAACGAAACGAAACGAAACGAAATGAAACGAAACGAAACGAAACGAAACGAAAGAAAAGGGAAAAAGGAACAGGAAAAATAAAAGGAAAGCGAAAAGGAGAAGCAGAAGCTCTCTGTTTGATGAGACATTGGGACATATGTACATCTTCCAAAACTAGAAGTAACGAACTACTACTTTTCTTTGGCGAATAGAATCGCGCCATGATTACTGACCCGTTTTGGCCTCGATTAGATGACCTGGACATAGACGACATTTGATTCCAATAAGACAGCACAAGTAGGTTAAGTGGCTGTCTTTAGGGCCTATTGTGTTACCACTTGCGTGGCGTGGTTTCGTCTACAAGCATTCCTAAGATGAAGACCACCTGGCAGCTCTGGTAAATTCATCGATGCGGCTTGGCACTCAAACCATTTGCACTATGCAATCAATGACCACATCATCTTAGGATTTTCTTATTATTTCATAAAGTTGAAAATTTTTACCTTTAAAATCACCAAATGCTATCCAGTTTTTTTGTTTTAATTCCATTAATTTTATAAAGTATTTACTCTTAAAATGTAATTCTTTCCACTGCACTAGAAAATATTTGAGTATTATTTATGAATTAATTAAATAATGAAGTAATAATAATAATAATTGACTGGAAAATATGAAGTATTTACTTTATAATGTTAAAAAAAATCACCACAAATCCAAAATTAGAAAACCCTATTTTAGCCAAACAACCTGGTCACAGGAACATTGAATCCAGCGCAACTTATGCAACAGCATCATACAATATTTGACCTCTTGGATCGAGTTTAATAAATGAACGCGCAGAAATCGAATCATTTGAATAATTTCTAATCTTATTTATTACTTTTATTTATTATTAGAAATATTTGTCAAATGTCAAACACAACTTTTTTTATTCAATTTCAAAGTTTACACTTAATGGAAAATCGCGTAATGGAAAATCGTTTATGTAATCATTTGAAAATTAATTACAAACTCATAAACTGAAGTCATTTCATCTGAATACAACAATTTGGCCACTCAACATTACTTAAGCAATCACAACAGTCATGGATGCCAGACCAACTGTGAAAGAGTGGCACTGGTAGCATTGAAGCTTAAGCGACAACAACTCAAGTATGACTGTCAAAGTTGCTGACAATCAGTTTGTAAGGAAATTAATTACTTGAAATTTAATGACGAACATCTGAATGACGCAGTTGCCAACAGTGGCAGCAGCATGAGGACAATTAACAGGCAACAACAAATATATCAAAAACAAGCTGAAGTGAAACCAACCAAAGAAAAGCCCATTTGGCGGCTTGTCAACTTGTTTGTTCGCTGCAAGGACAACCCGTGACAGACAGCTCTCAACAATAACAAAAAGGCATTTTCACAATTGTGTCAAAAACACCAGGTTTGTCTGCGGCGAAAGCGCCTAAAAGGCTGCTTCCATATCGAGCGCGCCGACATGATAAGCCGACACTTGAGCGCTTAAAGGCTTAATTAGCGCACACCGCACCCAACAATAAAAACAAAACAACAGGAAACAGCAACAAAGGCCCACTGCCGGATGCAGGGTTCAAATGCAATTAGCCCAGTTTATTTGTAATTGTTTACAACTCGTCCGGAGCGGCGTCAGCATTAAGCGGATTTTTCATAGAAACTGGCAGCGTGTCGCTGAATTGTTGTGGGTTCAAGGAGCTGCTCGATTATTTTCTGCACTGCACTGCGTTTATTTTTAATGAATAGCAAATGTGACGGTGAGAGTGCAGCAAAATAATTGCTAAAAATTATACAGATTTGATGGACACTCAACGGACGGTCCTCATTATCCAGTCGGCCTTCTGGCACATTGCGCTTCATGACGCCGTCGAAAACACTGCGCAAAACTTTTCCACATTTCTTTTTTGTTTAATTTTTTATGCACTCAAGTTTCAGTAGTGTTGTGTCAAAGTGCCAGAAGAAAATCGCAAACTTGCACAAGTTTTGTGCGCTGTGGCTAACAACATAATTTTCTTGGCTGCTTCATGTTTTCATATTTTTTATAGTTTTTATATTTTTAAAATTTTGCTATTTTGCTTTTTGCAAAGTTTCAGCCTCTGTTCTTTGCACACGTTTTGTTCAGTGGTTTTTTTTATTTGTTCTGTTTTCTTCTGTGGTTATTATTTTGTATTTCATTTCATTTCTTTATTTATGCAAACGCCAAACTCTGATTATTCTGCTGAAAAATTGCCAAAGTTGCGATTTCCGTTGAATTTGTTTCTTTCTCTAAATTTTTATTTTTTATTTTATTTATTTTTGTTGTGTTGCTTAAGCGTGTTTTCATTGTTGTTATTGTGGTATATGGATTGTTGTTATATCTTTTTTATTGCCATTATATTTGTTATTGTTGTGATTTAGTTGACCGTGCCAGATTTATGAAGTGGCAACTTTTAAGTTATTACAGATCAGCACTTGACAATCAAATAAAGAAAACAATGTTGGCAAACGCATTCAAGTGTGTCGTATATCATTTATATGGGTCTCTGTAAAAAGTTTCGAAAGTACTCATGTGAGTATAATTGAATTAGAAGTGAAGTAACATTTTGCAATTATTGACTTGTGCGACTACGCATTGAAAAAGTGACAATGAACTTGCTTTTGTGTGTTTGTTGTATATTAAATCAAGTAGAATGTTGCCAGAATTGGTAAAATCGATATTTAAATTATGTACAGTGGTGTCTGGATAGAGTGAACTAATTATTGCAAGGCCTGTTCACAATATTGAGGTTGTTCACTATATCAAGGTTAACATTTTTGTTCAAAAACTCGTTTCATTTACTCAAAAAACACTTTTTTTTTGCTTGGTGTTCACTATATCGAGGTGTTCACTATACCCAGACATGGCTATAATTATCTTTATTATTTTTTATTTCATAAAAACTTTTATTATAAATTAAAATTTCAATTTCACCAATGTGATGCACAATAGACATTTTTTATTGTTGTATGAAGATTCGTAATACCGAGCTACCTCTAAATTTTTTTCAGTTTCATGAAAAAGTAGATGAGCCAAAAAATTTAGGGGCTAAAGTGGGTTTCAATGGTGTTTCAACGAAGTCAAAGTTTACTAAAAACCTGGGAAATTCGCCAAATTGCCCCACAGCTGCTCAGAAGTTGCTCTTAGAGGATTCAAATCTATGACTGACCCCCACTAGTTTTCCCTACTGAACATTTCCTTCAAACATATTTATACCCCATCTCCAACCCTTAATGGGGCTTCCATACAAAATGATCATTTTTATAAAATAGGCCTCAAATGCTCCCAGGTTGACCCCAGATGTATCAAATGTATGACCGACACCCATTTATTTTCCCTTCCAAATGTTTCTTCCGAACATACCTACCCGCTAACTCCAAGTCTTAAGGGGGCTGCCATACAAAACTAACCATTTTCAATGGAATTGGCTCCCACTTGTAAATGTAGTATTAAAGTAAGCTTGGAAGCACCGTATCTCAGAAACTACCTAACCGATTTGAATGATTTATTCAATGATTAGCAATATTTTTGAATACCAAAAATACAAAATTATTTAAGTTTCAGAAATACACCATCAGGGTGCATCTCCCATACAATCGGAGTTGTGAGGTTGTCAAAATGTATTGTCGGAACCCCATTAACCTCCCCAATCCGAACATAATTGGAATCGGAATTAAGTGTTTAGAAGAAATTATTTGATTTTTGTGAGAAAATGTGAATTTTCAGCCGTTTGACAGGTACTTCTTGCGCAGGCAGCCTGGAGCAAAAATTGTTTTCTATGTCACAAGACTCCATTTTTGTCTCTTGTGAGTTTCTCAATGACAATCAAATGCAGTTCAAATATTTTTAATTTTTATTATTGGCAAATGTCTAAGTTGCTATTCTAAATAATATTTAAATCCTGCACCGTGACAAATAAACAATTATTAATTTCTTTAAAAATTCCTTTCCGCTTAGCAAATTTTTCTCTCTAAGATGTATTTATAAATATTTAAATTTGCATGGTTTATGCATCATTCTTGCTGACCATCTGTCTGCTTGTGTTTACGCACCAATTTGGCCACAATTTTTAACACCAGCAATTCACCATACCCCACTCACTCTCTTTCTGCCCCACTCATATTCCATCTCCTCCTCTCTTTCTCTCTCTCTCTCTGTAAAAATTATCCCTTGCACAGTTGTGCAGTGATTTCATGCCTCATTGTGTTTGAGACTTTGCAAAAATACCAACAAAATAATAATTTATTTTAATTACAACAAATAGCACAAGTTTGGCAATTTATTCAAATAAACATATTTCAAAAATATTCATACAAAGCAAATGGAATTTTTATAGTCATTGTACATTGTACCTATTTGTTGTGGTCATTGTACACACACAAAAAAAAAACAAAAATGAAAAATACTAAATTAAGTATTTCACGCTTCTGGCGTAAAATTATAATTTTAATAAGTTGTTGTTTGGATATGCTATGGTCGAGTGTGAGGTTATATTTGACTTGATGGTGCAATTTTGTAACAATTACAAACAGTTGCTGAATTCAATTCTAGAAGTATAGTATATTTCAGACCCACTCTTAGCTATTTTTACTGTTGGATAATTTTGTTTTGTCCCAACAACAGAGATTGACTCATATCAGAGATTCATTCTGTTTTCAAATGCAAAATAATTCGATTTATGGATAGAAAGTTTCGAAGCCAGTTTTGAGGTCAATTTTGGGTGCTGCAACTACCGAATATCTGTCGCTACAAGGATTGACCATTGTTATTATTTTTATATATATTTTTGGCAGTATCCATGGACACAGGCTCATAGACATTGCTGTCTATTGTACCCCAGCCATTGCCTTCCCAATTGACTAGCAAATGTCCAGACTCGCTATTATTTACTTCAAGAAAATCTGCCCAGCCCCAGCGATTCTATAGTATTTGATAGACAATCTTTGACATTAAGTTTCCTGAAGATTCTGGAATTCAATAGACAATCTTTGACATTAAGTTTCCTGAAGATTCTGGAATTCGATAGACAATCTTTCGCTTTTTTTACAGTAGCTCATCTTCCTCCACATGTGTCTAGAACATCTGAAAGCTAGATTTTCACTAATATAACATAGTAAGGAGCAATCTCATTGACCTCTTGACACCGTCTCAAATAGCCGAGAAGCAACCGCACATTCGGTTGATGTACTCGCTAAGCAAAACGAATCCATGACGAGCCCCACAATGGTTTCGATTGGTTCTAGAATAAACTTATTAGACCCCTGGTAGTCAATAAAACTCAATTTTAAGGTAATTTATTGTTACATTAATTTTTTTATTTTTAAAAATTTAAACAGAAAATCTTTTAATTTTAAAATTAAACATTAAACTTTTACTAAAAACCAATTTACATTTCACACCAGAAATTACACATCGCACACGCACTACAAAAGTGACACCAAAATTTTCAAAATTTCAATTCAAAATTTTTGATTAAACATTTTCTTAAAAAAGCGTATAGATCGTTCCGTAGAAAATCCTTACAGATTATGCTTTAGGATAAGTAAAAATTTTTTTATTTATTTTTTTTTTATTTTACACTAGAAAATCCAAAATTTTGAGTTGTGACTGTTTTGATGATATTTTTATTCAATAATTACGGAACTATTTCAAGTTATGTCACTTTTTCTGAATTTAATAATTATAAATGACAGTTAAAAAGTTGAAAGAAAAATTTTGAAAATTCATAATTAGTGTTAATTATTAAAAATATATACAAAAATTGTCAGAATTTTGCTTAAAATTAACTTTAACAAAAATTTATTTCGTCAAAAGTGACATAATTTGAGTTAGGACTGTTTTGCATTGAGCTGCAGCGATCAAATAGCATCAAACTTCTGACATTAAGAGACACCTAACTGTATTTTTGCAACAGTTAACAACAACAAAATATACTGAGCTTTTGCTGATTGGTAGATTTATGCATTACGCACAGTATGAACACATAAACCCGAAAATGAAAAATTTTGAATTGTGTCACTTTTGTAGTGCGTGTGCGATATATAAATAAACCACATTAGGCTGTTTGTTTCCTTTTGACTTGTAATGTAATTTTTTTATAATCATTTATTTTTTATAATTATTTTTTATATTTATTATTTTATTATTTAAAAACAAAATACCATTCCTACCTTCTTCCCGCTTGCTCACATTTCCACAAATCCTTGCTACCTTTTTTCCGTTGCTGTTTATTTCCACTGTTGACGTGTCTGACCGTGAAAAACCAACGCACTAATTTGCGACAAATTGCAGCAACAAGAACTTCTATACATTTTTAATTGTAGTAAATTGCACCTAATTCGAGCCATAATTATTCTCATACATATTCAACACGCTTTTGTGTTTGTTTACTTTTGCCAGTCATTCATTCGAAGCGAGCCACAGCCGTTGAAGTAAGCAAATTCCATTTTTCATGCATACATAGAGATTTGTATTTATGTATAGATATATGTTCTTGACATAGCATTTTACTTATTTTCAATTTATCAGCTGTGTTAAAGAAAAATTCCAACAAATAAATTTCACACTTGACAATGAAATTTTTCATGTTATTTTTAAGCATTTGTGGTTGTTTATGCTGTTTGTGGCATTTAACATTTGGCATTGATAAAATAACTTAGTTTTGGTTATATATTAGGATTTTTTTAAGTTAAAAAACAACAATTTCAAGTCTTTAAGTTGCATTGATTAACTCTCACAACCATACTTAACTCTTAGCCTGACTTGGTTTTCATAACCAAACAACCACTTTACGTCACCAAGTTGCATTGTTTACTACAACTCTTAACTATTAGTCAGCGTTGTTTTTCAGAGCCAAAAAACGATGCCATCAAATTGATACAAAATATTGTTAAGACGCAGTTTCCAATAGTTGGTCAGCAGTTGATTCAAGATCCATCAAGTTTATTCAAAATGTTAAAAAGACGCAGTTTCATTAGTTGGTCAGCAGTTGAGTCAAAGTCCATCAAGTTGATTCAAAGTATAAGAAAGGCGCAGTTTCAATAGTTTGTCAGCAGCGATTAAGTATTTTCGAAATATTTTCAAAAAATTTTCAACTTAGTATTTATTTGTTTATTTACACTATTTTCTATTTATCAACGGTCTATTGGTTCAGATGATATCATGCTTTGTGGATCACTTGAGACAAGACAACAATCCAAAGATAACTAAATAATAAATCGATTAGCAAATCAAGTTTTAAATTTACCCAAATCAACTCAATTTCCTAATGAGCTTTTAGCAAGATTTCATTCACCTTATTTCAGTTCAAAGTCCTAATGACCTTTTAACAAAACTCCATCCATTCCATGTTGCTCTGCCGACTCAAACTTACCTTATATACACTTAACACTAGAATGCCTGGCCAATAAAATCTTCCATGAATCAAATCAAATTACATCATGTAACCAAATATTGATTGATTTTTTGTAATCAATATTTTTAATTTGTTTTTGATTTAGATGCAAAAAATAGCGAAAGTCATGGTCGATTTTTTCAGAAGACAATGAAATAAAAATCAAATAAAGTCATATAACAACATTTTTATTGAAGTTTTGTAAACAATCTTTTTCGTTTGTTTCATTTAATTTAGATTCAAAAAATTGTGAAAGTCATAAACGATTTTTTTCAGAAGGCAATGAACAAAATAGTAAGAATCTCACTAAAATCATTTTTACTCTTTTGGTCATTCTAGTGTTAAAAAGTAACAATCCTAAGAACTATCCGTAGCCTCCAAAATTTTCCTTTAAAATCATACACAGTGCAAAAATTATGTATTAATACTTGAACCATATCTCAGCAACCAAACGCGCCATCTATGTGCGAGCACATGCGTTTTGAAGCTTCAACCTTCCTCTACTAACTGTCAAACTGTCATGACATTTGGTTGACATTTAATATTTATTAAAATTCATTTTGCAAAACACGTTTTCGTTTGATGTTGAAATTTTAACATGGAGCAAAGACCGGTCATTACACATTAGACATCCTTGCAGCCGCAGTAAATGATCCAAACTTCCTGAAAACAATTGTTACGGGTGATGAAACTTGGTGTTTCCAATACGATCCAGAAAACAAGCGTCAAAGTGCGGAATGGAAATCAAAAAACTCAAACACAAAAATCAAACCCATGCTGATCACATTCATCGATAGCAAAGAAATTATCCACAAAGAATTTGTTCCAACTGGCCAAACAGTTACTACCGCATATTACCTTGAAGTTTTGAATCGTTTGATGGCCAGAATCCGTCGTATTCGACCAGAATACCGCAATCCAAAACGTTGGTCTCTGTTGCACGATAATGCACCGAGTCACATAGCACTCATTGTTCGTCAGTTTTTGGCTCAGAATCAGGTCTGTGTGTTGAATCATCCGCCATATTCACCTGATTTAGCACCGTGCGACTTTTCTTTATTCCCGAAACTGAAATTGAAGTTGAAAGGATGCTTTTTTGATGACATTCAGACCGTACAACGGGCTTCGAGGGAGCACTGGAGGAAATTCCGAAAAATGTGTTGGAACACGCGCTTGAATCACTATTAAATCGATATAACAAATGTATTGAATCAGGAGGAGAATATTTCGAATATATACACAAAAAGTAGCAGATATCGTGTTTTAATTGTGTTTTCTAGAGACAGTCTGAATACATAATTGTCACACTGTGTATATTTTAACAAGTTGTCATTATTATAAAATTTTTTCGAATATCACACAATGTTTCAAATTTTGTTTTTAGTATATACAACAAAATTTGTATTAATTTTTAATTTTTTTTTATTTATTTTTACTTTTATCATACTTTTAATATTTTTGAAGGTTAAAAAAAAAATTTTTTTTAAATTCGAAATCATAATTTTTTTAATTTCATATTTGAAGCAAAGTAATAAACATCAATAGAAGTTGATTTATTACAGCCAAAACAAAAACATTTTTCATATCGAACCAAACAAAACTGCGGCCAAGAACACTTTTGAGTATAACATCATTTCATAAAAATAAATTTAAAAAATGTTCAAGTCCAAACATTTCACACATTCAAGCAGTAAATATTTCAACACTCAAATACCAAACAAAGTTTACTTATAGAAAATAATTGAAAATTCCACAAATTAAAAACACACTGAAAACTTTACACAACAATAGACTTCTTAGTAAAACTGAAAAAAACAAAAACAACTACACAAAACAAAAGCAACATCACAAAAACGGCGTTGACCTGAAAACATTAATGCATGTTCAAGTAATAATTTTCACTGCAATCCAATGAATTTTCACACATTTCTTAATATTTTTCAATTGTTTTTTTTTGTTTTGTTGAGGAAAATTTTTTGCACTTTTGCAATTAAAATTCGCAGCAGGCACACTTGAGGACAAAGCGCATTTTTACATAAAATCAAACATTGGCAAACAGAAGCAAAATCGAAACCAAAAAAACATTTAAAATAAAACCAAAAATACAAAAAGCAACAACAACGTTCTTTGAGTAACATAACCTTGGCGGTGTTTTTGTTGAAAAAATATAGTGGAAATAACCCAGCATGCAGCTGAGAAATGTTCACATATTGAAATTCTTTGCTAGAACTGAAAACAAAAAACAACTTCATAAATTCATGGGAAATTTTAGTGTAAACAATAATGAAGCAAGAAGCCAAAGAAAGAAGGGGGCCGCCATTTATTTACAAAATCCAACAGGCGAACGTGCCGCCAGCCGTCGTCTGTGACTAAAACTTTTGTATCAAAAGGCTAACAAGTGCGTGTCTGTGTGTGTGTGTGTGTCTGTGTGTGTGTGTGTGGAAAATTTCACGAACATCATATAAATTTACGCCCACGCAAATCTTTTTGGCCATTCATATTGAAAAAGTGCGCGCAGCCAAATCGAATCGAAATCAACATGCGACACCCTCAAGTCTTACATTAGCTCGCAAAAAGTTGGCTGCGTTATTTGACTTTTTCTCGAATGTTCTCTATTAATATTTTTTTCAATTTTTTGTTTTTTTTTAGTTTTACCACTTTGAAGGTGAACATGGAAGCATCTCGAATGTGCGAATTTGTTCGATTGAATGTTGCGGACGGCACCAAAAAAAAAGCAAACACTTTGAAAACGCCTGAAATTCGTACTTCAAGTGGAATGAAAACTACAGATTGTGTGTTTGTTTGTATGATTGATTGTTGTTGTGTTTTTTTTAGTGTTTTTGTGTATTGTTTCAAGATTCTACTACACTTGATTCAAGCTTTGTGTGATCGACTCCCCGCCAGTGTTTCTCGCTCTTCACTCGGCTTCGGCTTTCAGTACATGACAAATGTTTGTGGCTTTCTTTTTTCAGTTGATTTATTTTCTTGATTTATATAAAATAGCTTAAGTATAAACTTAAGAAACTAACTTTTACTTTATATAAAATACAAATAGTTTGTCACATTCCTTCTTCTTTTGTTTCTTCATCATTCTGTACTTTTTCTTTGGCTTACAGTGTGAGTTGCAATCTGAGTTGTTGTCGATTTTTTTATATTTCTTCTTTTTTGTTTATTTTACTGTATGAGGAATAATTCGTGTTTGCTTGACTTATGTGTAGAAGATATCAGTGTTTTTATGTAAATGAAAAAATAAATTATACAAATTAATTAATTGAATTAGGTGTAAAATTAAAAAGCAGCAAGTCCAAAGTTGTTGTTTTTGGTAGACACATAGTGATTGCTGTTGGTGTTGTTGTTGTTGATCTGCTTGCTGTTACAAGGCAGCATTGCGCCGCCAGTCAGTTTTGCGAGTAGTGGGAATTTACTTGCCCAGCAGAATCTTGCGGCCAGCGCCAATGTTTTGACCAGCCTGTGTGGCGCCCTTGTTGGAACCGGCCTGCAGACCAATGACAGTTTGGCCAGCCTTCAGCTGCTCGTCGGTGAAGTCGCGCTTGCACTCATCAGCGGGCTTGGGTCCCAACCAGGGTCCCTTGAATTCGGCGTGCTTGTAGCACTGCAAGTGGCGAACCAAAAATAAACCAATTACAAAATGTTGCGCATGAGGAAGAGCTCTGGTAAACTTACGGCACGGCCCAGGGCGAAGATGGTGTTGGTCACGTTCGCGATATCCTTCTTCTCCCACAGATCAACGGTCTGGAAGACATCCTGATCGTCGACGCCGTACTCCTTGAGGGCCTTCTGGAAGTTGTTGATGTTCTCCATCATCTTGAACTGGCCGCCGGAGCTGTTGATCTTGGGCAGAGCGTTGGGCTTCAGCTTGTTCAACAAGTGGCTCAACACCTGGCCGTCCTTCAAGTGATCCTCGTAGCTCACACCGGCGGGGAATTTCTGGCCAAGAATAGCCTCAATCCATTCCTGGGCCTCCTTGTCCATCTGGAGATCGCGTTTGCCAGCAATCTGCAGAAGAAAAGGCATTCATCAGCAAAACTGTCTACACCAACTATTGCACCATTTTCACTATTTTCGTCCTCAACACTTTTTACAAATCTTAGCATTTTTCTTTTAATTTTTATATATTTTTTCACAATATTCCTTTTTTGGTTGTTTTTGTTGCTTTGCAAATTTAATATTCACCTTGGCACGAACAGCACGTTCAAGAGACATTTTGTTTGTGTGTGTGTGTGGTTGTTGCAAAACTGGAAGGAAGTTTGAAACGCTCGGAGCTGGGAGCTTGTGGTCTTCACTAGAAGGAAAACTGCGCTAAACTGATGCCGCACTGTGGTGCGTTGGGCGTATTTAAAGCGTGAGAGCGCCACAATGCCTCGCGGAAATCTCAATAAAGCAACAAAAACAACAACATCGAAATATGCCGCGAATATTTTTCGACGCTGTTGCTTTGTATAGCTAATGTTAGTGTTGTTCTTGTTGTTGTTGTTGTTGTGATTTTGCTATATGGCCATTTTCCAAAAATATCCAATTCGAAATTTCCGCGCAACACTGCGCCAAAATCTGGCGTGGGCGTTGTTGTTGCCGCCGCTGCCACCACTGAAACTGACGATGAGTGTTTGCATTTAATTTTAGTATGCGATACGGTTTTTTGTTTTTTGGTTTCGATTTTTCACACAACATTTCGAAAATACGCCAAACGCGCACTCTCCAACAATTCCCCGGCCCACTGGCTGTCAGTTGGTCAGCGAAAGAGAAATTCTGGCGCTTGGGAATAACTCAAATTTTAAATCGAGTCAATTCAATTTAGAAATCAACGCCATTCACTGCCCAGCGAACGGCCAGAAACAACACAATTCACAATTCAGCGCGAAATTTGCAAGTTTGCCATTGCAACGCGGCAAAGAGGCACTCACACACTCATTGAAATTTGGTGTAAATGGGAAAAAATTAGTCAAATTTTGCATCGATCAAATTTGTGCACTTTTGCAGCTCATTGTGAATCCATATAAAACTGCTCAAATATTCCAAATGACCAAACCTGGCGCTCGTTTCATATAAGAAATTCATTTTAAGATGCGAAAGGCTGAAATAAACAATCATCAAATTCTTTGTTTACATCTGTTCGAATGTGACTTGGTCTACAATGTAAGACCAACTCACACAAACATTCACAAAGTCGGTCAGTGTGAGAAATGTGCATTTTCGAGACATTTAATTGCACTTGGAAGCATGTGAAATGATTATTTGCTGTCCCACTTTGCTCATTGTTGGATGAATTGCTGGCACTTGAGTGGCGGATGAAGATGGATGGGCCGGAACGATTCAAGAAAATTCTAAAATCAAGTTGAAAAAACACGAAAAACTGTGTAAACTCGGTGGATGACATGGCCCCAAAGTTATTTCGCGTAGAAAAACAGCGGATGGAAATCATAATTATTATTTTTTCTGAATTGAATTAAAAAATAAAACAATTACAATAATAATAACAAATAAATAATAATAAATAATGGAACAAATAATTTTAAATAAATAAATTATTAAATTCTTAATGAATACACACAAACAAATTTAAGTGAATAATTCAATTCAATTAACTAAAAATTCAAACAAGTTAATAAGCAATAAAAAATCATATATAAACATATTAATAAATTTGACTAAAATAATAATTAATACCTAATACAAAAATAATAAATTTGAAGTTATGAAAAAAATATATAGGATTATTAAAAATTATAAATTATTAAACAATAAATTGTTAAAAATTTTAATTAAAAATTTTAGGAATTTAAACAAAATTTTTTCAAATAAAACATTTTAACTGAAATAAATTACATTCAGTTCAATAACAACACATAAATATAAAAAACATGTACAAATAATAAAAAAAAACAATCTTAAAAAAACAATAACTCTAAAAAATTAGTGAATGAAATGAAAATCTTATAATTTAAATGCAAAGCAATTATTAAATTTAAATAAATAATTTAAAAATTTAATTTAAAATTTAATAATCTAATAATTTAATAATGTTTAGCTGATTAAACAAGCCAAAAACGCATAAAAAGAAAAAAGACGACAAAATTACTTAGTAACTAAATTTAATTACAATAAAAAAATAATTAAAGAAATAAATTAATTTAATAATAAATTAAATAAATGAATAAACTTAATACAAAACAATTATTAAGTTAAAACCTTTTGCTATATTTAGCTAATTAAACAAGTAATTAAAAAAATTAAAAATAAAAGATGTAAGCAAAATTACTTAGTAACATAATAACTTAGCAGCATTATGAAAAATTTATATATTAAACACACAACAATTATTAAACTAAACAAAGTTTACAGGTCTATCTAAGCAATTAAATACATTTAAAAATATAAGTAAGCATAATTAATTAGTAACTAAAGTAAATTGCATTAAGAAAGAATGAATGAATTAAATAAAAAATTAAGAAATTAAATACAAAACAAATATTAAATTAAAAAATATTTACATTGATTAAGCAAACAATTAAACAAACCTTAAAAACAAAAAAATTAAACAAAATTATTTTCAATGAAAAATATAATCGTAAAATTTACCATAGTTTACTCCTTGAAATATCGAAACCAAATATTAGGTTCGGGAAAAAGAAATCCATTATTTATCATTGAACTTAAAGACGTTGTTTCGCATGCTTCGGATTGTCGGATTTGAGTCAAATATGTACCGTTTTGTTCTATAATTTGTTGCCATTTTAAAGGTAGCTTTATAATGCCTTTTTCATAGAATGCTTGGTCCTTATTGCCAAAAAATTCTAGTAATCGATTTTCACATTCTTTTCTTGATGCAAATTTCTTTTCACTCAGGAAGTGTTAGAAAGCGAGGAAAATATGGTAATCGCTTGGTGCCAAGTACGGAATATATGGTGGATGCATCAAAACTTCCCCACCAAACTCCCGGAGTTTCTGGCGAGTCACTATAGACGTGTGTGGCCAGGCGTTGTCCTGGTGGAACACAACACCCCTTCTGTTGGCCAATTCTGGTTAATCGCTGCTTCAAACGGTCCAGTTGTTGTCAGTAGAGATCTGAATTTAATGTTTGGCCATATGGAAGCTACTCATAGTAAATGATTCCCTTCCAGTCCCACCAAATGCACAACAGAACCTTCCTGGCCGTTAGTCCTGGTTTGGCCACCATTTGAGTTTCTTCACCGCGCTTTGACCATGATCGTTTTCGCACAATAATGTCATATGTGGCCCATTTCTCATTCCCAGTCACCATCCGTTTAAGAAATGGGTCGATTTCATTCCGCTTGGCCAAGGCTTCGCAGATGGAAATTCGATCCATCATGTTTTTTGGACTTAATTGGTGTGGCACCCAAACATTGAACTTCTTTTTGAATCCAGCTTTGTGAAAATGGTTTAAAACTGTTATATGGTCGACTTTTAGTTCCTGGGCGATCATCTTCGATCATTTCTGTGATTTTATCTACATTTTCGACGACGCGCCTGACTGTGCGAGGAGCATCTTTAACGTCAAAAATACCTAAACGGAATCGACGAAACCATAATTGCACGTAATAAGCTGTTACAGTATCGGGACCATAAACACCAGTCACAATTTTCGCCTTTATCAAAGAAAAACTGTAAAATGTACCGAATTTTCTCTTTGTTGACTTCCATTTATAACATTCTGTAACTTACTACTGAATGGACCAAAATAAAACAGCAAAATAATTTTTTAGTGTAAAATGTCACCTTGACAACGAGTATAGATTTGAAATTGTTTGACCGCTACTTTACGAGATATCGATCACTATAGCCATCTTCAAAAAAATAATGGAAATGTATAGCTTTTTCCCAAATATTCTAAAATATTGTCGAAATTTCTAGAAGATTGATTGAAAACTATATTGACAGGCGTGTATGATCCTCACTTCTTAGCTCTAGCTTCTATTTTTCAGGGTCAATTTGAATCCTTTTTCCTAAAATTCTAAAAAATTCCTTTTGAAACTGAACTTTTTGGAAGAAATGTACTACATAAATATTCCCCACAAAATTCTACTATAGGTCTCTGAATGCAACAAACCTCAAAATTTAACTTAAGCACCAGAAATATGTCAAAACTGACGAAGAGCTTGAGGATTATTTTTGATACTCAGTGTTCGGAATGTCCATCCGCGAATGTTTTACGTCCAAGGCAGTCGATGGGCGTTAACATTAATTTTCAAAAACAAAAAAAACTTATAATATTTTTTAATCTAAATGATTGCGGCAACTTTTTTTAAATCATAGTTAATTAGTTAACAGAAAAGGGGCACATGGAAGTTCTTAGAAACCATATAATGAAGGCCATTTTGTATTATAAAACAAATTTCTTTATACTCCATTAAGTCATCATTAAGAGTATAAAATTATGAATTCATTTAATTTCCCTCATTTCTCCACAACCATCTGTTTTTAAATTAAAAATAAATATAATTCTCACCAGCATCTAATACCACTCTTTGTTGTCAACTATGGCCACCTTAATCTGCAAGACGGCCAACTTCTATTGAATTTCCATGAAGTTGGTCAGTTTGCAGCTTAAAGTGACGATATGTAATTATAGATTAATTGGTCTATCACAATAAAAATAAATTAAAAATTGTATACAGTGAATAACAGTTTCGGAGATACAAACGCAACATTTTCGTAGCAAGCAAGAAGATCGAATGATGAAACGTTTCAGAAAATATACGAATTATTCACAAAATTAAATACACCCAGCAATTTTACATATAGACGTGGCCAAATAAGCGCAGGAAAAAATTTACGAACACAACGGTTTTCGAGAGATACGAACTGAAAATTTGCGCATTAGCTGAAAATATCAATAGCTATTTTTACATTTTTGTATAATTTTGCTGAGCATTCGTAGTGACAAATTTTCAGTGATATAACTTTGAGCGTCAACGAGTTATGGGCGAAAATTTTGGGCACAGAAATAAATTTATTCTAGAGATGAGAGATGATGTTTGAATGCTTTACGTAAAACTTTTTTGAAAAAAAATGGATAGTTGTCTTAACCCTTTCGACCCCAAAGTTGCCTGAGAGCAACTTCACCTATTTGTCATCTTATAGCAAAAGCTACGATTGATTTATGGTTTTAGTTTAAGTAGGCACCAACAGATTTATATTTTTAGAAGTGAATTCAAAGCAAATTACGAAAAATTTACTGTTATCCCCAAAATATTTTCCAATAATTTGCAGCGATATCAGGAAAAGTTTGTGTTCTAATTGAAGTCTACGAATTGGAGGCGTTTAATCAAAACCCTGTTTCTTTAATAATGATTAAACAAAATCAAATTGTGATAATTTTGTATTTTTCCATAAATAGGAAATAATTTTTCTGTAATTAAAAAATATTGATACAAAATTGATTAACCCGTTTAACCCTTTTGCTATTTTGTTGCCACATGGCAACATGCTACTTTGTGGACGTCTGCATCCTCTATGGTTGCAAAAATACATACTTTTGGTGGTCCTTGGAATAGTTTTAAGTTTTAGGAAAAATACGAAATTGATAAACTGAATATTTAAGTTTAAGTTTAAAGAAGAGAAGTTTATGTTTAAGTAATTATTACAGTTAAAACGATGTGGTTTCTCTCATAGAAAAACACTCTAAAATACAGGGTCTGAGTATAAAAAATAAAAAATTTATTATGGAATGTTGCTAATATAACCACATAGAAGCCTAAGACGTAAGACGTAACAAAGAGGCGTGGCAACTTCAAAGGCCGTGTGCACACTTCTTAGACAAGTTTCATGATTTAAATACCAAACAGTAATATCGAGACATAGTGTTAAATTCGGGGTTGAAAGGGTTAAAGCCTTTTTGGTTGAACTGAGTTGTTCGTTGTGTTAACAAGCACAGTTATCCTAGTGGTCACTGCCATTATTTGAGAACCAGTTGGCAACTCTTAGGAGCATTTAAAGTCAGCCATGTATATAGATGGAAACAGATTAGGTACTGAAAGACATTACTTAGGATCTGTGGTCCATTCGTTTATTAAGAAAAGTGTTCCAAATAGTCACTTGGAATATTTGTGAACCAGTTAGGAAGTCCTATGAACATTAAATGTGAGGCAGATAGATGGAAGGACGTTACTTACTAAATAAATTAAAAAAAATACATTACTTAAGACGAGTAGTCCATTGTGTTACTAAGCAAAGTGTTCCTAAAAGTCACTTGGAATAGTTTAGAACCAATAAGTGGTCTTAATGTTACCATATGTGTGGTCGAGATGCAAACTAGAAGTCTGACTTGGACAAGTGGAAAATAATATAAAACACACAAGAATGCAGAACGCACTAAGCGAAAAGACATAACATTCAGCGTTTGAAAGCTAAAATAACAGGTCGTTATTTTTACTATCTGTGACCTGAATTTAAAACTGTATTTAAGTATTTCTTTTTTTTATTATTTTTTTTTATTCTTTTTTTTTATTATTTTATTATTTTTTATTATTATTATTTAAGTATTCTGGCCTTTAACTCAGAAATATTCAAAATTTAAATATGACTAATGCGAAGGTCGATATATCATTATTTAGCTACTAAAAATTGTAATTAAATATGACTTACAACTTTTTATTTATGAAAATATTTAACGAATGTTTCATCGTACAAGTTTGTTTATTCGACTTTTTTATTTAGTATTATTTTTTATTTAATAATTTGTATATTTACTTTCTTACTCAATGATACTTGAAATGTCCATCAAATGTGATTTACCAATTTTTTGTTATGAAAATATTTAACAAAATTTTCATAGTACAAATTTATTTATTCGACTTTTTATTTAACATTATTTTTTATTTAATAATTTGTATATTTACTTTCTTACTCAATGATAGTATTTCTTATAATAAATGTGAATGATCTCATAAATATTTTTTATTACGAATGAGAAGCCCAAAATGCATTAAAAATTCGAATATGTAAATGAAAACATTATTTTCAAAAAATAACATTAAATCAAAAAGCATTTTTGAATTTTTATATTCGAATTTTTATATTCCGAATACATGTATACATAAATATATATTTTTTTTAACTACTTGCTTTGGTGCCTAAAAAACTGTTTGATTCGTGAATTATGTTGGCAATTAATTTAATTAGTGGCTGTCTTTTTCGTCCATTAACAGTCGTAAATTTTGCACGAATTCGTCGTATTACGCAAACTCCAAACACCAACATGCCAGAACACGATGTCTGAAAGCCATAAAACACAGACAGTGGGCGTTTCATTTCCAAGGTCAGCGTAAGCTACTACGTGTGACCGCATTCAAGTGCATACAACTGGCCGTGAATGTGACAAATGCAGAAAGAGTTGGAAGATCTGACTAAATTATGACTGGCTAGTCGAAAAAATACTGCAAAGCATTTGGGATTTTCCGAAATGTTTGCTGCACATTTGAATGCTCGTAAAATGCCACAAAAATGTAGGCAAGAAAATAATATTATTATTACTTGATTTGCCACGCCGAGTCGCGTTCGCGGTCGAATCGCACAAAGGACCGTCACATGAGTAATGAACGTTTTTCAGTGTCAGCGCCACAAACAAGCAATGAGCCGCAGCTAGAAAACAACAATTTGTACAACGGCCACAATGTCGAGCAGGTGGATCGCATACGAACGCAGTGTCGGCTGTTGATGCTGATTCGGCTGCCATAAAAATAGACGCGTTTCGTCATTTCTCAAGATTTTCCAGAAGCAACAGGAACACTGAAAATTAACAGAACCGCTAAAACGAAACGAATTTCAGCCAACAAAGCAAGAACTCGGACAACAGCAACAACGAGTGTTGAAATATGGCGCAACATTCTTCGTGCGTAAAGGTGAAAAATGCCCGACGCCACGTGGCCGCCAAGTGGCTGCTGATGATGCGGATAGGCATCGAGTGTGGCTGAAGTGCCGACGAGCGACCAACTGATTGACAGCGGCAAATACAACGCATTCCGGCGAAGCGCGCTGGCAGTAACCGCGCCGCCGTTCAACGTCAACGGCATCAGGTGAGCGCGCCGACTGTGTCGATCAGCTGTTGAGTGCTGAATTTAGCTGCAGTTAATGAAATTTTACGCCGTAATGATTTTTTAACGTCCGCTTTTATTTCGGTTTTTTTATTGCAAATTTCAGCACAGCAATGAAAACCATTTAGTGGCAGCAAAAAAATGCAACCAAAGTGCAGCCATGTGCAAAGCCGAAGCGGAAAAGTGTATTGCAGCGACTATTGAAATTATAAAATGAAATGATAAATCGAAAATTAATGGCAGACATGCGCCAACAATTCGCCTCGACTATTATGCACAAAATGCAAACGTGTTGAAATATGCACAGCAAATTTGAGCATTAATTAACAAGTGATAAAATTTGTTTTAACAATTTAACACATTCATTTTAAAACTCTAGGGAAATGCATTAACAATTCGTAATTGCAAAATTGTTTATTTCTTTTTTTTTAATGTTCGAATATTTAAATTGCAGATACGACTATGTGGCTCTGATTTTCTTTGCTGTTTAAATACAATTTGGAGATTTAAAAATGGCGACATTCTTTTTGGCTTTAAATCAAAAATGTTTACAATGAAAATTCAGTATTGAAGTGAATAATTTTGTTATTGGTTAAAGCCAGGTTCAGGCTGCAAATTGAGCAGACTAGACTGGGTCTGTTATTTTGTCGCAAAGAGCACACAATGATGCCATAGGTGCACATCCCAGTGGGGGGTTGAACAAACATTGCATGACAACATTACACAAAATAAATCTAACTCAGTTGTTTGGTACTTTTATACTTATTGCACACAACAAATTATGAATTCGATCTGAGCGAAGCCGTGGAGATCAGATAATTAAACCTCAAACTCTTCTTAATTTTTTACTTGTTTCTGGCGTTTAAGTTTAATGTTGAATTTCGGTATACAGATTACACTGTACAACACAAAACAATTATGAGGTTCTGACTATGCATTCTGGTGGAGCGGACAAAGCAAAAATAGACTTGCAGTGCCGTTTTGAATGTTTACGTCTGTACTTTTTTCAGTTTCAAAGTTTCCCCCTTTTCACATTCTTATGATGAATCGACACAATAAAACCATGTAATTTAAAATTTTAGGTACATAAAGTGTTCCGCAAATTTATGTAAAATCCCTCTAGCTGCCATGTTTATGTATCAACTTGACCCTTTTTCCTAAAATGTAAAAAATGTCCTTTGAAACAGTACTTTTTAAGTACAAAATGGTCTACCAAAATGTTCTTCTGTTCAGGTCTGAATTTTTTTCAGTGTCAAAGTTTCCACCTTTTTTCACCTTCGTATGGTGAATCGACAGACAAAAACCATGTAATTTAAAATTTTAGGTATATCAAGTGTTCTGCAAAGTTATGTCAAATACTACGAGAAATATTTTTGTGGAACATTTTAACCCTCTAGCTCTCATGTTTATGTATCATTTTGACCCTTTTTCCTGAAATGCTAAAAATGTATTTTGAAACAGTACTTTTTAAGGAGAAAATGTTCTACCATGTTCTTCTGTTTAGGTCTGAATTTTTTTCAGTGTCAAAGTTTCCACCTTTTTTCACCTTCGTATGGTGAATCGACACACGAAAACCATGTAATTTTAAATTTTAGTTATATAAAGTGTTCTTCAAATTTATGTAAAATACTACGAAGAACATTTTTGTGGAACATTTTAACCCTCTAGCTCCCATGTTTATGTATCAATTTGACCTCTTCTTTCTAAAATGCTAAAAATGTACTTTGAAACAGTACTTTTTAGGGACAAAATGTTCTACAAAAATATTCGTCATAAAATTCCACCATAGGTCTCTGAATACACCAAAGCCCAAAATTTAACTTGAACGCCAGAAATAAGTCAAAACTGAAGTTGCGTTCAAGTGTTAATTTCATATTTATTCAAAAAAAGCTCTAAATTAAAATCTATAAATAAAAAAATTACCAAAAATAATTCAATAAATAAGTAAATTCACAAAAATTGTTTAACATACTCAGACATTTTATGGGTTTTTAGTATTAAAAAACAACAACAAAAACCTTAATAACCATCAATTTGTGCCACGTTTATTTACCACTGACCGCAAAACGTTGTCCCAATTTATGTGCTAAATAAATTCAACACCAAATAAATTTCCATTGCGTGGTCAAGTGTTGTTGTTGTTAATGTACATAAATGAAAATAAAACTGTTTACATGGCGGAATGAAATGTATGACGCAAATATTTGCATGCGCTCAATTTTACTTTTGCACATTGTTACCACTACGCTGCCATATACACATACACAGACACCCACATATACACACACATTCATACACATACATTGGCAAGAAAAACAACAAAAAGTGCTAATTACAACACAACCAGCGGCAAACAAGCAGCGGAAATTGCACTTGTAAAATAGGGATTCCGGTGCGTATGAGTAACATTGCTCACGACAACACAACATTGCAGAACTCGCTTACATCGAAGCGAAAAATACAAAGTGCTGCTGCAAAAAACGTTCCATGTAACGTTTGCTAATTGAAATCTAAATGTATAAATTAATGTTACGATTGTCCGCAATTCTGTTTTCCGTTGCGTTGAGTGTCAGTCAGTCAGTCTGGCTGGTGTCGCTATGTTGCGTAGCAAAAGTCCATGAATAAACGCCAAATGACTGTGGCAAGTTGTTGCTGCTATCGGCAACGTGTGCACTTAGTCTAATAAGAAACGTGATGCTACTATTTCATGCTGAACGCCAGCAGCGACACCCAGGCGCTCCGACAAGCACAAACAGCGCAATTTGCAAAATAGCCAGCAGGCAGTTAATAATTTGGCGCATTTTAATGAACTGATCCAATACCGGCGCCAACATCCGCAACACTTACTGTCCCATTATTCGCTGGAGCCCAAAAAGGCCGACTGTGTTGTTTTCCAGTAGATTTAACAGCATTTTTACTTTCCACGCACCACAACAACTACAAGAACAGCTGCAACACTAAGCGCAGCAGTGAGGGTTGTCGCACATTTTCCGGTGTGGCATGAAAAAAATTATTATTTTTGTAACTTAATTAGATTTTATGTTTTTGTGCTTTTACGGTTAACCACAGACAGCGGTTTTTCTTGGCAAAAAGTCAAAACAGACAACGTAAATTTGAAAGATAACAGAAGCAGTGGTGCAGCGCGTTGCGTAGCGCAAGTTGGCAAGGTTAGAGTTTCATTTACAGATTTTAGATATGGAGTCATTGGCGCTTTAAGGACGAAAATTAGTAACGAAAGGAAAAAATGGAAAATGTGAACAATCAACTTTTTAGATCTTCCTCTTTTTTTTTAATTAGCTTAAAAGTATGCAAAAATTACAAGCTTTTGTTCAAATATGTTTGGGACTTGAAATAGGCTGAAAATTACAGTCTCTTGTTTTCATTCGCATTCAAAAAAGGCTGAAAATTACAGTCTTTTGTTTTCATTGTTATTCTTTACCAGAGCTCCGAAAGCAACGAAAATAAAGCTATCTCTGTTTTCAGGTTTCAATTTGCATATTTTTCATTAAATACAAATACTAAATATTAGCCTAAAAGTATACTAAAATAATTGGTGTTGTCAAGATCACCTTACCTCAATATTGTCTACTGGTCTGCTCTTTGTGTTATACTTTTAGGGGCACATTAAGTTAATTTTATTTGAACATTTCTGAATTAGAAATTAGTTGTAAAGTTTATTAAGTCAGAATTTGTTTATAAGAAATCGGTAACCTATTATTCTATTCTCTCACAGGATTAACATACAATTTTTAAAAAGAACGTGAAGAACATTTGCAACACATAACTTGATTTTGAAATGTGTTTAACATCACTAAAAGTATACTAACCAATTCCTTTTGTCAAAATCAACTCACTTCGGTGTCATTAAATACTCTGTTTTGTAGTATATTTTTAGGTGCTAATTTAATTTAATTTATTTTCATTTATTATATCATTTATTTAATTAACTTAATATAACTTCATTAATTAAATTGACTAACTATTTAATGTACAAAATTTTTTAATTATTTTAATTTCGAATATGTTAAAAGCATTTTTCAATTCTATCATAGAATTAACTAAAGATTTGTTACATAAATGATTTTAAAAGCCATTTGTCAACACAGAACTTGATCTTAAAAGGACCCTTTCGACCCCTAATTTTAGCCTTTGTCTCGATAGTATTTTTGGTGTCTACATCATTAGACACCAAAGTGCTAAACACTTCTCTAAAAGTGTGCACACGACATTTGAAGTCGTCACGCCTCTTTGTTATTATTCTAGAGCTAGTTAACTTTTGAACAATTCTAGCTTAAAACGGGTAAAATAAATTTTGTATCAATACTTTTTAATTACACAAAAATTATTTAATATTTATGGAAAAATACAAAATTATCATTTATTCATTTTATTTTACCCAAATTAAAGAAACAGAGTTCTGATCGAACGCGCCCAATTCGTAGACTTCAATTAGAACACAAAATTTTCCTGATATCGCTGCAAATTATTGGAAATTATTTTGCGGATAACAGTAAAATTCTTATAATTTGCTGTGAATTCACTTCTAACAATATTAGTTTCTTCGTGCCTACTTCAATTAAACCCATAAATCAGTCTTAGATTTTACTATAATATGACAAATAGGTGAAGTTGCTGTCAGGCAACTTTAGGGTCGAAAGGGTTAACTTAAACAATTAAAGTTTTATTGTTTTTCTCACACAATGAGCTGAACAAACAACTTTTAAACTAAAACCAAAGTGTTCCTTTCAGCTTCATTCACCACGCCCATTCAACCAGTTTATGTTTCACAATGGATCTACTAACCATTCCAATCAATCGGCTGGTCACAGATCAAAACAGCAACGCGCTATCAGCCACAACCACCCAATTCAGCAACAACTTTAGTGCCAAGAACCACAACATCTGCAATAACTGTTTAATTAAATCGTTATTCATACAACACTGGTAACGTCACTGATGCCACTGTGACAAGCAATGCAATTAATATGCGTCGCGCACATTGCATAACCGAACTTGTGGCAACATGCAGCGCACATTATCAATGGCACATACTTACAACAGCTGTAAGCCATGGCAAATTCTTTTTTGTTGTTGTTGTTTTTTTATTGCAGTTTGTAACGTTGACTCTACGACAGTTTGGGTGTGTGACATGTTGCAGGCAAATTAGTAACAAAATGTCCAACAATTGTTTGCATTCTAGTTTTAATTACATATGAGCGAAGTAAACACACATACAACGACAGCACAAATATTCGAACTCACACTCTCACCTCGACTCACACACACTTCATTCATGTGCAACATGTACGCCAACGCGTAAATGCCACACGTGCAGCAGCGTGTGGCCGCAATTCTGTATGCTGTCGTTGGTAATAACGGTGCAGTAATTAAGTGTCGACATGGAAAGTGACAGTAAAAAGTACAACAACAACAATGCAACACATATAATTTTGGTGTGCGTTATTAAAGCGCAATTAATCAGTGGCAATTAATCATGTTGCAGGTATAAGTGTTGTATTATTTTATGTATGTATGTGTGTGTAAGTGTACTCGTATGGCTGTGTGTGAGTATGAAATAAACCCTCAGTGTTTTCTTTTACTATACTATTAAACGTGCTGCTGCAATCCTAAACCTCCGTACATGCATTGTTGTTGTTATTTACATTTTATGCTACTTTCATGCTGCGACAATAATTCAAACATTTATTTTGTGTATATATTTGCATAACATAAACTTGTCATAGCCTACAGTTGGTGTTTACTTGGGTCTGAGATGTGTCAAGTTTACACATAACTTAACAGATATCAGATTTTTACGCCGCGACTTTTATTACTAGCGGCTCAACTGGTCGTATACGTGTCATGCAATTACATGTGACATGTGGGCTCAAAAAATGTCTATGTGTTGTTGGTTTATTTTGTTTTAATGCCACACAACACTCGACAACAAATGTTAACTTTTGGCATTGCACATTAAAAGTCGATCCATTATAGAAATAAAGAATTTGAATTGATATAAAATTAATTTATCTATATGTATAAAAATTCATCTTGGTTTGTTCGGTTGCTTAAAACTTCAAAACGACTGGAATAAATTGGATACTTCCTTCGGCGGGTTTGTTCGAAATTGCTACGCGAAGGTTTGGGATAAAAGAAAAGTCGGAAAAAACAAGGCGTGGCACCACCAGAATACATTTTTAGACAATAACTTTGGAACCATAAGTCACACATCAACAAAATTTGGTACAAACTTACTATTTAATCATGTCCTTCGACCGAGGGAATCGGGTGGGTATTGAGCAAAGGGGTGTGGCACCGCCCATACAACTCAAATCTTCTAAATGGAAGAGCTTTGGTATTGCAAGTCGCACAGCATTGAAATTTGTGGTACCGTCGTTTCATAGATGTGTCATTCTACTGTTAAAATTTGATGGGCGTTGAATAAGGGGCGTGGCATATTTTTTATGCAGCAGAACTGTAAGTCCTACATCAATGAAACTTGGTATGAACCTGCCAGTTAATCATATCTTTCGGCAGAGGGAATTGGGCGGGTATTTAACAAGGGGGCGTGGCACCGCCCATACAATTCATTTCTTTTATATTGAATTGCAGCATTGTAAGTCGCACAGCATTGAACTTTAGTGTATCGTCGCCCCATAGATGTGTTATTCTACTGTTCGAATTTTATGGGCGTTGGACCCAAACTATTCGCATAATTGTGTAACTGTTACTCGCACATCAATGAAACTTAGTACGAATTTACCATTTATCATATCTTTCCACAGAGGGAATGGGGCTGGTATTTACCAAGGGGGCGTGGCACCGCACATACAACTCAAACCTTTTATATGGAATAGCTTCGGAGCTGTAAGCCGCACAGCATTGAAAGTTGGTGTACCGTCGTCTCATAAATGTGTCATTCTATTGGTGAGATTGATCGGCGGTGGACAAGGGGCGTGGCACATTTCTTATGACCCAAAAATTTACGCAGTACTGTAAGTCCACATAAAAAAAAACTTGGTAAAAACTTGCCGCTTAGTAGCACAATTTTGCTAGAAGAAAGTTGTGAGCATTGGACAAGGGGGCGTGGTACCGCCTCAATTTTAATATACATAGATTGTTTGTCCTGACTGACTGACTGATTGATTCATCATCACTCAGCCCAAACCGCTAAAGCTACAAACATGAAATTTGAACTGTAGGTACATCTTGAACAATGAACCTGCGCTAAGACGGGAGTCTAAGGGGCAACAAATGTGTTAAGGGGTTGTATGAACAAAGAAAAAGAGGTGTTGTATATTGATTTCGAACTTCCTGAAAATACTCTAGATCAAAAATAATTTGACACGTATTTTATAATTTTTTGAAAATCAAAATTTAACTGGCTCAACAATGGGTTAAAATTTGTTTACGCGAAAACTCAAAAAAAACACGAGCCGTCATGCCTATTGACTCCAAAAATTGTAAAAATACTTGAAATCAAAAAATTAGACTCGTGTTTCTCATTATTTTCAAAATACAAATCTAACTAGATCAACGACGGGTTAAAAGTATGTATGGAGAAACAGTTTTTTTAGCCTTTTGACTTCAAACCTGGTGAAAGTACTTCAAATGTAAAATAACTCGATACGTGGTTTTCATTTTTCCGAATATTAGAATCGGACGGGGTCAACGACGGCTTAAAATTTTGTATGTGAAAAAACATGAATTAATGGGCCCACTGACTTCAAACTTTGTGAAAGTATTTTTAGGGAGAAATAATTTGACATGAGTTTTTAATTTTTTTTTTAATGAAAATCTAACGGGGTAAACAATGGGTTAACAGTTTGTATAGAGAAACACGCTTTATTGGGCCTTTTGACTTTAAACTTAGACAAAAAAGCACTTCAATCGGGAAATAATTAAAATTTGCTTTTCATATTTTTTTGAAAATCGAAATCCACCGTGGTAAACTAAGGGTTATGAATTTGTTTGGAGTAAATGTGAAAATTCATGATTTAAAGGGAATCCAAGACTTCAAGATATTTGGAAACACTTGACATCAAAGATAATAGGCATATGTTTTTATTAAATCAAAATCTAACGGGGTCAGCATTGGGTTCAGAATTTGTATCGGGGGAAACAAGAAAGCTTGCGTGCGAAGCCGCGGGGCCCAGCTAGTATTTTATATAAAAATTCTTGTATGATATTTGAAATTTTCAATAGCACTGTAGGGAAAAAATTTAACGAACAATTTTATTCGACGCAGTCCTTATTTGTTTTTGGGCTTCAAATTCCCACCACACATGGTTTCAAAGTTATGTACTCACAAGTCAACTCAACTACCTGAAATTACATTCCTATCCTATTTAAATAATAATCTTATGCACCACTGTAAATATTTACTTGTAACCTTTTTAACCCTCTCGACCCCGAATTTTCCCCTGTGTCTCGATATTACTTTTTGGTATTTAAATAATGAAAAACTTGCCGAAGAAGTGTGCACACGACATTTGAAGTCGACACGCCTCTTTGTTAGAGTTCTAGAGCTAGTTTACTTTTGAACAATTTTAGCTTAAACCGGGTTAAATAAATTTTATATAAATATTTTTTAATTAGAGAAAAATTATTTAATATTTACGTAAAAATACAAATTTATTACTTTTTGATTTTATTTAACCATTATTAAAGAAACTGGGTTTTGATCAAACGCGCTTAATTCGTAGACTTCAATTAGAATATATCGCTACAAATTATTGGAAATAATTTTGGGGATAATTGTAACATTTTTGTAATTTTCTTTGAATTCACTTCTAAAAATATAAATTTTTTGCCTGATCAAATTAAACCCATAAATTACGTAGCTTTTGCTATAAAATGACAAATAGGTAAAGTTGCTCTCAGGCAACTTTGGGGTCTAAAGGGTAAAATGTGTCCAAAATTACTGACAACGCACAAATCGCTGTTGCACAGTGTAATTATACGCAAATTTATTTTGTTACGCGCATAATTGCCTTTTATTTGTTTATATTGCGCAAATTTTCGTTTGGCAAATTTGTTATTGTTGTTGTGTGTGTGTGCAGAGTTTAGAAATTAAATGTGCATTTGTAATTTGCCGCTTTGTGCGTTTTGTGTACACATTTTATGTTCGTTGCGTATAAAAATAAAAAAATATTAAAATAAATTGTTTGCATGGAAATTAAATCATTCATTATAAAAAACATATTTTGTGCTACTAAATTTTTTACAACATTCATGCAATAAAAATACTTTAAAGAAGCAATGGTTTGGAAAAATGTGAAACCATAAACTGCTACTTTGTACTTAAGTAAAAAAATTTTGCCATATGCCAAAAGCATCTAAAATAAAACAGAGCCAAATCATGAGATAAACAGATTTGCGTTGAGTCATAAATTTATTAGACAGAAGAAAGAAAAACTATTAATAAACATTTTGGTAGAATTTTTGGATTCTTTGTTCTTCAGAAGTGGTCATCATTTTTTATGATTTTAAAGTAATAAAAAGCAAACTTTTACGTGAAAAGTTAGCAGCACTTATTGGACATTGAATGATTTAGATTGTGCAAATTTTGAGCCAAAAGTCTTGGGGCATAAAAGTCAGCTTTGAGTAGACTATAAACCGTAGAGGAAATTTGTTACTGAGAGAGATTATTCAGATTAATCCGATGAGCTGTTAAAAGACATGGACGCAGCAGAGCAAACGAACACCTGGTGGCTACGCTGGCTTGGCCATGTCTCTGATGATGCTCGTCATTGTAGATCGAAGGCGAAGAGTTAGACCGAGTCTACAATGAATTGACCAAGTGGAAGACGCCCTAACATCTCTTAGTGTGACCAACTGGGGGCAAGTAGAATGATATCTCACGGGTTGGCTAAAGTGGCAGTTAAAGTTTGGCATTCAATTGAAAGACCTTTGCGTGGACTAAGTTTTGCTTTTAAATCCTAATCTAAGCTTTTATTCTTAAGATTAGGATTTATCCAAATTTAAGTCTTAAGAATGTTAACATAAAATTCGTATCTTAAGATTAATATTGAACTACTGACAACACATTCAATTTATAGTCTCTGGCACCAACTTTTAACTACCATTCCATTCTTTTAACAAACCTTCACAAGTTCACTTATTCTGTGGTCAAAAGCAATAATTGCGAAAAGTCCAAAAGTAGATTTTTTCCAGCATCCTTAACTCAATTACATTCCAAGTCGACTTGTGTTCGAGTGTTCATCATTTTTGACCACAGACCATCAATAGCTGTATTTCTGTTTTCAGCTGATCACTTCTCCTTAGAATTCATTCCTTGATTATTCAATCTAAATTCTATTCATCAAACTCCATTCTCGTTCATTTACTTGAAGTAGTCTTTAAATATTTTCCCCAAACTTAATTTTATTCTCTTTTCATTTTATAAGGAAATCAAAATTCATTGCAACATAAAAATGCCACATGAAAATAAATAAAACAATCTCCGGCTTGCACAAATACCCACTCAAGACTACAATACCGTGTGCGATGTTATTCTTTTGGTTTAAGGACGACAACGCGCGCGCTTTTTACAGCGTTGTGATGGTCTGATGATTTATTGCTAAGGTCTGGTAACATCGCATCCGCAATGCAGTCAAATCAACAGCAAATAAAAGTAAAATTCTCACATCAAATCTCTGGCGCAAAAAAAAAGCTGACCATAAAAGTGCTTTTAAGATTAAATTAGAATTACATAAACATTAGAAAAGTATTTTAATTTAACCTTAAAAGCAGTTTTATGGTTAGCTTTTTGCTTGATGAAGTTGTTGTTTAAGATTTCACATATTGCATTATATGTGAGACAATACCGTTTTGAATCAAATTGGAAAACTAAACTGTCGGGAGATTTAGGATTACAAGAAAAAGGTACTGGCAGAATGCAAAGCAAAGAATGTTAATTAAACTATACAAACTCACTGAGACATTCGTGGTTCAAGTAGTAAGAAGGACAACTTGAATTTCGTATTTTTGTTCTATAGATATTGTATTGAGAGCTCAGTGTTCTGATTTAACATTTAACATTCACATTAACGTTTAACATTCATGTGATTTAGTTTTAAGATTAGAACCTTAGATTAAATTCAAGATTAGAGACGAATTAAAAGCCTAACAATGCCTGATTTGTGTTGACATCCATGTGATTAAGTCTTATGATTAGAACTTTGGATTAGATTCAAGATTAGAGACAAATATAAAGCGTGACGATTCCTAACTTAGGTTCATGTGATATAGTTTTAAGGCTTAGATTGGATTCAAAATTAACAAGAAATTATGAATTAGAACCTTACAATTGCTGATTTGTGTTGGCATTTATGTGATTCAGTATAAAGATTAAAGCTCTAATCTTATTAATTAAATTAATAAGATTAAATTCCAAATTAGCCAAAAATTTTTAGCCTTAGCCTACGTTTCCTGATTTGTGTTAGCATTCATGTGATTCTATTTTGAGATTCGAGTTAGGAAATAAATTTAGATCCTTGAGGTTTTTGAATTCTGTTGACATTCATGTGATTCTGTTTCAAGAGCTTTAGATAAGATTCGAAATTGGCAATAAATTTAAAGACACAATATTTCAACCTAACCTAACTTCCAAACATTCATGTGATTCCGTTTCAAGATTCGGGATCAAACCTGAATTCAGATCCTTGAGGTTCCCGATTTTTGTCGACATTCATGTGATTCTGTTTCAAGATTCAGGATCAAAACTGAATTCAGATCCTTGAGGTTCCTGATTTCTGTTGACATTCATGTGATTCTGTTTCAAGATCAGACCTTTAGATAAGATTTGAAATTGACTGTTAATTTAAAGAATTATTATTTCAATCTTTTACTGATATCATACAGAGAACCTAACCTAACTTTCTAATAATTTCGAAATACTTGATTAACCCTTTCGACCCCGAATTTTATCATGCGTATCGATATTACTTCTTGGTATTTAAATCATGAAACTTGTCTAAGAAGTGTGCACACGGCATTTGAAGTCGCCACGCCTCTTTGTTAGAGTTCTAGAGCTTTTGAACAATTTTACCTTAAAATTGGCTAAATAAATTTTGTATCAATATTTTTTTATATACAGAAACATTTATTTATATTTACGGAAACATACAAAATTATCACTTTTTGATTTTATTTAATCATTATTAAAAAAACCAGGGTTTTGATCAAACGCGTCTAATTTGTAGACTTCAATTAGAACACAAACTTTCCCTAATATCGCTGCAAATTATTGGAAATTATTTTGGGGAAAACATGAAAATTTTTCTAATTTGCTTTGAATTCACTTCTAAAAATATAAGTTTGTTGGTGCCTACTTCAATTAAATCCATAAATTAATCGTAGCTTTTGCTATAAGATAACAAGTAGGCGAAGTTGTTCTCAGGCAACTTTGGAACGAAAGGGTTAAGAAGTTTTTTAAACTAATTTGAAGAAAATTCTAATATTTTGTATTACTTTTGGGTACCTTTCAGCTAAATTTCCAATTATCTCTAACTGATTTTGGTAAAAGCGGCCTTCCCAAGTTTTTCTCATAAGCTCTCATAGTGTTTAAGGCTCCTAGTGTTAGTCCAAAAAGATCGCCACAAAACAACTATTTGTGTATTTTTTATAACTACTTATTTTTTACAGTATCGTTGTCCCAAAATTAATATTAACCACTTAATGGGATCTTTGTCACAATTGGAACCAGTAATGACTGAGAACTGAATCATTGTTTCTAATTAAACATGGATCCCTCCAGGGCACGAGCCTTTCTATACTCCATGATGCTAAAGTTTAGTCAAATTAGTTATGCAATAAGGGCTTTGTTACAATAGAACCCGGTTTTGACTGAGCACTGAACCGCTGTTGTATAATAAGAACTTTGAGTTTGAACGAAGTCCTTTCTTAGTTTTAATTTGAAGTTTAGCTAAACTGGAGAAACCTTTGTCTCTGAAGATATATTTTATTCTTAGATTTTCAAAATCTAATGTTACATTCGAAAATGAATGAACTTAAACTTTGCAACGATGATCCACTTACATCACACAAATTCAAGCTTATTCAATCTTCACATCTTTAAATGCTTTCTTATACTTTGAGGAGCTGAACTCCCCAATACATATATAGTATAGGATTTTCTCTTCAAAGCAATATTTGTTGAATTTCTTTACTATTTGTGGATAGTAAAAAATTTATAAAGTTAATAAACACCTCCTGCCAACATTTTGAAATTTTGCCATTTTATCTCATTCACTTCTGTTCAGTTTCTGTCCTTAATTACCCCATTTTTAACCCTTTCGCTATTTTGTTGCCATATGGCAACATGCTACTTTGTGGACGTCTGCATCTTCTATGGTTGCAAGAATTCATTTATTTGAAGTTTTAGGAAAAATACGAAATTACTAAACTGAAAATTTAAGTTTAAAGAAGAGAAGTATACACGTTTTCTTAATGGTATAACTTGACATAGTAAAGAAAGAAGAAGCAGAACAAATTAGAGAACTTTTTATTTGGCGTTTTCTTTCAATTTATATGCTTTTTTTTATTTTGGCCAAAGTAAATGAAGAAATATTCAAGTTTTCGTTAATTATTACAGCCACAACGATGTGGTTTCTCTCATAGAAAAACACTCTAAAATACAGGGTCCGAGTATACAAATTATAAAGTTTCGTATGGAATGTAGCTTATATTGTAGCTAAAATTTTAACTTTCCCCAGTAAAAACGTGTAGCGAAAGGGTTAAAGCCAATTTTTATATTTAAACAACACAGTCAGTAAAATTGGTTGCAATCGCATGACACACATTAATTAATTCAATTTACATGTAAAACTTCAATCTCGCGCCATCTGGTCACTTTGGCCAACATTTTACAGGAAAAGAAAAAGAAATTGAATGCTCACAGCCAGAAAGGAAGTGTAAAGCAACAAACGAAGACACAAATGTGACAGAGAACTCGTGGCAGCATTGTGCAAACGCCACACATGCGACATGTAGCAGACTGTTGCTTGTTGCTGTTACAGCCAACGCAACTGCCAACCACAATGAGGAAATTACGAATGACGCTGTGAAAGTGGTATCGAACAACTCTTAACCCATTGCTGCCCAATGGGTAAAATTTTACCCATGAAAATTGATTTTTTTTTTAAATCACAAAAAAGTCAATGTTTGAGATCTCTCAAAACCATTGATAGGGATAGTTAGGGTAAAGATGAAACTACCTTAACCTAGTGAAGGTCACCCTAAAATTTCGGCATCTAGCTAGAGTTACCAGACTCCAAATATCGGGAATTTTTCGAAGGTGGAAAATGTTGCGAAACGTAGTGGCCTTAGAACTTAACAAAAATCTGCCTCCTAACTCACCTGTAAAAAATACAACTTTCGTTCACGTGTTTAGCTGATCACTTCACAAAGTATGGAAAAAAGTTACTATTGCTGCTTAATGGTCACAAAATACCTAATGAATATCTCAGCAACGTGCAGAGATATAAAGCTGAAATTTTGTTTCTGATCATTTTGGGTCACTTTTAGGTCGTGTATGAAATTTTATCAAAATCGTATGGGCGGAACTGGTACCGGGCAGCAATGGGTTAAACGAACCAAAAATTGCAATAAAAACAACAACAATCACAGCAACAAGTCTATTGTGTGCAACGACGATATTTTTATTTCCGTCACTTTTATGATGATGACGGACGGAAATGAAACTCCGCCATGTGTGACAGTTCCTGCATTCAAACCAATCCGTCAGCAGGCATACACACACACATGCACGCGAGCGCGCAACTCAAGGCGCCATTGCACGTGCACTTATGTGCGGGTTTTTTGTTTTTTTATTTGATTTACGTAGAAAGATTGGAATCTTCGAAAGAAACTGCCTTGGCCGTACAAGACAGACTGCACAATTCACTGGCAGAGTTAGCTACCAGCGCAGTTATGTGCGCGTGTGTATGTTTTTTTTTTTTTTTTTTTTTTTTTTTTTTTGGAGAAGGGAAAAGCATTGAAAGCCGGTGTGTGAGACTTTCACCCACTAAAAACCCTCCTATCTCCTAAACTGCTGCCAGGGAACTTCCTGCGAGGAATTACTTCCTGGTAGCAGTAGGGTGCGGCACCGTGCCCACCTCCTCGGACTATCTCATTGCCCTACGTTGGCGTTCTAGGACGCGCAGTGTTTTAATAATGCTGGCTGCGGCCGAGCATACGGCTTGCCACTTTCGTGGCGTGTCGCACATGTGTGCAGTCAGGTTCGACACAGACGGATCCTCCCCAAGAGCGACTGCTAGTTCCCTTCGGACGGACTCGAACCTAGGGCACTCCATCAGGACGTGCTCAGCGGTCTCCTGCTTTTCTGGACAGAGCGTGCAGAAGGGGTCGTCGTCGTGCTTAAACTTGTGCAGATACTGCTTGAAGCAGCCATGCCCACTTAGCAGCTGGGTGATGTTGTGGTCCACCTCTCCATGCGAGCGAGCTACCCACCGCGCGATATCCGGGATCAGTGCAAAAGTCCAGCGCCCTTTGCTGGATTGCTCCCATTTGCGCTGCCAGTCCCTGATGGTGGCACTTCTTTCTGAGGCTTTCATGGCGCTTGTCGGCTTTGTGACTGCGTTATAAAGGCGTTGCATTTCGACCGCCAGTAGTTCAATCGGCGGCATGCTTGCGATAACTCCAACTGCATCGTCGGACACTGTGCGGAAGGCGCTTACTACCCGCAGTGCGCTTAGTCGATACGTCGACCTGATGCCTTTAGTGTACTCTCGGATTTTTACTGCGTCCGCCCATACTGGAGCTGCGTAGAGTATGATTGAGGCTGTCACCCTGGCTAGCAGTTTTCGCCGACTGGCGCGAGGGCCGCCTACGTTCGGCATCATCCGCGTAAGTGCGCCGTTTACGCGTGATGCCTTTTCGCACACGGTTCTTAGATGCTCTTTGAAGGTCATCTTCGTATCAATGATCACCCCGAGGTATCGGAGAAAAGGCTGGGACATGATTTCATGTTCTCCGACAGTTATCGTCAGTGTCTCGCTCACCTTTCTGGTACTCAGTAGCACCACCTCGGTCTTGTGCGCCGCTAGCTCCAGCTTCCCATCCGTCAACCATTGATTAACGCGGCATATCGCATCGTTGCACCTCTGCCGTAGCGTATCCGTGTGCTTCGCTACTGCCACCATTGCAATGTCATCCGCGTAGCCGATAATGTTGACGCCTTCTGGCAGCTCCAGGCGGAGGATGCCGTCGTACATGACGTTCCACAATGTTGGGCCAAGCACCGAGCCCTGTGGAACGCCACCAGAGACCTCGTACCGCTGTACGCCTGAATCTGTATCATACAGAAGTACTCTGTTGCTGAAATAACTGCAAATTATCCGCTGCAGATATGCTGGTACTTTAAAGTGCTGTAATGCACTTTTAATGTGGCCCCAGTTTGCCGAGTTGAAGGCGTTTTTCACGTCTAATGTGACGACGGCACAGTACATTTTTGTGCCGCCTAGCCAGCGCTTGCCGCTTGTAGCTTTGCGTGCTATGTTCATCACTGCCTGGATTGCGTCTACTGTGGATCGTGCTCGTCGGAATCCGTATTGTTGATTTGACAGCCCATCTGGTTTTTCCAGCGTCTCCTGTAGTCTGTCACAAATTATTCTTTCTAGCACTTTGCCCATTGTGTCCAGCATGCAAAGCGGCCGGTATGAGGATGGATGGTCTGGCTGTTTGCCTGGCTTCAGCAATAGCACTAGCCTCTGCTGCTTCCATTTATCGGGAAAGACCCCTTCTCTCAGGCATGCATCATACATTTTGGCGAACACGTCTGGCGTGATTCGCATCGCGGCTTTCAGTGCTATATTTGGGATGCCATCCAACCCCGGCGCTTTATTATCTTTTATTTTGCCTACGGTTTGTAGCACCTCATTTGCTGTCACGCTGGGTATATTGCTGATGGCTATGTGCTCATCAAAAGCGCCCCCTCGATCCTCCTGTGAGGGGAAAAGCGTTGCAACTACGGTGCTCATAAGGTCTATATCGCTCGGTTGAGGTGACCGAGGCCCTCTGACGCTACCCATTACCACTTTGTAGGCTTTGCCCCAGGGATCCAGATCGGCTTCATCGCACAGTGCTTTAAAGCACGCCTTTTTGCTGTTGCGAATGGCTACCTTTAGCGCTATTTTGCACGCCTTGTAGTTAAAGAGAAGTTCTGCTCGGGTCGGCAGATTTCTGCCCCTCTGCAGCCTTCTGCGTGCCTTGTGGCATCTTTTTCTAGCATCCGCTATCTCTTCGTTCCACCAATACACGGGTTTTCTGCCCCCCTTGTTTATTCTTCTGGGCATAGCTGCATCGCAAGCTCTCGTGAGCCTGTTCGCCACGTTTTCCACCATTTTTACGGCCGTATCCGCCTCTATCTGTTTATCGCTCCAGATTAGGCCGAACATATCTGCATCAAAAGCTTGTTTTCGCCAGCCTTTATTTTGCGCCTTCTGCGCTGGGCATATGTTTCGAGTGTGCAGCGACAGCGTCATAGCTATTGCCAAGTGATCGCTGTTTGTGTAGATGCTGCTGACCTCCCACTGAGCACTCTGTCCTATAGTTGCGTGTGCAAAGGTCAGGTCAATTATCGATCTGCCTCTACCGGTGTCAAACGTGTGATGTTCGCCATCGTTTAGCAGTTCGAGCTCCAGCGGTGCCAGACATTCTAGCAGTATTCTGCCGCGCTGGTTTGTGCGTGCGCTGCCCCATGTCGTTGACCAGGCGTTAAAGTCGCCAGCTATCACTACTGGCGCTTTCCCTTGCGCTTCTAACACCAGTGCTGTCAGCATGTGCTCGAATTCTGACACGCTCCAGCTGGGTGGAGCATAGCATGAAAAAAAGTATATGCCGCCGAACTTCACCCATGTAAAGCCGCGTTCCTGTGTCAACATTTTTGACTGGAAGTTTCCCTTATTGGGCGCCCAGATTGCTGCCTTGCTGGCCGCATCCGCTGTCCACTCATGACCATCGATATCTTCATACTGCTCACATAGCAGTGCAAGGTCAAATTTGTGCTCGAACACCGTTTGGTGCAGCAGATCCTGCGCCGCCGCACAGTGATTTAAGTTTAGCTGTAATATCTTCATGGGCAAGCTCCTCTCAGCGCCTTTTGGTATATTGTGCACTTGTAACTGCCGGCTGCATGGTCACCCTGACATAGAGCACACTTTGCTATATTCTCGCAATTGGCAGCAATATGGCCGGCTTCGCCGCACTTTCTACAGAGCGCCGATCGGTCAACCTTCTCTTTACATTGCTGCGCCAAGTGCCCGTACTCCCAGCATTTGTAGCAGCACTTAATAGTCGCCGTTTCTCGCACCCGACATGCCACCCATCCGATGCGCACACGTGCAATTTTCAACACCCGCTTGGCGTCGTCTGCCGGTAGACAAACGTAAGCCGTCTGAGTGCCATTTTGGCACTTTCGCATACTTCGCACAGCAGTGCCAGCCGGCCGCCTGATACCACATTGGGCATGTAAGGCATCACAAATCTCTTCCGTTGTTGTTATTTCATCAAGATCTCTACACTGGATCGTGATCGTATGCGTTTTCGTTGCCACTTGCGCCTCCTCTTTGAGCACTTCTTCTATCGCCGATTGGTAGCTCGCCGCTTTGCTTTCCGTCGCGTGTTTCAGCTCCAGAAGGAGTTCGCCTTTTGCCGTCCTGCGGATAGCTTTGACCTCATTGCCAAGCTCTTGCAGCGACGCGCTCGCTCTGACTTTGCGCAGAATGTCTGTATGTATGTATGTATGTATGTATGTATGTATGTATGTATGTATGTGGCACAGAGTAACATGTGGCTGAGAAAGATTGTGTTGCTGACACTGCGCCAGCAGGAGCGATGGCAGTGTCGCTAACCGCTATTAAACTTTTACGACAAACATACCGAGGCGTTTCTATATACGTTTTCATGTTTTTAAGATTTTTATGAGTTTTCCTTTAACGATTCGGCACGCGAGTATGTAAAAAAAAAATGGAAAACAACAAATGAAAAGCGTGCGCCCGCAAGCAAAATATGTCATACACACACACAGTATCTTTTTGAAAATTTTCAACTTCCGACGTAAAATCCCCCAAAAAAACCCACATTACGTGAGCCTGCAAGTGTGTCGCTTATTCAATTCAACACCTTTTAATTTTAAGTATCACGTACGCATTACAAATATTTACCAAATGATTTTCAATTCTAAATTTAGTCGCCTTGGTCATTCACAGTGGCCGCAGCGTTTTGTTCGTTGGTCATTAAAATTAAATTAAAATTAGAATTAACGCGCGTCAATGTCGTCATTTTTGTGCCATAAATACAAACACACTCAGTGTGGTCTCTTACAGCACCAAAACGGCAGTTGGCAACGCTGGCACACTTGTAGATTATTTGTTGTTGTTTTTGTTAATTTCGAGACAATTCCAAATCACGGGCTCGTGTGGCATGCGTGGGCGTATTTACCTCGCCGCACACAGCCGAAACAAAACAAAATCCGAGCAATAATGAGAAATTGCATAAAACCCGACAATGTCACATTTCGGCAGAAATAAACGAAAAGGTAAGTTTTACAAAAAAATTCATGCATCGTATAGAAAAAGCTCTGGGCTCGCAGTTATTCGCTGCCAACAATCGCTTAAAGGTTTCCTAAATATTTTGTTTATTTGTATGATTTTGTTATTTTTTATTGTTAACGCAAAATTAGGCGGAGAGCTGACAAAAGGGAAATGCCAGACGCTCGTGCGGGTAATTAGTGCGCAGTGAAGTGGCAGTTAGTGAGTAATTTTCTTGTTAAAGCATAGCATAGCATAGCATACCATACCATACCATAGCATAGCATAGCATAGCATAGCATAGCATAGCATAGCATAGCATAGCATAGCATAGCATAGCATAGCATAGCATAGCATAGCATAGCATAGCATAGCATAGCATAGCATAGCATAGCATAGCATAGCAGAGCATAGCATAGCATAGCATAGCATAGCATAGCATAGCACAGCATAGCATAGCATAGCATAGCATAGCATTGTATAGCATAGAATAGCATAGCATAGTATAGCGTAGCATAGCATAGCATAGCATTGCATAGCATAGTATAGCGTAGCATAGCATAGCATAGCATAGCATAGTATAGCAAAGTATAGCATAGCATAGCATAGCATAGCATAGCATAGCATAGCATAGTATAGCATAGTGTAGCATAGCATAGTGTAGCATAGCATAGCATAGCATAGCATAGCATAGTATAGCATAGTGTAGCATAGCATAGCATAGCATAGCATAGCATAGCATAGCATAGCATAGCATAGCATAGCATAGCTTACCATAGCATAGCATAGCAAAGCATAGCAAAGCATAGCAAAGCATAGCAAAGCATAGCAAAGCATAGCAAAGCATAGCATAGCAAAGTGTAGCTTATAAAATAAAAGTCAACCACCACATCCACATGCAAAATAATTACAAAAATTTTATTCCACCCACAATTCCTTTTCTCTTATTGATTCACTAGCAGTGCAAACATATTAACCGCTCTGCATGGATAATAAATTAGAGATAATTACTTGCACTATTCGTATTATGTACACAAATTCGCATTCCTCTCATCTTTGTTGCGCTCTTTCGGCCAAAACAAATACCATTAACCAGCGCAAAAACACAACCGAATGTTGAGTAAGTTGTCGGCCTACTCATGCGGCAACCACTTGAACGGTTATTAATGTGGTTGTAATTGTTGTTGTACGATTGGCAATCATTATCGCGTACATGTAGGAGAAAAGCACAGCCAACGGCATCATTAAGCCGATACGAAAAAAGGTACACAAATTTGCTGGCAGCGGTCATATTAACACAACAAGCCAACTAGGCAACCAACAACAATTCGCTAACGACAGGAAAACCAAAAATGAAACAGCAACAACAATAATAATATTGGGAACAAGCCAGCATTAAGGCAGCTGAGAAAGTATTTATCAATAATTCAATCGGTTGGCGAATGGCGAGCAAAAGGAAAAGGTGCGCAAATACTTCACCCTCAATTTGTTGTTACGGCATTTTTATTTATTGAGTTGCCGGCCGCCACGCAACTTAGCCGCCACCACCGTTGCAGCAGTCAGGGCGCCGTAACTGGCGAAGGTAGCGTATGTTGCTCGCAACACGGATCAAACGATTTCGGTGCGGAGAACAGCCAAAGGAAAAGGTTAAAGCCTCGGAAACATTTCCAGCATTTCCGCTCGTGTTGGTAAATGTTGTTGCAATGTCGTCGACGTTAAGTTCGATTGTTTGCGAGTCGTCGCTGTTCAGGGTGCAGGCGTGTGCTTGGCATATTTTAGATGCCCTTGGCGCTTCGCCGGGTACGCTGACATGGCATAAAAGCATGGCACCGCTTCGGTCGGCCGGCGTACAAAAGGCACCTAATCAGCCGAAACGCGGTGTGAGCCCTGTTCGAAGTCTGTGTGTGTGTGTGTGTGTGTACGTTTCACGGTCAAGTGATTCCACTATAAGAACGAAAATTCAAATAGACAAATTACCAAATGCCCAAAAGGTGAAGTCTCAACTTCCACACAATGCTGTGCTTTCAATTTGGCTTTGAAAATCTTATAGAAAAACAACAACTACGAAAGGACAGGTAAGTAAGTGTGCATTATAGATGGAATGAATGGCGAACGCCAGCTGTAATTGAATTTTCAATTTCCGCCACACCTTCAAACAGCGCCAACATGGGTCCAGACAATTCGGTGTTGTGCTGCTTATCGGATTTATTGTGTAATTGTGAAAGTTTCATGGCGCTGGCACTTTTAAATACTTCAGAAGTAAAATGAAAACAACAAAGTCGGCATCAAGCAAAACATGTCAAAGTTTCAATTTTATCAAAAGTGACACTGACACAGAGAAAAACAGAAATAAATGCGCATAACGGATTCAAAGAGAAAATCTCACTTCACACCAACATATTTGCTCAGCATTTTTTTGTTCACTTGGTTCAGTTTGAACGGCGCCGCTATTTTATTTTATGCTGTTTTTGTTTTACAAAGTCCAGTGGCCTGTTTCAAATTTCCATTTTACTGCCCTCTGAAAATTGAGCGCACGTCTTTTTGTAAATCAATTTGAGAAAGTGAATTTCGACCATAAATCAAACGTGCCGACCAGACGCGTCCAGCGCCAACATCGCTGAAAAGCATAGGCCGACTCAAGTTGTGTGTAGAGAGATGTGTGCGCGCAGGTACAGCGGTGCGTATACGCAACCAGAGCGTCGAGGCGCATTAGAAATGCCAAAATTTACACTAAATACAGGTGAAACTTTTTTGTTGTTATTTGCGTTTTTTCTCCTTCCTGTTGTTGTTGTTTTTGTTATTACAAAAAGCAACATGACACCATAAAATTGCTGACATTGAACGGAAAAAGAAACCATTCCCTGACATGCCGCAAAGGTTACATTTGTGAAAATGTTTGTTGCAGGTTGAAAGTTGAAATTAAATTTCAGCGAATTGAACAAAAGCAACTTGAAAATTGTTTTTGTTGTTGGTATATACGCTTTGCAGAATATCACAAAAACTCAAAGCAACATAAATCAAATTTCACACAGCATTGTCAATGTAGTTGAAACACTGTTACATTTAGTATTAAACGAGTATTGGAAAATCAATAACAAAGTTTAAAATTTATTTTATTTTGTCAGAAATGATTCATTGAAAACATTTGCCTAACTTTAAAGTGTGCTTTGGAGTCGATTGGCTGAGATTAGCTTTAATGTTTAGCTATAGAAATGAGGCCATAGACTGATATACTGCTCGTTTCTTCCTTAAAAGGACCAGATGAACTTTAATTTAACAGTCGTTTTAATATAAATTGTTAAAAATATGATAAGTTTCGAAGTTTAGAAGAGCAGCAAAGACAATTTAAAAAGGCAAAATAAAAAAACTAATAACTATTGAACTTGCTTTTAGGAAAAAAAACTATTTGGAAAAAGAACTATTTTCAGTAACGAAAAGAAAAGTTATAAAATTTCAATTTCACATTGATTTAATTAAATTTAGTTTATTTTTTCAATACACTTTTATTCATTTATTATTCCAACCTATTTATTTTAATGTTTTAAATTCCATTCAATATTAGTTCACGTTATTTTAAATCGGATTTCCTGTAAAAAATTGAAACAAACTTATTTCTATAAATAAAAAGCAAATCCATTAATTTCCAAATTTACACCAAAGAAAATAATTGAATTTATTTTTGTCTATTTTTTATTTTCTCTAATAGAAAAGTAAAATGCATTGTAAATTTGTAAATTTGCAAATGTGCACTTTTAAATCTGCGCATAGTTGGCATTTTTACGCTTTAACTCATTTCAAATGCAACGCTTTTGGGATTTTTCATTATTCGTTTTGTGAAAATAAATTTAAATATTTAAAACCAATGCTGTTTGTTGCTCAACGTTGCTGTATTTTGCTGCCACCATGCACGCTGCACTAGGCGCTGACTAATCCCAAAAGTATGCAATGATATTGTACGGCAAAATAACCGGATGCAAGTACAACGTGTAACACCCAAAGCATTGGACGGTGACTGACGCCGAAAGCACATAAGTGGGTATAATGTATTCGTGTGCATGAGCGCATGAGTGTGTGTGTGCGTGTGTGTATGTGTGCCATGCTATAAGTGCATAATTATGCAAATACCAGAAAATTAGAAAATATAAAAAAATATGGTTGAGCAAAACGACGCAACACGATTTTAGCAAATTCTCTCCCTCCCACCCAACGCAACGACAATCGACGCTGAATTATTTTTCCAATGCAAAACAACAACAAATAGCTTTTTAATCAACAAATAAAAGAGCAAAAGCCAATGTACAAAATTCAAGCAAAAGAGGGCAAGTAATAAAATGCATGCAAGTGGAAATATGCAAAGTGGGGGGCATGTGTGTGTATGTGTGTGGCTGTGTGTGTGTGTTTCTGGGTTGGGTGCGTATGCGGCACAGTGTTTGTAGCTATTGAATTTCTTTAAAGAGAATTTAAAATTGTGTACATATGCTGCACATATAAATTGTGCCAAACAATGGCAACAACAACAAAAACCAAAAAAAGTTTGACACACACGCATCGAACGGCCGGCACGTACACTGGGCCAGCGTGTGACGCCATAAATTTCAGTTTACGTTCGTTTTTGTTTTTGAAGTGGGACGGCACTTTACTGTTACTTTGCTGACGTTATGCCTACGTGGGTGCGTCAGTGTGTGTGTGTGCTTAGATTTGCATGTATGAGTGTGTGTGTTTACCAATTTAATGGCTCAATTAATTCGTTTGCACCAATTTCACTTTCGACCTCTGCACAGCCAGTTAAAACTACAGCAGCCGCACTGCACTCACACAGCCAACAAAATAATCTTTTACATTCATACACCAAACTACATACACATTCGAATATATGCAGCCAACATTTTTCGCAACATAAAATGCCTTCCAATCGGCCACATTTCCACTTTAGATATATGAATTTAAAAGTTCAAATTGCAACTCACTAACTTACTCCCTCACTCTTCCATTCTATTGGCCACTTGCCTTCCACTTCAATGTGCCTAATTGCACGCAATTGCACAATTGCCAAAAGTTTGCTTTCAACGCTAACTCCAACACACGCATACGCCTAGTTTTGTGGAGCAGTTTGAAAATGGTGGCAACACTTTAATCACTTCAAATTGCCAGCGCACTGCACTCTTACCATTTCTATGCGCTTAAAAGTTAGTGCAAAATTTTGTGTATGTGTGTGTGACTTACATACATTATGTAAGTCACATGTGTATGTGTATGTGTGACTCATGGCAATCGATTGCGTTTTGAAGTGCATTTTAATTTAATACTAAATCCTTTGAGTTCGCAAACATTGAAAAACCATAACCTCAAAAGCCCTGACAGCAAAAAGCATTGAAACATTTCCACATATAAAAATTATTTATAACCCTCTCAGACCGTGGAAGCCGAGTTCGGGTACTTTAAGGGGGTCTTACTATATAATACCTCATTTCCGAGCGCTATATTCAAAAATTGATTACTAGAAAACTACAAATGATTTCGGGAAGCAGTTTTTTGTAATGTTATCATTCATTATTGAACTGGACGCAGTGAAGGACGTGTAGCGGTCACATATGTCATTTTTATGTAAAACCAAAAAAAGTTAAATAATGTTTTAATGTATTTAGAAGAAAAAGAAAGAAGAAATGTGGAAACAGTAAAACGCTGCATTCTGAGACACTGGACACTGGACATGTCGCAATCTCACTCTCTCTAATTTTCTCATTTTTGCTAACAATGTAGATGGGAATTTTTGCAGGTTTGTTATGTTAGGTTAAGGTGACTGTCTTGGTATGGGACTTGCCGAAAGACACACTTGCAAGACACACTTAGGCCACGGAATGGGCCCGTTGTGATACCACAAATTTAAGGTCTGTCTTACTGCCAGTCGAGAAGACTATTTAAGCCATTTTGAATTGTGTATGAACTCATGCAAGTTTTTGATGTTAGCTGACTAAGGTCATTCAAGTTGTTGAAGAAAGGAGAGCCTAGGGTTTTCCATCTTCGTCTAGATAGAGCCGGGCAGTTGCAGGGAAAATGACTAATAGTTTCCACCTACTCTTCAGGATTGCGACGACCGTGCCAATGTGCTGTCTATACTGCGGGGATATATAAGTCCCAGATAATGTTCAAAGATTACTGGTGCGAAAAGTATTCGCTTTTAAAGTGCTGGGATGGGACTAAACAGTAGTATGTAGTCAGTACTTCACAACACGTGTTTTGGTTAGCATAACCTAACTAATTCATACTTGGTATACGTTCAGAAGTGTATGCGTGCTCTTTCTGCATAAAAAAAACAAAATCTGAAATTATGTAAACATGTTCATTTACTTATTTACAGCACATTTAGTTCAGATATACAGAAATATCTTCACTGGCCAAAAGTCGTATTGAAAGGGTTAAGCAAGACAAGTGCTCTTTTGTGCCTAGGATTAAAACCAGGCCAGACCTGTTGCCATCGCCTGTTGCCCATATCGAGTAAGAAGGAGCAGATTTTTAGTTTACAGGAAGCAAGAGGGAGAGAGTTGCCTGCTGAAACTGTGGCGTTGAAATACGAGAGGGTGGTGCCATGTCTGGAAAGTTGATAAGCGTAGTTACCACTGATGTCTTTGTGGCCCGGTACCCAGGAAAGGGTAATGTTGTACAGATGCCCTAAGTCATTTAGTAGGGAGCGGCAAAGAGCAACTACTTTCGATGTGGTTGAGACCTGTCTTTTTCCCACTCCTGTCTATGAGGTATGGGGGTTGAGAACTTAGAGTCGAACAGATATAATGGTAGCGAGTAATATATGTTGTAAGGTAAGTCAGGTGAACAGTAACCGTAATCAGTACGTGTCCATCTTTTGATGGTATTTAGTCTCATTGCAGAGAGGGTTGCAGCTTGTTGGTGCAGCTGGATAGTGTTGATCGAATGCTCCTGTTATTATGAGCGCCGCCGTTCTTTGGACCGAGTCCAGAAGTTTCTGGTAAACCACCTTATCCAAAGCAGTCCACCATACTTGTGCTTCATAGAAAAGAATGGGCCTAATCACGGAAATGTAAGTCCAGTACACGATACGTGGTTGATTAACATTTTTTGCCAACTGCACTTTTGCAAGAGTACAGTGCAACAGTGGGGGAGTTGTAACCCTTAAATCATACAACTGAACAGATTTTTTCACAATTATTAGAAAGAAATATACGAAATATGAAATATTTTCTTGTACATATTTTTTGATTCACATTCTTCTAAGGCTCTAGTCTGAAAGGGTTAAATACATGTAAATAGATTGAAAAAGTTCTGGGTTTTATTTACAATGGAAACTTTTCAGCAGACCAAAAATTGCATTGCTTTTTGTTGGTCAAACTTTTTCCAAACTTTCACAAAAATATTTGCCATTTCCATGAAACCGGAGTGGGTGCTATGAGCCAAGATTTGTTTTTCTTTTTGCATTACATTTTTGGCAAAGTGTTGAGCGTTTAATTACGTTCGTGCTTAAGCCAATTGGCAAGTGCACAAAACTAAATAGTAGCATTTACATGTTTGTTTCACTAAGTGTTTCGGCGTCTAATCTCTGAAACTTATAGTAGCAAGTGAAAAGATTTGTCCAACATCCTAAACACAACTAAACAACGAATTAATTTGTCTATGGCACGTTTTCGTAATCCATTAAAATTTCCAGTATATTTATTATCCATCATTTTCTTCATTGCTCTTTTAGCTTTCATTGGAATATTGGATTTACGTGGCGAGCAGCAACCCAAATTAAATGTCCTGGGGATTGGACACTAGTTTACTATTCAGCCGAATGGTAGTGCCGAATTTCTATTCAGAAAAGCCACCAAGAGGCTGTGCATCAACTTTCATTGGTCAGGGACAAGGATCGCCGAGTTGAATACTATGAGAGACTTTGCCTTGTATGTCCATTAACATTCCTCCCTCCGACACGCCTCGTTTTTTCTATTGGCCACTTGAAATTGCCTGAATTATTGGTAGAAAATTTTGATAGAAAAATTTGTCGCCGTCAATGGTGGCAAATTTTCGCTAATGTCACATTAATAGCGATATGCCAAAAGTGACGTGTACGATAGCAGCAACAATATTTATTTATATGTGTGTGTTTGTATGTGCCTCTGTGTTAGTATAGAAATTTGCATAATCCGTGCAAATTGCATGCAAAAAAAATGTCCATTAAATATTTAGGCCAAAAATATGCACTTGCGCCTTTATACATGTATATATGTGTGTGTGTTTGTGTGTTTGCATGTGTGCATTGAATTGCAAATTATCATCACCGACTGTGAGAAGGGAGGACATTAGTATTTTGCTAGCCTGAATTAGGAAACGTTGCATGCATAATGCATAACAATGCAGCAAAGTGATAGCAGTCAAGCGTTAATAACGCACACATACACATATACATCAATCTGCGTGTGTGGATTATACACTGTAAGAAAATTGGGTCAAGTTAAAGACATTCTCAGGCTATCATTATTATCATTATTTCTTTATCATTTTATCTTCATTATTTAATTAATTAATTACCCGCCACCATGAATCAACGGGTTAGTGCATTGGATCGCAAGACAGTCAGCCATCCAGTTGCTTTGGTTTTGTCGTCTAGAAAATAGAAATAGTTCTCTGGTTGGCAACATTGGCAACAGCAAGAACACCAATCGGTAGTCGTCAAAAAAAGATCATCTGTATAGGAACATTCTAATTCTATAATTTGACAGATGTGGTCCTGTCGCTGCTGTCGCATTGTGTTCGGGCTACGAAGCAACGCTCAACCTTGGGCTCTTTAGGCTCGATTCTCAGACAACACTAAACATTTTTCTTTTGGCAGCCCATTCACCAAAAAATGACCAACCCCTGAAAGTAAAATTGCCTAATTCGCCTTTCGAAATTGCCATAAAAACAATAAAGAATATCAAACGATCAAAAGTTTCCAATTAAAAATCAAATCATCAAAACAAACAACTGTGGTTTCCTTTTATGAGTAAACAAAATTTACACTGATGGCCAGACTGAAGTCTCGTTATTGGACTGTTGTGTCAATTAGCCAAGTGTCTGTGTTGTGTGAAGGACATTTAAACTCTTTCAGAATTATGGGACCATAAGCATGTAACAGCGATAATAGAACTATTACAGATTATTTCATATGAAATACTATGGTTGTAGAAAACGTAAAAAAAAACCCATACAAGTTTTTAAACGCATTGTTAGCAACATATTTATTAAATTATTGAATTCATCATAACTTCCAACTAATTTTTTTCAGTGTTGTATAGATTTATTTCGTATTTCGGACACACAACGGCTACGAATTCCCTAAACGTGTCCAGTGCTAGCTGATGCGCACAAATACAATACATACATACATGCATGTGTGTGTATGTGTGTGTGAGTGTATGCATGCAGTAGCGCCAGCACATGCATACATAAAAAATCAGCGGACAATGGGGCGTCGGAGCACTCAATCGGAGCACTTGTGTGCCAAAAATTAAACAGCAATTAGAAAGTGATACAAGCAACACTGATAGTAATGCTGTCAGTAATCAAAAAACAATGCTTCATTTTCACTTTATGCCAATAATTACGCTGCTGAAAATCAAATGAAAAGCATAACGCAAGAAATAATGCAATCAACAACAACAAAGCGTAAAGTGTCTCGTTAAGTTGGTGCTTTCTTTTTCAGAACTGAAGTGGCCCCAACAGTTTGTACACTAATGTGCTTTCAAATTGAAATCAGCAACAGCATCAATCAATTAAAGCAAATGGATTTCGCGCTCCTTCTGCTTGGACACAGCCAAGACTATCTCAATATTAAAGTAAAATAAAAACATTTACGCCAAGTCATTCCCCTCTACTGACAACACACACACATTTATTTATTTGTAATTCATAAATTTAGCAATTTAACAAATTAGCAATTCTCGCTCCCGCATTGTGCACCACTTCACCCTCATCCTTCTCGACCACTTTAAACCGCTGCAACTTGTGCACTTGTGGCACGCAGCTGCCAAATGCAAACATTTGCAAAACTTTGCACACAACAGTTTTTGCCACATTTTTATGTTTTGTTTCCTTCTGCGCTTTTGTGCGAAATTTGCAGCGCACGTCTGCAAGTTGTGTCGCAGCATTGGCCACAGCAGCGTTGTAATCAGTTGCGAAAAGTTGCTGCTGGGACAAAACGTGCGTAAAATGTCTGACAAATATTTTTGTGTAGCGCAAATGCAGAAGAACGAGTATTTCATAATTTCTTAAATTATTTGTTTTTTTAGTGTTGCATCTAAAATAAACTAGAAAAAAATATTTAAGCGAAAGTGTATATATATTTAAATATTTGCATATGAAGTAATTACAGCATAATTATAATTAATTGTACAAGCAGCGAATCAGAAAAATCTTAGAATTTTTACGCATCCAGCATACGAAAATGTTAAGAGTTAGGAGGCTGGTATTTGCGAGTGAAAGTATCTATAAATATTGCAGTTTCTTGCTTTCTTAGTCAATTGCATCTTGTATCTACTTTAGTCAACATGTCCAGTCCGCAAAAGCGCTGCCGCAAATTAATACTGGACATTTTCTTGACTGATAAGACGAAGTCTAGACTAAGCATTGCAAGGGAAAGCAAAGCGAGCGTAGCGACGGTTTATAATGTTATAAACAACTACAACGCGGGAAACTCCATCTACAGAGCCGAAGAATCAGGCAGAAAAAAGGGTCCAAGTAACCCAGAAGTGCTGAAAATGGGTTATTAGCACATATCGAAATAACCCCACGAGGTCAACTCGAGATGTTGCAGCTGCATCAGGCACATCTTAATCAACTGTGATGCGATATAAAAGAAGTTAAAGATTAAGGACCTACAAACAGCAGAAAGTGCCTCACCGGTTGGAAGCAAAAGAAAAAATAGCGAAGACGAGGGCTCGAAAACTGTATGAGGATTACGTAACCAAGTTCGTTTGCGTGATTCTTGATGATGAAACCTACTCTAAGATGGACTTCAAGCAGTTGCCTGGGAATACTTATTTCACCACAAACAATAAGAATGGAACTCATAGAAAATATTCTGAAGTGAAATATATCAGATTTCCAAAACGCTTCATGGTTTGGTAAGCTATTTGCACCTGCTGTCTACGGAGCAAGGCGTTCATTACGACAGTAACAATTAACTCTAGAATTTATATAAAAGAATGTCCGCTTTATACCATTTATTGAATAGCCCAAAGGAACTGTTTTATTTTGGCCAGACCTAGCGACATGCCAGTCTTCATGGTCAACAATGGAATGATATGAAGGAAATTCTGTTACGGTGGTCCCAAAAGAGGCAAATCCTCCCAAATGCCTGGAACTTCGGCTTATTGAAAGATATTGGGCTGTAATAAGGCAAACCTTTAGAAAAACAAAGGTTGCAAAAATGATACACAGTTCTGAAATCGATGAAAGCTAGTCCCTAACTAAGAACGTTAAAAAAAATATACAAACATGTTGCAACCACTAAGTATATTTTGTTAAATTTTTTTGTGAATTAGAGTTTAGGAAATTTATAATACATAAACTGCAGTTCATTTTAGTAAAATCAGACTATTACTTTTTTTTAATGTGTCCTTAAAAATTCTAAATTTTTTCTGGTTCACCCCTTAGCATCAGGTTCCCGTGGTTTTGCACACAAGTTTAAATTTACAACACTTTAACCCTTTAACCTCTAACACTTTAACACTTTAGACCCCGAATTTCAAAAAATTCCGTCTCAGCGAAAGTTTATTTTCTTAAACGTACCTACAGTTCAAATTCCATGTTTGTCGCTTTAGCGGTTTCGGATGGACGGTCAATCAGTCAGGGCTATCAATTATATGTACTCGTATATATGTAGATTTGAATTGTCAGTCAAAGGGTTTCATTGATGTGTGTGACTTACAGTTCTGTGACTTACAGTAAAATTTGCCACGCCCCTTTTCTCACACTCATAAATTTTTACCAGTAGAAAGACACATCTATGGGACGACGCGACGGTATACAAAATTTCAATGCTTTCCGACAATGCTTATAAAGTTTTAACAGTGAAAGGACAAAACTGTGGCCCTGTATAAAATATCAATGCTGTCAGACCTATTATTTCAAAGACATTATTTATATACCATTTTTAGTGTTTTTCTGATCGGGAACGAACATTGACACATCAAGTAAGATGTTTCTTCTTCTTTTTAAAAACTTCTAAAAAACTCTAAAAAAAACTTCTTGTGAAACTAAAATATTAAATATTCGTAAAACTTGAATGCTGATTGCATTTATTTGACTTACGAACGGCTCATCTGTGTGTATGTGTGTGAATATGTGAATAAAAATATAGAGCGAATTTAAGCACACACACACACACACATAAAATCTAACCAAGCTGATACCAAACGTTCGGCTTGAGTCTGCAGCCTATAAATCTCCTTGAAATCACTGCAGAATGTGAATAATACATTTTTTACATTTTATCGGCCGTTATTGACTTGTCATGCGCCACACACACACAATCTTTGGCTGCTCAATGCATTGGCATCTTGAAAATCATTGATACAATAAAATATGTCAACTTAATGCCACAACCCGCTCAAGTGGAACCATCAGTATCAATCGGATGATCTGGTATTTGTAGCATTGGGCATGTCCAATGTAGCGAAAGCGAAATTTTCGTTATGTTTGTCTGGGTGTGTTTGTGTTCCGAAGTATTTGTTGTATGCGGTCAGCAATCCGATGCGGGCAATAAAATGTAAAATCTTTCACTTCCGCAAACTTGTATGCAATTTACAGTTCCACATTCTATATTTATTATGAAAATACTGATTGCAATGCTGCACACTAAGTATAATATTATGTATGTCAATAAATATTGATTACATATGTATTTGCGTGATATGCAATGAATGCTGCAACTGTGGATTACAGCTTCGTGTATTTATGCGCTGTTGAGCAGGGCACGAAATTGTTTATTTGCGAGCAGATTGAATTGACACTTATTATTACTTATTTACAAATTTCTGTGTAAATACTTAATAGTGTAATTTCAATTTATGCTTCTGGCGAATATTGAAATATAGTGTTTATTCATTTAATTTCATAAAATAAAATTTTCACAATTAATTTCAATATAATAAATGAACTTTAATTGAACTTTATTAATTGAACTTAATTCATATTTTTGCACTTAGTGAGTCAACAGCAACGATGGTTTCAGGGCTTTCGTTCTGACTATTTAAATTAAATTAAATATGTAACATTTTTAGGCAACTTACCTACGTTCTGTTACCGTACAGTTTGTCCAGATGCAACTCGTCGTTTAGACCCTTTAGAAATACTTTTCCTTTGCTTTCTCTGGATGGGCCACTGCGACCCGATAACAACATAACATTAAATTATTAAAATTATTAATATAATTAGAAGGACGAAATTCAAGGATGTAGTAGTGTTCATATTAGTCCTTAAGATATAATTTTCTTCAAAAAAAATTATTGAAAATGTTCAAGGATATTCAAGGATAAAGTTTTAAAAGAACATTTTCAATACCTTTTCGTCCTTTTGCACCAAAACATAAAATTTTTTAAGATTTTAAGGAAGTTTCTCTTTCATTTGATACCCATACCCATTGTTATCCTTCAATGCGCTCAATTTTTAAAATAATTTTTTGAAATAAACATGTCCTTGAAATTTCAAAGTCCTTTAAAAAAGAATCCTGACGTCAGAGAGAAAAACTAAAAACTAAGTTTTACTACATTTTACCCCTAGTTTTACGAGTATATCGATTTTTTCGTGTGTTTTGAAATTGTTTTATTTTTTTATATCACTGCTCTTTGAAAACCATGCGACTACAATTTTACTACTGTTTCTATAATACTATAAACTAACTAATTACATTCCCATATGTCTACTATGTATATATACTGTATGACTACTACTTTACTCGTATATGAATACAAGATATATCTTGTATATGACTATTATATGACCACTGATTATGTGTACACATTTTTAATTAGTTTTTAAATCAAACAGCCGCCGCCTAAAACATTAATATTTCCATTTTCCCGCTCTTGCGGCCATAACGACAGCACTCAACATCAGCTGCATGCATCGAAATTTCCTACGAAAACTCCTTGTCCCAACTCCTTGTCATCCCCCACTGCGTCACTATATGACATTTCATTCCACAAGCCAAACCCTTTTTTCAATATATTCTCAACATTACTGTGGCACACGCACTGCCGAATGCCATGAAGCATCAAGTATCATTTAATGGTCAACACGCGCACGCACACACGCACATACACACACACACATACATGTACACATGCCCAAATTCCGGCACCAGCCACTCAACAACTCAGCAAGTAATATTTGCTCATAAGAGCAGCCAACCACCATCACCAACAGCAAACAAAAACAACAACACATACAAAACATTGCATGACAAAAGCGTCAAAATGAAATTTAGAATGCTTTGAAATCATCAATAAGTAATCCAATGCGACTTAATATACAGCAGCCACAGCAACCATAACAACAAACAACAACAAGGAAGCAGCAACATCAACAACAGCCGCTAACCATTGCAAATAGTCCCAAAAAAATGCTCAAACAAACGCCTACAAGCAACAAACACCAATAGCAAAAATAATGAAATAGGCAAAGTGCGAGTGTCATTAGCAGTTGAACCAAATGCGCTGAAAAGGACATTTTGAACAGAGTCAACAAAGAACAGAAAACAAACACACAAACAAACCCACAAACCCAAAAAAACAAACGCACCAAGAAACAACAAAGACTGAATCAACAGGCAACACAGCCCAAAATCGTTTATAGCAGTGTGCAAACAACAGCAAAAAAAAACCATTCCAAAGGATATTAAAAGCTGAAGAGCGGTTTTCACTGTCACCACCTTCCAACTGCACACATACACATGTACTACGAGTATATGTGACATGTGATACTTACATATGTGCAGGAATACAAAAAAGCAAACATTTGTTGTTGTTGTTTTTTTATTTTAACAATAAAGTGGGCGATCGCAAGTTGTCAAGTATTGCAAAAAATGTTTTCAAAGTCTCCCACACATGTCTATGCTCTTTCAAATGGTAGCTCGAGCAAGCCCACGTACACAAACATATGTATCGCTTTAACGATATCGTTTCGATATCGTTTGGTTTGCTGGGTACACAAAAACCTTTTCCTCAATATGTAAGACGGCATAGAACTCAATTAGCGCCAACGATGGATCACCTGAGCCACTTTAAGCACATTAATTGACAGCCATACAAATAATCGCACTTAGAGAAATTGCTTTAAATTCATTTAGGTTTTCAATTGCCAAATCATCTGACATTTAAGTGGTTTATTAAGTTTCTTTTAGAGAGACCATACAGTCAACGAAGTTTTTCTTCAATGAACCAAATAATCGTCAATAGTTGTGACTGGGTTAGTGAATGATTTGACCTAAAATCTAAATTAATTTCGATTATGTTAACATTGAAATCACTTGTTACATCCCATCTGAGAAAGGAATGTGCGTCCAAGTCCTTACCCAATGTTCACTACAACCAAACTAACCGTCGACTTTTCACTAGTTCGCTAACATGAAAAACCACCATTGTGTTAATAAAATAATTCAATCAAGTATTTCATTAATTTATTATTCAAATTCATTGCATATCTGCCAATCGTACAGGATGCCGCGCAGTTCCGACAACTGCATGCTTTGGTGTCCGCATAGAAAAACTGCCGCGGTTTGTAGCTTATTAAACATGTCAAGTAGGGCCCATTGAAATGTTTAATCGCAACAATTTGGACACCAAGTCGTATCGCTTCTCACTGCTCTCAGCCATGCGGTTGCCTGCCATAATTTCTTTAAAATTCCTGCAGTTTTTTCGCTTTCTCAATCCCGGCTTAGTGTGTTTACTTCATTGTTTTGCCTTTGGGTCTGACATCGGACTTTAGCTTTCTACCTCTTTTGTGGCTCGTTCCTGCGGCAGATGTGGTAGTAATGTTTTTCTCAAAGGCCTGTATGATCCTTGCTGTTGTTGACGTTATCGGTCTAACGTTCTTAGACCCAAATTCCTGATTGCCTGCAATTGTTCTGCGACCGACCGGTGAACGACTCAGAGATTTACCTGACCGTCTATTATTGGGAGATGGGTAATTCGACACGTCCGGTACCTGCGCCCCCCGAATGGCATTGCTAAGAAGCTGTGGTCTCTCCTCCGGACGATTAGTGGGGAAACTAAAGTTCTCGATACCATTAGTCTCGATACCATTATTTGGGCTACCATTAATCTGCATACCATAAGTCTCGATACCATAAGTCTCGAAACCATAAGTCTCGATACCATAAGTCTCGATACCATAAGTCTGGATACCATTAGTCTGAATACCATTATTCTGGACACCACTAGCCTGAAGGCCATTAGTGTTGAAACCATTAGTCTGGATACCATAAGTCTCAATACCATAAGTCTCGATACCATAAGTCTTGATACCATTATTCTGGATACCACTAGCCTGAAGACCATTAGTCGGAATACCATTATGCTGGACACCATTATTCAGGATATCACTAGCCTGAAGACCATTCGTCTTGATACCATTAGTTTGTATACCATAAGTATTGATACCATTCGCCTGGATACCATTAATCTTGATACCATTAGTCTGAATACCATTATTCTGGAAATCATTCGCCTGGATCCCATTAGTCTTGATGCCATTAGTTTGAATACCATTATTCTGAATACCATTATTCTGGATACCATTAGTTTGAATACCATTATTCTGAATACCATTATTCTGGATACCATTATTCTGGATACCATTAGTCTTAATACTATTAGCCTGAATACCATTATTATGAGTACCATTATTCTGGATACCATTAGTCTGGACAGCATTAGTCTGAATACCATTAGTCTTGATACCATTAGTCTGAATACCATTATTCTGAATGCCATTATTCTGGATACCATTAGTCTTGATACTATTAGTCTGAATACCATTATTTTGAGTACCATTATTCTGAATACCATTAGTCTGGATAGCATTAGTCTGAATACGATTAGTCTGGATACCATTCCTCTGGATACCATTAGTCTTAATGCCATTATTCTGAGTACCATTATTCTGAGTACCATTATTGTGAGTACCATTATTCTGGATAGCATTAGTCTGAATACGATTAGTCTGGATACCATTCGCCGGGACACCATTAGCCTTGATGCCATTATTCTGAGTACCATTAGTCTTGATACGAATATTCTGAGTACCATTATTCTGAGTACCATTATTCTGAATACCATTAGTCTTGATACCATTAGTCTGAATACCATTATTTTGAGTGCCATTATTCTGAGTACCATTATACTGGATACCATTAGCCTGAATACCATTAGTCTGAATACCATTAGGCTGGATATTTAGTGTTTGGAACTGGACTGAAGATGCACAACCTAAACTGCATGATGTCGAACTTTTATCATTAAAACTATTTGACGTTCCAGTTTCGCCATAACACAAAGTTTCATTCGATTTGGAGATTGAAGCTACGCTCTCCGGCAAACTAGCGGGAAAGTTTGTTTCCAGCGATTCTTTAGAGTCCACGAAACTGGTTGTATCTTCCGAAGAATTCTCTTGCGTAAAGCCTTGGAATTCGTTTGAATTTTCCATTGAATGATCTGATATGCGGAAAGTAGCAGAACTATCAGCAGCTGGGACTTGAGCATCAGTTTCCTGTTCCTGATTCGCATTGGTAATATTATTAGCAGCAGTTCTCTTTTGAACTTTTGGTATTTTTGTCTGATGAAAAACTTTTGCCGGAGGCATTTTGGAAACATGTTCATGATTGCCATTTCTAGTTTCACTTAGTTGATTGGCAGCATTTGAAGTTGGAGTTTTGGCTACTTGTGCATGATTGACACCATTCGACATATACTCGTTAAATAGTTGCATATCAGTAGCAGAATCGGGCATTTGGTTTTTCAATGCATGTGCGCGATTGACAGCAATCGGCAAATGAGTCTTCAATAGTTGTGCATCATTAGCAACATTTGGCGTTTGATTTTTGAATGCATGTGCGCGATTTGCCATATTCGACATAAGAGTCTTCAATAGTTGCGTATCATTGGTAGCATTCGGCGTTTGGTTTTTCACCTCATTTGAACGATTGGCAACATCCGGCCCAGGGATCTTTGGCAGTTGCGCATTATTGGCAACATTCGCCGTTTGACTTTTCACAACATACGGGTGAGATGCGAAAGCAACATTTGCTGCTTTGTACTTAACCAGATGCACGCGCTTGGCAACATTGAATTTGGGTTTTGTTGCTGGTGTGTGATTGCCAGCATTTGCGTGCCCTTGATTGGCAACATTTGACACTTGAGTATTAAATTTTTTCGTCTGATTAGAAACACGCGGCATCTCAGCCTGTGCTGGTTGTGTGTGATTGGCAACATTTGGCATTTGAGCTTCTGTTGCGTCTATGTTGCCGGCAACATTTGGAATCTGCGCGTCCGCTGCTTGTGTGTGATTGGTAACATTTGTTATTTGAGCCTCGGTTGCTCGTTTTTGACCAGCAACATTTGGCTTTTGATCTTCCCCTTCTTGTTTGTGACTGGCAACATTATTTATGAGAGCCTCCACTGCTTGTGTATGATTGACAACATTCTTTATTAGAGCTTCCAGAGTTTCTGTGTGTCTGGCAACATTTGGTTTTAACTCTGTAGTTGCGTTCGTTTCGTTGTGAGCATTTGGCTTTCTGTCTGATAGCCCCTTAAAAAACAGATTTGCTTTTTGCACTCGAGCGGTGTGTATGTGAGTGGCGACACTCAATGTTGAAGGTTTAGGTTTCGGCGATTGCGCTCGGGTCGTTGGCGCGCAACTGTCATCATTTGGTGTCTGCGCTCGAACTGAGCCCGTTGCATGACTCACACAAGGCGTGCACGATGTAGCTTTTATATCAAACCTTAAGCTTTTCTGCCTATCTTGTTGCGGTTCGTCATTCGATTTGTGTTCAGTTTCGGTCGCAAAGCCCTCCTCACGAGGAGCTAAACGGTCCAAACGTGCTTGGCCGCCCGATTCACGTGATTTTGAATATCTTTCCGAGAAGCTATTGCTTTGTATTTTCGACAAACTTTTAACCGTTGCATTACTGCCACGTTGATGACTGCTCGATGAACCTCCTGAATAACTCGGACTCTTCGCCTTTATCTCCGTATCGGAGTCCCCTTCAGCGTTACAATCGTCGAGTCCGCTGAGTGTGAGGCGCGGCACTTTCGACTGTCTCACAACGGCCGTCGAACGTCGCTTCAACGTCGATGGGAATTCGAATCGCCCGAACAACTCAACCACTTCGCGCTGCTTCTCGATGCCGTTGAAGTTGACCTTGTGCACGGGCATTGCCTTCATGCGTTTGTGCCAGTCGTGCAAGTTCTTCCATCTGGTGCGATCCTCGGCAATGGGAAACATCATGTCCAATGCGCCGACAGTAGCCACCATTGCAAAATCTGCTATTGTCAGCTGTAACCACAAATAGTTGTAACAACACAAGAAATAATAAATAAATAAGAAATACAGCAAATGCCCACTTACCGTATTACCGGCCATGAAAGGTCCATGATGCAGAAAGCCCTCCAATGCGTCGTAGGCGGATTTGACTCGTTTCTCGTGAAATACCATATCAGTTCCGTCCTGCGTCTTTCTCACCAGATCTGTCTGCAAACGACAAGTGAACACAGCGGTTATATATCACAGCATACAAAATGGAGACGTGCCATCAGAGTGTCTCGGCTAAAATATTCTCTGGCTAAACATTGTTGCAACTCGACTGCAACATGTTTGGCAACATGTTCATCGAAGCTAGTCGAGACACATTAACTATACAATGCAATCGTTGGTGAAACTAGCTGCCAATCAATTAGCATACCATAAGTTGACCATGTCGGCGATGCAGAATGCTGGCCTCGAAGAAGAGTTTATTGTAGATGCGCAGACGCTTCTTGTAGCAGTTGTTCGGCAAGAGTTGCCTGCTGTATTCACCCGCAAAGTTGTCGCAAATGTACATGAGGATGGCGTGGCTGTCCGTGATTGTGATGGTGTGGTGGACCATAACGGGCACGGTGCGTGCCGGATTGATGTGAGCAAAGCCCGCTTTCAGATGTTCGCCCTTCAGTAGATCCACATACCTGAGCTCCACGTCCACGTTGAGCAGCTTCAACAGCATCAACACGCAACGTGAATGTGGATTCAGGTCGTCGTAATAAAGCAAGGGTTTACTGGCTCTTCCGGCCATTGCTTATGCAGTTTTAAAATTTTATTATTTTTTACTTCTTCGATTGGTTTTTCACTTCAAATTTCTTACATGTTCATACAAATTTTAATTATTTTTTTTAATTATTGAAATGACCCGACAATTGCTCACTTCAAATTTTGTATTCCTTTTTTTTTTGTTTTTCAAATGAAACTGCTTCACAATTAATAGTTTGTCAGAAATTGAAGATGCCATAAATTGGAAACCTATTGTATGTACATATAAAGATTTGGTTTTTATTTCCCAATATTTTCAAAAATAATTATATCAAACAATGTGCAACGCTGAACTTCAACACAGAATACCATGATATATAAATATATTTTTGTATCATGCAGGAACTGAAGATTGAGCTTCAACGAAGACGATCTAAAACTTTATATTATTTTACCTTCGTGAATGGATTTATGTTCTACAAGAATTGGCCAAATAATTGTCGAGACAGAGGAACTTAAGAAAATTAAAAAAAAAATTCCTTATAGTGTAAACATGTAAAGCCATTTGCTCATCTTATTTGAAACTGTAAAATATGAAAAGATTAACCCAAAATAGAATACAATAAATTTGCAAATTTATTAGAAACATTTAACTGTGTAACAACGTCATTTGTAGTTATTTGCATTTACAAAAAATTGATTTTCAATACCAATTTTATTGCTTATGCCATACAAGAAAAAGTATTAATAGGCGCCACACTTTTCTCACTTATCATCTTTGACATCTGCATTGTCTTGATTGCCCTCTTCCGCAGGCCGCTGCTTGTTATCCTCGTCCAGTGGTGCGGTTGTCGGAAACTGAAATTTGCCAATTCGTTCAATGACTACGCGCAATTTCTGCAATCCGGCCGCATTGATATGGTACACCGGCAACTTTTGCATGCGTGCAAACCAATCGCCCAGCAGAGGCCACTTGTCGGCGCCAGCCGCAAGCGGGAACATGAGATTCACCGTGCTCAATGTGGTCACAATGGAGACATCAGCGAGTGTCATCTACATGAATACAAGGTATGCAAGTAAGTAAGTCATCTACTTTGTTTAAAGCAAAGCTTGCTCCACAGAAACTGAAACCGCGTCTAGATCACTCGATGACTGCGGTTAGGCGGTTTGACGAAATGGGGATTATGCAAGTGTTACATATAAACAGCAACTTACCCGATTGCCAGCCATGAACTGGTGACGTTTCAAATACTGCTCGAGCATGCCGTAAGCCTCGTGTAATTTACGCTCATGCAGCGGCAAGTCCACGCTGGCGAAGCCACCACGCACAATGCCCGACTAAAGAAGGAAGCAAATCGATTTGGAAAGTGATTGATTAATGGCAGGTTTTAATGCAGCATAACAACAATTTTTTTCATACGCTGAATAAAGTGAAATGCATTACCCGATTACTCGGCGAGTGATGCGTGTATGCAACAAAAAGTATGTGAATTGGGTAGAAATTTCGCCAGGGACTTTATTCAACTTTTAGTAGTTTAATGTTTAAAAATGTGCGCAGGTCAAGGGTGCAGTTGTGAAGCTTATAATACGTTTACATTAGGCCCAAATGCGTGATTTGAGATCTTGAAATCTTGAATTGAAATTTTCATCTGCTCGAAATATGTACAATATTATTAGCATCAAAGATATGAAATATACATGAATTCAAATATTGCAGTGTGTAGAACATAGAGGCAGCAAAACAGAAACAAATGATTTAGTCAGAGGACATGAGCATTGAGCATTTGACATTAGTTGCCAAACAAAATGCAAATGAGGCAATGTAAACATTTCGAAATTACTCATTTGAAATTACGCATTTGGACTCAATGTAAACGTAGTATTAGAAACTGCTTTCAAAATTTCGAAAAGTGATGGGTAGTGGATTCATTCATTTATAAAAATGTAAAGAGGATGAACGATTGTGCTATGTTATCGATATTATCTAGGCAAATAAAAATAGAAAATTTAGTTAAAAGAAGACAATTTTGCTCTTTCATTTGATACCCATATCTTTATCATTGTATAACCGCAAATATTTAGAAAAATATTTGAAATGTGTATGTCCTTAATATTGTAAAGTCTTTTAAAAAGGTTTTTGGGTCAGAAAATGAAAAACTGACTATGCAAGGATACTAGAAATGACCTGTAGTTTCACGTCTATATTAACATTTAGATGGGTCTCGGCAAAAAAAAATTGTTTCGCCCGGTGTAATAAATGTAAAGTTGGTGTTTTCACTCATAACTTTGTCATTTTTCTTTCAATTCTATAGATGTTGGGCTTAATATTTGCTCAAATAATATATATTTCATCTTAGATTTTAAAACCAGATCATTTATTTTATCTGCAAAAAAAATGTTCGAAAATTTATGATTTTTCAAATTGGTCCAAAAATTCACTTTTTACAAATTTTACCCAGTAACTTCCCCAAATCTCATCTGATGCAGACAATCTGTATATCGCTGGAAAGGCTAAGGTATTATCTTCTGACCGACGGACAGTTTGTGTTAGTCGGATGATTCGTTTATTCGAGATATATGCTCATAACTGAAACAACAGGGGAAAAGATGGAAGATTTTTCGAAAACGCTTCTTGATGTCTTGATTTTCAGTTTCGTGTTCAGTTGCCCAAAGTTAGTCTAGAAAGCTTTTTTTTTAGGTGCATTTTTCGTGTCGAGTAGTGTAATTTTCCACGCCAATCTCTCTCCCAGGTCTTGTTGAGTGTTCTTAAACTTTCTCTTTTTTGAAATATTCCAACGGTTCTCATTAGTGGTTTACAATTTAGTTCACAGCCCAACTCTCAATCAATATTTCTCGTCTGAAACACCCATCACAATTGTCTAGAAGTGTCACACTTATTTTAGCTTATTAACGTGATTGATTTTGTATCGATTTTCGACAGATTAACAACTCATTGAAAATTGATTTGTACATGGAGCAGTGCTCGACAAAGGAAGGAAGTTTAATTTTGTGCTTTTAATTTTTGTTTTTGCTTTTTACTCTTCTTCCATATCGTTGCATCATCGTGAAACTGCTGCTGAATTAAATTAAGTGGTCGAATCAAAAGGAAATTGTACAGATTTGAGATTTGGAATTGTAAGGCACATAAAAACGAGCAAACGGATTTAGGTTGACAGAAAGCGTGAAATTCACTGTCATTGAAAAAGTACATTTAAATACATGTATTCCACGAATTTAGTGGACAATAAAAGCAGTTCAAAATATTCATTATTCACACCTCACAACTTTATAAAAATTGGAATAAATAAATATTAAATGGTTGCCTTAGTTCTTGGTTCTCATAAGATACACGAGCCAATTATTTAAAAGTGCAAAAAAAGACAACGAAATTTTGAAGGAATATATCGCATGTAAATGGTATTAAAATGTATTAATCGCATTTGTGCACACTCACCAAAAACTCACTGTCCCTGCGAAAGAGTATGGAACACTCGAAAAAGAGCATATTCAGCACCTCCACACGTTCCGCATAGCTCTTCGGCCAGAGTTCTGTACCTTCGGCGGCCTGCTCGAATTTCTCACACAGATGCATCAGTATGGCATGACTGTCTGTTATCACCAGGTTATCATGTACCAATGTGGGTACCGTGTGATTTGGATTCAACTAGAATAACAAGCATCATATTGTTGAGAAAAGCATGGAAAATTGTTCACGGCTCACCTGAAGGAATGCCGGCTCGTATTGGCCGCCTTTGAAGAGATCGACGTACTTGTACTCCACCTCCACATCGAGCATTTTAATTAGCATCATACAGCTGCGCACTGGCGGACTGACATCGTCATAGTAGAGCACTGGCTTTGCCATTTTTACAAGCTGGTATAGAATTCTCTGCGCCACTTCTGATCACACTGGCAAAGGAGCACACGTACTCTATGTGCGATCGGAGCACGTTGTAGACTGGTTTCGTTGCGGCGATGGCGTTTACTTTTAAGCCGAACTCAAGTCAATTTCATGGATTTGATTTTGTATCTACGTTTGCAACGCGAAAGTGTAATCGGACACTTTCATGCTCTTCAATTTAAATTGAAGCAAAGATGGAAATGACTGTCAGAGCAATTCAAATCATCAGAACTGTACAATTTAATATATTTTATATACTTTCTAGAACCTAAATTACTTTCGTCACCATATACAGTCCAACGACTTACTACAAGACACAGAGCCACTGTCGGAACCACAACAGAGCGAGTTAATCCCCCTTCAGTGAAACTAGCAAAACTTCTGAAAATGAAAACTGCCCTCCATTGGCGCCTTATTTAAATTGGAACTCTCATTCCCTCTGTTTTCCTCACTAATCATAGATCATTTTCTAACCATTAATTCTACTAATTCTGTGTTCAAAAACCATAGAAGCTTTAGTCGACTTAAGACATTATTGAATTCAGGGTGCTAGCTTATTCCCTTAAAACATGCTGCTCAAAATAATACTTATGGACCTGAGCGATTATTGCTTTTGACCACAGAATTATATAATGTTTACTTAATTGTAACAATTTTAATTACAACAATAGCTATTAAACTACAAACAAATTCTGAAAAAAGCCTGAATTGCTGAAAGCCTCTGAATATACCCTAAGCCACAAACAGCTGATGGCCGTCAAACATTAAATTCTTTTGTATTACTTACGACACATAACCTCAAATTGGTCGTGCTTATTGATTGTGTGCCCCAGTGCACAATTTTTCACTTACACAAAGTTCTCAAATAAAGTCGATTAGCAAAGTTCAGATAAACAACAATATGCATCTGGCACGCCGTCTACCACGTCTGTCAACAGTCAGCACTCAGCGTTTCGTGAGCAGCACAAGCGGCAGCAGTTCTGCAGCGGCCGCTCCAGCTGCACAAGAACGCATACAAATACCAAACCGCATACAGCGCTCCCCAACAGACATAATCAATGCACTCGCCAGCACAGTGGGTCGTGATCCGACAGCGCCGCACTACAAATACCACGATGATCCCTACCTGATACCCAAATCGAATGTGGGCAAACGCACCTTTGCCATGGCACAGGAGGCTGGACGCAAAGCAGCCAAGTGGATCAAGGAACAGCATCGCGAAGTGTTTTTGGTAAGTATCGAAATGTGAAATGTTTTATTCAAAGCATTGCCTTAGCACTGCTTTGTCTGTCACTGCAGCATGAAGAAGCACAGCCGCCTATTGAAGCCTTCGCACCCAAAATGGTATTCACCGAACAGTCTGAAGTAGACGCAGACACCTTGCAGCGTTTAATTGCGCAATCGGAAGTGGTGGATGCAGTGTTTGTTTACAATTTGATGAAACAGAAAGGCATCGAAATCAGCGCCGACATGAAGCAGAGCCTGTTGGAGATGATCTGCTTCTACAACAACGAAGAGCCGTTGCCAGATGAGCTAATCGAAGAGCGCTGGTTCAAGCAGAGCAATGCAGTGCGCGAGCGTAATCGTAAAACCTGGAAAGATGGTGAATTAGCAGAGCAACTGTTTGGTGAAATCGAACCCAAGACGGTAAAGGCGTATGCGGCGCTAATCAGGGGAATGGCCAAGTACTACCAAGTATGTAATAACAAGATTTCTAAATTTTAAACTCTGCGAATTTAGTGCCATTTTCTGTATGTTTAGGCGGAACGCGCTTACGCTTTGCTGCAGGAAGCCACAGAGAAGCAGTTCGAGTTGGACACGCCCACATTCAATGCCATCATCAATGTTGTAAACTTTCTCAAGGAGAGTGCCGATCAACGCTGGGAATTGTGCCGTGATATATTGCAACAGATGGCCCATCAGAAGCTCAAGCCAGATTTGGGCACCATGAATGCGCTGCTCGAGACCATCAGCACATTCGGCAATTTCAAGTTGGCACGCAGCTCGGCACTAAAAGTGCTGGCGGAATTCAAAAAACTAGACATTGCGCCAAGCCTCGGCACATACTACTACATTTTGATAATTTTCTGCAGAGAACGCGGTCCTGTCTCGCACGTGATTGTCGATATTCTGCATCAGATCGCCGACAAACAGTTCAGCGTGCAGCATCCCAGAGATACGTACTTCTTCGCCACCGCCATGGACGTGTGCCGCAATCATTTACACGATAAATCGCTGGCCAAGAAGGTGGATGCACTGCTGCATACGGGCAACAACTACGAACTCATCGGCGACTCGTATAAGGAATCCGTCTACTATCGCCACTACTTTGCGCTGCTATGTCAGACAGAGCCCATTGAGGAGTTTATGCAAATCTACGACTTGCTGGTGCCGAACGTGTACATTCCCGAACCGGGCATTATGGAAGAGATATTGAAAGCGGTGGAAATGCACGGTGCCGTTGAACTTATGCCGCGCATGTGGTCCGATATGGTGATTTTCGATCATACGAATCGTGAAAGCCTGCTGACGCGCACGCTCAAAATTATGCTCGATCATAAACCGAATGTGGAGGTGCCGGCGCAGGAGCAGCTGCCTGCACAGATGGCCAAGGTGGCGCTTGACATTTACACGAAAATCGCCGATCCAGAAGCACGCGTGCGGCGTGATCTGTCTTTTACCGGACAAATGATTGGCGACATTATAACGTTACTGGTGCGCGGTAACAACTTCGAGAAAGCGACGGAAGTGTTTACGTACGCCGACAAGAATCAGCACCGCATACCAGGCACACCGTCCGAGGCGTGCCTTCTCGAGTACGTGGAGAGTTGCATTACGAACAAAGCGCCCACACAGGCAGTGCTGTGCTTGCAATATGCAACAGAAAACAACATGGAAGCGTTACAGCTGGCGAAGCGCATCAATGCCGGTTTCACGCTAAGCGAGGGGCACTTGTCAAAGATTAAGGCGTTGGTGGGCGATGGCTTTCTGGAGAAGTAAGGGAGTTGAGGGCTTTAAGTTTGCTTTGTACAAATTCCTTTGTACGTTTGTACTTTTAAACCAATGGAATGCTTTTATTTGTTGCAATAAAGTCTACTTTAAAACTCAATTTTCTTTAAATCCCCCGCACGACTAAGCAGACTGTCTAGACATGCAAACACCATTTATTAAAAAGTCAGAAATGCCAAAAGTGCATTTATATAAAATTAACTACAAAAATAATACTAGGGATTGTACAATAAATCAGACTAGACCATCGATAAGGTAAAACCAACGAGTGGCTCGCCATTAGCGATGCTTCGCTCTTTGCTCCAAAATTGTCTCCCAATGAACACCGTCATGTGGCAGTTCACTAGACACAAATGGTGACAGCCACGTCCAGTACATACGTTTGCCCAACACCATCTCCAGATTACGGCGCACCCCCAAATCATATCTGCGCGCATATTTCTCGACGTCTTTGGCGCCGTGCAGAATCGACGGCGCATGATAGGCAATCAACACCAGCGAATAGGCACTGGCTATTATGTTCATCATGTACACGAGCAGATAAAAATTGTTCCACGACACGTCCAGACACAGCATAAACATGGGCAGAAACATCTTGACCATCGTCAGCGTGTTGGCGTAGGTGTCGGCGTGCAACCACCAGAAATACAGCGTATTGTAAACAGTGGCATAGGTGGAGCCGATTGCCAAGTAAAGCAAAAAGAACACAAAGTAACGATGATTGCGATGTCCTATGCAACAGCCAGTGAAAACACAATGGTGGTCACGTTTCAATATGCACATCTTGCAGGTAGAGCAGTGCCATGAGCGTGGCGGACACAGAGTCTCGCACGACGAGCAGAAGCGCCAGTACTGGCGATGGCGCTCCAGCGTGGGTGGCGTTAGCATCACACCTGAAAGTAAAGTTTCACACTGGTTACATTTAATTTCACAATTACGCTTCCATGTACTTACGACGCACACTGGTGTCGACCAGCATGCAGGCCAGCATGTTTGACTTTACATTGAAAAGCAAAAACAGGCCCAGCAGGCAGGTGAAGTTGTAGATATAGCTGCCGGGATCATGAAAGTCGGGCAACACTATAACCAGCTCGAACGCGAACGTTATGGGAATGAAGGTGAATATAACCAGGCAGCACGAAATGTCGCGTATGGAACGCGGCCAGAACTTGCGACGAAGTTGCATGCCGGCGATGTGTTACAGCCGCTGCTTGTTTGCCACTACACTTCAGCTTTAGCTTATCTCCGTCTAACTTTTTAATTTTAATTGTTAGATTTTCAGATTTCGTAAAATTTTTATATACTTTGCAGTGTTAATCACTCTGCTACCGACTTGTACTCATAGAAAAGCTACTTGTCTTGTCCAACAGCAGCATTAAAGACCATCACGTGCAATTTATATTGATATCATATGATAGAATTCGGTTTTTCGTTTTCGTATTTTTTGTTGTTGTTATTTTTAATTTTCTGCACACTATCTATGCTTTTTCCAATTGTCCACTTGAATAATTTATCATTCTAAACAGGCCGCAAGAAAAAACTGCACCGGCGACAGAATACACCAACACATATTTTTCGGCTGTCAAAAAGCAGAAAGCAGTAGGGCTGCCAAGGCAAAAGAACAATTGAGTTGATGTTGAATTGGTTTTGTGTTAAACACACACTTCTTTATAGTTTTTGTCTAATGCTTGATGTTTTACTTGCTTGAACATTATTTTGAAAAATAATTTTTTTATGTTATGCAATATCTACAAGAACAAACACTTGTAATAAAACTTCTTTGTATAATGTCGGATATATTCGAGAGAACATTAAAGCAATCAATCAAATTGATATTATTTACTCTCTTACACACAAACGACACTCACGTCAAACGACAGCACATAATGGTCTCTCATTAAATCAATCTTTTGAGCATTTAATTGTACAACTTTAACATGGTAGAAGATAACACCCACAAGCTTTGTCAAACAAGTGCTTCCACTGATTTCCTGCTCTTATCATATTTTGTACTTCAAGCAACTTGTGTACGCACACAATGTGTGTACGTATATACTTGTATAGTGGTATTTCTTTGAAGACCGTTATATATTTCTTACATGTAAAATACTCCACATAAATTACTTTAGTTCTCCAACTCTCCGATCAATTTGCTCACGTGACGCCGGTGATTGCTCTGTCCCCTTGCCCAATTACAGATTTATTTGTCATTTGTGTTGCAACCGCGCAGTGTTTTCACAACGCATTCACCGAGCTACGAACACTTTTTGAAATTTCCTACATAAGTTAAAAAGTGCTAGTATTATGTTTGCTATGAAACCGCGACGTCGTGGAAAATGGTGTCCACGGCGCATAACCGATGTTCTATGCTGTCTTTTGATTATGATCTCGATGCCAACAATATTTGTATCCGAAATGATATATGTTTTGCCGGAATTCCATGACATGGGCGGAGTGTTTTATGTGTTCACTTGGTTGCTTGGAATATTTCTGTTCTTGAACATAAAAGGCAACATGATAGCAACCATGATTGTGGACACCGGCGTGGATTGTGAGTGCATCAATTTCATTTATCATGTTGGAACTTTAAGACGTTTTCAATTACTTATTAATCGGCAGGTAAACGCGCAGACGTTCCACCAAATGCTTTTGAGAAAGGTTGGATGTTCTGCACTCGATGTCACATGGTGGCGCCGCCACGATCACATCACTGCAAAAGTAATTCGTCGTTAAAACAGGTCGTTACTCTTGGCAAAGATTTGGATTAACGCAAATGTTGTTTCGTTTACAGTTTGCAGGACATGTGTATTGAAATCCGACCATCACTGCCTGTTCACGGGCTGCTGCATCGGATTGAATAATCATCGTTACTTCGTACTGTTCCTTATTTACCTGTTCTTGGGCTCGGTGTACGCTTTCGTCTACAACAGTATTTACTTGTGGGTATTGTTCGGGTCGCTTTACAACAACTGGATGTCCATCTACAAAATGTTGTGCCCTCTCTTTATGATAACGCACGGTTCAATACACGTGAACATGCATCTACTCTTCTACAATTTAAATATTCTGGCTGTGGTGTTCACACTGATCATGCTGATCTGTCATGCAGAGCCGCTGTTGAAAGGAGGCGTGTACTCCGAACGTAAAACTGGCTACCGCTACGACGCCGGCTGGCGACGTAATCTGGAATGTGTATTTGGCCGACGCATGTACATTGCGTGGTTGGCCCCAATGATAAGCAGTGAATTGCCCGAAGATGGCTACAAATGGGAGTCGGATACAGAGGACGATGAAGCGGAGAATGAAACGGAGGATGAAGCGGAGGATGAAGCGGTAGCAGAACAGGAAAATGAAGAGGATGAAGAGGAGGAGAGAAACTTGAGACAGGCAGATAATGTGCCATTGGTTGTGATACAAATGAATGCAAGGAGACGCAGAAGGAACAGGGGAAGGGTCCGTCGGACGACCGCATTATAGGGATTAATATGATTTAAGTTTTTACGTTTAGTTATAACCCACGTTCTATTTAGTATAATGTAACTTGTAAAACTGATAAATGCAGTTCTTTTTTTTTGAAAATTTCAAAATTGTGCTTTATATGTCTGCTGTTTAGTCAATTAACTGTAATGATTGTTACTAGATCTGTAAGCTAATAAAAACATGTTATTTCAAATACAGTGCTTTTCGCTTATAACGAACCCGTTTAAAACGATTTTTCGCCTAAAACGAACCAATTTCAAAAGTACGCGCTTTATCTTTTCGCTTATTGCGGACCCCTTTTAAAGCGAACTTTCGGTTAAAACGAACCATTTTGCCCGGTCCCTCGGAGTTCGCTTTAAGTGAAAAGTACTGTATTTACATGAAGAATGCAAACATAAAAAAATGTGATATTGAAATAGTGGAAACTGGCATAAGTCTGCATAGCAGCATTTATATATTTGTTGCAATCATTTCAAGTTGCCGTTTCACTTGAATACTCGTAACAATGGCAACTCCCTGAAATGTCATAAGAACTTCAGCGTGAATGGTTCTCTTTGGCAAGAAGCAGCGCTAGGGGGACAACGTGTTTTTTGTAAACACGTAATTATCCTGGTTTTTAAAGCGCCCAGGACGTTAACATTTTGTGATTTTCATAAAATAGTGAAAATTACAACAGCGGCACCAAAATGGTGCGTCACAACAATCAACTGCCCGACAATTTGCCGCAACTTCAGAACCTAATCAAGCGCGATCCAGAGTCGTACAAAGATGAATTCCAACAACAATACCGACACTTTCTCAGCACCCTGGAAGTGTTTGCGCTGAATCCCAGCGAGGAACACAAGTCGCTGGACGAGCTGGTCATGTTCATAGCGCAGGTGGGTGGCATAAACTCATGCTGCACACATTCGATACCTTACTGAGCTGCTGCTATTTGCAGGTGGCGCAATGTTATCCAGTTGTTTGTCTGCAATTCCCACAACGTCTGGTTGATCTGCTAAAAAATCACGCCACAACACTGGATCCGACAATGCGAAACTGCTTTGTAAAAGCTTTAATATTGCTGCGAAATAAGAATTTGATACCAGCGTTGGATTTGCTGGAATTGTTCTTCCAGCTGCTACGCTGTCCGGACAAAAATTTGCGAACCTTTTTGCAGAACCACATAATTACCGACATCAAGAATATGAACGCCAAGCACAAGGATATGAAGCTTAACTCGGTAGGTTAATCGGCGGACAGAAAAATTGAATCTGTCAAACATTGCAACTGTACGATTTACTTGAATTTTGTAATTTTCAACAGACACTGCAAAATTTCATGTATTCAATGCTGAAAGATGCCAATCCCAAAGCCGCCAAGATGTCTGTGGACATAATGATCGAGCTGTACAAAAAGAACATTTGGAACGATCCAAAGACCGTGAATGTCATAGCCACTGTCGGGTGCTTCTCAAAAATAACTAAGGCAGGATTAGCAGCATTTTATTTCGTAATCATTTATGTATTGAATACAACTGTAAATATTTCGTTATTTTCTGCAGGTTCTTGTCGCTTCCCTAAAATTCTTTCTTGGTCACGATGACGACGAAAAAGGCTCTGACGACTCAGACAGTGACAATGAGGTAGATCTCAAGGGCGCCATAATGCAAAGTCGTGTCAACAAGAAAACCAAGAAGCGCAAGAAGCAGCTGGAGCAAATCAAAAAGCAGGCCGTCAAAGCGCAGAAGAAGAAAAAAAACGCGCCGGCCTTTAACTTTTCGGGCATTCATCTCATACACAATCCGCAAGGCATGGCCGAAGGTCTCTTCAAGCAGCTGCAAGCCACCAACGAACGATTCGAGGTGAAGTTAATGCACCTAGATGTGATATCGCGTCTGATCGGCATACACGAGCTCTTCCTCTTCGGCTTCTACCCGTACATAACGCGCTTTTTGCAACCGCACCAGCGGCAGGTAACACGTATACTGCAGTTTGCAGCGCAAGCATCGCACGCACTCGTGCCCGGCGATATCATCGAGCCGGTTCTGAAGACCATTGCCAACAATTTCATCACCGAGCGCAATTCGAGTGACGTTATGGCCATTGGCCTGAATGCGACGCGCGAGATCTGCGTGCGCTGCCCGCTGGCCATGGGCGAGGATCTGCTGCGGGATCTGGCCATGTACAAAACGTACAAAGAGAAGTCGGTAATGATGGCCGCGCGCTCACTGATCACGCTGTATCGCGAGCAGCTGCCTGCACTGCTGCACAAGAAAGATCGGGGTCGCCAGACAGAGGCGCAAGCTGAACGCAAAGTACGCGCCTACGGCGAAGTGGAGGTGCACGAATCTGTACCGGGCGCTGAGGCTTTGCTGCAGCAGTCAAAGACTATCGATGTCGGTAGTGAAGATGAGAGCGATGCCAGTGAAACGGATTCGAACGATGGCGAGTGGGTGAATGTGTCGCACAGTGAAGAGGAGAATTTGGACGATGAGGCGGAAGCGGAAAGCGACAGTGATGACAGCGGCGATGAAGATGATGAGGAAGAAGACGAAGACAAAGACGAAGATGATGATGATGAAGAGGACGAGGAGGAAGAGGAGGAGAAGGGAGAAGACGAGGAAGCGGTTAAGACTCCCAAAAATAGTAAAGTCAAAGGTGCAAGCAGCGAGAATAAGGAAATGTCCGCTGTCAAGATCCTCAACGAGAAAGAAGCGGCACAGGAGTTGGCGCTGACGCGCATCTTTACCGACGACGATTTTAAGCGCATCAATGCAGCTAATCTGAAAAAGACCGTTACCAATGCGCGCAAAAGGCCGCTGGAGAAGGAACGCTCCGAGTTCGTGAAGCTAGACAGCATCGAAATGATTTACAAAAAACGCAAACACGACAAGGAATCACGTCTGGAAACGGTGAAGACCGGGCGACAGGATCGCGAAAAGTTTGGATGGAAAGATGGCCGCAAAAACGAAAACAGCTCGAAGACAAATCGGGAGAATCGCAAACGCAAAAACTTTGTCATGATGCGGCACAAGGCGCGTTCCAAGGTGAAGAAGAGCTTCCGTGACAAGCAGCAAGCGATGCGAAAGCATCTGCTGCATCAGAAAAAGATGCGCTAAAGCAGTTCTAATTGTTCGGAATTAGGTTTTAATGATACAGCCGATGTAAATTACATTTGGGCTGGAAAAAGCTGAGCTTGGGCAAAGTTAGTTTGAATAATAAATGTTCGAAAAAAAACAAGCAATTTCAATTTGATTTTCAGTTTTATTATGTGCTACAGAGAAATGTTTTGTAGTAAAAAAAATCATATTTCATATTAAACATTTTCAATCAAATGTATATTACACGCTATTACATAAATACACACTTCCGCGCTGCGTCTCCTGTCGCTTGCATCAGCCCAGTGGCAACGGGATGAAGAAGTGTCTTCGTATCTGCCTCTTGCCTCTCACGTTCGTCTATCGCCGGCGCTTTTCGGATGATTTCTTCATGCGTTTCGGTCCCTTGACAAAGCACCAATCCACCTGAATTGTTTGTCCCATTATGTCGGTGCCATTGAGTGCCTCCTTAGCAGCCAGCGCTTGCTTGTGTGTCTCGTACTCTACCAGCGCATACCCCTTGGAGAAGCCGGTACGTCGGTCCAGGTTCAAGTGTATGTTCTTGATATCGCCGAATTCGCAGAACTTCTCCTGTATGTCATCCTCTTGTGCCTCTTCGTGTATGGACGTCACAAACAATATCCAGCCCTCCACCGAACGCTGTGGTCCCGGCTCCAACTCGTCGTCGTCCTCGTGACGCACGCGCTCATAGCTTTGTATGGGCTCGCGGCTATTGCTCTCACTGCCGAAGCCGCGACCCTTGCGATGTTTGGCCTTCTCCTTCAAGCGCACAATACCCTCTAATGCAATAAAATCGGAATCGTAAGAATTAGTGAAATTAGAGTAATGTCGTCAGAGGCCAAGTGGGCCATTTCACTCACGATCGCCATCCTCGTCGACCTCAAACTCTTCGGCATTATCAATATCCAGCACATCGGCCATTGTGAGAAAACGCAGTGAAAGTAAGGTACGACAAAGTTGTTGCTGTTTTATGTTAAATGTATTTCTTTTTTTCTAAAACGAAACCTGCAAATAACGCGATACACGGCAAGTGAAATTCGGTGACAGGCGGCCACCGCTTCTTTAGGTTGTTGTACAAATGTCAAACAGAAACAGTGTGGCGTGACACATAGTGAAAAAATATGGCAACAATTTACTTTGTAAATTAAGAAAATGAGAAGAGTAAAAAGAATTCAGCTTATGTAAAATTGATAGACAAAATATTCAAATAAGCTAAAATAATTCGTTGAAGAAAAAATCGTTCTTTTATTTCTCATGTACATTAACTCAGTTGAGTACATTTTATGAGCTGAAACATGCAGCATTCAAGAACAACTATATTTGTTTAGCTTTTCCTAAACATATATAATATTGATTCTGCATTTCACAGCTAACACAAAATGTGAGTGTAGGTCGTTCACTGAACACAAGGCAAACAATTATCTTCGTACCCAACATTTTATCACCTAATATATTTATAAACTGTCAAAAATCTTTTTGAAAAAATCATCTTCTGCCCAAATTTACTGACCCTGTTAAGTTTTCTACAAACTAGGAAATTCCCCATAAGGTGGCATTGCTATGGGTAATGCCGGTAAAAAAACCAGCCACTGACTGATAAATATCGATACATTTTTCTTCTTCGCCGCTGAAATTGCGCATCTCTTGTCTCGCATTAGTACGAGATGTGCGGTTGATTAGCAATACGCAAGTGTTGTTGTCGCAGCTTTGTACGCGAAGAATCGATTGGGAATTTCGGCAATAGCGATTACCGCGTTAAGTCACTGTTTGTACAATTTGGTGAGTTAAGCATTTAATAAAAAGTTAATGGCCACCGTATGATATACGGATAAGTTTTTGCCTTATTGCGAACAAAAACAATTCAATCAACAACTTTTATACCGAACTTATTTTGATACAAGTGAAACGAAATCCACTGGCAGTCACAGCACACACACACACATATATTTTGGAGAGGCAATTAAAATAATATGTAACTAAAGTTAAGTGCTGCTATGACAGTTGAAGGGTAAAAGAGTTAATGAGTTGCGGCATATGGCCGGTAAATTTGCTGTTGTGAATGTCGATTAAAACGCATTTACGGTATAAATAGTGTAATTCAAATAATTGTGTGCAAATTAGCAGTGACAATAGCTAAACGTGGTAAAATGTATTAAATAAAAAAGGAAATCAAACTGGTTAATTTTTTTAAGAGAGACATGTTAAATAACTTTAAACAAACCAAAACAACTGTCTTTTTAATTTATGCACTTTACTTACTAAAAAGAACTACAAAGTGTGTGCAAAATGTGTATTTTGTCACATGTGGATTCCCCGACTTCTAACTATCTAGAAATATTTAAAAGTATAAGCAATAAGCAAACAAGTGCTGGCGTTTTCGCACGCGGTACTTATCGGCTCAATCATCCACTACCGAAGTGTTGGTAAAGCATTCGTATTGTTTTAAATTTATTAATCCCAGATTACTAATCTGGTTTTGCAACTGTATTACAAAGTTAAGACATTGTAAGCAACGTGGCATTTTATCAGGGAATAATAAAATTGTATAGTCTAGTAATTGTTATTATTTTTTGAAAGATGTACTAAGAGTGGGTGGACTACCACTGCTTGTGCGATAAGCATTCAAGCAGAATGTAAGGCCGACAAAAGAAGTTTATTTTTATTATTATTATTTAGTCTACAATATAAAATAGTATAGCCAAGGTTAGAATCCAGGGCCATCAACTCGATTTTAATGTAATTTGTTACAATATTAGTTAAACAAAATTTCTTCCAATTACATTAAATTTAAATTTATTGTTTGTGTGGATTATATTGTTTTGTCTCTTCAGAAAGTTGTTTATAGCGGCGATGTTGTTATCTGCGCATGTTAGCTAAAAAATTAACGAATAAACAAAAAACAATAAAAATTACATACATAACATATATGGCTTCCTCTCTTATACCTCACAGCGTGGGATCCCCACTTTAATTTTAATTTGATCTCGCTTAAAGCTAAATTCTTATCCCAATTCATTGCTTATTTTGCGTTCAGTTTTGTCTCGACAACAACAATGACCGGTCAACTAAGCGCTGAGCTGGAGCAGCAAATCGAGCTGTGGCAGAAATGGGATCAAAATGCCGACACCAAAAGCCAAATTCAACAGCTTGTGACGGCTAAAAACTGGGCTAAACTGGAGAAACTAATGATGTCACGTCTCTTGTTCGGAACTGCTGGCTTGCGCGGTAAAATGTGCGCCGGCTTCAATGCCATGAACGATCTGGTGGTGCTGCAGGCCGCCCAAGGCCTCTGCCACTATATGCAGTCGCAATTTCCCAGCGAGGGCGACCGCAACCGCGGCATCATACTGGGCTACGATGGTCGCTACCACAGTCAGCGCTTTGCCGAGCTAACTGCCAACGTGTTTGTGCGCGCCGGTTTCAAGGTGCTGCTGTACAGGCAAATGGTCGCCACACCGTTTGTGCCTTTCGGCATATTGCACTTTAACTGTCTGGGCGGCGTAATGGTCACCGCATCACACAACCCGAAGGACGACAACGGCTACAAAGTGTACTGGGCCAATGGGGCACAGATCATAACGCCGCACGACAAAGGCATACAGAAGGCCATCATAGCGAATCTGCAGCCGTGGAAACATTCATGGGATACGCAGCACTTGTACGAGTCGCCGCTACTGGCCGATCCGCATGTTGCAATCGAAGAGTACAATGTGCAATTGCACAAAACACTGCCGGAAAAGTTCCTAACAATAAATGCCAAGACCGACTTGCGTTTCGTTTACACGGCAATGCATGGCGTAGGCTACAAGCATGTGGAGAGCGCTTTCAAGGTGGCTAGGTTGCCGCCTGTGGTGGCTGTGCTAGAGCAGCGCGATCCCGATCCGGAATTCCCCACAGTGGTCTTTCCCAATCCGGAGGAGGGTAAAAGTGCACTAGATCTGTCCATTAAAAAGGCGGACAGCGAAGGCATAACCATAATTCTTGCCAACGATCCCGATGCGGATCGCTTAGCATTAGCTGAAAAGGACACAAAGACGGGGAAGTGGAAGGTATGTCAATAGTTTCAATGCTTTAAACGTGTGATTTTTTTTTAAATGGCTTTCCATTCATTTTCGTGTCACGCAGGTCTACAGCGGCAACGAGATCGGTGCTTTGCTCGGATGGTGGGCCATGTTTCTGTACAAGGAACAGCAACCGGACGCCGATCTGTCACAGTGTTACATGCTAGCCAGCACTGTCAGTTCCAAAATACTCAGGGCCATTGCAGCCAAGGAAGGTTTCAACTTTATGGAAACCTTAACGGGCTTCAAGTGGATGGGCAATGTCATCACTGAATTGCAGGCACAGCACAAGACGGTACTGTTCGCCTTTGAGGAAGCCATTGGCTTTATGTTTTCAACAAATGTGCTGGACAAGGACGGCGTCAGCGCAGCCTGTCATCTGGCAACCATGGCCTGCTATCTGCGCGCCACGCATAAAATGACGCTGCACGACAAACTGCAGGAAATCTACAAGAAGTACGGTATGCACTGCACCAAGTGCTCCTACTTCTTCTGCTATGAGGCGCAACAGATTAAGGCGATTTTCGATCGTTTACGCAATTACCCCGGCACGGGCAGTTATCCGAAATCGGTGCGCAATGGCGAATTTCCGGTTAAATATGTACGCGACTTGACCACAGGTAAGCGATGGCATTTTGTATCTGAATGTACATTCAATCAAAATCTGATGTGTGTTACAGGCGTGGACACTTCGCAGCCAGATCAGAAGCCCATTCTGCCCGTAAGCGCCAGCAGCCAGATGATTACATTCACCTTCGAGAATGGGCTGGTGATAACGCTGCGCACCAGCGGCACCGAGCCGAAGATAAAATATTATGCAGAAATGTGCGCCCAGCCGGGACAGACCGATGCACAACAGCTGCTAAATGTGATGGTGGATGCCATTGTTGAGGAGTACCTGGAGCCGCAGAAATACAATCTCAAGCCCAAAGCTGACTAAGGACAAAGAAGAATTGTAGAATTGTTGTTGACTTTTTGTATTAAATTTGTTAGTTTTGTTTTGCCCATTAACTGACAAAAGTTACGTTTAAACGATAGAATTGCATTCCAATCGTGACTCCAACAGCATCAGGTATAGTTGTAAAACAGCTTCAGAGAATTCTATTTTTTACATATGAATGTAAGTTAAACAGTTTAAAAGTGAAGATGAAGACATGACTTAATTTTGCAGCTATATTTTCCTTATGTGCACACACACACAAACATTTGTATTTGTATGTAAGATTATGTTGAACAGTGTTATATTGCCAAAGTTTATGTTGCTCCAATCCAACTCAAATAAATTTATGAACAACGCTTATGTTAACCCTTTCGCTAAAGATTTTTACTGGGGAAATTTTAAGTTTTACGTTTAAGGCTTCTATGCGGTTATATTAGCAACGTTCCATTTTTTAATTTTTATACTCGGACCCTGTTTTTTAGTGTTTTCCTATGAGAGCAGCCACATCGTTGTGGCTGTAATAATTGCTTCAACATAAAACTTTTTACGTATAACGAAAATTTGAATACTTCTCATTTACTTCAACCAAAATTACAAAAAAAGTATCTAAGTTCAAAGAAAACGACAAAAAGTTATCTAATTTTGCTGCTTCTTCTTCCTTTACTATGTCAAGATATACCATTAGAAAACGTCTATAATTCTCTTCTTTAAACTTAAATATTCAGTTTATTAATTTTGTATTTTTTCTAAAACTTCAAACTATTCTAAGGACCAACAAAAAATTTATTCTTGAGACCACAGAGAGTTCAGACGGCCACAAAGTAGCATGTTGCCATATGGCAACAAAATAGCAAAAGGGTTAAACACCGAACCACTTGTAACTTTTTTGCATGGCCACTGTGGGATAGTGAAAAGGTCTGATTGATTTAATATTGATTGATTTTATATTGATTTGATTTTTTAATCACTCAAAGCCTAAAACAACTAATGAGTTGATATAATGAATGGTTTTGTTTTTTAAATAGAAACATATCAGCAATATAGAATGAGCGTTTATGTATGTAAGTTTCTACTGATTGATTGACTTAAAAAAAACAAAACTCGCTTACAAAGCTGAGACAATTTTTCGGCCCCTACCATTTCAATGGTTATGAAAATCGAAATAAAAAAACTGTTTCTGTTCGTTTCCACCCCCAAATCTTGTTCATAAACACCAATTCTTTCCACTTTCCACTCATTCAAGGTTATTTTTGGTTATTGCTGTTTTGATCATTAAAAGACCTTGGCAAGTTCACCACAGAAGTTCAGAGAACCTCAACGAGATAACATTAATGTATACAATTGTATATGCACCCATATTCTATAAAAAGACAACACTTTGTTTAGCAATTTTTTATAATCTCTTTATTAAATTTGAGGGCTTTATGAGAAGCAACATAAGAAACACGAAGGAAATGCAATCGCTTGACGCACTGAGTCACAGTTGATAAATAAATCGTATTTGCTGATATAGTACAAACAATGTAGTGAACTGGTTTCATTATACACACACACACACTTATAGCATTTCGTTCCGGAAAACATTTAAGCGATAGCTGCCCTCACACATGAGCTCATAAGTATGTGTTGGTATGTAAACACTTGCACACTCATTTATTTATTAAGGTATAATGTGTAATTGAATGACATAGATTGGCAATAAACAATGCAATACATGTCCATTCAAAAGCGTTCATAATGATGAAGTTAATCGAGCGCACAAATAAATTAGAATAATTAGCTAGAAATGAAATGGAGCACGATTCGCTATAAAAAGAAAATCGCTACGCAAGAATGTAGGCTGCTATGTTATACGATCTATTGTATATATGTAGGTATACTATGTTGCATATAAAATTCTTACAATTTATTTTAAAATACACTTTACTTTCAATGTTTTCATGAATGCGTTATAAAAATTAAAAAACTTGTTTGTTGTTGGCATATTGTTTGTGCATGTTTTTGTATGGTTGCATTTGTAAAAATCGCGTCCAAAAATTGTTCGCCAGTCTCCAACGATGTACTATTTATTTGTCAGCGTTTCCATGTTAGTAACAGTGTGTGTTTGATATGATGAAACTGGAGTAGGACGAGTGGCAGTGAGCGCTCGGCCGGCACTCAGGAGATTCTTAGAGGCGCTTTTCGTATAGATTGCCGGGTCAATGCCAGCACTAGGCATGAATATATGTATGTATGTACGTAGGTATGAAAGTAGTACGTAGTAGTAGCGAACGGCGTGCGTTCTTAAGGAAACACGGTTTCTGTGGTTTATAGTAGGTTTGTTTTTGTTGCTTTTGCTAGTGGCTTTGACTTTGATGCGAGCGCATTTTAGGTAGGCGAATAAAACTTATATCTACTGTAGGTTGAGGCTTAGATCTATGCTATGATTTAGACAACTTACAGCTACGTTGCAATACCGAAATATGCGAGACCAGTAATCGCTACAATCGCTCCGCTGGCTCTGCAGCACTAAACGCAGCAATACTCAATCAAAACAACTGACATTTCAACACAGACATTATAGTTCAAGGAATAAGCGGCAAATAACCTACATAGATGTAAGTGCTTCAATACATTTCAAGTTAATTTATAGTTAAACACTTTTGGCAAATCAATTTAGTATTCATTTGATCGTTATTAGTTTTCTAACTAAAATGCTGAATAGAGTATATTCATTAAATTTATAATTGGACATTTAACTAGCACACAATTAGTAAATTAACATTTCATGTTAACTGAAATTTGTGACTAATTGAATAATAAAAATCAAAATTTATTGAGTATTTATGCAGAAATGCCGTTAACCATTAATTCGAAGCAATATTTTAGTTCTGAGTTGATTATACCTGAATCTTTTCAATAAATTGAATTTCTCATAAACCAAAAATCAATTAACTATTCGCATTGCTCATCATAAAGTGTTATTAATTGCTTACTTAACAGTTTTCAGTTTGATCAATTAGTACTTTAGCTCTTTAAATAATAAATAAACTAAACTAGCAGCAGTGAGCGGAAACTTTAGTCACTCACTAAATGAATGCTGCTTGCTGCTGGAACCGGGAAAGCGATTTAGCAATAATTATATTTTTCACTTTTTCTATTGAAATCCATCGCACCAAGCACAAGTTTTTGAAAATGAACAAAATTCGTTTAATACTAAAAAAAAACGGCAGTAAAAAAAAACTAAAAAATAATATTAACCCTAATTCCCAGAATTTTAAAAGTAACGTAAACCCAGAAGTAAGACTGTCAGACTTATATGATTACTGAAAACATTTGTTAAAAAGTATAAAAACTTCCACTTCAGGATAACATAAAATAATGGAATCGAAAAAATTTGAATTTATCACCATTTGAAATCTTGAGTGAGACTGTGAGGCTCACTTCTGGGAATTAGGGTTAGGAACTCAAATTAGAAATCTGAGTATTCAGGCAAGTTCGGAAACGATTGAAAGCAAACTTTTTGGAAAGTAAATATCTGTGCAAACTCAATTTTACGAAATATTCTTTACGAATGGCTTTATATTCTCAACGAATAGTCCAAATAATTCTCGTCTTCGAGTAACTTAAACCCATAAAAAAAACTCAAATAACACAACTAAAAAAGAGAAAAACTTGCACTTGGTGTTACTTTGAGCAACGTGCCAAAGCTTAACGTGCATCTGACGGCTTACATTTGTATGAAAAGTATAAAATGTTCATGAAAAAGTGGTCACTTCTTTGTGCTTACGGCTAAATGCGATTTAAAAACTATTCCTTCGCCATCTGTCAGCCTGCCGAGCGGCAACGTAATACTTTGGGAATTAGTCGGGGTTGTGTGGTGTTTGATATTCTCTGTTTGATATGTGTGCGTGTCTACGTTTAGGATTCACTGGGATTGAGCATTGAAGTGCGAAGTGCGCTGTCCGACCCTACACAAAGATGTGCAAGTAGGAGGACTGCGTTAGATTGCTGTGCGTCGGTGTCGGCGTCGGTATGGGTGTCAGTAGCTGCTGTCATACAGACGTCTCCGAGTTCAGCTTCAGCACAAACTTGTTGCTCTTTGGATCGACCACCTCCTCGGCGATATTGAAGTGCGGCAGCTTATGTATGGACACCATCAGCGAAACGTCGTTCTGTATCAGCGAGAAGGTGCAATCGCTGGAGACGGGTCGCGACACCAGCTCGTCGCATATTAGCGACCACGACTGCACCCAACGGCGCTCCTTCTCGCTCTGCAGCACCGGCGACTCGGTCAGATAAGGCTCGAGAAAGGCGCGTGGCGACAAATCGTGCTTCAGACAGTGCGCCAAATGCCTCAGTATGCTTTCGAAGGTGTGGCGCGGCTGCTGACGCGTCACGCGTAGATACTTTTGCAGTGCGCGCGCCATCGAGGGAAAGACCGCCTGAGCGGCCTCCTGCGGATCGAGCGGCACTGCCGGCGCCGGCTCATTGTGTATGCGCTTGATGTGCGTAAAGGCCTCCTCGGCGGCAGTGATAAGGCGTGCGCGCCGCTTCTTGACACGTCGCTCGTATTCGTGCTCCTCGTAGAAACGCTCGTTGTGCGACGAATCACGGCGCCGCGCATTCGCCGCCAGTACGGCACGACTTTGGCTCTGCTGTTGCGCATTGCTCACGCCGTCCACTTCGTAGTACTTGAAGCTGGTCGAGATCTTGTTACGTTGCGATTTCGAGATGGGGATTCGTTCCAAATACGGATTGAATATCGGAAAGTCGACATAGTAGCGTTGCAACACCCACACTGCGGCACGCTGTATGCTCAACTGGCCGAGCATATACGAACGCGACACGCCATCCGGCGAGCGAATGATCTTCACATAGTACAACGGCTGCTGGTGACGTAGCTCTAGCAGCACTACGGCCACGTAGTGTATGAAGAGTAATGTGTCTACCAGGTTGGTGGCGTAGGCGACCAGCGACTTGTAGTCCACCGCGTCGCCGCCCGTCTCCACCACCACCTTAGCGCCGTTGGTGACCTGCGTTGAAAAATAAATAAAAATTACAGAACGGCACTATTTGTCAGAAGGCAGTCACTCACCTGTACAATGTAAAACAACCAGTAGGCAAACGTGCAAATGGTTACCAGCAACAGCACGATGGCACGGTACAGGAAGATGCGCGGCATGGTTGCTGCTGCGCGGCGCAGAAACAGCGCCCACAGTCCGATGGCGAGCAGTAAGAGACGTGCAGTAAGTGACACCAACAGTCCCTTGCATTCACTGCTACACGCAAGCAGCTGCGTGCGTACGGTCTGCGTCAACTCGGCGTGGTCGAAGGCGTTGGGGAAAAAGCCCATACGTGGCATCACCACCATCGCCACCGGAGAGAAGAATGACACGAAGCCGAGCAGCAGCGAGAAAGCCGATTCCAGGCGACGTCTGCAGGCGAAACCGAATCCGGCATCGTTTTCGCGGTGCCACGCATTGTTAATGTCCTCCATGGAGATGCTCTGCTCGGAGGTGTTGCCAGTGACGGCCGTGGTATTCTCGCCCCAGTTCTCATCCTGCGGCAGTATCTGTACCTCGATGATTTCCTGACCGTCACGATTTTCCTCACCTACAATGTGGACACGAGGTTAGTGGCAACAAAGCATGCAGTTTCCATCGGAACTCACCTGTCATATTGACGCTGGTCTGAAACGGCGCCATCTCGCTGCGTTGTCCGCTTTTACCCGATTTGGAATGCGTGCTGCGGTGCGAGTGCCTCGTACGATCGCGATGGTAGCCGTTGTTTATCGAACCACCGCCGCCACCACCGCCACCGCCTCCTTGGCCAGCTCCTCCACCTCCACTACCGCTGTTGTTGTTGTGACTGCGTGAGCGTCTAGACCGTCCGCTGTGTTCAGACTTCACAGATTCGTTTTCCATTGCACCCGCTGCAACAGCGGGCTGCACAGTCCAATATGTGGGCGTGTCCGCTGCCACCGCCGCCCCGATGCCACTGCTAATTGCCTTTACACTTTCACGGCACTTACGTATTCGCACTCCTTAACTGTAAACGATTTCAGGTTCTTTTCAGTTGATTAAGCAAAAGGGTGATGGCAGGGACAAGGGCGCTGCTCGCAATCTTGCAGACGTCGTTGGCCTTTCCTTGTCGTTACACTCCAACAAGTCTCATTAAGTATTCCACTCACCACTCCGGCAAATTCCACACCAGCCCACAGTTCCTTTGCACACTCGCCTACGAAAACAACCAATTTCGACTACATTCACAAAACATTTTCGATAATTTCTTCAATTTTTTTCATTAATATTTCTGCATTTCTTTGGCCGCTGAACTGATGAGAAAAATGCCATTAAAAAGAAAAGCAGAAAAAACAATTGCAAAATCTCCACTCCTTCCAAAACTGATGCTATCCTACTTTAACACCGGTGTCGTACTTTATACCTATTTCGCTCACCCCTGCCAAATGAGAAAGGGAGGAGAAGTTGCCACTCATCTGAAAAGTATAAGAAAAAACAGTTAATTTTGACCAGATCAATAAACGTTTTTTTTTTGTAATTGCATTGAAGACGGTGTCTAAATACTTTTTCCAAATATGTTAAAAAGTTTAGCACACACAATTGTCAGTTGTCCAAGGGGAATTATTACAACTGTGTTTCGCTCAAACTCAATTCGCTGGATACCGATTTTCATATGGCAACCTTGCATGGGAATTTTGTTTGACACTTTCTCAAAACCGAGTGTAAGGACGAATAAAAACATTTTGTGGTGTGAAATCGAGATTCTCTCGTTGCATTCAGCACGATTTTCTGCAAAATTCTGCGTTTCAACAACGGCAACGAGACAATGCTCTATGCAATTCTGCGCCCACAATAGTTCAACACTTGCAGAGGCAGTTCGTTCGCTATATAGTTTGGTTTGAGTAGTAACTGTGACGTACCTCCAACCCGACAACAAAATGATGGAACTAAACTCGAACACATACGACGTTGACTTGGAGGATGGCGAAGTAAGATGTTCCACAGATTGAATTGAACAGTTCTATTTATCTGTGATTCCATTCGACACTTGCAGCTCTCAGCCAGCTCTGACGATGTCTACACGCCGCTACAGCGCCCCGCTGCACTGACGGTCAGTACGACTCTGGCCGATGCTGCTGCTACGGTTACCGCCACCGAGCAATGCAGTCCGCTGGCCACGTGCCATCAAATGCAGCGTGCTTTAGAGGAGGATGAGGAGGATTCACAAAGCAGCAGTGGCGATTCTTCGTCGAATGAATCATCGGATGGCGGCCTCAAAAAGTTGTCGGCTGCAGCCGATGCAGATGGCATGGACGATGCACAAGGTCAGCGCAAGCGGCGCAAACGTGTTCGTCGCACGGTGATGGTTCGTGTGCAGCCCACGAACACAGATACTCCAGAGAAGCGCGCACGCTTCAAAAAGTACAACATCTGGACGGCGGCACTGCAGGAGGAGGCGCTGACAGAGACCATGCGCAGCTGCGATGTGACTCGCGGTGATGGAACCAATGATCGCAATGTAGAAAACTACGATTTCTCGCTGCGACGTCGCCTGAATGGTGGCAACTGTTTGAAGCGGCGCTTGTCTAACTCGACGGATGACCTTTCCGATGGTGAATTCATGCCACTAGTAAAACGTGGTCGTTGCGCCAGCGAAGCGGCGGCTCACCGGCGTTCCGTCAAGAATCGCTCGGGTCATCGGTCGCGAATGCTGCGTGGCAGGCGTGGTTCGTCGCCAACCAGCGGTTCGGACAACTCATACGAGCCGCGACACCTGCTGGACATAGAGGAGGTGGAAGGACGCAATGCGTCGGACATAGCGCGCGAGTTGGCAAACAAGCTTTATGAAGACAAGGACGAGCTGCTGCGTGAGTTTGAATAATTTAGCTGGTTTGCTTAGTTTTTAATTGTAACATTTTCTGTAGTGCGCATTGTGGAGGTCTTGGGCACCAAATTGCCCATTAAACTTTACAAAGAAACACAGCGCATCGAGGCTGACGGCGGCATGATGATCATGGTAAGTGGGTATATAAGTGCTGTGAAAGTATTTCTCACACGTCGGTAATAATTGATAGAACGGTAAGCGACGTCGCACGCCGGGCGGCGTGTTTCTATTTCTGCTGAAGAACCACGAAAGTCTGAGTCCCGAGGAGCATAAAGCGATCTTTGCCGAAGACCGACAAAAGACCAACAAGTGGCGTAAGGAAATGGAAGCTTTGGCGCGCGACCGCAAGGTGGAAGAGCTGAAAAAACGTCTGAGCGAGCAGGAAAAGGAGCTGCCCGCTTTGCACACACGCAAAGATCACTTTTTGCTGGGCTCGGATTTGAGTTTGGAAAATCAGCCAGGCAATCGTAAGTGTGCATTAAGTTACGTTTAAAAACAAACTCGTGAAAATATTGCCTTTGCAGTTTCCAATCCACCGCCGTCGCCAGTGGGCAACGAACAAAGTCCCGATTACAAGACTCACGCCATCAATCACGTCGCAGCCGATGCCAGTCCTGAAAAGCCTTCGACCTCGGCGTCAGCACTGGCAGCGCTCAGCACCACGCAGGCCGTAACCTCGCCCGTGAAAGATTTTGTCAGTTACGACGATGACTTCCTGGATGTCAACTGCGGTGAAATGGATTTCTTCTGAAGCAAATGAGCACAATGTTTGCGTGTGTTTCGAGTCAATATACACAGAGAATTTTTTACGGACTGTAACTAACGTATGAAGAAAACACATTTGGTGCAAAATGCAAACGTTTCAACGTATAAACAACGGACACACTACGCGACGAAAACGAATTCATGCATATTTTTTTATTGTATAAAAAAAAGTAATATTCGAAAACGCCTTCAATGTTACATTCGTATTTATAACAAAAATGTACAACAAAATTAACTGTACGAAAGGTACGAAATTAAATTAATCGTTAATTTTATATATGCAAAAACATGCGAAATGGAGCTGTAGTGAAGTTTATGATAAGGCAGTGAGTAGTTAGCTATTGGTAGTCAAGAACGGTCGCGAATTGAACATTGCTTGAAGCAACCAGAACAAATAAGAACAAACTGAAATATAAAAGACTTTGCAGAAAAAACCGCGTCATTATTGTATTAACCAGCATCTTGAACAATTATAAGAAAATGGAAGTTATTGAGAATAGAATAGCATTTTCACATGACCAAACTATACGAAAATAAAAACATCTGGCAACCTTGCAAGCCGGCAACTGCCAATTTGCCGACCAACCAACATGGCGGGAAATTTCAGAGAAGCACAGTGTGCGTTCAGTGAGCGCCTATAGCCATAAATATCCCAATCAAAAAAAGGAAAATTCTCTTCCTTCATTCTTGTTCTTTTTCCGTGGGGGGTCGTCAAATAGTTTGTCTATAAGTTCGGAATCGGTTGAACACCAATCGAACCGTGAGGTATGGAAAATTACCGCTGTTAAGAACTTTTCGTATTTTTCGTATAGCTTGTGTTGTTGTCTTGCTGCGGCTGTCATGTGTGCGCCAATGTCGTGCACATTTTGAATGAATCGGATGAATTTGTTGTGTTGAGCATTGTTCCGTCTCTATAAGCGAACAGCGAGAAGGATTTTGCGAACGAGTGATTGTGAACGCCAGCCAGTGTGTCAGCTGCCTGCGTGCAAAAGTTTTCGTGGGAAAATCGTGTACTGCTGCTATCTGCTGCCGGTGCGATGCGCAAGACTCGTTCCCAGACACAAGCGGAGGCTGCCCTACTAAATGCGGCACGTACTGGCAACAACAGTGGCATCCCGTCGACGGATAGCAGCAGCGGCATAAGCAATCGGACCGCCCCTAGCCAAGTGGTGATTGCGCAGGCACAGAAGCGCAGCGCGCCACCAGTGGACCCCATCAAATTCAAGGTGAGTGCTGGGCGGCTGGGTGCAAAAGCAGTTTGGCTGGCGCATAGTGGCGCCAAAGCGCCGGGTATTTGTGATGCCGTAACCCAGAGTATTCCGGCGGTCGCTGGGGGAGTTTGTGGAGCACACTCATTCGGGTCTCTTCGTAGGCTGTGACGGCTTGCACCAATCCATTGTTTGGTGTTCGAGGCGATTACGAAAATTCCCGCTATTGTACATGCAGCTGTTCCGCTGTTGGGGTGTTCAGTGAGAACGGTAGGTGGTTGAAGGTTTGACGCTGACACCCTGCATTTAAAAAAATCGGTGGTTGGTTGGAGCACGTTTCGTGCCGCGTGCGATTGAATTTGGGTATGTTGATGGGCAAGTTTGGGATGCATAGTGCACGAAATGGGCGTGCCGTTGGTGAGATAAGGGGTTGGCTTTTATAAGTTAATATTAGGAGTTTAAATTGAAAATGCTAAGTATTTGTTGTTTGTTTTGCGATATTGTACATGATTGTGGTGGTTTATGTCAAAAATTTAAATAAATTGTGACATGTGAAATGTTTTTATTCATAAATTTTCATTTTTAAAAGCTGAGGGTTTACTTGGAATCCGAATGCACTAAATTTTGTTGATATCCTTATGTTTAAATTCTATTAACCCTCAACCTATTAAAATCACGTATCTACCCACCCTGAGTCCCCGGGACTCAAAATTTTTGTTTACGAAATAACGCAACATCTATTAAATTTGTATGGTTTTTTATATTTTTGTAGGACACATTAAGATCTCTTGTTACAGATGTCATTCCATTTTTTTGCATAACTCAAATAAAAATTCACCTTTTAATTGGCTGAAAAAAACATACTCTAAAAAACATACACTAAGCATTTTATAAAAATAAAAGATATAAATAAATTAACAAAAACAATTCTTTTTACATAAATAACCTAAAAATAAAGTAACTGTTCAGAAAAAAAACTTAAACTAATACTTCATTATATAAAATAACAAAACGTGCATCAGGTTGAATTTCATATGTTGTGCACATACCTCACATACTTTTCCAGCACAACTAAGGCAAATTGTTAGTAGCAAAACTTCGCAAAGGGTTACCACTCTCAATTATTAAACTTTTCGCGGCCATTTTTGGCATCCTAAATTTAAATTAACACGATTTTAAAAAAATTACAAGTACAATTTTTGTAACACACCACCCTGAGTCCCTGGGACTCACTCTGTGCCAAAACTCAGCCTTGTAATTGTAGTGCGCTAACTTCCGATCGTCTTCGCGTTCAGAGCGACCCTTTAGGAAGGTAAACGAAAGCTGGGCGCCGAAACATAAAAACACAACGTGTACCAACTTATTGAAGTTCGTAGTGAGTCCCCTGGACTCAGGGTGGGCGATTGAGGGTTAAAGGAAGTCAGTGAAATTCTACAATTTGCGTTGCGTTGACTACGGTTGACTTGAAACTGAAAGTCGAGGATGATATAAAAATTAAATTCGTTATTGAAAGGTTTATTATATTATTTATTTAGTTTTTATTTATTATTAATTTATTATATTATACATTAATACTTATTTTTTTAAAATAAATTTTTGTGTTTATCAGTCATTGACAAACCCAATTATCCAATGTTTGGCGTTTTCCCTTACCAGTATTTTTATGTTGACTTGCACAGTTGTCCCAAAATCCGAATGCATTCCAGTTTTTTTTGCTGTTTAATAATTTCGAAACGCACTGAACACACCCCGCTGTGCATGCACTTGCCTGTGATCACTGTTTGTAAGGAGACGAACATCCGCGAAATAGTGGGAAATTTCAATTTGCCCTTATAAAAGACCAAACTAGCCGCCGCCGCCATGTTCTTTGGACACAAATAAAATTTTTGTTGAAGGGAAAACTGGCAGACCAGCGAAAAGAAGTAAAAACACAAACAAAAAAATACTCAACTTTAGTGAAAATATTAAAATAACGGAGTAAATAAATAGATGTGGAAGAAAAGTATACCAAATTGAACAATTGGGGCGAAGCAGTGCGGCGACGACTGGTTGAACTTGCTGAAGAAAAAGGAAAAGTGCAGCCGCAGCAGAATAAAGTGAAAATTATGGAGCAATTGTCGTGGTCGTTGGCCTTCTTCACAATCCACTGAGGTAAAAGGGCCATCAAAGACAGTTTGGAGCAATTTCAGTGTTCGAGAATCTCATATTGTATGCGAGCCCGTCGTGGGGAAACGGCAGTGGCAGCAGGAACTTGAAATTTGCGAAAATTTTGTGGTGTTGGCGTAAATTTTCTGTCGCCTTAGGTGCAAGCACTTTTCCGGAAAATGAGTGTAGTGCGGCAGTAGTTGTGTGGGTTTGGTGGCAGTCTGGCGGCAAATTGATGTGCAAAAGTGCAATGAAATGCCACAATGAATTTGTGCAATTGTTGTTGGGGGCTTCCCGGGCACGCTTGTACAACCACACACACACGTGTTCTCAGCAAACAAGATAAAGTGGGAAGAGATCGTGCGGGTCTTAAGTAGGCGATTAGGAACGGATAATATTTGGGCTAGGCCTATTTCTGGGTGCTGTCTGTAAACTTCAAGTAGCCAAAATTTAGATAATTAAATTGTTTCTGCCTCGAATGCGTGCGAGGTTTTCAATCTTGTCATGGATATTTAGTGTTTAAGCTTTTTCGGGTCTTTGTCTTCCTTTCGTATAAATGTCGCATCCAATACTTGATCACAGCTGATCTATGATAGAAAAAAATGTTAGTTACATGGAGTATTTATTGATTCCAAGCAAAATCGCGGCCTCCCTACTCCGATAAATAAAAAGAAATTAATTTTGAAAAGCGATTTATCGCAAGATTGAAGTTACAAATTTTTTTGAATTAAAAACATTTAAAAATATTTGTTTACGACGTTTTCCTTGAACTTCACATCTGACAAGCTTATTGAATTGAAATTTCAGCTTTTTGTTACACTTTAGCTTTACAGTTCGATTGACTTTTCAGCATACAAAATTTCAGCAATGATTTTTGTTTGTTGTTAGAATTGTCGCTCTCGATCTCGATTATTGTTTATTAATTTTCCTGATACCAAAAACCAAAAAAATTTATAATTGTTGTACCATGATTCTTTGGACTTTTTGCAGGAATGTGAGGAAATGGTAAATCTGTTACGAGTAGTGGAACTTCATCAGATTCTCTCATTCCTGAATATCACATTTGCCGCCCGCAAAGTCGACCTGCAGCGCCGAATACTCACGCTGCTGCGAACCAATTTCGATTTGCTGTCACACAAAATACGCGAAGTGTACACTCAGTCAATGTAAGTATTTTGCCTGCTCGGCATTTGATCATCGCGCTGATTGTCCGAGTCCTCTTTCAATATACGCAGAGCGGAACAGACCCAGTACGGTCCCCCAGATCCAAAGAGAATGTACCCGCACATGCAAATGCCCCAAGTACAGCCGCCAGCTGGGGGTCTGGCCAACGCCGGCCCGGCTGCCGCTGTCAACGCCCAACAGATGTCCGGCAATGTAGGCGCCCCCGGCGGTGTCGCCAACAACATGGTGCCCTTCATGAATCCCATACAGACACACATGCCCATCCATCCGGATGTACGTCTAAAGAAGTTGGCCTTCTACGATGTGCTGGGCACATTGATAAAACCGTCGTCACTGGTGCCGCGCAACACGCAGCGCATCCAGGAGGTGCCCTTCTACTTTACGCTCACGCCGCAGCAGGCCACCGAAATTGCCTCAAATCGCGACATACGCAACAGCAGCAAGATCGAGCACGCCATACAGGTGCAGCTGCGTTTTTGTTTGTTGGAGACGTCGTGCGAGCAGGAGGACTGCTTTCCGCCCAGCGTCAGTGTCAAGGTTAACAATAAGTTGTGCCAACTGCCGGTAAGTCGGTAAACTGCCTAGTCGAACTACTTCAATCTGACGGGTTTTTTGCTTGAAGAATGTCATTCCAACTAATCGACCAAATGTGGAGCCCAAGCGACCGCCACGCCCCGTAAATGTCACAGCGAATGTGAAGCTGTCGCCCACAGTGACAAACACAATAACTGTGCAATGGTGTCCGGACTACACACGCGGTTACTGCATCGCGGTGTATTTGGTGAAGAAGTTGACGTCGGCACAGCTGCTGCATCGCATGAAAACAAAGGGAGTAAAGCCGGCCGACTACACACGTGCACTAAGTATGTGGGCGCGAGAAGTTTGCAAAAATATTCGCGTACTAATTGAAATTTTTCGCTGCTTTGCAGTCAAGGAAAAGTTAACCGAGGATGCGGATTGCGAAATCGCCACCACGATGCTAAAAGTTTCGCTGAATTGTCCGCTGGGAAAGATGAAGATGTCAATTCCATGTCGTGCATCGACCTGCTCGCACTTGCAATGCTTCGATGCTAGTCTCTACCTGCAAATGAACGAACGCAAGCCCACCTGGAACTGTCCGGTGTGCGACAAGGCGGCCATCTATGACAATTTGGTGATCGATGGGTGCGACTCTTTTCCTTTGAAGACAGTTCAGGCATTTTTCGTTATATGCATGTTCTGTTTTACAGTTATTTCCAGGAGGTACTGGCCTCGTCTCTACTCAAGCCGGATGACACTGAAATCCAGCTGCATAAAGACGGCTCGTGGAGCACACACAGTCTGCGAAACGAGGCACAAATCATTGATACACCCACTAAGCCCATCGAAAAAGTGGAGGTCATTTCGGACGATATCGGTGCGTACATAAAGACTTCCTATACACCTATTGGGCTGAAATTGTTATTTCAATTTGTACAGAGCTCATAACTACGGAGGATGTAAAGCTGGTAAAGTCAGTGGCTACGCCCGCCATTCCAAATGACCAGCCCACCTCAACCACCAACAGCGAAACGGTAAGTGCGGCAAGAGTGCTCACCACTACTGGCTACATTGACTGACGGTTTTTGGTTTTGGTTTAAGGTTGATTTGACGCTCAGCGATTCGGATGACGACATGCCGTTGGCAAAGCGGCGTCCGGCAATAAAGCAAAGTTCTACAGGTACCGCCGCCTCGTCGACGGTATCAACATCGAGCGTCAATGGCGGCGGTGGCGGTGGGCAACGCAGCGCTTACAATATGCAGCAACAGAGAACTGGTACGTTGGATGCATATTCGTACTAAAATCAAAACAGAAAGTAATTAAAGCAAATCGAGAGGGGGAAAGCAGGTGTAGGCAAGCGAAGTAAGGAAAGAGAAAATAAAGCTGCAAGACAAACTCACGAATAAGCGCCTAAAGAACGCTGTCAAAGTTGATTTTACATTAAGAATTGTTAAGTAATTGTTGCAGCGATTTTTCTATTTAATTGTTTTGTTGCTGCGAACACATACGTATCGAATGCAAATGCATTTATTGCTTCTTGGAAAACGACAGCGCAGGAGACTTTTAGCATCGGTGTGAGAGTAAGCGTGATAGGATGGACGTGCACACTGTGATTTCGCCCATTAGACAAACCAATTATTCAACAAAATTCTTCGATTCCTACTATTCTTTCGTTTTACAGGCACAAACTATTTCGATAATGACTGGCAGCAACATAGCACGTAATTGCTATTGAAACATGCTCTGCTGTCGCTATTGAAATATGAAAGTAGTACGTTGCGACCAACTGTTTGTCCACTATTGCGAGCAGTTGCGCTCGATCCCTGCTGCTGCTGTTAGATTTGCCCCGTTCACTTGGCTATTTATTTTTTTACTGTGCCACCTTTGAGCGTTTCTACTTTGCCTCATTGCGTCTGCCAGTGATCGCACAACGTTTTCCCCATTTGCAACAAACCTCAAATTGGAGAGAAAAATTTTTGTTTTCCTTTAAAAATTTTTCTAAAAATATAAAATAGTTCATCAAAATTGAATTGTTATAAAAAATTATCCATACAATATTCACTTTCGGTTAACCAAAAATTCAAATCCAACACGCAACAAAACGCTTCGCTTCAACCAAACGCCAACTGATCGCACGTCAGCCCTCTGTAAGGCAGCAGTTCTGTCCCCAAAGACGCGGTCGCCATGCTCGTTGACATTCCGTCTATATCCGATTATCAGAAGCTGCTGGAGTCCACGCTAATTGTGACAGTGGGCCTGTTCATGCATCTGAATCGCATTAGTATCATCGAGCTCAAGTATTCACGTCTACCGCTGCTTAGTCCGAATTTTGCCTCCAGTCTGTTTGTGTTCTCCGTGCTATGTATTCTGTCCAAGATGCGTCCCCTGTGGCCCAGTGCGCTGCGCAGACCGCAGCGCGCACTAATCTTTGTCGTGGAACTGGCGCTCATACTGTACTTCAGCGACTTCTTGTTGCGCCAAGTGTGGGTGCCCAGTCTGAAGTTCCTGAACTTCGTCTGCCGCTTTATGGGCCAGTACGTGATTGTGGCCAACAAGGCCTTTCTAGACAACAACGCGCCCTCTCTGTCTTCGTGGATACGCAATGACGCCTTCTATATTGCGCGCTTCTTCCTGGCCGTTGTAGTGTTTGTCTTTATGATCGACACCACGGGCGTTCTCGAGTTCGTGGTCAACAAGGTACAGACATACGACACGTCCGGCGCAATTTTTTCAATCCGCGAACGCAGTCGTCATCACATTGACGATGATATGGGATACGCGTACGATGCGCCCTTGATGGATGACGATGGCTTGACGTCGTCGGGCGTTGGCCTGGGCCCAATGGATACCATGTCCGGCTTCGATGTAAACGAGTTGCCTTATGTGCCGCAGGAGGATCTGCTCAATTTGGGCCATCGTGTGGGTGCACGACGCCGCCGCCAACCCATGCGCAAAGCGAAGCGCCCCAAGATGGTGTTGACCGAGGCCGATGAGTGCACCTGTTGAGCGATGAGTCAAATGTGCTTCCTGTCGCCTTTCTTGATTTTTAAAGGAAAAATTCTACAACCAACACGAAAGGAATAAATTTTGCTCTGTCTTTTTGTATCGTACTGATAAAGCAAATGCGTTTGATTTGTTGTTGTAATGTGCACTTTTGTGTGGAGAATAGTTGGAAGTGCTGACCGGAAGTGTGGTGACGTGTTCGTCAATGAAATTAGTGAACAAAGTTGCTCACTTTTATTTAGTATGAAAGAGGAAAATTGTTCAAGATAAGACGATCGCGTTCTGACTGGATAATCAAGTGCTTGTTATCGCTATTGAGAAAACTGAAAGGTTTTGGTTCTGGTCAAATTCCGATAAAGTTGCTTTGTAATAGTTGCATAAAAATCTATTTAAATTTGTTCCACACAAACTGATTGAAGAACCTTTTCAGAGGGTAACTCGAGGACTTTTTTATTCACTTTAGAAAGTACTTAAAAAAAAGGCTAGTTTTAGCTTTTTTACACTTGGCAAAGTTTTTGCACAAAGTACAAAGTTATCGTTGGCAGCGAACTTTTGTGTTTTGCTGCATCAATTTGACTCTTCAGTGACCATGTCTTCATTATCCAATTCAACTCTCGTTCATCTATTGGCTTCTACTGATCAATGTTTGTTGTTGTGCTGTTAATGCGCCCTTTACATTCATTTTATATGTTTGCTAATCTAAACTGGATATAAATTGAAACAAATTATGTGTACATATCTGTTTTTAATACTTATCCAATTTTATTATCTCTTCCTCTATTTTTTTACACGGCTGCAATTGCATCGTATTTGTGTCTCTGTTTTCAACAATTTTTGTTATTCACTTTGAAATGCGAATCGATTTTGTCTTAGAAGCACAACAGAATCAAATGGTTGAGGAGAGCGAGCAAAATTTTCAATGTTTGGAACTTGTTGAATCGTCGGTCACAGCCGTCAGTAGCAACAACAACAACAGCAACCATCACAATAGCAACAATACGCACAATCACTGTAATCACGCTGGTCGCAGCGGTGGCAGCGTCGATGACACTAACGTCCCAGTCTTCGCGCCGTCTACGTCGCCCGCTGCGGCAGCGTCGCATACCGCCGCTCACGCCAGCGAAAACAATAATAGCGAGGATGTTGCATAATTCAGGCGTATGTCAAGTCTATATGTGTAGCTTTATGTATAAAATTTATATGTAATTGCGTTAACATCTGTGTCTGTGTGTGTGCGCGCTCAAGAGGCCGCTGCACAGCTAATAGGCGGAATCCTGAAAAGTGTTGGCCTGCTAATTGTTTAATTGTAAACGAACAAGAATTTCAGCAAACACGCACACACACAGTCACATGAACGTACACACATACACTCATCCATTTGTGTGCATGCACAAATATCAGAAAGGCAATTTTCGTTCTATTCAGCGGTTGGCTATGGTTCAGTTCTGTGTTGTTTTAATTTTGCTCTAATTTTTGGTACAACCGTAAAGCGGTTATTGCGAATGCGTCTCGATTATTTGTCCATTATCCGTTTCACTGGTTCAGAGTTTTCAATAATTGCCATTCACGCCCAGCTACTCACGGTCGGTTAGGTTAGCTAGCTGGCCTGGTTGGCCACGCACAGACCCTATTGGGTCCTTAGCGATACCAGTTGGAGCTCCTTAGTGTTGCAGATCGCCGTAGAAGTGCTCGGTGCGAATGCGGGTGTTCCTAGCGAAGTGCAGCAGCGATTTAATGTCGTGCTTGGGGACCTCTCCCAACCCAGAGAAGAAAGAGGCCCCGAAGTAGTTAAAGCGTAGTCTTGAGATGGCCGGGTAGGAGCAAAGTATGTGCTCCAGGGTTTCCTTGGCACAATTTTCTTTGCATTTCCTATCCTCACGGTCGGTTGTATAAATCTTTTCTATACAAAACGGGCACAACAGCTCAATGACGATTCTAAGGACAATTTCGACTAACCATTTGTGTTGTTCGTGTAAATTCATACACGACTGGAAGGGGTCTACACTTCACCAAACGGCAAGTTGGAGCTTTTTTATAGAGAATTTTAGGCTTTATGATTTGAAGTTTTCTGCAGAGTGAAGCCACCGAAGAAAAAATTGTGTTTTCTAAATTTTAGTGTTGGCTACCACGGGATATCGAAAATGGGGTCGAGCGTTGTTTTAGATTTGCAGTCCACGGCACTAACCAGCAGTTTCATGAGCTGCAATCTCACCTAAAAAATGACTATTTCTATCTTTTCTGGCGGCTGCCTTACTTACTAATCGATACATAACCATTCTTGGTTTTATGACTAGGAAAAATTTATGCACAATTTGTGTGTTTTTCAGGTCTTTTTTGTCCGTTAAACGTTCACTTTTTAACCGTAGATCAAGCTTTGTATCAAAAATGATACATTTGGTTTTTTGTTTTATTATAACTTTTTTCAGGATATAATTAATTTTACCATTCTTTTTGACTTTGTTGTGTTGGGAGTATGCTTGTTTAAAACCATCTTTCTTTTTTAAGAAAGAGGTCTTGAGAAAATTGAAAAGTTTATAATTCTCTTCTCTTCTCTAGGATAGGATTCCTTAATTTTTGTGAAGCTCGATCTACGGTTAAATATTTCTCACTCGCTGATTACCACCGTGAGTAGCAAAAGAATTATGAAAATGTTGAAAATTTTGGCCCATAAATCACTTGCGACTCGTTAAAAGTGATCTTAGCATTTTAGTTAAAACTAAAATACTCAAACATAGTTTAATTTGGCGCTTAACTTCGAGCGGGCGCCTCTACATCTACCTACCTACCTTCTGTATGCTGTGATGGCATCCATAAGGAATAGTAAGTCTTTGCATACCAATTTAGGGCCTCTTTAAGTTTTACTCGATTCATTTTGGTCCTTAATTCGTGGTGACGCTTAGATGAAATTCTCTGCTTATCATAATTCACTCCTCATTGGTTTTCTTTTTTCTCTTTTTTTCAGCAATAAACTGAAAAACACTCACACCCATCATGTGTACACACCCATAATTGTTTCCATATAAAAATGCCTTGATTTAAGTTGTAGAACTATTGTGACAACTGACTTAGCCTTAAGCCATGATACAACTAATTTGTTAATAATATTCCTGAAGCAAATGTGCAACGCCGTAGTAGAGATATTTAATAATATCAACAAAATGTAAACAAACACTTTTGTTATTGTCAAATTATATTCTTGTCTCAATTGAATTTCCTTATGATATTTTTTGTATCATGCCTTAAGCATTAAATATTGACTCAAGTTGAAGCAGACAGCTCGACGTATAACGATGCACACACAAAACAACAAAACAATTAAATTGAGAATATAAAAAACGCAGAGTAAAGTTACTTGAAAGAAAACAAAAAAAAACCCTAATGCTGTCAAAGTGACAAACATAGCAAGAAATCATACAGAAATTAAGGCAAACACTTAACTTGCACTTATCGGTTAGCAGTGGCATTTTTGCTTTTAATTCTAATTATGAAACGTTATTTATTTGATGAAAGCCCGGCTGAAAATCTGGGAAGACGATGTGTTTTAAATTACCATCTAAGTTAGAGTGAAGTAAGACAATTTAGTTGCGTTAAGTTTTTGATTCAGTTGATTGTACAATACTACAAACTTCCGACAAACCCAGATATACCTATATATATATATATGATAGTAATAATGTATGTCTGACTCGGGCGGCGAATATGTGTGGCTGACGCAGTCTGCTGCGCGCTGAAATCTGGCATTGCATTGGCAATATATCATGACGCTTGCAATCTGCGCCCACAGCACTCTGTGTCAGCGACCCGCCGCCCCAATGAATTTAATTGACTGTCGACAGCGTCAGCACGCTGCTCGCAGCAGAAGTAGCACTCATTTCTGCTCCTAGTTCCATAAGTTTAACTTAGAACGTATTTTTTGGTACTGCTTGAAACTGTAAAGAAATCATTTCTATAGCCTAGAAACGCTATCTCACCCCACGCTCATCTCCCAACCCCCACCTCCCTCCCCACCCGCGAAACCGACCGGCAAAACGTACAACAAGTGTTCAGTGTGAACGGCGCATTGCCAAAGCCGCCTACAAATTTATCGAATTTTCTATTTGTTGCTGTTCGTTCGTTCGTTCGCTCGTTCGTGCTTCCCGCTCTGTCACACGCATTTTAATTGGTTTATTAATTTTTAGGTAAAAGACAAATGAGCATTTTGCTCCCAAGAAAAGCGCAGCAATTGTGGTTCCGAAAACTGTAGCGTGTCTGTGAGTTTTTATGTTGACGACAAGACGTTGCGAACATTTCTGTTGAGTATAAAGTTTTAAATACAACAACACAAGACGAGAAAGTGGCCAGCCGCAAGCAGTTGTGCCCATGCAGCCGGTTGCCGGCCGCGAGAGGTTCGGCAGCAAAAATGCGGCTGGAGCGCAAGAAATTACCAAGAACTGTAGAATATACACATAAAACTAATTGTAAACTATACAACACTGTCATTCAATTCGCGAAACATTGTTTCGGCGGCGGCCCGCCCGGCCACAGTGCGCCGCCGTTGCGTTGTTGCCAGTTGTGCACGTCGAATGCGCGCGCAGCGCCCACCTGTAAATAGCCAAATCTCTATTTATATTGCTTTACAATTTATTCCGTTTGGTTATCGTAAACTTTCCTACAAAACGTAACATAAGATTCTTAGCGCAAGCAAACAAATGAGAGGAGCGAAAACAAATTACAAAACAAATCAAATTGCAAGCAAACAAATTATACACTTAAGTCAAGTCGAAACTGATGGAAATGTTAGCATATTTTACAATTTTCATTTACAAATTGTAATGCAAGTTTTAGTAAGGAGAAAAATAATACTGATAATTTAAACCGCAACAAAATGCAAACAAAAAAACAAAAATTAAAGAAATATATATGCAAAATTAAAAGCAAAACAAAAAAAACTACTTGTAATCAAAATGTGTTTGTTGTTTTATTTGCTCGGGGAGGACACGCGTTGTGTGTGTGCGTGCGTGCGTGAGTGTGTGCACTGTTTAAGGTAACGAAATGGTTTCTTACAGTTTATTTAATTCTGCTAACCACTTGTTTATTATTATTATTATTAAACTTTTATTAAACTATTTTTTTATAAAACACTGTGCAACAGTAACTTGAAAATAGGAAAACAAAATCGAAATCGAGTTGCTTGTGGCCTGGGAATGATTTCCGGCAGCATTTCGAGGTATTGGAAAGATTATTATTTTTCTAACTATTACGTAGCCTAGTTAAATGTTATGGGTTTCTAATATCTAAAAGAAGTTCTTTTGTTTTGTTTTTTTTATTTTATTGATGTTAGAAATCAAAATTTTCTCAAAAATGTGTATTTAGTCATAGTATAATAATTATACTATGTATTTAGTTTATTTTTATTTGTTTTCAAGACACTTTAAAAATGCTCGAAAACGACCCAATGCACAAGATCTCCGACATTATCTCACCTAAGTTAGAATTCCCTAGAGGTACAAGATTAACATCTTGGACAGACAATTATGGACTCAACTCAGGGTTGCAACTTTAGTACACAGATGGATTAAAATTGAAAGATGGCAGCACTGGAGCCGGGGTATATGACCCCAGATTTAATAAAGCTTTTCCAATGGGGAAACAAGCTACCAGCTTTTAGGCGGAAACATACGCCATCATAGCGTGTGCTAGCGAACGCTTACGCAGGTCGTCTGGCACACATATCTATATATTCTCCGACAATCAGGCCGGAGGTGCTAATCTAAAGGCGCTAGAAACCTGCTCGACTACCTCAAGGCTGGTAACGCACAGCCGCAATCTCTTAAATGAACTAGGCAGGTGCAATTCTGTAGAACTGCACTGGATACCAGGTTACGAGGGACATGGTGGCAATGAATAAGCGGATGCCTTACGCCCACTGATAGGCCAGGAACCATACTGTGGACTACCAAGAAAACACATTGAGGAGTGATTACGGAAATGGGCTGATTAATGGATTAACACAAAGGGGCTACGAGCAACAATTCCAGCCTCGGACAGAGGGATATCCAACAAACTTTATGCTAAACCGAAAGGAAACCGTAGCCTCACTGGGTCCCTAACGTGGCATTGCTCACTTAAGTACCTTCTCAAAAATATGGCAATATCCTCAACATGAGCTAAGACAGCAAACATTACTCCATATTCTATGTGAATATCCTGCCCTCAGCGGAAAAAGATTTCTTCAGTTTGGTCAGGCGCCATCAACCATCTGGAAGTTACAACCCCAAAAAGTGCTGAAATTTATAAAAAGCCAAAACGTTGAAGGTTAAAGCAAAGGCTGCAAGTTTTTCTTCAACGAAGGCGAAAGCGCCAGGCCAGTACAGGGGAAGTGTTCTCCTTCTCAGGCGGATCACCGCAGCTACGGCAGCTGGTGTTGTGAGGGATGCCCATCCTGGCTGCATGCTGTCCTTAAGGCCAGTGGCCTGTGATAACTGCAGTGAATTGGGCCACATCACCTCGTCTTTTACTAATCAGTTCCACCGATTGGTTTTTGTTGTAACTTGGCCAGATTGATCTGAAGGTATCCAGGCCCTGCCATCTCTTGTCTGCCTTTGCTAGGAGATCCCTAAAGATCTCGTTCTTGATGAGATTTATTGGAGTGCGGACTACCACTGCATCCCCCCGATCAAGAGCAGAACCTTTCCTGGCGAGCTCGTCCGCTCTTTCGTTGGTCTCAATGTTCTGTATCCAGGAACCCAAATAAGGGCAACAATCGATCGGGGTGCCAGTTCCAGACACGTTTGGAGGTGATCGAAGAATCCAGCGCCTCCAATGCAGCTGGGCTATCGGAAAAAATGGTAACCTTTTCTTTAAACGTGGTGTCGACCAATGCCAACCTACAGGCTTCCTGAATATCTTGAACCTGCGCCTGGAATACACTAGATCTATTCGGAAGTCGGACTTATTTCCTGATTCTCAGCTCGTTTGAGTTAACGCCAACACCCACTCCACAATCCCTTTTGGAGCGATTTAACACATTGGAAAATTTTAACATGGAATCGTGTACTATTTCAGTACGGTCAGCTTTGACCAATAGAAGAGGAATTGCGTTCAATCAGGACAACGCCAAAACCATTCACATCAAAAAGAAGCTCCAACTGTCCCAGTTTTGCTAATAGGAATGAGGATTTCTGTGTGGGATACATAATGGAATTATCTTTCAAATGGCAAATCATCCTAAATCGCATAATTCTAACAGCTAAAGAAAGCCATCAATTTCATGCGAAAATAATGGATTTACTACATTTTATATTTCAGCAATTATTGCTGTTTCGGTTTCGATTTCTACCTGCTTTGATTTTTTCATGTCTGCAGTTCAAAATCAAATATTAGTTACACAGTGTTACACTAATCTTGTTGAAAAAGAAACAGCTGCTTAGGTCATTTAAGACTAGTGCTGTTCACTTGATTAGTTGGAAAGTTTATTCAAACCTAATCGCTTGGTGGACTAAACAAGGCAGCCTGCAAAAGATCATTATTTCCAGTATTTTAAGTTTTTCAGAATTTTTACATTGCTTGGTTCGTATTCTTCTAAATTCGAGCGTATGACAGGCCGTAGACAGACGAAAGCCGCTGCCCAAATTCTATCTTTGGCATTCGAGCCAATTTAATGAAAGATTTTCATTAGTCAAAGAATGTCAGGGCCATTAATTTTGTACTTAATCCAGACATGCCAACCGTAGATACTACATGTAGTTGACTTGTTTCAAGGATGATGCCTTCAGTTTTTGAATTGCTGACTACAAAATTTTGGCTTTGCTCCCCGAGTATTGCTACAAAAAAATGAAGTAGCAGGTGCTGGACCACGAAAACGAAATGCAATCACTCGTCTCTGCTACGGAGCCGCTGTAGCAACACGAACGACTCCGTAGCCGCAGCCTTTTTCTAAAATTAAATGCTACGACTCCCAGCAGTAGCCGTTCGTTTCTGAAATGCGGTTTCCGGCTACTGCTCTGCTACTTCATGTCAGCTAGTCGGTAGCCGAGCAATCCTCCTTTGGCTCCTTTGCGGAATTGTGTTGTTACAGCGGCTTCGTAGCAGAGCCAAGCGCTTGCATTTCGTTGTCGTGCGCCGATTCCTGCTACTGCTATTTCAATTTCAATACCAATAGTCGGAAGCCGAAATCGAAGCTCCGAAAGAGCAGAGCTTCACTGTGCTTTAAAACTTCTGCCCTGAAATGTAGTTGTACTGCATGTTGTACGGTCTGCATATCAGGTTTAATCATGATGAAATTATAAAGGTGAGTTCTTCATTGACAGAAAACTGAAAAAATTGGTTGACATTCTGTCTTATAGAAACGTCGATGAAAAGAATGTTGTATTTAATGCTTTTAAACAAAAAGGGGGAAAAAATTTCAGCATTCATTTCTATAGGCGATACAAATAAAAATGTTGCTTTCCTTTAATCGTTATATTGACTTTGAAATTTGGTATCACTGTAATTTCAATTGTCAAAAAACATCAGATTTTTCAAACCGTTGTGCAAATTTTAAAAAAGGCCAAGCTCTAGCTGCTCATTGTGCCACAGCGCACTTCAAAATCGCGCTAAATTTTATCACGTCCCTCAAAACGAGCAACGCAGAGATGTGTGGAGCAAAGTAGGTGGCGTAGAGCTAAGCAAATGTGCGCGGGTTTGCGAAAATCACTTTGAAGAAGCTGATTTTTAAATGTCGCATTCATTTTAGAATAAAATATTTAAATATAAAGATAAAAAATAATCAATATAAAAAATCAAATAAAATGCGCAAAATAATAAACTAACCTTAAACCTTTTGCTACAATCACTATTTATTAATTTGTATTTGAAACTTTTAATTTACTTCGTCGTTTTCCCCCTTCTTTTGAAAGTGTACTACACAACATTGGTTCTCGTTGTATAAGACAGTGTCAAAAACAAGCTGTCAAGGAAGATCTCACCTTTATAATTGCATCATGGGTTTAATACACAACTCAGGGATGTAGGTCCTTATTCGTTCTTATTCACTTTTAAATGCATATCTGTCACTACAAATTGGGAAAAAATTAAATGATTTACGCCTTCAAACTCACAATCGCTTTCGAATTCAAAATAATAAAATGACATAAAAATTGAGCATTTTTCTACTCTCGCTTGATTTCTATGAAATTTTCAAATTGTAGTCGTGTTTTTAACTTTTTCTGATTACCACGTTTATGCTTTTCTGCCTTTTTTACTTGCCTTCTGTGCATTTTACTTAACTGCATTTACTTCATTTATAGACGCAGCAGATACAACAATTATTTCGTTGGACTCACCATCTCCTCCCAACAGTCCTTCACGTTCAGACAATGGTAAGTGGCGAAAGCCTAATTTGTGCTATGATTAGGCTTCTTTAACTGTTTTACTGGCTCCTTTTCCAGGTGTCACCTCAACGGAGACTCCACGCACTACACATGTCTCAACAACCGAAAAACGAGGCGATTTTCTCTTGAATCCTTACGCTTTTCGCAGATAAATCACGAGCTGCATACACCCACACGCGCACAAAAGTTACATTGATTTGACTATTTACCATATACTATACAAACATACATAGATCATATTTACATTTAAGTATTTCCAGCGTAATATTTTTCAATATATCATAAATGTTAATTCCTTTTTCACTTTTGAACACATTCGCATATGGTTTTTTCATGTTAATATTAGTTTTACTTTGTAGTTACTAAGTTTCATAAACAAATGGTACAAATTTCAAACACATTCAACGCGATATGTAAAAGAAGGAAGTAAATAAACCAAAACTACATAAATACGGAGACCTATTAATGGTAATTAACATTATTATTTTATTTTAAATGCAAGCGTTCACAAATCACTAAAAGTTATTCATAAAAAACTACAAAAGTCTTTCTGGACTGTTATGTGTGTCTGGTCATATTTTCCTCAAGCGCGTCCTGCAAACGTTTATGCAGCTGCTGTGCGCCTTTCTCATTAATTTCCTGGTACTCGGGCAGCTCGTGGCGCATGCGCTCCATCCATAAGATGATTTTGGGATAACTGAAAAGGAAGCGGAATTTTTTAAATTTAGAATATTTTTTTGAAAACATCAACGATTTTAAAAATAAAATTAAATTGAATAAAGGAAATGCTCATTTAGAAAGATCAGCTTTCAAGATTCAGCACAACAAAAGCTAAATTTATTACCGTTTCTGTTCCACGTTCACTAATTTGTTCAAAGTTATCAAACTGGTATTGATTGAAATATCGGCTAAAGTCATCTGCTCTCCGGTCACATATTTGCCATTCGTCAGAAACTCCTCGAGAAATGCATAGGCATTATGACACATATCGATGTTCTCGCGGGGATATTTGATTTCGTCGCCATAGAAAATTTTTGACTGCATAGAAACGAAGAAAAATTAGTATTTTAATGAGAAACAAAAAAGTATTCAACACTACATTTTTTATGGAATTGTACAGAACGGGTTTATTTTCATGTCGGAAAGGGTTAAAAAGTTAGTGCAGAGCTGTATTCATACTTTTAATAGATATAGAATACTTTTCGAAATATATATTGTACTTCGAGTGGCGTGAACAAGGGGGGAAGCGCAAACCCCATCACAAATATAAAAATTGCTGGTACAAAATGTGGTTCCAAATGGTGTTCGGCTCAAAAGTTGTACGCAAAAACCCCCAAAATGAAATCTTGTGTGCGCCACTGAGTACTTGGGTGTATAAATCATATTAATTTTAAGGGGTAGAGACGTTCATATGAACTGCTTGGCTTTTTAAATTACTGATGCTTTTTAACGAAAAGATGCTACTGACAGCGTTTAGTTTACGCCGAGACTGCATGTTTACTTTGTGGTCATTCTATTTTTTTGTTAAACTGCACTGTTTTCAGTTGGAACACATTTATTACCGCAAAATCCTTGACTACTTGGAATAGCATTCCATTTTCGTAGTACAGCCGCTCATCGACAACGGCACGTTGCAGCAGATTGTGCGGATACAGAGAGGCGTGTTGCTCCTGGCCATATTGGCCAACCAAGTAGGTGATGATGGCATGGCTGTCACAAAGGTGCACGCCTTGATCCGCCAGCACTGGCACCGTGTGCCGGGAATTAATCTAATAATAAAGAGAAATTCATAATGAACTAAAAGGAATTTGTGAATTTTTGTATCTACGTACCTTTAAAAACCAGTCGCTTTTATTCTCTTGTGATGCAAAATTTATGGGTCTGTAAGTGGTATGTTGACAAGAGAAATTTTTTACTTGAGTAAGAAGAAGTTAACAAAGGCACAGTTAACATTTAAAGTTTTTTTTTGGATAAGAAATCTATTTAAAGATAACGATTCAGGACTAATTTTTATTTTTTGACTAAAGTTTTATTAGTTTTTTGGTGCACTTTTTATTTTTGATAAACAAAATATCGATAAGAGATAACAAATGTCACCTGAATTTGAACTATCAAAGTAATGCAACAAAAAACCATATAAAATTTGTACCTCCAAACTTATGTATTAGAAACACTTACAAATCCATACAACAAAAAATTAAACATTATTTTGTAAATGACGATTATTTACAAAAGTAAAAACGGATTTTATTCAATACCATAGAAACCATATTTGTCACACAAAATGTTTGTACTAAACAGATATTTGGGGAAGCGGTTTGAAATTTAAAAATCCTTTCGCCAGAGTCTGACATTCAATTGAGTTCAAGCAGTTTTTCACTCCAACACATAAACTGGCAACATTTCAGACTGAAAGGTATAAAATGATTGCAACAGGTGGCAACATGATCGAATTTACGTGGATCACCGCTGAGCGCAAATTGTTGATAACTTATCGCATACAAGCAAATAAAATTATAAACTTAAATCATATCGGCGGTGTACAATGGCCTTGTTGCCTAGCACCATGCCATATCTTATAAATTTATTTATAAGATATACGCGAAATAAATAAATAAACTAAAATCACTGCACATTGAAGCAAAAAACAGAACTTGTTTCGATGTTTGTGTAGGTAAACCCGTGACGCACTCTGAGTTCGCTATGCAATACATGAACAATACAAATTTAAATAACTTAAGCAAAAATCTAATTATTATGTATTAGATGAGATATTGTTAGTTTTTTTAAGCACTTCCTAGCATAAACATGCAACATTGAACCAATGCACACCCTGCGCTCAGCCGCTGTCCCACTGCCCCAATGCGCCTGATTTTCTATGACGTTTGTGTCGCTTATTTTTATACACTCCACATGAAACATACATACAAACACACATCCGCAAGTTAGCACACGCACGCACACACACAAAGGCACGTGCCCGACGCACCATTTACTATATGCGATATAATCATACAATTCTTCAATTCGCTTTCAATGCTTCGCTTCATTCAACAGTCACCATATGTATTCTTTTTTTCTTAATATTTATAATTATTACTTAGCAATCGCGACCTCTGCTAACTTTGCTCAGCCCTCTTCAATGTCAACAGGTATTAACGCACTATGCGACCTGAATATCTGTACACACATTTATATCGAGTGTAAGTATGTACGCGGACGAATTTTAATGCACTTAAAATAGATGAATCGGCACTCACTTTAATTCCAAATTAAGTCCAATCAACTTCGATGTCAACAAACAGGCTCTGGACGGTGGACTGAAGAGCGCATAATATAGAATGGGTCGCGCTGCCATGTTTACTACTGAACGCTTACTACTGAACGCTTTGCCGCTATGCTATTGCCGACCCCACTGATTGCGAACGTGCAAGAGCACGGAGAGTCAACGGGCCAATGTAAAGAGAGCGCGTGATTTGTTGTTAAAACTTTGTAGAAGTGCCGAGTGTTCGCTGAAGCGACGCGCATTTTCCCGCTTAAAGCTGAACCGTAATGAAATTGTCGTTATAATTTTAAGTTAACAATGAAAAATATGCAATTGGATATACTTACCTAGTTAGCCATTTTTAGTCACTAATTAGGGTTCGAGTGTGCAAAAGCAGAACGTATATTTTTAACTTACAATGGAATCTCACCTTTCTGACCCTTTTGGCTCTTTTTACATATACAGTGCTTTTCGCTGATAACGAACCATTTAAAACGGACCAATTTCAAAAGTACGCGCTTTATGTTTTCGCTTATTACGGACCCCTTTTAAAGCGAACTATCGGTTAAAACGAACCATTTTGCCCGGTCCCTCAAAGTTCGCTTTAAGCGAAAAGTACTGTATTAAATTTGTACTTTACATTACTTTTTACATATGCATTTGGTCCATTATTGTAATGATCGGTTCTTTTAATTGTTAAGACAATGATACGGTGTTCTCAGTCTTAATTACTTATATTTAAAATATACTTAAGCTTCATAACCTAAATGTTGCAGCGTCAACGCCAAATGTTTTGATTCCAACCAGTATAAGTTACTACAGACGAACAGCATTCGGCCCACATTCCTCCAGATATGAGAATAATGTCCTGCAATTCGATATTAGAATTAAGTAACTTTCAGACCTAGACCTTTTTTGTTATAAATTCAGTTATTCATAAAAAATTAAATAGTAAATTGCTATTTCCTGCTAAATTTCTACTCACAGCGCCATTTAACATTCGCCATTCGCCCACACTGCTCCAGAAAATAATATTCTGCAATTAGATATTAGACTTAAGTTACTTTCAGACCTAGAACAAATTCAGTTATTCATAAAAAAAATTAAATAATAATTTGCTATTTCCTGCTAAATTTCTACTCACAGCACCATTTAAATGCCGATACAGCGCCTCTCAAACTGTTCCCATTTGAGTAGTTTCCACTGTGGGGAAATTCAGTAATTTGTTTATGTAGACGGCAACAGCTGTTTGTGTTTTGATTGTAAATGTCAACAAACAAAGACATTTGTATTCATGTAAGATGTAAAACTTGTCGAAAGCACAGTGAAAGAAACATCATATATTTTTCGTCTTTATTACAAATAGGAGCTTCCAAATATGAGCACACCGGCGCTTTATTTTGCGCTTTTCAGTCCTCCGGCACGAGCCTGCATTTTGACAGCCAATCTGATTGGACTCGACTTGGATTTGCGGTAAGATGTCCCACACACACTAACGCAAAACGCTTTTACATAACGATTTATTTTTAATAAACATTATTTGATTTCAATACAGATATGTAAACTTTGCTAAACGAGAGCATTGGACCCCAGAATTTCTTAAGGTAATTTGTAATGCTGTGTAAGCCGAAATTGTTGCCACAAATAACGGCAATTTTTGCGTTTATTGGCAGCTGAATCCGCAACATCAGATACCAGTGTTTGTCGATGCCGATGGCGAAGCTTACATCGATAGGTAGTTATATATGTTTATAGATATACATTTGTGCAATATTAATGCATATTGTTTTTTGCATTATAGTCATGCAATTATATGCTTCATGGTCTCTAAATACGCCGAAAACGATGCCTTGTATCCGAAAGATTTGAGCAGACGGGCGCGTGTCGATCATCGTTTGCACTTTGAGAATGGTGTACTCTTTCAAGTTATTAAGGATATGGTGGTAGGTAATCGTACACATTAAATATGCTTAAACAATCGACTTATAGAACATTGCCATTAAACCTATAAGCTCGTGCTTACCTCATATTTCTACAATTCATCTTACAGGCTCGCAATATTTACGGCGGTGAAAGCACGCTGAATCCCAAAACTATCGAAAAATGCAATGAGGCTTACAACGTTGTGGAGGGATTTCTGCAGGAAAATAACTTTGTGGCCAGCAGGACACATCCAACTGTTGCGGATATTTCCATAAATACTACACTGATTACTTTGCACATGCTGATTCCGGTGGATGAGCAGAGGTGATTATGTTCACAGCTCTTATAAAAATAAATAGTTAATAAAAATGTTTAAAACCCATTCAGATGCCCCAAGGTGCATGCTTGGATGGCCCGCATGCAGGACTTATTGCCAGAGTACGAGGAGATAAATATAAAGGGCGCCGAAGAATTGGTTAATCGCATCATTTCGGTCATGGCTGAGAACAAAGAAAAGGATAAACAAAACGAAATTTGTGGGCTATAAATGCCAATGTAACGCTGCAGTATCATATAAATGTAATCGTACTTTGTTAAATGTTTTTGTGATTGGCAAATTATGACCATTAAAATTCATATTTGTAATTGAAATTGAAATGAATTTATTTACTCCTTTCCAAAAGTCTAAAATAGCCTAACTTGATAGTTACAATTGATTTTGCTGCATACAAACATACACATATGTATGGAAGTCAAATGAGTTGCATTTTTGTTTTCAGCGAGGAGGCGGGGAACATTTGTAAAATACATATTTTGGCATATTGTAAAGTTGTATTGTTTTTGATTAATCAGTTTTGTTGGTATAAACATATTTTTTATTTACAACATTTATATATATACATTAAATATCAATTTTGTCTTTTGTTGATGCGTTTTGAATTTTTATCTCTCAGGCTCTTTTCTAGATTTAACTTAAATGAGTTAGCGATTTTAGTTGATTTATGTTATATGTTTTTAATATTTGCTAGATTGATATTTATGTATGTATGTATGTGTTGACATTGATACTTCACAATCGTTTATGGTAGCACATTAAGTTCCATTGCTAGGCCTTAATATCAGGTAATTGTTTGTGTACTTTTATAGCTTGTTCGTAGTTCATGTCGTGTCTTTTACTAGTGAGGTTCTCGCCATTTGTATGGTTTAAGTAAAATGCTGTAAAGTTTGAGTTTCATTACGTGTGTATGTATTTCGAGCAGCTGCTAGTATACAAACATACACATACAAATAGGAATCTGAGACTGGAATTGAGCTGACGGTATTAGGCGCATGTCACAAACTATTCAAAATGCATTCAACCCAAACAACAGTTCAGCCATTCGTAAATTTGTATTTTTTGTGGTTCTATATATGTTAAAACTATTTTATTGTAATGCAATGGGCATGGGAAGTGGCATGTAGTTTTTTCTCAATGTTTTTGTTTATATTGTTTATATTTTCGTACAATTAAAAATTAGTCGGAATTAGACTCCCAACCAACTCTTTCTCAACTTTTAAGTTGAATACTTTACTTGAATTAAAAGCTGGAAATCAACTCGACCACTGAAGAACATAGAAGCTTTTCACTAAATATTTAATTTGAATTTTTGATTTATGCTTGGAACCAGAGAACGACAACCAGTTTAGTAAAATCAAACATTTTACCATTCATAGTCGCAACAAAAATCTGTTGGCATTATTTTAAAGAGTTCTGATTTTGTTTGCCAAATACGTAGAACAAAGCGAAAACAAAAATAATACAAATGCCTCGATAAACAAATGACTTGGCAAAGCTATTCGCTAACCTCTGCTAACCTCAAGTTCTTGCTTCCTTTTGCCAGCGCCGCGTAGGCGTTGACTGTGAGTAAAAACGTTTCATTTGTTTCACGTACTGCATGTATTGTTATTAGCCAATCACAGCGGTATTATGCAGTTTATACTAACATTATTACAAAATATATAATTATCATCATCATCATCGACTATCCGCATTACCCTACTCGTACATTATGTTCGACGCTAAATATAGTATTTACAAAAATGCGTTTCTGCTACAAATTTAAATAAACAATTACAATTACACATAATAAATTGTAGTCACAAGTGTACTTGCTGATTTTTTTGTTTTGTTTTGTTTTGCTTCTGTCATTCATATAACAAGATCAACGAAAAAATTGCATAATATTCAAAATAAAATTGACAATTGCATTCATCGAGGCGCCACGCCACAGCGCTCGACACTCAATCGAACGTGGTCCAATTGCGCATGGCCGTTGAGGCTGTTGACGCGATGGTCGAAGTGCCGTTCCCGTTGGTGGCATTGGCTGCGCTTGTCGCTGTCGCCGTTGACGTGAGCGTAAACTGATCCAGACCATATTTTCGCAGCAGCTCAAAATCCTCGTCGGGCGGTGGCATCGGTGGTGGTACGCTGGTGGGCAGCGGTGGCGGTTTGGTGGCGGGCGGCAGCTGTTGCTGCGGAGATCGTGTGTGTTGTGGCGTGTAGTACGGATACAACGGATTGCTGACACTGGGACGCTGGCTAAGCAGTGATGTGGTGCTGGTGTTTGCCGGCAACGTGGTCGACTTCTTGCCGTTTACATCGCCATTACGAATCGGCAGTGGACGTGCATTCTGATTGAGTGGATCGAAATCTTCCAAGTCGAAGCTGGTGCTGTTGCTGTCGTCCAACGATATCAGATCGTTCATGGTGTCCTCCTGAGAAGCAGTCGATGGCGCGACCGATTGCAGCGAACCGGCGGGTGGTGCTGCACGTTGCAAACTTTGTGGCTGCAGTGAACGTAACGACTGCTCGATCGAGTGTGCAGTTTACAGGAAGAAAAGAGAGAGACATGCAGTTATATGTGTGAAATTATTTATTGATGATTAAAAATTGGAAGTGGGACTTGGAGAAGCATGTTGAAAGGAAATTACAACGAATAAGGTATTGAAATCAGGAACTTTGCTGGTAGTCCAATATTAATAATAAATTATATGAAATGTTAACGTAGACTTAAGCAAGATTTAGTTTGTAAATTGTTAAACAATAAGAACACACAGCAATTGGCAAAATGATGAAAAGAATGAAGAGAGAGAACAGGATGATTATGATTTTTTTACAAATGGATGAGGTGGATTTAATGTGAGGAAAGAATTTATTTTCATTGACGCTATAAAGTTCAAGTGACTTGATCTGAAAAAAAGTTATATTTCTAATATTGGTTGGCGCTCTCTCACTATAAAACTAATATTTTTCATGCCCGAAATGTTTTTAATACTTTGCGAAATATTTTCGATAGGCTATTTTCTTGTTTCTAACTTTACATTGACTTGGCACCTTTTCAACCCTTTTCACCTATTATTATTTATTCTCATGAATTTGTATTTTCCACTTTTAATTGATTTTTACTAATTTTGTAATTGACGTTTTCAAATAACTATTTTAAATGGACCAACCAATACAATTAAACTGTTATTTTATCACTTTCAATTGACTTTCTCAATTGTCTTTCACTGTCACTGACACGCTTAAACTATAATATTGTCCTTTTAAATTGGTTTCAAGTTACTGTATGCAGCACAAAATAATTAAAGGAATTGCACACCAACGCTTCTTTACCGATTGAATTCAACAATTGTTCTGCAGCAACTGTGTTGCGCTGCAACAACCCAACAATCGATCCGCACACACAATGATTAATGAAATAATTTGAAATACTTTAGCACTATCAAACCGAATGGCAATCGAATCGAAAGCTTATTCATCGCGCCAATTGCATGATTAACGATTTGTGAGTGAATTGAGCGCCCAGGAATGCATGAAACATCGAGTGTGTGATGCTGTTAGTGGGTTAGTGATAAGTCATATACATTTGGATCTGGCAGCAGGCATGAGGCGAGGGCATGCAAGACACGTAAAAAGCATACACGGAAAATGGGTTAGATGGCAAAGCGCAGGTGTTGAGGGCCAATTGAAGTGCTACGGTTAGTTTTGAAAAAACGGTGAAGAGTTAAAGTTACAATGACCGTCGCGATTGCAGGAGGGGAATACCTCTTTCTTGTGACGTGGCGCCGGCACTGGCAGGGCTTCGTCATGACATGAGCGCGCCTGATGGAATAACGTCGATGAGGCAGCGGACACAAAGGAGCCGCCGCTCGAGTCGAACGACGACGACGACACCGACGTGTTCGACGACGACGAGTTGCGCAGCGCTTCGTGCTGCAGCAGGTTGCGCTCGGCATAGTCTTGCCAGCAGTTGTGCTCCAAGCGCTGTATGCCCGCGTGCACTGCGGCGGCAGCGGTGGCAATGCGGTTTTGGCTGCTGTTGTTGTTAGTGGCGCTGTGGTTATTGTTGTTAATGCTGGCAGCGTTGGCACATTGCCGTCGCGGCGGCACCGGCGGCGACTGCATGTCGGGGGGATTGTCGAAGATCGAGTCCGTTGTCACGATTTTGCTGGGCGTCGATGTGTGTGCTGGCAGGTGGGCGACTGTGTGCTCTGGCGGTGGTCGCGGTACCGGCGGTGGCTTCGTCTGTACATGTGGATGCGCGAACGGCGCCGGCTGCAGCTGATTGTAGTAGGCAGCGCCTGCCGAGTTGGAGGAGAGTGACTGTGCCGCGACGAGCGTTGTGTGCAAGAGGTGTGCAGCAGGAGGCGGAGGACGAGCAGGTGGTGGGCCACCAGTGCGTGCGGTTGCGATGCGTTGATGATTGTGGTTTTGGTGGTGCAGGTGGTGAAGATGATGGAGCTCAGCGCTGTTGCTTGGCTTAAGCTGCTTTCGGTCGGCGTTATTTATTGACGTTGAATTTGTTTGCGTGTGATTGTTTGTTTGCATGTGTTTCGTTTGTTTGTACGAGTCGGCGAGGTGACGAATGAGTTCCATGATATTTGCGTTTGCAGCAGGTTTTTGCATTTGTTCGATTAAAGTTTTTGTGTTTTACAGAAAAAGTGCAACAGAGCGAGTACATGTAATGCGAGTACATATAAAAAATAAAAATAAAAAAATAAGATAAAACATTTAACATAAACGTAGACAGTGGGGCAAGCATCACCGGGGACAGTACACAATACACGCACATACAGACGTATTTATGCATTAATTAGCTGGCAAATAATAAATACACCCACGCACTTCAGTGTGGGTATCCAAATCACTGTTCGAATGGATGGATACTTTAGGCTTCTTAGGAGCAACAATTGAAATTGACAGGTCTTCAAATTCTGTTTGATCATAAATAATGCAATTAACTAAAATACGAGGCGGTTGAATTTTCTAAATTATTATATTTCTATTTTATTGGAGCGATATATTAGAACTGTTTGAACTACTTAAATCAAAAGTTAACAAGAATAATATGTGTTTTCAATTATTAATTGACGTTATCGATTACTTATTCTTTGAATGTTGAAATGGTTCTTTGTAATCTATTTAGTTGTTTTATTTATATACAATTGCTTAATTATCAATGCAAACCATGTTTGCATGTGTAAATAAATCGAATACTTTGTTTATATACACAGATTGTTGATTGTTAGTAATTGGCATAAGAAATCGTTGATGCCACATGTTTTGTTTTTTACGGCAGTCTACATCGTTGCTTTTTTTGATAAATTTAATTTCTATAAATTCTTGTTATTCGTTTCCAAAGACAATAACAATCAAAATGTAAATGTATTTATTTTCCAACTTTTGAGGCCTCCACCCAATGCTTAACAACAGTCAAGCATCATTCAATTCGACCGCTGCTAAGAAGCCCAAAATGCCACTAGTGTCAGGGAAACAAGCACTCAATGGAACCGATGCAGCATTATACCGTTGGCAATTGAATGAATAGGGGGAGACGAGAGTGTTAACTTACGCTTCGGTCCACCAGCGGCGGCTTGAAGAGCGGATGATTCTGCAGCTCCTGCGACAGATTCATCTCCGACGAAGAGAGCGAGCTTGCCGGGCTAACAGTTGGAGTCGTAAGCAAATTAGCACCGAGATGAGAATTGCCATGCGCAGCAGCCGCATGGCCGTTCGACAGTATGTGCGCACTCGAGCTGGACACTGCCAGTGGCGGGGCGCGTCGCACGTACTGGCTGGCGACATTTAGCTCCTCCGGGCTGGCGTACTGAAAGCCACTAATGCCGACGCCGACACGTTTGCTTGTGAAGATGGGCGAACTGGGCGCCGAGTGGTGACCGGCAACTGTCTTATGGCCGCCAGGCTTCAGGTTGCCGTCGATGCGGTCGTGCTGCGAATTCGAGGTGAGATGCGAGCGAAACGGTGCGCTGTTGGGTGGCGTGATGTCGCGTAATTTTGACTTAAAATCCTTGTAAGCGGTTTTGACGCCACGCGAGCCTTCCTTGACCTGATTGTTGACGAAGAGAATTCAAATTGATTTATTCTTACATTGTTATAAGCCGACTTTAGGTACGAGTAGAAGCATAATGAAGCGTTTGAGCTACGAGCACTTGTGCTACATACGAGTTATGGCAACACGAACAAACCAAAGTCATTTGAATGCAAAACAAATTAGGACAGCTAGGTACATACATACATACATACTTATGTGTGTACTTGAACCACTCACCGATTTCACAGCAGACTTAACGGCCGGATTAGTCTGCGTTTGTGCGTGCGGATGCAGATGCAGATAAAGAGAAGAGGAAGCCGTTAAATTGGTGAGTTGTTGTAGTAGTTTCAAAAGTTTGTTGTCAGTTTTAATTGATATTTGGCAGTAGCGGTAACGGACGGTTACAAGTAAGCGAGCGACAAGAGACGAAACGCAGAAACGATCACGCAGCAACGCAACACCCAACGCCGTTCGGTACGTTCCGTTTAGTGTTGTGGCAGTTGTTGTAAGTGGCAGTGTGGTTGTGGCGATGGTAGTTGGGGTAGGGCGGACAGCGAAATGTATATGATGTAAGCGTTTCGAAATATCGAAAATATATGAAAAAATACCAAAGAAAAAAGACAAAACGTTAATTTAATACCAACATTAAAATTTCAGTTTCATGACAAAAATTAATCTAATGACAATGGTGATGAAGTTGATGCCGTCGCTGATTAGAGTGATGATGGCCGTGGCAATTATTAATTTGATGCGCATGATGGCAATTCCGTAATGGCATTCGAAAATCGCAGAGAGTTCCAATTAAGCCATTTTTAATCGATTGCGCTTAGCTTCAGTGGTTTTGGTTAAATATTGTGGAAATAATAAAGAAAAAATCATCGTTGCACGTGAAGGAAGAGTTGAACAATGCATGGGAGTGTAAAGTGTTGCGTTTTGTGCAGTAAAGCAAATACGAGAAGTGTACTAAAAGTGCTCGGTGCAATTTAAAGAAAAATGTTAAAAAAAATTATGCAAACAAAAGCAATTTAAGAATTAAAAGTATAAATGTTGGCGTCAAATTTAGTTAGAACTTTAGCGATGAGTTTTCATCCAAGTCTGCTTCAAAAATAAATATATGTGAGAGCAGACAAAACTGGACTAGCGGATCATTTTTTAATTCAGCCTAGAAGTAGGCTTTGAAAATTTTAGCACAACTAACTAACTGTCTAACTAACTAACGGTCATTTTCCAAAATTAGCCAAGTGTTTTTATTAGATAAAAGGAATAAAAAAAGAGGAATCATGAATTTAACAAGAAAACACATTATTTTGTCTTCTATTAAAGATACGAATACATAATGTGGTAAGAATGTTTTTCAAAATCTGTTCTAGTTATAATTCTATTGGCATAAATCCAAGAAATAGCGTAAATAAAGCAGTTAACCCTTTCGCTATTTTGTTGCCATATGGCAACATGCTACTTTGTGGAAGTCTGAACCCTCTGCGGTATCAATAATAAATTTTTTTTTGTCCTTAAATTGTTTCAAGTTTTAGGAAAAATACGAAATTAATAAACCTAATATTTATGTTTAACCCTTTGCACTCCGTTGTCGCCGCATTTGCGACACGATTGTTTATCTCATTCAGCGCTCTTAATTCTTAGATAATCAAAAGTGTTTTTGTTTGCGTTACAATGTGTTTGATGATCAAATTTTGTCACAAATGCGGCGACAACGGATTTATTCCTAACATGCGAAATGTCGCAAATGCGGCGACAACGGAGTGCAAAGGGTTAAAGAAGAGAAGTATACACGTTTTTTAATGGTATATCTTGCTATAGTAAAGGAAGAAGAAGCAGAAAAATTAGATAACTTTTTGATTTTACGTTTTCTTTAAATTTAGATACTTTTTTTTAATTTTGGCTGAAGTAAATGAAGAAATATTTAAATTTTCGTTATGCGTAAAATGTTTTATGTTTAAGAAATTATTACAGCCACAACGATGTGGGTGCTCTCATAGAAAAACTCTCTAAAATACAGGGTCCGAGTGTAAAAATTAAAAAATTTCTTATGAAATGTTTCTAATATATCCACATAGAAGCCTAAAACGTAAAATTCAAAATTTTAACTTTCCCAAGTAAAAATCTGTAGCGAAAGGGTTAAGCAACACGTGCCAAATCGAGCAAAAATTACTTGATTTGAAGAATTATATTTTAAATTTTATTGCAGTATAGAAGAAAATTCGAAATTCGAGAATCGAACGAACTTATAACAACCACCAATCATGAGCTCATATTTGGTTCTAATTAAAATAATTAAAAAATCAGTATTTGTTTTTGGAATGAAAACCTTATGCATATTTTAAGGTGCCACACTGTTAGTAAAGGTAACTAGAAAACGGTAAAAATTAGCTATTTGAAAACAATAAAAAAGCATCAATTAAATACATACTACACAAAATTCTAAAATTGAATCATTAATAATGAAAAACAAAAGTAAAAGAGTATTACGAACTTTTGAAAGTGAGTGTAAAAATTTGTTTTTGCTGAACAACTTAGTGACGGCGAGTTGGGGTCTGTCAAGATGTTTGCTTGACTTTTCTGAGATTGTTTTTAATGTGTTGAGAACTTATTTGTTTGCGAAAACTTCTGACATACCGCATTGTACTGTAAAAATAAATTAAATTAATTTAAAAAATTACATAAAGAAGAAATCATTTCATATTAAACATGAGGCACATTTAAAGACAAACACAAACGTAACAAAGAACAACTTTTTGAACACAATTGTAAGCCAAAGTACAGGAAATTGATTATTTACTTGAAAAGACAATTCGATTTTTGAACCATGTGACTGTGCAATATGCAATATTTTATATTTGTTTGTATTGTTTGTTGTATGTATCATGGCTCGGATTTTAGAAAAAAATTCTTTATGAAAACCATTTAAAAAGCGGTGCTGTAATTATAAACACTTTGAAATATCATTCGGTACACACAGTGAGAGATGGCACATACACAAAAAAGGACACTGATTGAATGAATCTGCATCGTGGAATGGAAATGCACCAAGGAAAAGCTGAAGCAACCCGTAACGCTTAACGCATAACAAAAGCAATAACACTACTCCCTATTTTTAAGGTTTTAAAGCACGTCAACGACTTAAGCACTACCCAACTGCCAAGCTGCCACGACTGCTCAAAGGCTCACCTTTTCCTTAACGTTATTAAGAAATTCGTAATGCCGACGCTTTTTCATTTTCTCTGCATAGCGTGCCGTCTCCAATTCGAATTCGTCCGAGAAGCCCAGACCTGTGTTCAGCATATCCAGACGCTCATCGATGAATTGCTGAAAGATCTGCAGCTCCATCATTTTGGTGAGGAACGCACGCAGCTGCTTCGGCCGAGATTCGATGAATTTTTCGCGATTGAAAGTCTTGCCGGATTCCCGAAATTCGACTGCATCGCGATAGCCGCTTATTAGCTGCACCAGCACGCCCAAAAATATCTTCGACACACGATCGCCGATGTGTTCGTTTGAATGGCTAAGCTGTTTCTTCAGCTGTGAGACAATGTCGGCCGGCATTTCGCGCACATCATCAAACGGACTTTCGAAGCTTTTTGTATCACAGTTCAAAATCACAACATCGCCCAACTCATCGGGCGTCATCTGCAAACAGGTGACAAAAATTGATTCAATAATGCGAAAGCAGTCTCATACGCTTATGTAGCCTACCGTTTCCAGCACCATTTGCGGCACGCCGATCAGATATGGCATTGGTGCGCTCAGGTAATCCTTGAGCTTCATTGGCAGCACCGGTATGAAGATGTGTTGCCACACCATGGGATAGAGAAACGCATTGGCCGCCTGTATGCACGACGACAGCCGGTCCAGTCGTCGCGACGTAAACACGATACGACGCTCAGCCAGCATTGCAGCAAACACTGCAATCATATTCTTTGGATCCACAAAATTATAGTACAAATTCAGGTTGTGCTGCAATACATAGAAGCGGGAGAGAAGATTGAATTCAAATAATGCAACATGCTGAGCACCAGTTCGCTTACATTCTCCGGTATGCTGGGCAACTGAAACTGCAACGGCCGCTCGAACACGAAAAACTGCAAACGCGCGAAGCAAAGTAAACAAACGACATGTGAACATAGATTAGTTAGAGCGATGCCAATTGGTGTGATTAGCTGCACGCTTACGCTCTGTCCGCCATTGTAGAACAATTTCAGATTTCCACCCGGATCGGGTATGCCGCTGTTGTAGGCCTCGGCAAGAAATGCACGAAAATCGTCGTTGGCGACGGCGCTATCGCAGCGCCGCAGCTCGGCGAGCAGTGTCAACAGTCTCAAAAATGTGTCATGCCAGGGCAAGTAGGTGATTATGACCATTGCAGTGTCGGTCTTCGGATCGTGGCGGCAGAAACCGAAACGCCATTTCGAGTCGTCTGTGGTGAGTACGAAGGAGTATGATTGCACTGAATCGCTGTAAAAAAAATTGTACTAAATGGTCAAATGGGCACAATGATTGTGTATGCTAAATGAAAAAAAAGAAAAAAAAACACTGCAAACGTAGCACAACGGTAATGAAAAACAATTTGTATAAATTACATAGAGAGATATTTTTGGTATTAGTGAAATTACACACAGTTCTATAGTTAATTATGCTAACTTTTTATGTACTGAAAGAAATGATCTTTGCTCTAATTGCAAAGTCTGAATTTAATTCACCAATGATCACAGAATCTGTTACAGCGAACTTACATCACATTTGCTTTATCTTATAACTATCCAAAGTGGAATTGCTAAGAATACTAGACCATTTTAAGCCTCATACTATTAAGTGGTTTACAGTTTCAAACGAAACGGGGAACAATGGCGTTTGGACCTTCCTCGCACAACGCACGACGAGCCTATGGGAAAAACACCCAGCATCTTTTAGGCAAAAATCTATGCCATCAGGCTATGTATGCAGCTTAACCTTGAAAGTGCGTGCACGGGGCAAAACATTATTATATTTTCTGCTAGTCAAGCAGCCATCAAAGCACTAATCTTCTGCAAGATACATCAGGGCTAATGCTGGAATGCATAGAAGCATTGCATAAAGATCAAGGTCAAAATTTTCAGGACCCAGAACACAGTGGATTAGACGGCAATGAGAAGGCGAACAGCTTTGCTAGGAATGTTGCAGTCTCAGCCTTCTATGCACTCGAGTCCGTCATTAGACTAAAGCTAAAGTCTCACGATTGCCGCAAATGCGCCGATCATAGCCCGATCCGGCATTGACTACGCAGAAATTGTCAATTGAGCAAAATATTTTTTATTTGGATCACACGATTGCCCTCACTTTTGACAAATTTTGTCGCCTCAACCGACGAACAGAAGTATTGCACCGAACGATTTCAAAGGAAGGTCGAATCGGGAAAAAATTGGAATAAATTCTTAAAAAAAATCAAAGCACCGACAAGATTGTTGGCCCCTATGGTTGGTGCTCGAGTTGCCGACAAAATTCGGCTCAATTTTTAATTGTTTGTCTGGTTTCGACTGTTCTCATGAATGACGCGACTGTACCGATTTCGTTCGGCACAACAGGAGGCAGATCGAAGATTTTTGACATATGCGCCGAAACCGAATCGAGTTCACACGATTGGCATTTGATTTTTTTTTTAATGCGTGAAATTTCTGCGCATTGCGGCAATCGTGGGACCTTACTTTAATCATGCACAGTCAGGAAAGAACCAGTGATTCAGATCACTGCTCTAATGCTTCGGGTCTGAGGTTCTTAAACTTTCAGACTGCGGAAAGACCAGCTAAGACAGATTTCAAAACTAATAACTGGGCATTGCGTGCTTAAAAAAACCCATGCATAGAAATATTTTAGAAAAGGTAAGCGTTGTAAACTCTGTGAAACAGCAGAGGAGACTCCTGGGCACATCATACTGCATTTCTATGCAGCATGTAGCAGCAGGAGGCGTTAACCGGTTCAGCACTGACTTGTAGAAAAGGACATGATGCACTTGAATCCCCTTGAGTTTCTAAATTTCATTAGGTCGTTGGGTCTAGAGGATGTTCTCTGTTGGTAATAGGGGGCCCATGATAGATCCTCACTGGTCTCAATGCATTACAACCCTAATAACAACTAACTAGCCACTCAAAGCTAGTATACAGAGTTGTAATCTATATCTTTAACGATTTTTTAAATGTATTTTCATAAAATATCATATAGAAATAAAATTTTATATTTATATTTGACTCTTTAGTACTCAAAAACTGTCATAAATGCAGCGCTAAGGCCTTTACATACAAAATTAATATTTTGTTTTAATTGAGTTTAAAAAAAATGCATAAAATTTGTTACAGTCTTTCAACGCCTGTTACTACAAAACGTGCAATTTCTTAAAGGTTAATTTTATTAGTATTTTCATTCACTGTTTAATCGAATTTTCGGAATAATGAACATAATACTAAAATTAATTGAAATATTTTTAAGATGCTTAAATTGCCTTTCGCCAACTGCTTGGAATTGCATTATTAATTACCCAAAAGTTCGTTGTGCATGCAAACATGCACACCTCTTCAAATGGATTGCAACATGCGGTCACTTTCAAATGTCCAAACAAACCCATTAGATCCCCGCTCGCTGCCCAGCGGCCCAGTGAATGAGGGTCAATTCGCGCACACAGTTACATACTTTGAAAACAGTTAAGCATTTGTTGGTTAGTTATTGTTTTGAACACTGCTCTCACAAAAGTTTTCGATTGAAACTGAGAGACGGAGAGCAAAATAAACATTGTTTTCTTAGTTGTAATGAAAACAATTGCAGCTACGTGAGCGAGCGGCAGTGCTGAAGTAGGAGTAAAAGTGAATGAGATTGTGGTCGGCAGCGAAGCAGGTAAATAACAAACAGTAAAAATTGTGAATGTTTTATGGTGTATTTTTGTCATGAATATGCGGTTATGTCAAAATATCAAGAACAACAACAACAGCCACAGAGCGTCTAAACACAGCAACAAATACCAAACAGACCGACTGCCAGATGCGGCCAGCCATGGCACAATAAACAAGGTAGTGGCAGGAAGGAGCGAAAAAATTCACGTGTATTTTGTTAGTGTTTTTGTTCGGTTCATTGTCAAATCGGACGGACGGTTCTCTTGCCAACAGTATTGCCAGCATCGAATAGACCACTTGGTCTATTCGAAAACGTAAAAATACATCAATTAACAGCAAAAGTACATAGCTTCTTTGTTTTAATCTGTTGTTTTACAATTATGGGCAAAAGTGCTAAGTCCATAGTTCGCTGATTTTGCGTTAATTCATAAAAGTTAACGAAAATTGGAAAAATAATATTCTTTCGTCATTGCAAAAATGCTTAATATTTCACAGAAAAAGAGTTGACTGGCAATGCTGTTCTCCGAATGTAAACAAAACAGACAAAAATTTCTGACAACCTACCGAACTCAGACGAGAAAAAAATAAAATTCGCTCCTTAATGCCACTACCTTGTTTATTGTGCCATGCGGCCAGCAGCAAAACAATGCTGACGAGCAGGCGACGACGGAGGGGCCGGCGGAGGCGAAGGAAGTGGCGGAGGAAGCAAACGCCAAGACAATGCGATCCGAACGTGTCATGGTAACGGCACTCGGGGGGGCCCAGTGGCTGGTGAGTGATATTTTTGTATTGCTAAACTCCGCACCCGCAACCACTTGGCCGTTGGACGCGACCGCTTGCCTAGTCGACCGTTTGCTGTGATTTGCGTGAATTGAGCAATGAAACATAGCCGCCAGCCACAGCCAGCCCTCGGCCGTCCCGCTTGCAATCCCACTGCTGGGTAAGTTGCCTGAGCTGTGAGCGCGCAAATTACGAGGCAGCGAAACACAAACCTAGTCGAGGTGAATTTGAAAGAAAAATGAGTTGGGTACAACGAAATAGTCAAGTAACAAAATAAAACAACTTGGGTATATGTTCGCACATCAGAAAAGGAAATGTTGCAAATTAAGCGCGCTCGCACACACATGCGCGCGCAGCCAACCACACATGCACATGACTAATGATTAAATACACGTTTCAATTTGGATTTCAGTTTGTTGCTTTTTGCTTGTTTTTGTTTTTATGTATCGGCACGTTACATGCGGACAGACAATAGAATTCAGTGTTTTGAGGTTCGGTCAACAACATTCCAGGGGTGACTTGTGCTGCAAAGAATTAACTCTATGCAGTACGTTTTACTTGCTTTTTGTTGAAGCACTAAATAGTTGTGCTATGTATTTTGCTGACGCCGTGATTAGTTAACATTTAAACATTTTTCTTAAAACAACTTTTCTGACACACTAATGTTGGTGGCAAACAACCAGTTACATAAGTTTATAAGTTGAGTTATTGGAATTTTTTTAAGACAAAAATACTAACAGTCGACTGAAGGCAACGCTTCGAGCTCAGATTCGTGGCATAAAGTAACAAACTTCTGACGTCAAAAAATGAGTCAGCATAAAAAACCAAAATAATATGCGAGTTTAGTCAAGAATCGTAAGGCGCTTTGACTAAATCGACTGCTGATTTTTCTCACTTTCGCTTCTTAATCAATTTAATTATACTACAAATCATTGTTGCTGTCATACTGATCATCTTATATAACAATAAATAATGAAACAATTTTAAATTAAATAAATTCCTTAGTAAAGTGAGCTGCACAGTCCATAAAATATAAGAAAAACACAATCAAAACTCTAATGAATGCAAGTTTTTTGATGAAAGTGCATTCAAAGCAAACGATATGAGTTTCGATACACTTTGGACTCCGTTAGATGTAAAATTTGACATTTGGTTGTACAACTTTTAATTGACGACATTTGGCAATAATTTCAAGTTTAATAGCAGCAAACAATCATAAAATGGCTTTTAGGAGAAAATATGGCGTAAGGGATAAACCGCTCGAAAGCATTATTCACTGTTACAACTTTGTGCATTTTGTCGGTGAATGGTTAACAATTTACGCTACACACGCCGCTTACGTGTTTTACGGCTGCGGGCTTTTCTCGTCGTATTTCTCGTGTTTTTATACGCGATTAACCCATAAAAACTGACGTAACAATTTGGTAGCGCAAACTTAATGGGACATTGCACGTTAGCAGATAAAGCATATCGAGGTCAGAGTAAGAAACCAATATTTGATTTAAATAAATTTCTGCAATGATCAGTTAGCGTCGAGTGCTAATATTTACTCAGAGCGAGTTGCTGCTACACCAAAACTTTAATTTATGTAATATTTAGAGGTACTTATAAAATATTCTGCCTCAAATAAGCAATCTGTGACCAACAACCAATTACAGCAGCCGTCTCTTAGTAATTTTATGTTGGCCTGTGGCAACTTGTCACATTGTCCTAATTTTCGTGTACAAACTGCTGCAGTCGCCTTCAAACAATAATTGTATGCGACATGTTGTCTTATTGGCGAAAATTTATGGCGCATCTCCTCAGACTTGCGAGCCACAGATAAACCAAAGCAAATCAAATGTTTATGGTCGTTTATGTGAATAACTCTTTGAATATTCAGCAACTATTAGTCATAGCGCACTCATGGCGCGCTTCAATGACTAGAAAGATGTTTAAGCGGAAAAAAGTGTTCAAGTTTCTGGAATATTGTTGATCGGCAGCACTTGTGTCGGACGGCTTCGGCCAACAGGTGTGTGCGGGAGGCGGTCTGCTTGCACAGAGCAAATACAACATGACAAACGGCAGTGTAACTTGAAACAGCGATAGATAAATGCTATCTTGCAATTGCTAATGTGATTTCAATGCAAAAGCAATATTTGACTGTATGTGTTTTTTGGGGGGAGTATTTTTGGTTTTCGGTGTGCATGAAGTCATTACTCTGGCATTCACATGGCTACCGTAGCTGAATTACAACGACAGAAGCGATTTACTTTTGTCTTATCAATGTTGGACTGATGATCTCTTGTGACGGCAGTAGCGACAAACGTTCGCATGAAAGCTGACAGATAAAGGCAAATAAGCGAAAATCGCCAGCAAACTAGTTAGCCTACAGAAATGGACTGCATTCATTCAATTTGGAGTCGCTGCCAACTTTCTAGTGGTCTAAACTAGTTCAACTAAAAAAATATGCACGTTGTTCGCTTTGACCTATTTGGGATTTCATTAAATGCTTTTTACATTTTTTACTTAAAGATAATGCTATTGAGTATTATGAATCAGAGATCAGAAATAGCTAACCTCAAATGACAGACACATTTTTTTAGCTGAACAATTTCGACACATAGCAACAATTTTATTTCAACCAAAATTTGTACCAATATAGGATGAGGTTTTTAAAAGTTGTGGAACACTGAAGCGATAATTGTTTCATATAGTTTACTCACAAATGATTCAAAAGCGGACATTAAAATTATCTGTTCCTAAAATTTTTGCAGATTGCATTACTTAAGGAGTCTTATCTCTCTTCAGCAATAAAAACAATTTCTTGTTTATACTACACCACTTAAAGACTTTTAAAAATGCTATTACAATGAAAGAGGTTGATGCTAGGTAGCAGGTCTGCTAACTGGGCACTGCAGATTGAGGAAACACATGTCTGTAGACTCTGCGAAACAGCAGAGCAGACTCCCGAGCACATCATATTGCACTGTAATGCGGCTTGTCGCATGCATGGTTACGTTACCTGGGCCAGTTTTGGCTTGCAGAAGAGGACGTCAAGCACCTAAGCCCCCGCGATTTACTAAGTTTCATTAGGGCGGTAGGTTTAGGGGATGTACTCTAAGAATTGTAGGGGGCACAATAGATCAATCCTGGTCGCAGTGCAATATGGGGTATATTGCATCAATCAATCATATCAATTCTATTCTATTCTATGAAAGAGGTTAATTTTTTGAACCTGCGAGGATCCAAAGAATAGCGTAAGGACAGGTGCTCACAAGTTTGGTTCAACTTCCAATTTTAATCATCACTTTACTTCATTTTTATGTCTGTCCAAAAAGGTTTGAGTTTGGTAGGAAGTATGTAAGATATGTGTCGGTTGAGGAATGGTTTATTGCCTATTATAACTATTTCCATAACAATACATTTGTATAGTGCGCCCACTATATTTCCACTTTTAATGACAGTTTATTTCACACTCTCATTTGCTCTTTGGCACATAAAAGATGCGCAACCGGCGTTAAAACTAAACAAAAAAAAAAACGAACGTGAACAGATCAACCAACACACACACACACACGCTGTTGCCGCTTACCGCAGCAAGAGACCAACGCATGAATGAATCATACTATCGACAACGCACTCCACAGCGCATAGCTCAACACACCTGAGCCATGAAGGACAGACGGTTGCCTGGCTGGATGGGCCAACGGCACAAACCAGACACAATACAGAAGATTGAAACGAATGCAAAGCAAAAGATTAGAAAATGAAAAACTATGCCCAAAGCGGTCACAAACTCGCTCTGTCCCATAAGACCGGAAGTGCTTCGTTTCCTGCTTACTGTCAGCGCATTGCACTCACCTCTCAAACTCGCAGGGAAAGGCAAAAGCGGGAATGTCGGCAATGGTCTTCTCATCACGAAATCCATCCGGGAAGCTCTCCACTATGACGCCGGCCGGAGCGGCAGCTCCAGCGCGTGAACTTCGATCCACGCCGTGGGCGCGCGTCACTTCGCACCAAAACTCGAAGAGCTTTTTTACGTCGCTTCTGCAAAATTTACATTCATTTATTTTATTCTACCATTTTTCGTTAGAACAATCAACAATTTTTTCAGTTAAATTTTTTTTATTACACAATTTTGCTTTGTAATCTGGCATATGCTCCACTGAGACAAGGGAGCGGGAGCATGGATTTTGTGTTTGTGACGGGGGAGGCGGTAAGAAAAGCGCAGCAGAGCGTAACGCCCACTTGCTGATGTTGACTGCTTGCGGCAGCGGCATTGGAATGTGATTTGGATTTTGGTTTGGGTTTGGGTTGGGTACAGTGGCACTCACTTGATACGGGAACTCATAGTCGCACGTCACTGTTACTGCTACAAAATTTTTTTTTAGTTGCACTTTTTTGGCTACAGCGAACTCATATTTTCTGTGGTTGATTTCTTCTATTTTGCTATTTGCGTTGAGTCAATTTTACTTATAATCACTTTCGCATTGGCATTTTCATGGCATTAACACAAACACAGATCCCACAATTGAAATAAGAAAATAAATGAAATTTTGCGATCTGTAATCGACTTTGTCTGCCTTTGCTTCTTTCCGTTCGCGACGTCTACTCGATTTCCGCAGTGGCTTTATCACTTTTATTTGCTCGCCAGCCTATCACTTCTATCCAGCACTTTTTTCTTTTTTAGCAAACTCACTATTTGCTTAATATTTCTTAAAAAATTTTCACCATTTTCGCCTGTATTCTTTTTCGAGCCAAATGCAAGCACAATCGAAAAAATTCGCGTCTATGCAAGCTCGCGAGACAAAAGCAAAAGCGACGTAAAAGCGAAAACGAATATCAACGCAGCAGCAAAATGTAAAAAATTGATGAAATAAAATGGATTGAAAAAAACAACAATGACAGCCGAAACATATGAGCGCGAATGTCAAAAATGCAACCCTTCACGGACTGCGCTAAACAGCTAAACACAGCTCCGGCAGTTAGAAATTTCGTACACAGGAAAAAATACACAAAACAAAGAGGAGTGTTTTTCGTTTATAACGAACCCGTTTAAAACGAACTTCCGCCTAATACCTGGACAGACATGTAGTAACAATACCATGGTAAAGTTATCATAGTATTTCAATTAACAATTTCAAGAGTACGCGCTTATGTTTTCGCTTGTTACGAAATCCTTTGAAGCGAACTTTCGTTTAAAACGAACCATTTTGCCAGTCCCTCGAAGTTCGCTTTAAGCGAAAAGTACTGTATTTAAAACGTTTCATACACCCTCGCTTTCCCTTGGCCGTTTTAAACATTTGTTTCAATTAAATACAAAGACACAGTCACATATTTTTATTCTAAAACACCAATGACAAATTCTCTGGACATTCATAGATACTTAAAATACCATTCATAATGATTTCAATATTTTATCTACAAATTTTGTCTACCATTTAAATTCCTTTTTCTGGTGTGAAAAATTATAATATCACCTTATCAATCGCGTTCTATTTGGCTTTGTTAGTGATGAATCGACTGTGACATTACAACTTCGGCATATTTACAAAGATTTTCTGGTTTTGTCGACTTGATGATGGGCTTTGGAGGCATAGGTGGAACATATTTGCAGGACATTGGACTTTCTGAAATAAAATTTGCGTTCAATAACTCGTCTTTGACCTGATTAAACTGCTTCCTGACTGTTCTTGTTTTAGTTTTGAATTTTGTTGTTAATATAGTAATTAGTTATATACTCGTTTAAAAACAACTGACATGGATTAAAATAAAATATTACTTCCAAGCTTTCTTATGTTTACCGAAATGACTGATACCGTACAATTTGTGAGTATGTGGCTTAAAACATATTAATGATACTTTAACAAATCTTATCGACTGCAATTATTCGTTTCAGGGAACTGAGTAAGTATACATTTAATGGTCCGACCATTATATATTACCCCGGCTAAAGCAAGTAACCGATGCCCATAAGGCACACATTGCACTCACCCACATAACCCAACTGTCTCATGTCCACCGTGCATTTCTCGTGTAGGTCGCGGAAAGCTTCGCTGGCGACGATCATCCAGTAGGTGAGTACCATCAGCAACTCCTTCTGGTCTCTTTCCTTTTGCGGGCGCCTATACTTTCTTGACCTTAGTATTTCATTGATTTTGCGTTTGACACAAATGGCAATGTCCATAGCATTCTGCACATTGTCCTGCAGTTTGATTCGCGCCGGCGTCATAAAATGGGCATTTTCGAATTCGAGTCGCCGTCGATAATCTATGCATTTCCAGGTTAAAGGATTTCGCTGTCTCTGCTCGTGATACACAGCCTCCAGTTCGAATTCATCCCAAACGATTGTGGTATTGTTTAGCATCAACATGCGGTCGTGAATGAACTTGTAGCACATGGACGTTTCAAGGAAGTCGAACAGATAGCGACGCATGGACACCGGATTGGCCCTGAGAAATTTCTGCAAATTAAAGTAGAAGCCGCGCTCGCGGTATTCCACGCCATAGCGATAACGGCCGAGCAGTTCCACGAGCACATGCAGGAATATGCGCGACAAAAGCTCACCACCGTTTTTGGGCAGAGCTTGTAAACGCTTTCTCAATTCCATAACGACTGGTTTTGGCATCGCATTGACATCGTCATAGTTGCTCTCGTAGGTTTGCGTATCACAATTGTAGATCACAGCGTCCTTGTAGTCCGCGTCGCTCATCTAACAGACGACACAAATGTTGTACGTTTAACATTTCAGTAGCTAACAGTAGCTTAACGGCATTTCAGAACTGTGCAGTACGCACCAGCTTCATGATGCACGAGGGCGCTCCGATCAGATAGGGCGAGGAGGCGCTCAAGTGGTCCTTCTGCTGGGTGGGCAGCACCGGTATGTAGGTGTGCTGCCACTGAAGCGGGTACAGCAGTGCATTGGCCGCCTGCACACATGCCGAGTGTCTGTCCAAGTGGCGCGAGATGAAGATGATGCGACGCTCCACCAGCATCGAAGCGAATATGGCAATCATAATGTCGGGCGGCGTGACACCGTAAAAAACGTTCAGATTGTGCTGGAATTTTCAAGTTGAGACAACAGTACGTGCAACTTGTGAAGAGTCATATGCACTTACATTCTCCGGCAAACTGGCCAACTGGTATTTGGATGGATTTTCAAACGCAAAGACCTATGAATTGCACAGCCGATCAAAATAGATTTAAAATTAACGGTTTGATGGTGGTATTGACAGATTAACGAATGCACTAACTCTTTCGCCTTCGAACAGCACCTTCACTTCGCCGCCGGACGGTGGCACATGGCTTCTGTAGCAATTTGAAATGAATGAAATGAATTCGGGCGAATTCTTGTACCGCAAGTAGGCGATCACGGACAGGAGTTTCTTGAAGGTGTCGTGCCACGGCAAATAGCTCAGCACCATAAGCACCGAGTTGTTGTCGTATTCGTGTCGACAGTATCCAAACAGCCACTGCGACTCTTCGGTCAAGATGACAAATGAATAGTACCGAACGTTGGGACTGCAAAATGATTGAAGTGAAGATGCCACGGACTTTTCGGCCACGCGGTTTTGCAACTGCAATTATTGTCACATCAGCACTCACTTCATTATTTCGCAGGGATACGCATAGAGCGGCAACAAGCGCAAAGCGTTTTCATTCTTGAAATCGGGTGGGTAACTGTCGATAATCTCGCATGATTGTACAGACGTCATTGCACTCTGACTTCTACTACTTTCGGGATTTTGCTTGTTGCGACGCAGTTCGCAATAAAAATCAAAAAGATGGTTACAATCGCATCTGAAATCAATCCGCAATAATTTCAATACAAATCTCGAAATATTTAAATTTCAAACAATATAAAGATAAAAGAAAACACAATCAGTTGAATACGTTGAATGCAGCATGAAATGCTTTCGGCTTCATTCGAGACGGCGAGTTGCAGTACTCACTTGACGCGCGCTATGGGATCACATAACTTAAAAGGACTGAACATGCTGCAATTCTCCGAGGCTAGTCGTACAAAACAATTTTATTGCTCTGAAAACTTTCAGTTTCATCCAACCAGTTTAATCCGTTTGATTTCATACACCGCTCCACATGAACGTTTTTCTCTATTGTCGGATTTTTTTTTCGTCCTTAGCAGCACGTTTGGAATTTGCGTAGTTTTTGTTTACTTTTTCCCAATTTACACATATAATTTGGAAGTTATGAAAAAAAGTGTATTGTTTACAATTTAGAAAAGTGAAATTTCCAATGCATAGTTAAGAAGGAATGTCAGACACTCGACACAGGAGTGTTGTTGCCCATTTTTTCATGATACGCATTTTTCAAAGGAGTGATTTTATTTTCTGAACAAAATTATGAATTTGAGACAAGTTTTGTCACTCATTAATATTTGGCGCACTCGAAATGCAAAAAACCAAATCATTTATTAAAATAGCAAACTGCATTTGTCTGCCACCAATTAAACACAAATCGCTTAGAGTTTTATTGAGCGCTTCATTTATTTGTTTTCGAGTTTTTACAAAAAGAAAAACATTTCGAAAATGATTTCCTTCCATATTTCTTATAGTTGTCGAAAAGAAAAGTAATGTTTATGGCCAATAGTTCGCATGGTAATAGTTGTGTACTTCATCTTGGATATATACAAACTTATAAAAATCAGCGAAGGAGAACTTTGCTGCTACTGATTTGTTATATGAACTTTCAAACATTTCAATCAGAATGAGTTCTTTTAAGCAAACGGAAAAAACCATTGGCCACTAGCATTCAGCACGCATGCGTGATAAATCCTTAAACTAAAGTAAACTAAACTAATAGTAAGATACAATGAACTAAAAAAATCTGACCTCATTAAGGATTAGTTGTAAAAAAATTTCCGTGACTTTATGTCATTGCATTTTCATTTTCAATCAATTCATTAATATCAGCCAAAAGGTCTGGCGACGCTGTAGCATCTGGACCGGTGTCAGTGTTGGTTTCACTAGTATTGGGCACAATGGCCCCTTCCATGTCAGACAGTTCTTCGAATAGTTCGGTGGCAGTTTCGTTTGTCGGGCTACTGCATTCAACCTTATCTTTATTTTGTAGCAGTTTCTCTATCTCTTTATCCACATCGATTTCAGGATCATTGGAACTTGAAAACGTTTCATCTACGTTGACAGGGTCGCTTTCGTCTAACGTCTCTACTTCAACTACCTCTTTAGGTTTAACTGCCGGTGCTGGTTTTATTATTGCTTCGTTTGCCACTTTTGTTTCAACCGGCGACTTGATTGATTCGTCTGTTGATTTTGTTGCAGACTCCGATAACACTTCCTCTACAGCGCTTGCAGTTTCAACTATTTTATCCAAAACCATTTCATCATTTGAGGTTTCTTTCGTCCCTTTTTCAGTGCAAGACACACTGCTCTCTTCCTGAATCACTTCTGCTGCTGGGTGTACAGTTGTTGTTTCATCCGCAGTTACTGTCTTATTGACACTTGGCGCATCTAACATTTCCACATCTTCCACAGCATTTGACGAATCTTCCACATCTTTCACAGCATTTGACGAATCTTCCACATCTTCCACAGCTTTTGTCGAATCTTTTCGCGTACTGTCACTGTTATCTGTTTTCGCAGCAGCAGAATTTGTCTCAGCAGCTTCAACAAGTTCAACTACTTCACATTTTGTTTGTTGGGTGTCCGGCTTTGCAGTTTCTGTCGTCACTTTACTATCAACATCAGCTGATTGACTTTCCCCCTGCGATTTGTCTAAGCAACTTTCCGCTTCCCCCACACTTCTCACCTCCTTATCACTGCAGGTTTCGTCAGTGCTTGTCGAAACCTTCAAATCCTTGGCTTCTTTTTCCAAGTTTTTCTTTTCGTTGATATCTTCGATATTATTTGTGCTCATTCCAGCTTTAACATCACTCACTGCCACTTCTACTGCTTTCTTAGCTGTTGGAGGTTCTTCTGTATTTGCTTTTTCGATGGCTTCCTTACTTTCCGCTTTCATCCCACTGTCGTCTGTCTTCTCTTCAAGCTTTTCTTCTGTATTTGCTTTTTCGATGGCTTCCTTACTTTCCGCTTTCATCCCACTGTCGTCTGTCTTCTCTTCAAGCTTTTCTGCCTTTTCATTTTCTCTTTTCGCCTCAATCGACACTGATCGCCGCTGTCTGTCAGCTCTCTTTGCCTCCAGTTCCTCACCAGATTTTTCATCCAATTCCTCATTTTTATCATCTTCCATGGAGCTATCGGCATCTACTATACTCAACAACTCCACTTCTTCATCATTCGTCTCATCCTCAGCACTGTTGTCCGCCTTCTGTTCAGGCAGTTGCAGCTGGAGCGTCGCTTCAGCCTCCTTCGCACTTGCCGCTTCCTTTTTCTCAAGCATAGTCTTTGCAAACGGAAACTCTTCCTCGGCCTTCTTTAGCGTAACTCCGCATTTCATTTTCAGCTTTAAATCGTTGCGTTTCATCTCCTCCAAACGCTCGCGTTCCATCATTTCCTTTTGCTTTAGCAACGTTGGATTTGGCTTGTTGGTGGTCTTCTTGCGCGGCTGTTTTTTCTGCGTGGAGTCACTGCTGCCAGCAGGCGAGGAAGCTTGCGCCGGCACCTGCGCAACGTCCGTCAAATCAACCTCCAGCATACTGGCGAGAAATGTTTGCGCCGCAGTCATGAAGTCAACTTCTGCTGCGCCGGCATCATTGTTGGCCTTTGGTGCGCTGTTGGCGCTGGACGTGGGAATGCTGCTGCTGACAGTTCCCGTACGGTTGGCCGGAACACTTGTGCTATTTACAGTTGATGTGGGTGCGGCTTTAACGATATTAACAACATGTGTGTTATTTGCTGTGCTGCTCTCTCCAGCACCAACGGATAGGCCATCGTCCTCGTTATCAGAATCCAGTGTAATGGTGTCCGTTTTGGGCTCCACAATCTCGATTTCATTATCCTCATCATCGCTGGCCTGTTTGTCTGTAAGAAAATCGAATTTGCGCTGTTTAATTTTCTCAAATAAAATTAGATGTTTTTACTTAAGTAAACATATGGTAGTTGAATGAAATGTCATTTTTGCAGGGTTTTCAAATATGTAAAAACTTTATTCTGCTTATATTAGATTACAGTCAATCCGAAATTGTAACGCCTTCAACTGACCACAAATACAACAAGATGTATCAGCACTTATTTAAAAGCAATGCCATATATATTTTTTTGCCAGATAGTGTTACCTTATAGACAATTTACATACGAGATTCTAAAAGAATTAATAAATGACATACATATATAAGTTTCATGGTATACATAATGGACAATTCAGTGTAGCGCAATCACGTTTTACAAACTTTCTGCCCAAGTTTCACTGCGTTAATGGTCAGCCAATACAAAAGGTAAAAAACAACCACAGCTTAGGTAAATAATATCATAACACTTAAATCAAAATTTGGTCAAAATGCGGTGCATGCAATGAAACACACAAATTTTGTGTTCACTTCCATTGCCAAAAGCAACAATGGATAAACTGAGTTTATTATACTTCGGGCGTGTGAGAAATAATTCAATTCTGATTACAAATGACTTGTCGAAAAGCCGAAGAGGTTTAATATTTTCACGTGAAATGCAGACAAAATAGAATTATGAGAATACTAACAGGAAATTGCAATTATTACTGCCGCTGTATTTACAGCTGAAGAACCAATTCATTATTCTTCGCGCTGCAAATCCACTTACACCAAATGAACACCTTAAAGTACATAATACTATAAACTATACTAAACTTATACAACTACCGGCAACTTAAAACGAGATCAGCCGTGCGCTGCAAGTATTTAAATCTCCAAAAAGGACAACTCTTCTATGGGCAAATTTCTGCAGTACTTCGGAAGCGGCGCATCCCTTGGCAGGCTGCGGCGTTCGCGTCGGTAACGTTGGTAGCTGAATTTTGCCAACTGCCATCGTAACTTTATAGACTGCAAATCACCTGCAATGACGAAAAGACCAATGTTAGTTTGAATTAAAGCAAACACGAAAAACAATGGCATGCAAAAATGTGATTTTCTTGTTGCTGTACGTTTGAAATCCTTTAGTTCGTTCTTGATGTCATGCCACAGATTGTCGCGTAGCACTGTGTCGTGATAGTCCACGTGACGCGAATTCCAAAGCGAAGGATACTGCCGCACGCTCTGTATCAGTTTTAGCAGAAACTCCTTGTCGTCTGGCTGATCTTGTAGTTTTGTGTCCGAACTGCAATATTCCTCTGTGCTGCCGAGATCCTCGAATGATGTATGCTCATTGCGCAATTCTTCCTCGTCGATCTTGTACAGAAAGTATAACTTGGCTAAGTATTTGGCATATTTCAGCTCCAAGTTGGCCAGTTTTCTTTCGTTCTTGATCGATTTCAAGCGGAATGTCTTGTACATTTCGTACAAGTGCGCCCAGCGGTCCATAATGTCGTCGCAACGCAATTCTAAATAGAATCAGATTCAGGTAAAATATGAACAGGAAATTGAAATGTCATGAATGTAGAATGTGCTTGCGAAAGACGTTATTGTTGGAAAATATACAAAATGTCTATAATGGCTGCAATTGTTTCGTAATTTTACACGAATGCAAATCAGGTACATCTCTTCACTTAACGTGCACAATAAGGCCCTTCAAATGCAAGCAATAATTACAACAAAAACACCTACGTGGCATCGACTTCCATAGATGCATCCACAGCGACTTGCGCGTCTGTTCGTCAATTTTGTTGCATACCGCGTCGCACGACTTGCGCCACAGCACCGGATTACACTTGACGAAATTGATGATTTTCAGATCGATAGCTCGTATCTCGATAGGCTTTATGGGGTATCGCTGTCGATAGTTGTCACCACTGTTGCCGACCGTCACGTTATCTTTGTCCCACTGTGGCTGCTCGTACTGCTGTTCTCTGCGCGCGCTCACATGCAAATTCTGCTCGATTGTGTCCAGCTGCCGGCGCTCGTACATGTCGCCGTCGTCAGTGCCGCAGTCCACCGGCAGCCACTCGCTCTCGAGCAAGTCACGATTGGACAGGAAATTAGTCGCCTTGTCGAAATAGCCGTTGAACCGTTTGCCCTCACGTATGCGACGCTCAATGCGCACGTAACGCTTGCGTATGTTCTTCCAGCGCAATTTGATGTTCTGATTGCGCGAGAAGTGCGTCGCTATGGTGCGCCACTGCTTGCGTGTCACGTCGAAATTGCCATAGTCCGGATGCCGAGTGCACCAGATCGACGGGTACTGCTGTATTAGGCGCGTCAATTTGCGATCGTAGGCGATGGCCTCCTCGCCGCGGCTCATGCACTCTTCGGTGCCGCGGCGCGAGTGAGCATACGCCGAACGGCCGCCAGCGCCGCCATACGAGTCCGCTTCCATGTCAGCATCGCCGTCTGCATCGGCGTCAGCATCCGCGTCGGCCGTATCGTCAAGTGGCTCATCATCGAAATAGCTCTCTTCCGGCTCGTCGTTTTCGTCCAAATCCTGCGTGTCGTTGTAGGTGGCATTCACCTGGGACGACTCATTGACCTCGCCCTCATCATCGTCATCCTGCTGCCAGCCGCTCTCATTCGTCGGATCGTCATCGTCATATTTGCGATCGGCGTTGCCCTCACCGAGTGGCATTAGCGGCGAGAGTGGTGGCTTTTCGCCGTCGCCATTCTTGAGATTCGCATGCAAACTCTTGCGATACTCGTACACCTGGTTGTGGAAGCTGTTGGAGCTCGTATTGAAGAGATCCACATCGTCCAGCTGGCCGTAGCGCACGTAGTCGACACCTGCAAATGAGCAATTAAAATGTTGTTTTAGGTAAGCACGAAGCTAACAGTGAACAGCAGTTGCTGCGCAGTTTCGATTTCATTGCCTTCAGATATTTTGCCAACACATGGACCACATGAAAATTAACAAAACGTAAATTTAACATCGTTTTAAGCAAATTTGTTTTTTTCATTCATTTTCTTTATGACAACTACAACATTTGCAAGTGCATTGTTTTTTATTTGAATTGTACTTTTGTATATAAGCTGAAGTAGTCCATGGTGCTCCTCCTCTGCCGTTTAGTTTTACCAATAAAGAAAGAAACAGAAAGGAAGGGCGGCCAAAAGTCAATGAAATGGAACTTGAATGCATCAAACACTGGGATACTTACGTTGAAGCCATGCAGTGCACTATTTTCTTTTTTTTAAACAATGGTTTATTTCGGCTCAGTGCTGATTTTCTCACACAAGTTTTCAAAAACAATTTATTTTTACATGCGCGAAATTTTTCGTTTACTTTTACGCGGTCCATGTGAATAAATGACTAAAGACAATGATTTTTCGGCAATATTTTTTTCAATAATTATCACAACAAATAAGAAATCCGTTTGAAGAGTTATTGCGGGGCCTATGCCTGATACAATCATGGGGCAGATGTAGATATATCAAAAGAAAATATAGCGTCAAATACGTGTTATAGAGAGCAGTGAGGTGTCAATATGCGTTTTCATTACATTGGTATTATTTTATAAAAAAAATTCATTACTACTTTGGAAACCGCAGAATCCACTACAAGTGTTACTATGCTCCTTGTGGTTTACAACTAGACAAATGCAGCCACAGACAAACAGATCCTGATCGCTTTCAACACTAAAACTACTCACACTATAACACGTATTTGATTTATACGCGTGAAGGGCCCAAGGTATATACGAGAAAGGGTCTATACGAGATTCTATTCATTCCAAAACGAAAACAAGACAAGTCATGAAACAAAGTCTCAATTTCCAAATAAATCACAACTTAAAGTTCATATTCATAGCTTTGCATACCTGCAGCCAGTTGTCCGTTCTCCAAGCTGTCCGCATCGTTGACGAAACCCAGTTGTCGCATGTCGCCTAAACACTTATCTTGCAGTCCCTTAAAGCGTCCAATGGCGTACGTCAGCAGGTAGGACAGATGAATGTACAGCTCCTTCACTTCGAGATAGTTGCGCGCCTGTTTGTACGCATTCGAGTTGGTGAGAGTCTGCACCTTGCCAGTGAGATGCTGACAAATCTCCATGGCATTGAAGACCTGATCCTGCAGCTGTGTTCGCGCTTGTCCGATTGCCGTGTCGGGGAACACGTGACGCACCATCAACGGAGCGCGCACTGTAGGTTGCGGTACATTAGCAGTCGGCGCAGTCGGCACACCGTTAATCACGTGTATTTGTGCGCCGTTGTGGTTATTCAGCGCTGTCACGGTGGTATTGTGGTAGCGCATTACTTGCGGATGCTGCTGCTGCATATGATGTGTTGGCTGATTGGCAACCGCAGCTGCAGCGGGCGCCGACTGCTGCAATGCCACGTATTGCGACGGGTGCGCTGTGCCCGGTGCAATATGTAGAGTTCGCGGACCCGGATGGTGGTGCGCCTGTATGGATATCGTGGGACGTTGTTGCTGCTGTGGCCAGCTACTGTGTCCAGATGTGTTGGCCGCATTCTGTTGGGATTGCGTGCCTTGCCGCTTCACCTGTATCAACTTGCCGTTCGGTAGGCGGAATGTTTCCTGTTGTGCGGCCGAATTCAAGTCAATGCGGTAACCATTTATGGTGTGGTAGACGGGAGCAACGTTGCCACCTGGTGCACTGGCACGTGGACCCACCACAGTGCGACGCACTACGGGTGTAGCAACGGGCGTGCGTATTTGAACGCCAGTGTTGCGCAACACTAGCGGTGGCGGAGTGTTGTTGGGTTTTGTTTGCCCGGCATGATTGTAGTTGGATTGAATAGAGATCACCTTGGGACTGGTAGTGGTTGGCGCCTGAACAGGGCGTGGCTTGTGCGACATGGTCAGTTGGCAGTCGGGTTCTAGCATGCTGAGCAGATCGGGCGTGCACACTACTTCATCGTTAGAGCTTTTGAGGCGTTTTGCAGGCGTTTGCATTTGCGGCGACAACATCGGCAGCTTGTGTGCTCTCTTGGTGGAACCGCTGCTGCCATGACTGCGTCGCGACGTCGCCGAGTCTAAGCTCTCCATGGAGTCGGACATGTTGCTGCACTTGGACTTCGCTAGCCGGCAGCAATGGCTGCGATCCTTTGCCATTAGCTGCTTCTTCTCAGCCTCCGGTACATTCATGGCCTGTATTGATCTGCAAAAGAGCAAAATACAGTTTTTTTTAATTAAAACGTGCGCCTGCGCAGTTTCGTTACAACAACCACTTACTTCTTTTGCTTCTCGATGTAGTGAACTAGTGCCCAGTGTTGCGCGCGTAATGGCCACAAAATTTTTGGGGCACAGCTGAAGCAGCTCCAGTTCTCGTTTTGCTCGATATCGGCGACAACACCACGAGACAAATTCTTCACGATGCACGATTTGCAGAAAACGTACGGGCAGTTCGAACAGCAGTAAACTTCGCCGCCCTGGCCGCACCAACGACAGTACAGCTCAGAGCCATCCTCGCCCTTGCTGAATTCGCCGCTGTTGTAGAAGTCGTGGCACTTGGTACAATGCGTGACGCGCAGCACGGGATGCATCTTGATGATGGCCTCCTGGGAAGGCGCTGTGCCAATGTGCATCTTGCAAATGGTGCAGTGCACTTTGCGTTCGCGCACCAAATCGATGCTCGGGTAGGCCTTCGTGTAGAATCGGCGCTCATCCTCATTTATACTGGGATCAAAATTCAGGGGAATGCCTGCAAGCAATAGCGAAAACGTCATGTTAGTGAAAAGCTTAAAGCTCTTTGTTTGGGGTTACAGGCTACGCCAAATAAACTAGAGGAAAAAACTTTGAAAAATCATCTGGTTAGATAACAAACAAAACAAATTATTCACTAAAAAATTGTACTACAAAAAATTTTAGTGTTTGTGGAAAGCTTAAAGCTCTTTGATTGGAGTTTATCAACGACAGCCTACGCAAAAAAAAAAACTATAAAAAATCAAGGCAAAAAACATCTGGTTAGATAACAAAAAAAAATATTCACTAAAAAATTGTACTTTTTTACTTTGTCCAAATACTTGGATTTCCAAAAGCTTAAGCTTTCGCAAAACGCATTAAAAATACAGATGAGTATTGAAAAAATTAGCAAGTATTGAAAAAAAATCAAAGCTCTCAAAAGCTCATAACATATATTGAATATAACCCAGCACAGACAAATAGCAAAGCTCTATGTATGAAATTAAAGCTCTTGTAAGCTTTTTCAGTTTTATGGCGAGGATATTTCTCCAAAACGTAGTATGACTGTTAAATGATCGCCGGTAGCCTCAGGCAATCGCAAAAGAATGGCCTCGAAACTTTGTAAACCGAAACTACTTATAGCTTTCAATACTAATCGCTCTAACAATAGTGCAATTAGTTCCGAAAAACTCAGGTAGAGGGCAGCACCACATGTAGCAAATGCAGCCCTGGGAATTTGGTTTGTTTATCGGATAAAGCAAATTCGATTGCGGCGAAGGCGACAAGCCGGTCGTGAATGCGCACGAAGAGATTATAGCGAACGAAAGCGATAGCTACAAATCCAACTGGTGCGGAACGCGCGGGGAAGGCATTGGACATTCGGCCGAGCAGTTCACTTCGCCATGGATGCTGTCGCTAATATGTTTTTGTTGTTGTCTGTTATGTGGAAGCACGAGTTTGCTCGTTGGCCAGGGACTGCAGCAGTTGCTCTGCCAATAACCTTTCCCACTGCCATCTTAGGGGGGAAATCAAAATCACAAGTGGGACAGTTCCTCTTCGATTGCCCCTTCCATCATGTTTCGATATATTAAATTTTGTATTAAATTTTTGCCACCTTCACTTACCATCACTGTCGTAAAGGACCGCTTGTGACGTTGCTTTAGGTGCTGCAGCTGGTGAAGCCGCAGCGGTGGCGGTGCTGCTACCCTCCATCGATAGCGCGGTAGTAGAATCAATGGGCTCTGCCTCCGGACCGTAAAATTACCGAACAATTTCAATGCGTTTTCTCAGCACCAACCAGTCTGTCGACCAGCCAAATACACAAAATTCCCTTTTGGAAGCACTGCTCTCTGGAAACAAAATGTCCACACCGTTCAATGTAGCGCACTTTTCTGCATTCACGCGAAATTTGCAATCTCTTCCACCGGCAAATAAGTGCCGCAACCGATTTTTTATCTATTCACAATCATTGAATTTGCTTTCACTATTCTTAATTTACATTTTTCACAAAAAAATACTACAAAATGCCACAATTTTCGACACTTTGACCAAAACCTCAATGCTTGCTACCACTTCTTCTGCTGCTTTGCACTACCCAATAGCAAGCATTAACGCAGCGCGGCTGCTATATTCAAGTAAAATCGTCGATTTCTGGTTACTGCTTCGTATCCAATATGGCGACTGTGTTTCGGTTCTCGTCCGAATACCAATCGTGTTGGCTTTCACAGATGCCGGTCGTGTGCTGAAAAGAGTCGGCACATGGGGTGCGAGCGAGTGCGAATACGGGGAATATCATCTGTGGAGTGGCATCGTATCTGCTCGTGCCGTGGTAGCGTTGTCAGAATTCGCGCCATTTTGATAGTAAAATCACCGACGGTGCTTCGTCGATTGAAAAAGTTTGGCCGAGCAGGTGGATGCATCCAAATCGCCCAATCGGGCAAGAGGTGACAAGAAGTGGGTGACCGGAATCGGAGACGGTACAAGTATATAGTTTGGTGGAAGCATATGGGTATACATAATTAATTATAGTTAGTGAATGATTTTGTTCACATAGGACAGTACCAGCTGGGAACATGGTTCTGTCACCTCCTTGACACCGATATCCTGATTTAGATGATAAGTAAACCAGTGCCCGCAAAAACTGTAGAAGTTGGCATACGTAAGTGATGCATACTTATGTGTGTTTTGACAATTCTCTCTTCCCCGCAAGTGAAGATCGTGAGGGTAAGGAAAGTCCATGAAGCCTTGTCGCTTGACAGTATCGGCAGATACAAACGAACATAATATGTTACTTTATAGTTTTATAGCAAAAACTACTCTGCAACTCATTAAAATGTATTTATAAAAATGTTTTACAACAAAGTCTACCATGAAACTATTTTTAACTGATAAATTCATTACGATTCGAAACAAAAAGAAGAAGCATTCCTGCCGGATGAACAGTCAAAAATATAAAAGATTTAGACTTGGGCCTAATATTGAAATGCCTTATTGATGCTATGAATGAAATTGATACTGTTTCAAAGTCATAAGCCAAAATAATTCAACATTTGGCCCAAATTCAGTAAATGGCCCAAATCGGTGTCTGAACAGTGCCTCGTGCGAGGCACTCAGTTTCGTTTTCATTGTTTTCAAATAACTTTCATTAATTTTTATTTTTGTAATACTTAAATTATTGACTTGAAATAAAAGATACAACTATTTTGCCCAATCTCGGTTGATTTAAATGTCTCATGTGAAAAAGGCTTGCAGTCAGTTTTTTCTATTATTACCACAATTCATAATGAAATGCTTTAGATGTGCTAAATATAAATATCTCTCCCTGCTGGCAACTCATAATAATTTGAATTACACACTTCTGGGTTCTGTGTACACTTTCACTGAATAATTTTGGTACTTTTTTTGTTGAAATAGGCACATATTAGCTCGTCTATGTGTGTGTTTTGGATTCGTTTGACTTTCTGAGCAACGCTGCTACTCAAAAGCAACTATGGGTTTTTACATATTTAAACATTATCAGTCATTGCATAAACCCAGTCGCTTGCATTTTTGTTAACCCTTTCGCAATTTTGTTGCCATATGGCAACATGCTACTTTGTGGACGTCTGAACCCTCTGTGGTTTCAATAAGGCGGTTTTGTTGGTCCTTAGAATAGTTTGAAGTTTTAGGAAAACTAAGAAATTAATAAACTGAATATTTAAGTTTAAAGAAGAGAAGTATATATGTTTTTTTTTAATGGCACAAGAATAAGGTAATAGCATCCCCGCAACACCAATAACCACATGTATTTTGTTGGTAGGATTGTTTATCGCTACTGTCAAAATCAGTTGATATTTTCCGACGAAAGAGGGAGAAACTTAAAACAAACAAAACTGATTGTTGCCAGACGGTGCTGTATTTGAGTGAAAAAACGGGAAAAGTGCTCAGGTTAGTTGTTTTCAGTCAGGAATTTTCATTTCAACCGATGCGGCAACACAGCACACCGACAGCCGGTGGCTTGTTACAACCTTGTAGTTCAGCCATGGGTATATCTTGACATAGTAAAGAAAGAAGAAGCAGACAACTTTAGATAACTTTTTAATTTGACGTTTTCTTTCAATTTAGATACTTTTATTTTTTTAATTTTGGCTGAAGTAAATGAAGAAATATATACACACAATGTTCGTTATGGGTAAAAAGTTTCATGTTTAAGTAATTATTACAGCCACAATGATGTGGTTGCTCTCTCTAAAATACAGGGTCCGAGTAAAAAATTAAAAAATTTCTTATGGAATGTTGCTAATATAACCACATAGATAAAACGTAAAATTTAAAATTTTAACTTTCCCCAGTAAAAACCTGTAGCGAAAGGGTTAACCCCTAAAGATAAATAATCAGTAAACCACACAGCACTGGCCTTATCAGTCGATGTTTTGTCTTATCGCAAAATTATCTTCTCTATTGTTTTATATGAACTCTCATGCAGGAAATGTTTGTCATTTGGCATATTAAAAATAGGACCAATAGCGAATCGTTATAGAATAATTTAATTTAATTGTTTTATAAGCATATTACTCTATAGAAGTGTGCTCAAATTACAAGCCGATAAAATATTTAAAGTTGTATGGGTTAAATGATGCAGACCTTCAGCAACAGCACTGCCAGCCTCAAATCTCGCTTGTTACCGGTTTTATGATATTTATAATTCTTTCATTTTCCGAAATATATATCATGTAAACGGTTTTATTACCAAAAATTAACTTGGTTTGCAGCTATTGAATATACTCGAGCTTAAAAACGACGACTGAGTTATTGTTCCCAAATCGAAACAAATATGCATTGTGAATTTTGCACTTAGTGGCAGCACTGCGGGGAATGACTCGCTAACAGCGGAGTTTCGGCAAATCGTGGAATTATTGCTATCTTCCTAAAAACAAAACGTAAATATTTGGTGTTGAACATTTTACACAAGTTAGTAACGTAAGAGGCGCACTGCAGACGTACATTCCCGCATTCTGTAGTCACTTTCACATTGCGTACTTCCCCCGGATTTGCGCAGACAGAATTGTTGGGGCCACGCCACAAGTCGGCAAATGAATGCCTCAAATGGAAATTATGAACAGATGGCTTCGTCCATGCAAATGATTCCGGCTGTTTTCAAAGCACAAATTTAGGGACTTCCAACATCGAGGAAAATGAGATTTGTGTTGCAATTTTTATTGTCATTTAAATTCAACTTGAATTAACTTGTTAGTAACGCTCATTGTTCGTTGAGGTCATTGCCGGAACATTGATCCGTTACACTATCGTTCGTTCAAGCCGAATGTTGGTTTGGTGCAGACCAGTGTAAGCAGCTCGCTTGAAGCACTCTTGCTTGGTGTTTTCTTTGAAATCTACATTTACTATTTGACAGTTTTCATAATTCAAGTATTCATCGTTGCTGATTTCCGCCATAGAAATGACGTCAGTTTGAATTTTATTTTTGTTATTTCTAGGCTACACACACCAAAAAAGCATCGGGAGCAGCAAACAGGACGGGCGATCGGGCATAAAATAGCGCAGGTATGGCGTCGGTGTCAGGGTCGGCTGCGGCAGCGAACGATTTCTTCGGTTGGGACCTGCTTTACAGGACCATCCAGGGCGCTGTCAACAAGAAGACAGATGTACTAATAGCATTGGCACATTTCATCTTGGTCAAACAATTTAAAATGCAGTGCTTGGGCGTGGGCGAAGATGTTAGTAAAATTTTGAAAATTCGATTTTCAAAAAAATTGTTATCCTCTTGTAATGTCCACTACATATACAAATTTTGGGTACTTGGTGCGTGCTTGTAGAAAACTTACTCGGAGGATGATGTTGGTTCTGAACTGTTGCCCGAGGGATGGAATGACACTTGCAAGAGATACGCGTTGCGCTACATCAACAACGGGCGCCTTTATCTTTTGATTGGACATATAACCGAAAGCTTCATGACGATGAATTTACTCGATGTTAAGGACACGAAGGTTTCAAATCTTACGCTAAACCCCGATGAAGTGGTGAAGGAAACCAAGGGCCCGCTCTCAGTTCTAATACCAGATGCCTCACTGATAGCGGATCGCTATCGCCGCGAGTTAGTTGAGCCGGTTAGTAGAGATCAGTTTGCGCAGTAAAACACTTATTTAAGTAGTAGGTATTGATTCTCCACTTTTCGGGCTTTCAGGTATTCGACGGCAACACAAGGGAAGTGACTACACAGACGACGATTGTGCCGAATCCCACTTTTGGTGATCCGTTGACTATTGGTGGACCGATGCGGCCAGCCGGGTAAATTATGTGTTCATTTGAAAGATTATTTCCTGATTTCGTTTGTGAAGATGAAGCGTTTCAATAGACTAATCTATTGTAGGTGGAACGCTGCGACCAACAGGGTAAATTCAATGAATTTTTTCGGATATAACTTTAGTTGAATATTGTACAATTGCGGTACACTTATATGCCAATGATTAGTCTATTGGAAAGCTCCAGTCATGGTGTAGTAAGGAAGTTATACTTCAATGGACAATTCCCTAACAACTTGCTACAAATTTTTGGCTTTAATTTGTGTCATATCGATCACGTACGCGGATATATTGGAATGGCAAAAATTAAAAAAAAGATAATGAAGTAGCATTTTGCGAGGCGTTTGTTATTGTTATTCTTGCGGTAATGTGAGTCTATTTGCACGTTTATTGCGTTTAAAAACATGTGAGCTTTTGTAGTTATGGAGTTCCTACCGTCAGTAGACTCGAATATAGTACGCTGTACTACGCTGTAGTACAGTAGTGTCAGTAGTGTTTTAGTGATGTTGCATTTTCTTGGTTTTATCTAAATGAGTGAAATGTGAAACAATTGATTAATTTTTTTCAATTTCCAAACAGGTCATATCCGTTGGAGAATCGGCCTTTCGGTTTCCCAGACATTGGGCGCAGCGACTTAGACCCACTTGGTCGCATCGGTCCTGGTAATCTGTTTCCGCAGCCGTCTCGACCCGACTTTAACAGTGGCTTGAATCCGCGCTTTGATCCGTTTAATCCCACACCACGACACATGCGAACGGACCCAAATCCTGATCACCTAAATCCACCAAATTTTAATTACGATTTTTACATGTAAACACAAGCGAAAACAGCGAACTACCAACCATCAAATCCAGTTTCTCAGCTTGAAAAATTATTGAATTTGGTATACATATATAATAACTAATCAATATAGGATTACATAGGGTTACAGAAAATAAATAAATAAAAATAAAAACATAAATTGCATAATTGTTTATTAATGTAGATTTGAGAGTTTCAGAATGGTGTGTCGTTTAGCTTCAGAGGTGCTAAGCTATCCGCCGTATTATGTATAAAAATGTGCTTTGGTAAATTTTGAAAGCATTTTCAAAAGATGTTGGACGGGGGAACCAATAGTCAAAAATCAATGTTAAATGACCTAAATGAACTTCCAAAAGGAAGTTTAAAAATTAAAACACATCAACACGAATACCACTATCCAAGGCTTAAAGATATGTTATATATATCTGGCACTTACCGTATCGATCGGTTGTACTGGTCCACGTAGGCATAGTTCGTATCAAATTGTAGTAAAATAATACACGCTGAAGTTCTTTAACTACCGTAGTCACTTTATTCAAGATTTTACTGCTCTTCACTTATTTCACTTCACTTTACTCCTAGTCACTTTACTTCCACTTAACTTCTCTTATACATGTTGTACCGTCGCTTGTCAAAACAAATCTTACTCACTACGCTGTGATCGGTTGCCCTTTATACTTGTTTGCTCGGCGCGCAAATCTGTCGAACATTCCAGCATTGCCTCGAATCGTCTCTGCGATGATACTGTGACGATAATGCTTTACGCGCTGCAATGGCGCAGCAGAGTAATGATTATGCATAATTTGCATAGGCAACATAGCACAGCAACAATAACTGGTCGGCCGCAACAGCATTGTCTACTTTTAGGGTGACGGAATTACGCCAGAGACGATGCGAGGCGATGCTAGAATGTTCAAGGACGAGTGGCGCTTTGATCAGGCAGGTATCAAAGGCCGCCAGGTACACCGTAGCAGGCAGTCTGGATGAAGTGACATGTGCCCCGTAATAGTCGCTTAATTTGTAAACGAAGGACTTTGAAAGTAAGTGACAAAATATTAAATATGTGCAGATATGTAGTGATGGTGGTTTACAAAGGTCCTTCCAGATTCACTCACTGACATGCGTACTTTTGAAGTTGTCAAGAAATTCGTCTACCTTAGCACCGGCCATTGAGTAGGCAATTGAGTAGCAGAGGCCTCTCTCGACCGATGCACTCGATAGGACGCTTTTTCCACCCGAGCTTATTCTTCTTTATGACGGAAAGACAGGAACGCCGCAGAGTGGCTGATTCAGCCGGCGCAGGTTGCAAAAGTCATTTTGTCGATTTGAGGGAAACTGTTATACTTGTCCAATAGATAAATGCTTGGACCTAAGAAATCCGAAAACTTTAACTAAATTGGACAAATAGTTTTGCTTGTAGAGCTCGTCAAAGTTGAGCAATTTTTAGAATGTGAAATAAGTAATATCAGCAATTTGCACTTTTTCGGCAAAGTTGAAGTTTTAAAATACGGAAAGGACCAAATTAATTGAAAATTTTTGTACCAACATCGTAAGAGAAGGCATTTGTAGTAAATAATTAAATATAGAAAAAAACATTGGTTGTTGTTGTTGTCTTTTCGTAGGCACTCACTTGAAGCACTATTTTTATCACACTTTTTGAACTTCCGCTAGACTTAAAAAAAGGCCATACTTGCCAGAGTTCTTTGGGAAATTTGTTCACTAGTCTTCTGTGAGTAAGCCCTGAAGAGATCGGGTGCCCGATTTTGCCCGACTGGATTTTACAGCGATTTTTCTGTGGGCACCTCGAGCAATTTTGTGCTTTCGGGTGCGTGCGTTCAAACAAGTTCGTCAAGATTTTGATAGTAAATCAATTACACGCGATTATAAATCGTTACCAGGGCATGCAAATTTGGATTTTGGCTTCATTTAAGATGTGATACAAGCTTGCAACTCCATATTAAGTAGATTTTTTTTTTGGCGTATATTGCTGTAAGCTCGACGTCAAGAGTACTTTTGCGCAGTTCGCACTTACGAAAAACAAGTTGGCTTTAATTTCCGGCAATCAGCTATCATGTATCCTTTGATATAATGTTTTTGTTTTTAACAAAATACTAACACTGTGCCTGGCACAACATTTTTTTCTTAATTTGAGCAAAACTCAGTCAGTCGCCATTAGTCTTTGAGCTGAACCGCGCCAATGAAACAATTAGTTATTGAAAAATAAAACGCAGCCGACTACGGCTTCGAAGGGCATCCACAACGTCGCGATTTTCCGCTTTTCGGCTACGACGACGAGAAGAAACGAGTTGTTTGTGAGCCTCTGGAGTTGGCGCAAGAGTTCCGCAAGTTCGATTTGTCTGCACTATGGGAGCAGTTCCCCAACTTCCGTCATACCAGCTGAAGTGGTGGAAACCAAAAAGGATGCAAAAAAATAAGGCTTGCACGATCCGAAAATGTTGACTTTTATTTAGAAAAAATCGAATTGTAAACAATTAATTCGTAATTAATGCTATGTGGAACTTGCTACTGGAATAAATATCTATGTATACTGTCTAAAACCCACTTACGTGTCTGAGCTGTTTAAAAATCCCATAACTCGGGAAAACCTAACAACTATTTAGGTACCTGCTAGTATTAGAAGCTTAGTACCTGCTATTTGAATGCAATTGCAAATCCTACTTAAAGGATAAATACAGGTGTTTGGAGTAAGAATTTAATTTGAACTAAACATCACTTCAAATCCGCCACTGCAACTAAACCGAAGAAGAAGCACAAAGATGTTCTTAAAAAATTCGAAGCTGTTTGAAATATTTACTATTTCGAGGACAAGGGAGAAGTTCGTTCTGGCTGTCACTAAAGAAATTTGTTACGTCGAAGGAAGTTTGCCTGCAGCCAACATATCTATGACTAAAGGGAATATATCCAGGACTACAAAGTTGAAATGGATTGAGGCAAACCGTACCAAATTCAATTTTGTCCAGAATAATGAGGAGTGGTTGGAAAAACAATTTACTTCAATGAAGGAGATTCCAACCAACCAACCATCGATATCAAAGGCGACAAAAGAAAGGCCGAAAAAGTCAATTCAGGACTGTGCGTCATTTAATAAAAAAGAAGCTGTGATCATAAAATAAAATAAGGATCAGGAGAAAATGAAAGGCGTTATAGTGGAAGCAGTTTTACCAGCAAGCGCGGGTCGTGTTAAAAGAATAAAACACAGTATTCCTACCCCACCCAATGTGCTACCCATCAAATATGGTCATAATAAAACTTTAGCATTGTTTTTGTACAAAGAAAAATAGACTTTTTATGTAAATTTTTCGAATTCTGGTTCTAATTTTGAAAGCGAAATTTATGAATTTTTATTTTTAAATTTGACTCTTTCAGCTTATTTCTTAAATTTCTTATTACTTTTAATCTTTTTTAATGAATTTTCATTAATTTTGCAACTAAAAGTTAACATTGTTGCTCGCATTATTATTATTTACAGTAAGCCGAATTTTTACAAAGTAATACGTAGCACCCTGTACCTTGATTGAGTTTATTTTTTGGAATACAATAGCCTGATGAATTCCTAATAAACAGCAAAAAAGATTCCAATTATCTTTATTCGTTCAGAAGTTATTAATTTTGGAACCTGACGAACCTGAATGACGATTGAGCCACTGTGCGCCGTTGCGGAACGACTTAGCAGTTTTTGGGGTGTTTGAGAGGAAGGTACTTTGCAAAATCTTCGTTCTTGCTCATATTGGCGATGACGAACGAACAATGAGCTCTATGAACTGTTTAAACACCTGTTTGGGCCCAAAGCAGCGATACAAAATTCAGCGACTTCGATATACTTCGATACTTCAGATAATGAAGCTAATCGTTGGTGGTCGACGGCGAAGAGGGAGACCGAGTTTCTGTTGGAAGGACCAAGTTGAGGACTCCCTGTCATTTCCTGGTGTGACCAACTGAAGCAGAAGCGGCTGGAGAGAACTTTTGCGTCCGACCGTTGCGGGTTGTAATGACCAGTTAAGCAATTAAGTAAATACGTTCTGTAATTTAAGTAGAGTTTTTTTCCGGGTTAGAAGGGTTTGGGGTTGAACTTTGCTAAGAACACCCATATTCTCACCGATCACTTTTACGTCGACACACAAATCTGAGGAACTCAAACTGGTATCGCTAGAGGCACTAACCTAAATGGAGTTGAATCGAACGAATAACGTAGATGTCTGTTATTTATTTGGAAGATAGTTTAAGTCGATCTTTTATCGGTGCAACAACACCGTTATTATTGTTACGAATGCTAGTTCCAGTTCTAGTTGGCTAGTACGTATCTCTGGATTGCGTAATTTGAAATAAACAAAACACATTTCGTTTCTAAAACGCAGTCAATAAAAACCAACAATCACTTTATTTCACCAATTTCACACTTTACTGTCTTTACACTTAATTATTTGCTTAATCACTCCGTGTGGCACCTTCACTTGTCTAAACCAAGACTGACTCGCTGCGCCATACCCGGCTGCCTTTTATACCTGTCCAGTTATCGCGCAGATCGTTCTCGCATATTCCAGAGTGGACTAAAGGTTTCCATGATGATCGCGAGCCATCATTGCCAGGTTGGACTAAAAGTTACCATCATTGCCAGGTTGGACTTAAAGGTTCCATCATTGCCAGGTTGGACTAAAAGTATCCATCATTGCCTGGTTGGACTAAAAGTTTCCCTTATTATCGCGGTCGTCGTTGCCTGAGTGAATTATAGCACGGCGCGTAGCGACAGGGTTGCTTTGCACAGCGACAGACTGTCTTATGGCCAAACTCCGTTTCAAGCGTATCGTCGTTTTTCGCGTTTCCCGTGTTTCGAGAAAAAGTGGCAAAAGTTGAACTATTTTCAACTTTCTCTCGCGTTTCTCGCTAAACGACGTCGAACAGCTGACAGAGCTCCTAAAGATGTCATACGTAATGTGGTTAAATGGTAATGCCGATAACAAACTTGTGTTATCGCAAAAGTCGAATGCATTTATTTTACACGAAAGCTATTAAATACATTTAAGAAACATTTGAAATTTAATATTTTAACATAAAATGTGGAGAAATTCCTAAAAATTAGCATAATTCTTTGACAGACGAAACTTAGTCTTCGCTGTATTGGAAATTCGATAGGTTATTCGTTGTCGATCGAATTTTGTTCATCCCTGTGAAATAAATTGCTACAAATTGAATTCAACTGAATCTTTTTTTTATTTTTCGCAATGTTCGTATTGTGTTTAAAATGAAATCAGTAAATTCTATAAAGTCTTTAACGTCGTATAGCAATTTTATTTCGTTTTTTTTCACAATTCACAACGAAATCAATCAGCAGTTTGCCAATTAAAAATTAGCATCAGCTGACGTAAGAAGAAGAAGCTGACGCGTGAAACGCGCTTTATGGAGTTTGGCCATTATCGTTACATTATGTATATTTTGTTTTCGAAAAATAATGATTTTTGCAGAGAAAATCTGTTTGTTTGTTAGTGAGTGTTAAATAGTTTTTCAACTATGAAAATATTGTCTTAATTTCAAGGCATCATCAAGTAAAGCAAATTACTTGAATTCTGGCTATGAATATGGATTAAAAGTTTTTTGAGCTAATCAGTATTTGTGCGCCCAGAGGTTGTTCAGTCTGTTAAACATTGTCGAGAAGAACACATCACGAGCGTGCAAAAACAGTGCAAAATTACATATATTTTATATGTATTGATTTGGAATGGAATTTTCAATAATTCATTGTTAATTGCGTACTTATGAAACTAATTGTCTTATTGTTTATACAATAAGTTTTTGTACAAGTATATACAGGTATCAATGATATAGAATGAGAAGTTCCTTATAATGTGAAATCAAAGTTTGTAGATAATTTTCTAAGATTAAAAACTTGTGAAAAATTTGCTGATAACGCATGTCTGATAAAATGCTCAGCTAGCTGCCGAGTGCAGAAGTTCCGAACAGAGAACAGTTTTTAGTTTTCGATTTTGCAACTTGCAGCTTTTTCTGTATGGTTGGTTGGTGACGTGGAAAAATCTATATTAGCTGATACATTGCTATCAGCAATCTTGCTTTAAAGCTTGCTTTTTTAAGCTTTCAGTAGTTTTACCATGTATTTTTTATGTTAAATGTAACAAAGAATGTTTCAACTGATCAAAGAATTATTGAAAAACCAATGAATGAAAATGTTGCTAAACAGTTTCTGTAGTTTGTTGTTAGATAAGCTGACAGATGGAACAGATGTGGATTAGATTTATTAGATTTATTAATGTTAGAAGGTTTTTGCAGAGCACGGTACTTTATTTGCGGAGTTCGAACACAGAAGAGAAAGTGAATTCATTTTTACATACTATTTATACAGTGTATGCTTATGTACTAAGTTGGTTGGAACACTGGAATATCAATGGGAAATATATTGAGTTGCCAACTCTTAACACGCCTTCTCAACGAAATGTATTTCAAATTACCAGAAAAAGTAAATCAATATAATGAAACATTAGTACAATCCCATTTCTCTAGAAAACTTACAATGTTTTAGCCTTTGCAAATTTTTCGTTAGGATATCGGATAACATTTCATTACTACAAACATAGTTTAATTCAATTTCATTATTCTTATACAAATTTCTAATATGGTGATATTTTATATCAATATGTTTGCTCTTGGCATGGTAAACTTGATTCTTAACTAAATGTTGAGCGCTTTGATTGTCGCTATTCAAAACCATAGGCGTCGTTTTGGGAAAACCAATTTCGTTCAGCAACTTGTTTATGTAGACTGCCTCTTTTGCTGCTGTTGAGAGAGCGACGTACTCCGCCTCGGTGCTGCTGAGCGCTACTAAATTTTGTTTTCGTGACTCCCACGAAAACACGCTGCCGGCTGCTACGAATGCACACCCAGTGTAGGACTTTCTGTCGATCGTATCGCCACCCCAGTCTGCGTCCACAAAACATTCAATCGGCTTACCCGTCTTCTGATAATGGAGCTTCAAATCAGCTGACCCTTTAAGGTAACGCAAAATATGCTTTGCGCCAGCCTCATGCTCGACGTGAGGGTCGGTGTTGCGTTGCGCAAGCTTGCTGACAGAGTGTAGAATGTCAGGGCGCGTTGATATTGCTAAGTACATAAGGGCACCGATAAGCGACTGGTACCTAGTAATGTCGACCGTTCTGCAGCTGTTATCGTCGCATCGTACTTGAAAGCCTGCGTCCAGTGGCGTCGCTACGCTCTTACACTCCTCCATGCCATACTGTTTTAGCAAATTGAAAATGTACTGCCGCTGACAGATAGTAATAGGTCCTGTAGCGCCTTCCCGACTGATCTCCATGCCAAGGAAGTACTTCAGCGGTCCTCCGTCGACAACGTCAAATGCGTTCGCGATTCTTGCTTTGAATTGTTCCAAGTCTTCAAGCTTTGAGCTGGCTAAAATAAGGTCATCAACATAAACGGCGATTATATTAAAATTACCTCCGTTATTGAGCGTATACACACACGGCTCGCTAACGCATGGCATGAAGCCCATGCCTCTCAGCACTTCATCCAGCTTGCCGTTCCACTCACGACCACTCTGCTTTAACCCATAAAGCGCCTTCTTAAGTTTCAGAACCCGATGTGGAAATCTGGTACTAATGAAATGCTCCGGCTGTTTCATATACACTGTGTCATGTAGCTCACTGTTCAAATACGCCGACGATACGTCCATTTGGTGCAAATGCAATTTGTACTCGCACGCTAAAGCCAGCAACATACGAATAGTGGCGTATCTGACCACAGGTGAAAATGTTTCGGTAAAGTTTACACCGAACTGTTGGCTGCAGCCCTTTGCAACCAATCGGGACTTAAACCGCTGAACGCTGCCATCTGCATCTCGCTTTACGTTGTACACCCACTTACAACCGATAACTTTTTCTCCCACTGGAAGGTCAACTAACGACCATGTGTCATTGCGTATCAGAGCATCAAACTCCTTCTGCATCGAGTTTCGCCACTGCTTGGAATATTTACCGCTTAATGCTTCTTGTACGCTTTGTGGAATTTCTACTTCTTCTGCCTCCAATAAATTCACCATATGGCGCCTTTTACGTGGACGACCACGCTTACCGGTACGGATTATCATTGGCCTACCTCGACTTGTAGATTGCGCGGCACTGCTGGGTGGTATAATGCCACCAGCGCTGCTCTCAGGTGGTACGTCGTTGCTGTCGTCGTTCATGCCCTCAGCCACATTTTCGCGTCTTCCAGCCAACAAATCTCCAGCATCAAACGTTACTAAATCGCTCTCCGCGCCTTCTCCTTTTGCACGACCATACGCGCTCTCCATGAATATGACGTCTCTACTTACAACCACCTTTTTCGCTGCTACATCGTACAAACGATAAGCCTTTGAGGTGTTGGAGTAACCCACCATAATCATCTCCTTGCCCTTTGCTTTAAACTTTTTATGCTGCGTTTTGTCGATTGCCACCGCTAGGCAACCAAACACTTTCAAATGAGACACGCTCGGCTTCTTACCGGTCCATACTTCGTACGGCGTCTTATCCACAAGTGTTTTTGTTGCAGCTCGATTTCGGAGATATGCTGCAGTCGCCACTGCCTCCGCCCAAAAACACTCGTGTAGCTCACTATGTACAAGCATGCTTCTCGCCGACTCTACCAAAGTTCGATTAGCTCGTTCAGCTACACCATTCTGCTGAGGTGTGTGCGGAACTGTAAGTTGGCGTACAATACCATTTTCACGCAGCACATCTTCAAAGCCCTTGCTCAAATATTCGCGACCATTATCGCTTCGTAAAATTTTAATTTTTCGACCTGTTTGCTTCTCCGCCATTGTCTTAAATGCTTTGAATACCGACAACACTTCGTCTCTAGTTTTCAAAAAATATACAAAAGTATAGCGCGACATGTCATCAATAAATGTTACGAAATATTGTGACCCGCCAATCGATTTTGTTTTTATAGGACCGCATATGTCCGTGTGCACAACCTCTAGCAACACTCGCGCGCGATTTCGTGATACATGTGGAAACGGTTTAACACAAATTTTACTCTTTGCACACGTTATGCACTGTTCGTCTTTTTGTATTTCTTTAATATCAAGTCCATTTACTAGTCTTTTAATCGACATTTCTTTTAAAGTTTCAAAATTTAAGTGGCCGAACCGATTATGCCATACAATTCCGTCTTTATTCGCATTTTGTGCATAGAAACATTTATTCGTGCGATTTTTAAACATAAATAAACCGTGTTCTTCCTTCGCTCTCATAACACCCGCGCCGTTTGCACTTTTTATCACCGCATACTGTTTTTCAAAGCTAACCGTGAGACCATTGCTTGTCGCTTTACTTACGGACACGAAGTTGCTTTGCAATGCAGGTACGTGTAGTACATCGTTTAATGTAATCTCACAGTCACCACGAAGACGAATTTCACCTCGACCGCAAGCCTCTATGTAATTACTCCCCGCTAGCATGATCTTCTCTTTGTGCACTTCATACGTAGAGAACATAGAACGGTCGCAGCATAAGTGGGCTGTGGCCCCACTATCAATGCACCAAACATCACGCGCCAAGCTGAGTGCAGGTGTAGCGGCAAGAATGGAAAACGACGATTGCTGAACTCTCTTCGGCTCTCTGCACTTCGCGGCGAAATGACCTCTACGACCGCAATTGTAGCACTTGCCGTTCATACGTCTGTTGTTGTTGTTACTGCTACTGCTGCTGTTGTTGTTGTTAACGGAGCCCTTTTCCCCATGCGTGCGTGATTTATGTTGATTTTTATCTCACTTCAATAATATTTACACAACACAATTTTGATTTATTCTTTATTACGATCCATTCGCTTTTAACTCCGATTTACAACTGACTGCTTGAAATTAATTTTTGTCTTCTCTCATTCTATTGTCTTTTGGGTGAGTTACGAAAAGTGCAAGGTTAGTAAAATGTGTGACTGTGGGAATGGAATTCGAAATTTGAGGAGCAATGTGGAGGTTTCTGTGGAGTAAGCGGGAATTGTGTATTTATTTGGTGTAGTCTACAGGTATGTTAGTTGGCGGAGTTGGTTGGTTTGGTGGAGGTAACGTAACTCGTGCGACAAACGCCTGATGACTTTGATCACCTTCCAATTGCTCGCCCCTCTCACGTCGTCGTTCGCATTCCTCTAACAGCTTGACCCTGAGAGATTGCAAGGACGGCAAAGAATCACGCGTTTCGATGGCTATGACGAAGTTTTCGTAAGCTGCAGACAAACTCGACAGCAAGATGATGACCAGGAGCTCCTCTGGCACGTCAACTCCAATTTCTGACAATTTCTCCGTCACCTCGTAGAACTCGTTAATATGCTCCACCATGTTCTCACCTTCGTTTAGCCGCAAGTATAGGAGTTTTTTAAAAAGTGTAACCTTCCGCGCCGGTCCGGTTGGCTGGTAAATCTCTTTCAATTTCGCCCACGCCTTTGCCGATGTGTCGCAATGTTTGACGAAGTTGAGTTGCGATGGTTTTATGCACAGCATAATGCTCGCCAACGCTTTCTCATCTTTTGCGTCGAAAGCAGCAGACTCCGCCGGTGTCACTAAGTCACTTTTTAACTGCTTACCGCTGACTATGCTCCACAGCTCCGAATGTATCAGCACGCTTTTCATATGGACGGACCATGATGTATAATTTTTATCGTCTAACTTTTCGATAGCGTACAGCGCGGCGGAACTCATTTTATACGCGACAACGATCAATATTAAAACTGTTTTATTTTTTTCAAAGTCAATGTCGGCCTGGGCCCATAACCTGTTAGAAGGTTTTTGCAGAGCACGGTACTTTATTTGCGGAGTTCGAACACAGAAGAGAAAGTGAATTCATTTTTACATACTATTTATACAGTGTATGCTTATGTACTAAGTTGGTTGGAACACTGGAATATCAATGGGAAATATATTGAGTTGCCAACTCTTAACACGCCTTCTCAACGAAATGTATTTCAAATTACCAGAAAAAGTAAATCAATATAATGAAACATTAGTACAATCCCATTTCTCTAGAAAACTTACAATGTTTTAGCCTTTGCAAATTTTTCGTTAGGATATCGGATAACATTTCATTACTACAAACATAGTTTAATTCAATTTCATTATTCTTATACAAATTTCTAATATGGTGATATTTTATATCAATATGTTTGCTCTTGGCATGGTAAACTTGATTCTTAACTAAATGTTGAGCGCTTTGATTGTCGCTATTCAAAACCATAGGCGTCGTTTTGGGAAAACCAATTTCGTTCAGCAACTTGTTTATGTAGACTGCCTCTTTTGCTGCTGTTGAGAGAGCGACGTACTCCGCCTCGGTGCTGCTGAGCGCTACTAAATTTTGTTTTCGTGACTCCCACGAAAACACGCTGCCGGCTGCTACGAATGCACACCCAGTGTAGGACTTTCTGTCGATCGTATCGCCACCCCAGTCTGCGTCCACAAAACATTCAATCGGCTTACCCGTCTTCTGATAATGGAGCTTCAAATCAGCTGACCCTTTAAGGTAACGCAAAATATGCTTTGCGCCAGCCTCATGCTCGACGTGAGGGTCGGTGTTGCGTTGCGCAAGCTTGCTGACAGAGTGTAGAATGTCAGGGCGCGTTGATATTGCTAAGTACATAAGGGCACCGATAAGCGACTGGTACCTAGTAATGTCGACCGTTCTGCAGCTGTTATCGTCGCATCGTACTTGAAAGCCTGCGTCCAGTGGCGTCGCTACGCTCTTACACTCCTCCATGCCATACTGTTTTAGCAAATTGAAAATGTACTGCCGCTGACAGATAGTAATAGGTCCTGTAGCGCCTTCCCGACTGATCTCCATGCCAAGGAAGTACTTCAGCGGTCCTCCGTCGACAACGTCAAATGCGTTCGCGATTCTTGCTTTGAATTGTTCCAAGTCTTCAAGCTTTGAGCTGGCTAAAATAAGGTCATCAACATAAACGGCGATTATATTAAAATTACCTCCGTTATTGAGCGTATACACACACGGCTCGCTAACGCATGGCATGAAGCCCATGCCTCTCAGCACTTCATCCAGCTTGCCGTTCCACTCACGACCACTCTGCTTTAACCCATAAAGCGCCTTCTTAAGTTTCAGAACCCGATGTGGAAATCTGGTACTAATGAAATGCTCCGGCTGTTTCATATACACTGTGTCATGTAGCTCACTGTTCAAATACGCCGACGATACGTCCATTTGGTGCAAATGCAATTTGTACTCGCACGCTAAAGCCAGCAACATACGAATAGTGGCGTATCTGACCACAGGTGAAAATGTTTCGGTAAAGTTTACACCGAACTGTTGGCTGCAGCCCTTTGCAACCAATCGGGACTTAAACCGCTGAACGCTGCCATCTGCATCTCGCTTTACGTTGTACACCCACTTACAACCGATAACTTTTTCTCCCACTGGAAGGTCAACTAACGACCATGTGTCATTGCGTATCAGAGCATCAAACTCCTTCTGCATCGAGTTTCGCCACTGCTTGGAATATTTACCGCTTAATGCTTCTTGTACGCTTTGTGGAATTTCTACTTCTTCTGCCTCCAATAAATTCACCATATGGCGCCTTTTACGTGGACGACCACGCTTACCGGTACGGATTATCATTGGCCTACCTCGACTTGTAGATTGCGCGGCACTGCTGGGTGGTATAATGCCACCAGCGCTGCTCTCAGGTGGTACGTCGTTGCTGTCGTCGTTCATGCCCTCAGCCACATTTTCGCGTCTTCCAGCCAACAAATCTCCAGCATCAAACGTTACTAAATCGCTCTCCGCGCCTTCTCCTTTTGCACGACCATACGCGCTCTCCATGAATATGACGTCTCTACTTACAACCACCTTTTTCGCTGCTACATCGTACAAACGATAAGCCTTTGAGGTGTTGGAGTAACCCACCATAATCATCTCCTTGCCCTTTGCTTTAAACTTTTTATGCTGCGTTTTGTCGATTGCCACCGCTAGGCAACCAAACACTTTCAAATGAGACACGCTCGGCTTCTTACCGGTCCATACTTCGTACGGCGTCTTATCCACAAGTGTTTTTGTTGCAGCTCGATTTCGGAGATATGCTGCAGTCGCCACTGCCTCCGCCCAAAAACACTCGTGTAGCTCACTATGTACAAGCATGCTTCTCGCCGACTCTACCAAAGTTCGATTAGCTCGTTCAGCTACACCATTCTGCTGAGGTGTGTGCGGAACTGTAAGTTGGCGTACAATACCATTTTCACGCAGCACATCTTCAAAGCCCTTGCTCAAATATTCGCGACCATTATCGCTTCGTAAAATTTTAATTTTTCGACCTGTTTGCTTCTCCGCCATTGTCTTAAATGCTTTGAATACCGACAACACTTCGTCTCTAGTTTTCAAAAAATATACAAAAGTATAGCGCGACATGTCATCAATAAATGTTACGAAATATTGTGACCCGCCAATCGATTTTGTTTTTATAGGACCGCATATGTCCGTGTGCACAACCTCTAGCAACACTCGCGCGCGATTTCGTGATACATGTGGAAACGGTTTAACACAAATTTTACTCTTTGCACACGTTATGCACTGTTCGTCTTTTTGTATTTCTTTAATATCAAGTCCATTTACTAGTCTTTTAATCGACATTTCTTTTAAAGTTTCAAAATTTAAGTGGCCGAACCGATTATGCCATACAATTCCGTCTTTATTCGCATTTTGTGCATAGAAACATTTATTCGTGCGATTTTTAAACATAAATAAACCGTGTTCTTCCTTCGCTCTCATAACACCCGCGCCGTTTGCACTTTTTATCACCGCATACTGTTTTTCAAAGCTAACCGTGAGACCATTGCTTGTCGCTTTACTTACGGACACGAAGTTGCTTTGCAATGCAGGTACGTGTAGTACATCGTTTAATGTAATCTCACAGTCACCACGAAGACGAATTTCACCTCGACCGCAAGCCTCTATGTAATTACTCCCCGCTAGCATGATCTTCTCTTTGTGCACTTCATACGTAGAGAACATAGAACGGTCGCAGCATAAGTGGGCTGTGGCCCCACTATCAATGCACCAAACATCACGCGCCAAGCTGAGTGCAGGTGTAGCGGCAAGAATGGAAAACGACGATTGCTGAACTCTCTTCGGCTCTCTGCACTTCGCGGCGAAATGACCTCTACGACCGCAATTGTAGCACTTGCCGTTCATACGTCTGTTGTTGTTGTTACTGCTACTGCTGCTGTTGTTGTTGTTAACGGAGCCCTTTTCCCCATGCGTGCGTGATTTATGTTGATTTTTATCTCACTTCAATAATATTTACACAACACAATTTTGATTTATTCTTTATTACGATCCATTCGCTTTTAACTCCGATTTACAACTGACTGCTTGAAATTAATTTTTGTCTTCTCTCATTCTATTGTCTTTTGGGTGAGTTACGAAAAGTGCAAGGTTAGTAAAATGTGTGACTGTGGGAATGGAATTCGAAATTTGAGGAGCAATGTGGAGGTTTCTGTGGAGTAAGCGGGAATTGTGTATTTATTTGGTGTAGTCTACAGGTATGTTAGTTGGCGGAGTTGGTTGGTTTGGTGGAGGTAACGTAACTCCTCCCCCCCTTGACTGAAAATTCTCCTGGATTTTCTTTTTTTCTTCTTTAATTTTGAGAAGTATATATATTAATATTGCAGACAATAGAATGATTACAATTGATAAGCTTATAATTATTGGTGTTACAATTTTTTGGTTTGTTGTTTTGTAGTGTCTAATTTCTTTAATTTTTTCTATATTTTCCATTTCCTGGAAGATTATATCTTCGAAAGTTGGTGTTAGCGTTGCATTTTTGATGTCTATTTTTGATGGAATTACAAAGTTTTGCTTGAATTTTTTATTCATATTAGAAAAAGTTTCATCATTTATTAGAATTTTGCAATCGTAGAATGAGATTAGATAATTATTTTCTAATTCTATTTCTCTATCATCGCAATTACTTTTTACAGTGGTTTTCTCAATATTTCTTAATACTAATAGTCCTGGTTCTATTTCTATTATCTCTGGTTTAAGGTTTTTTATTTTATTGCAATTGTTTCTAAAAATACATATTTTACTTTTTTTCAGTTTATTTGTATTTAATTCGTAATTATAGTCGTAGGTAATGTTATTTATATATATTATTTCCTGTGGATTGAAGTTTAGTTGAGTATGGTTTTGTGTAGGGATTGGTATTAGTAGGGTTCGTTTTACGGCTATAACATTTAATGGTATTTTTATAATGAATATGATCTTATTGTGGTCAAGTTGAGCTGTAGCCAATATTACATTTTGCAGTTTGTAGAAGTCAATTTTGAACTCGTTTATTTCTTCTGGGGTTAATATATTACTGGCCATAGTGTTTAGTCTTGCTGACATAATGTTGTTCTGAATGTGTTCTATGTTATCTTCTATGATTTTTATTTTAAAAAGTATGTCTAGGTAAGTTAATTGGTTCATTGTTTCGTCGTTTTGTAGTTCAATATCTGAGAATTTGTTTATAATATTTTTTCTGTCTATTTCTATAGTTTGCTTAATGCTTTCAAATGTTTTATTAAAATGATTATTTATACGTACATTGTTATTTAGGTTATCGATTATATTGTGGGTGTTTTCGTCTAGAATGTGTAAATGTTCCTCAATTTCTGTTTTGTCTTCATCGTCCATTGTTCCTGTAATCCATTTCAGTCCTGTTCCTAGTCCGTTAAATAGTCCTCTTTTTTGTCTATTTGGGAGGATGCTGTGTATTTTGGATCTAACTCTATTTAGTTCGTTTTCTAGTAAAACTTTGTTTTGTATTGACCTTGTACTTTGTATATTTTCTTCTAAGGTTTGTATAATGCTTTCTATGTCTTCGACGTCAATTATGTGAATAATTTTGGTGTAGTTTTGGGTAATATGTGCATCGTCTAATTTTATTTCGGTGTAACCCTTGTCGCTGTTGATAGGTTCAATCGTTAGTGTTGACGTTATTGGCTTCGTTAGTAGGAGAATCGTCATCATCAGTGTTAACCAGTTGACCTGCAAATTTAGTTTTTCTTTTAATATTGCTTGTGTGGATATTGTCTAAATTTAATTTCTTGTATCTTGGTTCGTATTTATGCCTGAGTGCCTTGTAGTTTTTCACGTAGCCTTCGGCTTCTTCATTTGTGTAATCTTCACGATTCTGATTTAGTTTGTTTATGGTTTTACGTTTAGCTTCTTCTAAGCGACTTTTTATTGTTGAGTTTTCTATTTTTCCTTCAGCTATATCGATAGGCCTTTCTTTTGTTGTCGAATGAATGGATTTATTATAGTATTCAATACATTTGAACACTCTCTCTTTTGTTGACAGTGTGGAATTTTCTGTTTCTAACACTCTGAATTTTTCGGATAGTGTGCTATGGAGTCTTTCCACATCGGCGTTGCCGGTGTGATTGTTTGGCTTTGTAAAATGGACTTCGATCTCTTCTTCTCTTAAAAAGTCCTTCACGTTTACCGAATTAAATTCATTATCCGTAATAATGCGGGATGGTTTTGTCCTTGTTGACAGGAATTGTCTTAACTTTTCAACTATTGTGATACTGTTTCTATCCTCTAAATGATATGCAGTGGCAAATTTGGAAAATTTATCAATGAAAGTGATGAAGCTATGCTTCTTTATTGTGTAGACATCTAGGTGAATAGTTTCATGTGGGTGGTTTGGTGTTTCTGTAATTAGTAATTTTGCTCTAACGGGATTCCTATCATACTTGGCCCTACTACAAATGTCGCAGTTATTTATATATTTTTGTATTAGTAGTTTTAAATTTTTGAAATATATTAACTTTTTTAAACTTTCGTAATTTTCATTAATGCCTCCATGTCCAGATTCTTTTCTATGAAATTTTTCAATTTGTCTGAACGTTTCATTTTCATCTTTCATGTCTCTGGCATGGTGACTGCATTTGAGAAATTTTATTTTTGTTCCGTAAATGCTGATAAGTTTTAATTGTACTTTGTTGTACATATAATCTGAAAGTTCGCAATATATTCCTACTTTGCCAATTTTTATGTGTCGTCTAAAAATATCTGTCATGAAGTCAGAAGTAATGTCATCGGTGTTTATGTAAATTTTCATTTTGTTATTGATAATTTCTGTTTCCACGATTTTATTGTCAGTAATTATTATTTGTGTTTGAAATCTGTTGACTACTGTTTCCAATATGGGAAAGTGGTCATTCTGCTCTTCTCGTTGGGAGTGTGTTGTTGCGTCTGTGCTTATGTTGTCTTCGTCAATGTTTAATATTTCGCCTGATTCTGGGTTAACTCTGCTTAGAAAGTCGGCTATTATATTTTCTTTTCCTTTTATGTAGTAAGCGGAAGTGCTTTCTTTGATTATGTTTTGCTCAAGCATTTCTTTTATCTGTTTGTTAATTTCGGTTTCATGCACTTGAGGGTACCTATATATTTTCGAATATACAGGTTTATTTGTTTTGGTTACAATCTCATGTTGGATTTGGTGGGTGTGACTTAGTGCCTGCCCTTCTAAGAAAAATAGATCGCTATTGGATTCTATAATTTTTTCTGTTTCTTTCTTTTCCTCTTCATTCATATCATTTCTAATGAGTTTATTTGGAATTTCTTTTATTTCTTCTAATGCGTGAATATTTTCGTAACTGTAAGGGCAAGTGCCTATGAAATTGATTCGGTTTCCATTTATTTCTATATATTCTTGGTCTAGGTTGATAATTGCTCCTACCCTCTTTAGAATATTCTGTCCGATAAGTCCGCTAAAATTTTTATCTTTAAATGTCGTTATTTTCCATGCCATTAAGTTAGGGTCATGAAATTCTTTTGGCGTTTCTGTAATTATTTCGTATTCTGTTTGGCTTTGTCCATTTAAGGTATTGAGTTTTAATGGTTTGTTAAGTCTGCTCCTCTTATAGTTTGGTAAGGTGTCCTCATCTAATAGTGTCGTCGAAGACCCTGTATCGATTAGGCATTTAATTGTTTTATTCCCAATTGTTAATTCAACTATCGGTAAATTTCCTTGGGGGCTACCGATTGAAAATTTACTTCTTCTTGTGTTACATGGTCTATTTCCATTGGTTCGTGGTGATTTCCCCCATGTTGCCTGTATTGTCCACTGTTTTGTCGGATCTGTCCACTGTTTTGTCGATACTGTCCAATGTTTTGTCGATACTGTCCACTGTTTTGTGGGTACTGTCCAATGTTTTGTCGATACTGTCCACTGTTTTGTGGGTACTGTCCAATGTTTTGTCGATACTGTCCACTGTTTTGTGGGTACTGACCATTGTTTTGTCGATACTGTCCACTGTTTTGTGGGTACTGTCCACTGTTTTGTGGGTATTGGCCATTGTTTTGTTGGTACTGTGTGTTTTGTTGGTATTGTTCGATTTGGCTTTTTGGGTTCATGGTATAATTATTTTCGTATTTTTTCTTTTTTATTAATCCAGTTTCTTCTAGTGTATGGTATGCTTCTCTTATATTATTAATATTCCTACTATATACTATGGACGCTAAATGTGGAGGTATGTTATTTAGGAACGTTTTTAGGATCATTGATTCGTTTGTAGTTGGGGAAAATTCTGTAGGTTGATAATTATCTTGCTCGTATTTTGTGTTTAGTTTGTCTAAGATACTTTTTAGGTATTCATAATATTGACTTACATTATTTCTATTTTTTGCGTTTAGTGCTTTGAAGTACAGTTGATGATATGTTTCTCTCACTCCAAAATTTTTTATTAGTTCCTTTTTTATTTGTATCCATGTCGGTTTCGGTCCTAGTGTTCTGATTGTATGGAGGGCATTTCCCTGCAGCTTGTTGATTATACACCTCTGGAATACATATTCCTTCATCTGCGTGTTTTCGAATATCGGTAAGAAAATTTCCACTTCCCGTATAAAGGAGGTTAGGTCATAATCCTTTTCGCCTCTATATTCCTTAATTCTGCCTGCCTCTTTTAATAACTCCGAAACTGCTATCGGCGTGTTAGGAATTGCGTCCGTCCTTGGTTGCGGTGGGGTTGTTTGTATTGTTGGGTGTTGCGGTGGTGTTATTTGTGTTGGCTGTTGGTTCTCCATCGTTTGATATGGTGTTGCTTTTCTCTCTTTTTCCTTATTGGTTATTTTCGGCATATAATTTCTGTTTTGGTGGTTGTTGATTCCTTTTTTTTTTTTTTTTTTGTGTGTGTGTTTAAATATGAATATTATTATTTGTGTTTAGCGTTTTACACTTTGATGTGTGTTTTTTGTGGTTATTTATATTTATATTTATATATAAATATATTTATATTCAGCGTTTTGTTCTTCTCTACGTATCTTTGGATTCGTAGTTGTCCGACTGCGCCATTTATGTTGATTTTTATCTCACTTCAATAATATTTACACAACACAATTTTGATTTATTCTTTATTACGATCCATTCGCTTTTAACTCCGATTTACAACTGACTGCTTGAAATTAATTTTTGTCTTCTCTCATTCTATTGTCTTTTGGGTGAGTTACGAAAAGTGCAAGGTTAGTAAAATGTGTGACTGTGGGAATGGAATTCGAAATTTGAGGAGCAATGTGGAGGTTTCTGTGGAGTAAGCGGGAATTGTGTATTTATTTGGTGTAGTCTACAGGTATGTTAGTTGGCGGAGTTGGTTGGTTTGGTGGAGGTAACGTAACTCGTGCGACAAACGCCTGATGACTTTGATCACCTTCCAATTGCTCGCCCCTCTCACGTCGTCGTTCGCATTCCTCTAACAGCTTGACCCTGAGAGATTGCAAGGACGGCAAAGAATCACGCGTTTCGATGGCTATGACGAAGTTTTCGTAAGCTGCAGACAAACTCGACAGCAAGATGATGACCAGGAGCTCCTCTGGCACGTCAACTCCAATTTCTGACAATTTCTCCGTCACCTCGTAGAACTCGTTAATATGCTCCACCATGTTCTCACCTTCGTTTAGCCGCAAGTATAGGAGTTTTTTAAAAAGTGTAACCTTCCGCGCCGGTCCGGTTGGCTGGTAAATCTCTTTCAATTTCGCCCACGCCTTTGCCGATGTGTCGCAATGTTTGACGAAGTTGAGTTGCGATGGTTTTATGCACAGCATAATGCTCGCCAACGCTTTCTCATCTTTTGCGTCGAAAGCAGCAGACTCCGCCGGTGTCACTAAGTCACTTTTTAACTGCTTACCGCTGACTATGCTCCACAGCTCCGAATGTATCAGCACGCTTTTCATATGGACGGACCATGATGTATAATTTTTATCGTCTAACTTTTCGATAGCGTACAGCGCGGCGGAACTCATTTTATACGCGACAACGATCAATATTAAAACTGTTTTATTTTTTTCAAAGTCAATGTCGGCCTGGGCCCATAACCTGTTAGAAGGTTTTTGCAGAGCACGGTACTTTATTTGCGGAGTTCGAACACAGAAGAGAAAGTGAATTCATTTTTACATACTATTTATACAGTGTATGCTTATGTACTAAGTTGGTTGGAACACTGGAATATCAATGGGAAATATATTGAGTTGCCAACTCTTAACAATTAATTTATTATTTTTTATTTATTAAAACTACTTAACAACGTACAAATCTGTGATCAGAAGCAATAATCGCTGAAGTCCATAAGTATTATTTTATAGACGTTTGCCCTTTTTGACCCCAGATATCCACTTTGATGTTAAAATTTCGATTGGTTGTTTGATTAAATCTGAAACATTATGTGGTGTCTTTTGAACTGAAGAGTAGATTAAAATTTTATAAATATTATTTTTGAATAAAAAGTCAGAAATAAATGGAATGAAAGCATTGCTTCGTTTAAAATTAGTGTCCGACCGAATATTCGGTTTCGGCCGCAATAAGTGGTTTCGGTGGGACACTATTTGAAAGTTACGAATGAGCATTATTTTTTAGCAAATGTGAAAGCTTTGCTTTTCAGGGGACATCCCCGTTTTGTTGCATTGTGCAATAAAAATTTTCAGACGCACGAAAATATTTGGTTCAAAAGAAGAAGTCAAGCAGTCATGTTTTTTAGAAGCATTGAAGAAAAACATTGCTTTCAGAAGAATGAATTTTTATTTCTATATTCTTTACTTTATTTTGTTTCTCTTTTTATATGGTTTACTGGCAAATATCAGTAAATATTTTTTATTGTGTGACGAAAGTGATTGTGTTTTTGTTGCATAGTGCCATGATTTATCAAGTCAAGCGTTATCTATTGTATTGGCAGTAAAGCTTTGCCGATCGAATGTTTTACTTACAAAACTTCAAAAGTAAAACTATTTTACTTTTACAAGTGGTGCGAAGCTAAGCGGTGTTATTCAAGTTGTGATATTAAAACGCATACTGAAAGTGTATATATTTTTTAACTTTAACTTATGAACCTAATGATCCATTAATATTGAAATATTTGGTTATGTAGATGTGAAGTGAATTTTTTCAAATTTCCATTGTGCTCTCTAATTAATCTAACATACCTACTAGAATAATTTTACTAACGAATTTGTTTTCCTTTCCCAAAACATCGGCGCGCTATAGTAAATAATTCAGTTTTAATTCAGTTATAATTCGAAAATGAGCGAAAATTTTAGTGGCTGGGAACTGCTGTTGAAAACTATTGAAGAAAATATCAACAAACATTCCGATTTACCGGTAGTGCTCATACATTATCTGCTCACGAAGCGCTTCAAGTGGAATTGTTTGGGCATTGGTGAAGATGTGAGTAATGCGAAATTCTGCTTAACATAATAAAGATATCAGAATAGTTCATTCAATTTACGTTCGTATAGAAAACGCTTTCATCCGACGAAGAGGGTTGTGAATTGCTGCCCGATGGTTGGAATAGTCTGGAGTCCAAATATGCCTTGCGTTATATTTATGCCGGCCAGTTGTTCATACTGTACGGTTATTGCATCGAAGAGTTGATGATTTTGAACATATTTGACGTGAAGGCAACTAAGGCCTCCAATATTGGTCTTCATTTGGGCAAATGCGTGAAGCAAATCAAGGGATCCAAAATAACCGACATGATGCCGAATGTGGGGGAAATAGTTGATCGCTGTGCTAATGAATTAATAGTTCCAGTAAGTATTAGTATTCCTGGAAGTATTAGTTTTTCAGACGGAAATCTTCGCCATTCTGAAAGTAGCGGAATGGACAATCGGGAGGAAATGGTGCGGGAAACATATAGGAGTCTGTAGTGACAGTCAAGCTGCACTTAAGGCCCTGGAGAACGCGCGTGTTACCTCTAAGATTGTCCGAGAATGTAAGAAGAAGCTTAAATCAGTCGCGAGACGTAATAAGCTCCAACTTATCTGGGTTCCGGGACACTGCGGTGTTCTAGGTAACGAAACTGCCGATGAACTGAGTAACTGTGGATCAGGGTGCACACCCATGGGACCAGAACTAATAATCGGCACCAGTCTAGCAGGAACCCTGTACTGGATCAAGTCCTATGTCAACAACCTTCATAGAGAACGTTGGTCTAGCTTGGGAAGCTGTAAAACTGCCAAGTGTTGTGTGAAAAGCCCGAACAGGAAAGCATGGAATTTCCTCCAGAAGCTGAGAAGGAAAGACCTCCGACGAATGGTCGGGTTAATTACAGGACACAATCCATGGGGACGACATATGGCCAACATGGACATCATCGAAGATCCGACTTGCGTGTCTTGCCTGAAGGAGGTAGATAGTACAGGGCACTTTTTCTGTTCATGTCCTGACTTCTCTAGAACGAGATTGCGCACGCTGGATTCAAATGTTATGAGAATGCACGAAGTTCATTCTCTCGCCCTGTGTGATCTCCTGAGATTCATTAATGAGTCCAGGAAATATGCACAGGAGAACTCGTAACTCTCTCTCCCTTTCCACCCACTTTCTCTTTTTCTTTTCCCATTCCCATCTCCTCTTTCAACCTTTTTCCTGAGCCTTAAGTACCATGGGCTATAGAGCCTGAGTGCTTGAGGTAATGACCTCCCTTAGGTTATTTCCTCGGCTCCCCTTCACATCCATCCATCCAAGTATTAGAAAACCGAATTATACAATAATGGATTTTTCGATTTTTCCATTCAGTCATAACTAGTTGAGACGTTATAGTTAATAATGACTTCTGGATGTATAGGGTGTTTTTTTTAGAGGTATAGAACTTCGAATTGAAATAAAACACAAGAAAATCGTTTTAATGTCCATCAATTTGGCTTTATTGGAAGGATAATTTTATACCATTAATGTTTAAATATGATTTCGGGCATGTGGCCGCCGCGGCTGGCTCGAATAAAGCCAATTCTACAGGTCCAATTTTCAGTTGATAGACAAAGCTCCAATTGCTGTGCACAGTGGCGAATCGATTCAGTCGGGTCCTCTTCAACATTTTGCTCTACAGCGGCAATTGTTTCTTCGGTGCGCACTGTTCGACGTCTCTGCGGATGCGTATTATCACATAGAGTAAACGTAGTGCGAAAACGACCCATGGTTAACCGAATTAATTGCTCTGATGGACGATGTCGACCATAAAATGGACGGAGCTTGCGGTAAACTTCGCGAACTGAACCATTATTTTCGAATTAAATTTGCACGATTTGCAAGCGTTGTTCTTTTGTCAACCTGTTCATGATGAAATGGCAAACCAAACTGAACATAAATGACATTAGAGTTGCCAGATTTGACCACAAAATGCCAGTTTTTTTTCTATTCGAAAAACAAACCTCTAAAAAAACACCCTATATATATATATATAAATCAAGTACTTGATTAACTACTGCACAGTTACCTTAATTCGTTATGTTTTTTTTATGTATCGTACAATAGGTTATTCCAATATCACCAACTTCTGTTGTAGACAAAAAGCAGTAAGTCATTTGATTGTAAAAATTGTAGCGTTTAATTTGAGCTCCATAACAATGTGTGCTCAATTCACTGACTTTCTTGTTTCAGATCTTCAACTCATACACATTGGTTTAGTTCCAATTGCCCAGTTCTTCCATACGAGGAAAGACGAAACGCCCCACTTCCACCGTACAATCCATGGTTAGCCTCTTCTGATGTTATTCCGAGACCATTGCCCTGGCTGGATCCTCGAATCCGATTTTACCATGAAACAGCGTAAGTTGTCTAAATTTATGTCATGAAATTTTTAATCAATTTTTGCCCTTATCGCTTTTCCTGTAGCTCGACATTTAGGAGTATGCACCGAGGTGACCTGCTGAGATATCGTCCGTTCCATGTTCAAGTTATACCAAACTATGAACAATTTCCAAGGCACCAAACACTGGCTTCTCAAAATTTGGAAATATTTCAAGGTATATAAGAGTTAAATTTTTAGTATTACTCAAGCAAATTTCTTTATAAAATTCAATGAAATTTTCATCAACGAAAATCACCCTTTACAAGAAAACATTTGATGCCATAGTTTTTTTTATTTTTACTTTTATTAAAACTTTACAATTTTATTTGCGTTCATCATAATAATTAATTATACAAGAAATAAGAACGTATATATATATTAAAATGACATATGCATACGGATCTGTATGTGTGTGTAAAAGTAATTTGAGCATTCAGGGTATTCGTATTGAGCGGCTGTTCGCGGAGCCTGAACACACGCAGCCATGTTCCTGCGCCAATCAGTGCTGTGTCCACGAATCGGCGTACATGTGCTATATGTAGTGAAATTATGCTAGAATTCCTTTACGACTTAGCGGCTAACTTACGAGCTAACACATACATGCATATATTACTTTTACAACTACAATATTTTTATTGTTGCTCTCATATTTTTTGACTTGGTGTCGCAAAGAAAAGTGAGACTTTTTCTGAATGCATTTTTATTTTTTAAAAAACTACAAAAAGAAGTGGAATAAAATACAGAAAAGTTCAATATTTGGCCATTTAATATAGTTTAGAATGGAAAAAAATTTAGTACTTGGATTTTTCGCAGTCAGTGGGGGAATGAGAGAGCGAGAAGGGAAGACAAATTTAGAAACATTTGACCATTTTTAGATAAAGCCAAAATGTTCGAAAAATAAGGAAACGGTTTTAGATAGCAAGATGTAAATATTTAGTTGAATCTAATACATGAACCGTTCACATGTTAAATCGTTTAATTACAGTTTTTGAAAATTTCCAAAACATTTATGAAAACATTGAAAATTCAATTTGTCAAAATATTAAAAACATTTTCAATAATTTAATATTGAAAAGAAATATTTATAAATATTTTTAATATTGAAAATAAATATCAAAAATATTTTTAGTATGCAAATAAATATCAAAAATATTTTTAGTATTGTATTTAAAATAAATAATAAAAATATTGTTTTTAATATTAAAAATATTGTTTTTAATATTTAAAATAAATATTAAAAATATTGTTTTTAATATTTAAAATAAATATTAGAAGTATTTTTTAAATTTTATACTTCAATTTTAATTTTTTATTATTATTTTTATTTTTAATATTGAAAACAAATATTAACATATTTTAAATATTTAATATTAATATATTTTTAATATTCAAAATATTTATTAAAAGTATTTTAATACTTAAAATAAATATTACAAATATTTTATATAATAAAAATAGTTTTATATTTTCATTATTACATTGAAAAAAATATTTTAAATTTTGATTCAAAAATAAATAAACAAAAATTTGTTGTAATCTTGAAACAAATTGTTTGGTTTTAAAAACATTTTGTGCTTCTATAACTTTAAAAACTTTTGATTATTAAAATATATATTTATTATTTATTTCCAATATTAAAAATATTAGAATATTTTTTTATTAAAAACCGATAAAATAGACATTTTTAATAATTATTTTAAATATTATCAATAATAAAATTGGGAAAAAATATTTACAAAATATTTTAAATATTGAAAATAAATATTAAAAACATTTTATAAATTTTTTGAAAATAAATTTTATATTTGCTCAATATTCAATATATAAAAAAATTAGAAATATTTTACAAATATTTGTATATGTTTAATATTTATTAATTACAATTTTTAATAGCAATATTTTGTATTTATTTATGAAACATTTTTTTTAAGTAGATATTTATTTTCAATACAATAAAATATAAATATTTTTAAGATAATTTTTATTTTAAATGTATATATTTCTAAATATAAAATATATACAAATAAAATACAGTGGAGTCTGGATATAGTGAACTAATTATTGCAAGGACTGTTCACAGTATCGAGGTTGTTCACTATATCAAAGTTAACATTTTTGTTCAAAAACTCGTTTTATTTGCTCAAAATACACTTTTTGTTTTTTGCTTGAAAATTTGTTTCTATATTTAGAGGCTCGATGTCAAAATTTGGGTGTTCACTATATAGGGGGTTCACTATACCCAGACACAACTGTATATAAAAATATAAAATATATATATTTTTATACAAATATTTTTGATGTTTATTTTCAATATTAAAAATATAAAATTATTTGCATACTATAGAAAATATTTTTTAATAGGTATTAAATATAAATGTAATATTACTTAAAAAATTTTGAATTTTTATTTTTTTGATAATAAATATTAAAATGTTTTGTTTATTTAAATAATTTTGTTTTATTGACACATTTTTTCATTTACAATTTTTGATTAATATTTTCAATGTGATCTTAAAAAAATTTTGATATTCAAAATATATTGAAATATTAAAAATATTTTTGTTTATATGTTTAGTTTAAAATTTTGTACACTTAATATTTTTATACTTTTTCATATTTTAATTTTTTTCACATAGAAATGTTTTAATAAATAAACAAACATTTTTGGGAATTTTTTATGCTTTTGAAGTATACAATTTTAACAAAAAAAAATGTAAAACTGAAAATATTGAAGCAATAATTTTTAATATTAAAATATTTTGAATACCAAAGCATATTTTTAATATTTTTTTCAAGGAAAAACATTTTTAACCTTCTTTTTTATTAAGTATGGAAAATGTTTTTAACATTGGAAATATTTTTAATATATTGACAACACAAATCACTTCATTCAGTTTTGAAAGTGTTTTTTGTGTTCAAACAAATATTTACTTTTAATATTTACATTTAATATTTAAACAATGTAATTAATCGATTTGGCGCGTGAATGCCTCACACATGTCACTAATGTTCTAAATTCAAAATGTTATTTTCAGATGAACCACGCTTGCATTCCATGTTGAACAATAGATCACGAAATGGCGAACACAATTCCTAAAAATTTTGTTTCTATATTTAAGCAGAGCATTTAAAATTCTACAATAACTCAGTTGCATTTGAAGAAAAATGGCAAAAATTTCCTTTTCATTTGAAAATCGCTTGAAATTGAAATTTTCATGCCATTGTTATGGATTTTATATGAAATATTTCATTATTTCTCATATATGCTGATTGATGTATTTATCGAATAGTATATATCATATGTATGAAATACAAATATATATCAAATATGGACCACCATACCAGTCATCGTACTGACAAGTGTAGAGCAAAATTCAAACTGTATGCGCTGTACTTCGAAACACGGTCTATGTAATAATTAAAACTATGTCCTTTAAATAATGAACAATAAAAATCTATTGAAAGTTTTCCATGCAAGACGCCATGAACTGTAGACAGTCTGTTCAGTTTTCGCATAGAAACCGGACAGTATGCACAAACCTCGTGTTTTCATGTCGAAAATATGGTATTTCATAATGAAGAAACAAGCAAAAGATTTATTTGACTTATACTTACATAAAATACATAATATGCAAAACACTTAACTATGTAAAACATTGCTATATGTAGTTACTGATTGTTGGTAACTTCGTGTGCTGAGCTTGCAAGCTGCTACAAAACTCCGTGTCTCTGTGTTATACATTATAGAACTAGTAAAAATAGTGTTTATGTCAAGGTTACGAATTACTTTAACATTAATTCCAAACGTAAATTGCAACATTGTTGTTGTTGTTGCACTCAGTGTTGGCGTCAATCCCATTCGCCGATGTACATGGTGCGCGGTGTGGGCACGTAGCCGCGCGTCGGTAAGGGCACACGTCCATAGATGTGGTTGTAAGGCGATTCGACTATATCGGAATCTGAAATAGTAATGATTTGTATAAATAAAAATTGCACAAAAATTGTAGAAATATTAACAATTATGGAATGCAATGTAAATAAATATTTTGGTGCTAAAAATATGAAAGGGAATATTGAAAATGATTGGTACTGTCCAAGTCCGCATTGAACGGTTCGTACTTCATTGCATTACATGGATACATATCGTGCGATCTAGCTGTACATCTGTTCAAGTAGCTGTCTATATATCTATCTGTATATATTTAGTTAGAGTGGGTCTATGTTTCTAGTGAATAGCCTTAGTCAATCAAAATCTAAATCAGTTTAAGATCAACGGAATTCTTTATGGGACCAAATTTATACCTTTTCGGAGGCTGAAGTGGCTTTTCATAGCGATTGCATTTCATTTTCGAGTATTTGTTGGTTTTGAGTTAACCAACTCTTTGGATACTTTTTTCAGATGACGATGATTATTTGTTTTTAATGAAGCAACTTAATTAATTAAATCTTGAGTTTTTTTTTCAGTTGATTGGTTAGAAAAATAGTCAAAAGAAATCCATTATTTTTTCAATGCATGAAACCCATGCATTGAAAACCCCACTAAACAGTAATTTTTATCTCTCGTATTAAAAGATAAGATTGCACTATAAAAACTTCTCATATAGCTACGTGATTGCTTGATTGAGTTTTGATGACAGATGGACTGGTTCTGATACTTTGACATGGGAATCGTGTACTATGAGCTGCTCCCCTACGGCGAAATTTTTAATTAGGACCTGTACCGTCTTCAATTGGATCATTTAAAGGAAGCAATCGTTCAGAAATGGCCAGCTTTGGCCAATAGGAGAGTAGTTGTGTTCAATCAAGACATCGCTAGTCACACACATCGATAGTGAGTCGCCAGAAGTTACTGGAGCTTAGTTGGAAGATTCGTATGCATCCACCTTATAGTCTGGACCTGGCTCTAAGTGATCGCTACTTGTTTCTATCTACGGCAAACGATATTGCGGTGCATATTTGACCTAAATCAGATCATTATAACTATTCTATATGCATCCTATGTACTATATAATAATTTAAAAGCCGAATTTCTACAAGAAGAATGTATCTTTCTTTCTTCTTCCTTCATTTACATAAGACAAAGGATGTATTGACTTTTGCAATACAAATGCACATAGACACACAAAAGGACAACAAGTGACCATAGATGCCTGCCAAGTCTTCCAAATATTCAAATAAATTGTTCCATGTTCCAGTAAAGATATTAAAACCACATATTCTTAATTTGCAATGAAGAGCAAATTCTTATCCCAAAATAACAACAACAACAATAAAATTATGGTGTTAGCTAGCGTAAAGTTTTAAGCAATTCCGTAGATACAAATCATAGCTAACACTTTTCCCGCTAATACATAAATTAATAAAAAAAACCCAACACTGAACAGTATTTGAAACCTTAAAAGCGATATTTTGGGAAAATGCAAAATTATATTTACAGCAACAAATAATTTAAAATAATTTCCGAACACCTAGCAAATTGCTCCCGTTGCTGCTTAACCCATCAGTACATGGACGTGGTTTTTATTTTATACTAATTTTTAGGAATTTTTTGTTTTTGAATATTTGTTGAAATGAAAATTATTTTTGTGAATGCCAAACAGTGAAAATCAGTTGTTGAAAAGGCTAAACAAATATAACATCATCCTAACACCAATGGGCTAAAAAGTAGCGGTGAAGTTCCAAGCAACAGTCAACACCGAACGAAAACCCCATAAGAAATTGAACGAAAATTTTTGGCAAACCTAGAAGCCTTTAAAAAATCGAAACTGTCTTTAGTTGGTTCTCGATCGCTTTTCTCCGTTGGTCATTGTATGTGTACTGGTCGTGGTTGTTGTTGTTGTTGTTGTTGTTATGGTTGCAATTGTCGTCACGAGTATTGTTGTTCTTCATCTTCTTCTTTTTCTTCTTGCTATCGACTATCGTTTTCAATAATCGAGTATTTGAATTTTCTTCAAGCTGAGACTGCGCGGTTTGCGAGGCTTTAAATAACCGTAAATGGAATCCATGTCACTAATGTCAATGCGGCTGCTGGAACGGCCTCGTTCTTGTTGTTGTTGCAAATGATCGCTCTCAATGCGCAATGTCGGTATGTTGGCCTCAACTCTTGTTGGTGATATTTTTCTACCTTGTGTTTTTGTTGTTGTTGATAGTTTTGTTGCAGTTGCTAATTGTGTTCTGTTTGGCGTCACTTCGTTGTCATTAGAATTGTTGTTGTGGTTGTTGCTATTGTTATTGTTCGATTTATTACTGTTGTTGTCATTATTATTGTTTGTCTTAGTGCTATTGTTGTTGACATCTTTCTTGTTGTTGTCTCTGTTAATTTTGCAAAAATTTCTTAGCTGTCGCTTTTTGTCATTTCCCAGCGGCGTTGCATTGTTCAGATTTTGTTGTTTTTTTTGCGGTTCGTTGTTAAGTTTCTTGACGTTTGCGACGTCACTGTTGGCTTTTGTCACTTTGTTGTCATTGTTATGGCGTTCGTTTTTATTAGTGTTGTTGTTTTTGCTGCTTTTCTGGCTATTTTCCTTATTGCCAACAACAAATGCATTGCGTTTCTTGCCCCGCCAACATGGCGCCGGGAGGCTTGGTACTTGCGTCATTGTTGTTTTTGTTGCAGCGGCGGCTGTCATCGGATCGGGCAGATCGCAGTTGCTCACTTTGCGGCTGTGCTCTTGTTTGTTGTTCATTATTGATTGTTTTCGTTTAGTCAGCAATTCGAGTTTGTTGTTGTTGTTGTTGCTGCTGTTCTCGCACATCCGGTTGGCATCGCTGGACTTGCGTACGCGATCGTAAATGTTCGTGGTGGAGGGCGCTTTGCTGATGCGCCTGCGCCCGCCATACATGTACAGCGAGCCTTCCTCGGTCGGCTGCTCGAAGAAGCTTTCGATCGAGAGCGACTTGTGGCGCAGCAAACGCCCACCACCGCCACAATACGTGTCGTTGTCCGCGTCGACGTCGACGTTCGAGTTGCAGTTGTCGTTGCCGCATTGGCGTTTACTACTGTCGTGTTCGGTCGGGAACTGCGTCGGTGTTGGCGAGCGCAGCTGGCGTAGTCGCGTCTTTCTGTCCACATACTTGTGAGAGCGCTCCGCTGGTTGCAGCTGGCTGAGGCGGTAATAGTATGATGGGCTTGCAGCCGCGCTCGATCCCAAGGCATAGCCGTAGTCATTGTCGTGGTTGCTGAAGCCGCTGTCAGCGCCGCTACTGAGTCGTGGCTTGGGCGGTTGTAGCGTCTGTGTCGGTTTCGTTGTCGCCATCGGTCGGCCGTCCCTGTCCGCTGCCAACTGATGCCGCTTCGGCACTTGCTGCTGTCGCGTGCGTCGTGGCCGTTGTGGCACTTCTCTCTCAAAGTCGTCCAAATCAAAGTCAAACTCAAAGCTGTCGTCATTGTTACGTTGCTGTGCTTTCTGCTGTTGTTGTTGCGTCGGTTCTTGTCTGCTGTCGTAGTGCGCATAGTGGCTGTTGTCGTAGAGCGCATCGTCGCCGCAGCTGTTGCGTTGGTTCAGCACGGAAATGTCGCTCTCGCTGCACCACTTGACCACGCTCACGCCACCACCGTCGCCGCCAGCGCCATTGCGCTGCGGCAGACGTGTTGGCGGCGGCGGCAGTGCGAGCATATCAGTCGACAGCGCGCCGCTCAAGCGCTGATGCATCTGCAGCTGCTGCTGACTGAGACTGCGCGGCGGTCGCGCCGGCTGCACTGCGCCGAAGAGCGGCGCCAGCGTGTAGCAGCTCATGCAGTTGCAACTGCTGCTGTCAGGACCCACACGACTATCCGTGCCGCGTCGCCTTCTCGCCGCCAGACGAATGCGATGCGGCGAGACGGCCTGCTGCAGCTCGCGACTCACGTGACGTGTGTGTGCGCGTGCAGCACGCGTCACTGGCGGCAGTTGCTCGCGCTCAGTGTTGCCCTCTTCCAGCGCCACGCCAACGCTAGCTGCGCCAGCGGCAAAGTGTGGCGCTGGACAGGCGAAAACGTCCGCAACGCTGGACGGTGCCAGCTGCGGGCGGCGCATGCAGTTGCGGCCGTGGTGTCGGTGGTGGTGATGGCGGTGGTGATGGTGCTGCTGCTGCTGTTGGCGTTGTTGTAGCGGCGCGGTTGGCGGTTGCTGCAGCTGCAGATGTTGCAATTGCTGCAGCTGTAGCTGCGTCTGGAATTGTCGTTCACGGTCAGCGACATAGTTGCCGTTAATCGTATGTCCGAGTCCGTGTCCGTTCGTGCCATGGACTGCGTCCACCGGCAGCAGCGGCACGGTGGACAGCAGCGGCGTCAGTGATTGCGGTTGACTGAGTGCGTGGTGTTGGTGATGGTGGTCCATGAGAAAGTTGGTTGTCGCCGCCGTGGCGGACATTTGACTATAAATACCTATGCCGCTCTCGTAGCTGCGCGTCTGCCACATTTGGTGCTGCTGCTGCTGGTGATGGTGGTGGTGGTGGTGGGCCGCGGCGGCGGCCGCTGCTGCAGCCGGATGGTGATGGTGTACGGCGTGTGCGGCGGCGGCGGCCATCATCTGTTGCTGCTGAATGTGATGCGGATGCATGTGCGGCGGCGGTGGCGCATGCATGGCCGGATGCAATGACGGTGCTGATGAGATGTGAATCATCGAAGCCTTCTTTTGGGTAAGGGTGTTCAAGTTGCCGTTGTTGTTGCCGTTGCTGACGCCATTGGTGCTGACAATGCTGTTTGGATGGCTGTTGCCGCCGCCGTCTTTGTGATCCTTGGACGGTTTCGACGATTTGACAAAGTTGGGAACGCGTGCGCGCAAACCGCAATAGTACGGATCATCTGGAAGAGACAAAAGAGACGTGGCGAGAATGCGTCAAATGGTTACACATGGAACCTCATATCGTTTGTACTTACCATATTTTTTGTTGTCTTTGCCTTTGTCCGATTTGCCGCGTGACAATTTGATTCGCGTGTCCAATTCAATGTCGTCGTAGTCAGGCTGGGAGAATAAATAATATATGAAATTTTATAAAAGAAGAGCAACGAAACACTGTTAAGAACTGCCTATGTTGTAGCATAGTTCTAGGAGTCTTTTAAGGTGAGAACAATTAGTGGCGTGTCAAGCAGAAGCTATGTTGCTAACGTTTTGTGAGTTGCAAACAGAGTGAAAGGCAGAATAAAGTTTTCTTTGGGATCTAACTTTTAGTGATTTAAAAGGTGAAATCTTTAACCATTAGGCTTTGGTTAAGGTCGAGTAAGCCAACTGACAAAGTTTCATTCACCAGAAAATCTTGTTGTTTATTGGAGCTGTCAGTGCAAAACGGTACACAATTGACAGTTCATTGCAATCACTTCAACCGTATTAAAATAATAGCAGTTGTTGCGTTCAGTCTTGGTTCAGTGAAGCGACTCGTATCAAAGCATGAAATTGCAGTAAATATTTTAAAGAAAAAGCGGGCAGCATAACTGTTGATTGGTTACCCATTGATAGCCAGCAATTGACAGCTATAAGTATTAATACACTTGTCTGTGTTTGATTGACAGCGGTACGGAATACCAATGTTATTAGAAAGGCGACTAATCACTGAAGAAGGTGACTGAGGCAACTCAGTACCGACTAATGAGGTTATGTTTTTTTAGGAAAATAACCTAAAATTTTTATGAAATTTGATTTAAAAACGAATTTTAGAGAAGAGTTTATTTATAAAAAAATTATAATTTAGTAAACGTATCTGAAAACAGCAGTTTTTGACATTTGAATTGTAAAGGTCTCATATTAAGTTCTGTCCTAACATATAAAAGCATCTGAGTCTTTCTTGCCACAATCGTAACTGACAAGTTTCTTCATCGATCCCAGTTGTTAGAGGGAAGCTAACACTATCTTTATTGTTACTTGAATTGCGCCACGAACGCACGTTGCTCTCTCTAGCAACTTGCTAGCCAACCTGTACTCCCCAACCACTCCTTTAAGACCCAACCCGCGTCCCACTTCCCCTTCACTTACCTTCGGTATGATGTCATGTGCGTAGATGTTGTCGCGTGGCGGCAATTTCGGCGGCTTCTCGCTGCGTTTGTGCGCCAATTGTTGTGTCTGCAGCAGCAGTTGCTCACGCGTGGCGGCCACATGTCCGCCACTGTTGCCGTTGCTGCCGCCGTTCAGATGCATGTTGCCATTGGTGCCGTTTGACTGGGACTGCTGTTGCGATTGCGGTGGCTGATGGTGATGGCCGTTGCTGCCCGCACCGAAACCAGAGCTGCCCGAACTGCCGCCGCTGCCGTTGCCCGCCACGCTGTACGGATCCTCGTCGGGTATGGGTATTCTGGGGCGATTTTTGATGTCCACCATGGGGCGTTGCACTGTAATAACAATGTTATTGGTGTATTGTTGTTGGCAACAACAACGCGGGCATAAATCAATAATTGCAATTGCGGCCGACAAACGAAATAGAAACATTTCCACAAAATGCAAATGCAATTGGTCGCTGCTGTCGTTGGTGGCTACATTGTTATTATTGAATGGATTGCATAGCATCGTTGTTTGTGCGTGCTTAGCGCTGACAACTGCAAAGTGCGTTTTATTGCAACGTTAAGTTTTGGGTCTTTTTTGAATTATGAGCGCGCACTGCGCAGACAATGCGAATCGAATCGAAGCAACTCGAGGCGCACAATAGCGCGGCGCATCTTTGGAGTCGATGGCTGCGTGTGGCGAATGGTTAGTGGCCTTGTTTCAGTTCGCCTTCTGAGTGCACCAATGTGACACTTTGACATTTTGCAAAAAACACAATTTGCCTATGCAACAGTTTTGCTAAGATGGCAGCAGCGTTTGAAGCGGCTGCAGTCGAGCCGCTTCTATACGTTTTTCTACACAATCACAACCTTGAACTGGCTGCAGTGCACATTGCAACAACAAAACCAAAGACCTTATAACTACAAACTCGAATGAAAACAAAAACAAAAATACAAAAATTACGCGCAGAACTCGCAACAAAACAAGGCAGCAGCAATAACCATTCGCCATGAATCTGCAGGCGGAATGCATGTAACACCAATACAACAACAACAGCAACAACAATAGAGCAAAGACCAAATCGCTACTCACCGAGTGGCAATTTACTTTTCAGCATATCCATCGCAACCACGTTCACAATGAGCACCCATATGGGGCACTCCAAAATGTCAGACTCCGACTTGACAAAGGCCACTGCCGACAGGCACTGCGTCTCCAAGCGTCGTCGATCGGGATAAGCGCGGCGCAGCTCACGATTGACATTCGATTGAAATTTCTTCATATCGAACAACTGTGTGCAATGAGAGTTGTAAGACGTTTTAAATATTTGTAAAAATATTTTATACAAATTTTAATGTATTCTTTTATATTAAATACCTTGACTATTTTTTCGCTTTCGAGCGCTTGATTTGGCAATTTCAATATATCGGCACCGATGGATGTCTCCTCGTTTGCATTGCTCGCTGTGCTCTTCACATAGACATTGCTTTTTGCATAGCGACGAATCAGTATGTTGCCGGCGTCGTCCATTTTGATTTTCACACCCTACAAATGAAATAATTCAATCGTTAGTTAATTGCTCTTAATTTATACAAATTGGGAAAAAATAAAAAAATTTTATTGAAAAGTATTTCATTAACTTGATCCAAAAGTCTTTGTCGATAGATGCCCTGAAGTTATGCAACGGTGGTCTGAAAAGTTTACGATCTGAATATGAAAATGGCAGCACTCGTCAACAAAAGTTGGGGAATCTCTTTGCAACTCTTTTGAAAGGTGTTCGGAAATATTTAAGTAATTTTGGATGCACAATTATTTCAGACATTATTTGACAATGGTTTGAGACAGTCGATGTTAGTGTTTTTGTGTAAATGAAAAAAAAACGAGTATAAAGAAGATATACATGATTTTTCATCATGAGCCGAAAAAGTAAATAAAGAAAAAAAAAAATCAATTAAAATTTGAATTTTGATGAAACTTTATTATCAAAATAATATTTGGTTGGTGCCATTAGTAATGGAATATGACATTATTAAATGACCGCCACGAGTAGCCTGGCACACCTCGATTCGTTTTAGGTAATTTTCGATGACTTTTTTACATAAAGCAGGCTGTAAGGCGCCAAGAACTGCACGTATTTTGTCCCTCAAATGCTTCAGAGTCTGCAGTTTGTCTGCATAGACTTGGTCCTTCGCGTATCCCCAAAGAAAAAAGTCTAAAGGGTTCAGATCGCACGATCTTGACGGCCAATTGGCATCACCAAAACGCGAAATTATGCATTCATTGAACCTGGTTTGCAATTCTGTCATGTTCGGTCGTGTTGTGTGGCATGTAGCGCCGTCCTGTTAAAACCACATCTTCTCCACATCTATATCTTCGATCGCTGGCCATCATATGTTACGTTCATAATGTTCGGTCTGTCCTTCATCATTTTCGAAGAAATATGGCCCTATGACACCACCGGACCATAATGCACACCAAACAGTGACTCTAGGTGGATGCATTGGGCGCTCGACAACCAAGTGTAGATTTTCTGAGCCCCACACACGACAATTTTGACTATTAACGTAACCGCCGAGATGAAAGTGTGCTTCATCGCTGAAGAAATTTTTGTGCGAAAAATGGGGATTTTCGGACTGTTTTTCAAGCACCCATTCGGCGTAGTTACGACGCATTCTGTGATCACCCGGCTCCAATTTCTGCACCAACTGAACTTTGTATGGATGAAGATGCAAATCCAAATGCAAAATACGATGTCCAATTGTTGTGAACGCCGGGCAAGCGATAAATTCGGGTCATCTTCAATACTGTAGAATATTTGTTTTTGAAAGGCAAATTAAAAAAGAGTTGGAAGCTCTGTACAGGGTGTTTGCAGCATCATTTACGACCGGGAAAACTTGGGCAGCTGATTTTAACTTGGAAGACTTTGAACGTTCACCTTCAGCCATCAAGATCACCAAATTTCGCAGGACAATCGTCAAATTAAAGTGAGATTCATAGTAAAGGCTACGAACATGTACAAAGAATGTGTTGATCACATATCAAACCAAGATTTAGTCATGAGAAAACTGTCCGCGTGTTGCTCATTTTTGGGAGGGGAGCTTCCGTAAAACTTGCCACCCAAAATGTTTGTAATAAGCAGATATTTGTGAAAGGTTTGAACACCCAAAACCTCTCTGGTGTGTGCCACTGAGTGCTACGTTTCCTCACTTTGTACCAAAAACGTGTTCGAATAAAAACCTTCAATGCTCTGGTAGCCACTGTAGCTCAGCTGGCTAGTGCGTTGGGCCGCGAGTCAAATGCGACGCTCGAACCCAGGTTCAATACTCCGTTGCTGCTAACACCGAAAAAAAGAAAAACAGCAATTTTTCATTCGGCGGCTGTCCTCTCAGCAGGAAATGGCAAACCTCTGAGACTAAAATTGCCTATGAAAAACTCCCAACTCGCCATTCGGAATCGGCATAAAACTCTAGGTCCCTTCCAACCTTGTAAAAAATTCGCACACACAATACGGATGGTTACAGGTAGCTAGGCCTTAGTCTGGAATCGGGCTGTCGTGCCAGTCAAGAAGAAGAATGCTCTGTGAGCGCAATTACAGCGCAATAAATCAGAGCTGGGAGAAGTGAGTAAGTGTGAGAAAAATAAGAATAAGGCCATAGCCGAATAAGGAAGGGCAAAGTGCACATCGGCCAATTTTTATTTTTATATTTTTTGTAATATTAGTTATAATATAAATAATAATTTCTCATAGTTTTAGTTCATAATAATTAATTCGTGATCTGCCAGAATTAATAAAATAATTAAAAAGAAAAACTAATAACTTTCGAACCATTCATTCGATTTGAATGGGATGGTGACTCATCATAGATATCACTTAAAAGCATTACTATAAAAATCAGTGGAACTCAAAAGTGAATATAACCGCCAAAGGTTTTTCATTGTTTGTCAAAATTTTCTTTATCAAGTTTGAATGGGATGGCGACTCATTAGAGATATCAATTAGAAGCATTATCACAAAAAGCGGTGGAACTCAAAAGCGAATATAACCGCCAAATATTTTTCATTGATTTTTAAAAATTTTTTTATCAAGTTAAAATTTTGGCACAATCAAAAAAATTAAAAAAAAATATCCCTATCTAGTTTTTTATAATATATAAGTAGTATATTTTTCAAACTTTTTTCCCCTGTGTGATACACAAACTAAAACGTGATTTTTAAACACGATTTTTAATTTATTTTTTTGGTTATGTTTGCCTTACAGCCTCCAAACTGCTTCTATGACTTCTGTTTTAGTTTAGTTAGTTTAGTTTAAGTTTGTTAGGTTAGTTTTTCTGACTATGTTTACTTTTGAGTTATTTCCAGATTTTGAAAAAAAAATCTTTTGTATCATGGTTAGGTTAATTTTTCCAGAATACCGTCCAAATATAATTTTAGGTTATTAATTTTATGTTGGTTTGATATAGATTACAACATTTGAATAATGTTTAAGTGAAGGTTTTGGAAGTAATTATGTATGACTTTAATGAGTGACCTGATGAACTGTGTTAACCCTTTCGGTACTTCTTTTTTGTTTTTAACTTTAAAAATAATTATTTTCCATTTTATTACTGTTTAAGCCTACATAATGAATAATCAAAAGTAATTTTCTTAAAATATTAAATAAAATTTCGAAGAAATCTTTATGTGCAATACCCGCATGTTTACATAAGCTGACACAAGTCGCATGCATATTCGCGCTAGAATTTTCAAGCAGTGCTGCTTCAAAGTGGGCAGAAATTTTCAATGCCCTCAGGACAGCATATTTTGTGCAATTTTCTTTGTCCATATTTGACAAGTTTTTTGTCTCAAGTTTCTAGTTTCTAGCTGCCTCTATGCTGGCGATTGATTCTCTGCACGTGTGCCAAATTCATGTGACATTTAAGTATTTCGCATTGAACAATACAGCAGCGTGGCGGCGCTCGAGCAGACAAACAAGTGTTCACTGACTAATGGGCGTTGCTTGTATTGCCGACTCAATGCGTGCTTACAGCGCCACAGGGCCAGGTGACAACCACCAGCCAGCCACTGTCAGTTTTGATTTACTATTTGGAATTTTATACATAAAAAATGTCATATTTTTTTGTTTTCGTGGGAGGTTAAAAATGCGTAAGTATTCGATTTGAGCTTTGAGTTGGCTTGTTCAGCGCGGCATTTGTGTTGGAATCATTTGTCACTGCTGCCACATGAACAATGTGATTTATCTCTGCATCAAATCAAACACTACCAAGGAATTTGTTGTTGTTTTAATTGATTATACAGCTGCATGCAATTGAGTTTTTAAGTTCATAAGCGTCAATAATTCCAGTTAGAACATTTTTATGTTTGTTTGTTATAAGAGAGATTTATGGTTTGCATTTGTCAGGTGTAATTAGAAGTGTGTTGCTTACTTAATTTTAGTGAGGTTGAAGTTCTGTCTAGTTTCCAAAATTAAAAAAAAATTCTAAATAGTTGTAAGACGTCATTTTTTTCTTACCTGCCCAATATGACGTTTGAACTCTTCGGTCTTTTGATCACGCATTGGATTATCGAAGCCACACAAGCCGATACTGAAAAATAAAGTAAAAAATTGGATATTAAGTTTTGATGCAAAAATAATGCAGCTTATGAAAACTAAGGCTAATTGAAGTTTAGTTACATGACAATAATTTTAATTAATTTGCATAAATTAATCCTTGCCGACAATGTTTAAATCGGTCATACTAAAACTCAAATTAATTTGTAACAAATTAATTATTTTCAATGTAACGAGTTACTCAACAATTAAAGTAAGGTTTAGTTAGAATTTTATTTGAGTTAAGTTAATGAAACCCCATTGAAAAGTCAACTACACCGAATTAGTTGAATTGTTGAGTTGAATTGTTGAGTTGAATTGTTGAGTTGAATTGTTGTTGTTGAATGTTGAGGGTTGAATTAACTCAATTCAATCTAACTTAAATCAAGTTCTAACTAAACTTGAAATTAAGTTTATTTTATTATGACTAAACTAATATCTTAACTAACTTATGACTTAGCTAAGCAAGATTTAAGTAAGTTATTTTTTAAACGCGATCTAACAAAACTTGACTTAAACTCACTGAATTTCAATCAACTGAACTGAACTCAACTCACTTCAAATCAACTCAACTTTACTCAAGTCAATACTCAATTAAGTGAGATCCCTGATAAAACCGAATTGAATTTTACCTTGCAAACTGTGGTTAAGTAAACCCAATCCAACAAATCATAATTTTACTTTACTCCACTGTACTTAATTGAAATGAACTCACCTCAACTCAAGGCAACCCAACTTTAATGCAATTCAATGTCAACCAACTTCATATCAACTCAACCCAACTTTAACTCAACTCAATCAAACTCTAACTCAACACAACCCATCTCATCTAACAACTAAACTAAACGCAACTCAAATATACTCAACTCAATTCAACCAAACTCAATTAAACTAAGCTCAGCTCAACTCAGCTAACTGAACTCTACTGAACTGATCTGAAATCAACTCAACTCAACTTATCTCAACTCAATAAAATTTCGATTAAATTTAATTCAACTCAACTTTAACTAAACTCAATCCAACTGTAATTTGACTCCCTTCAAGTTAACTTAACCCAACCAAACTTCAATTCAACCAAATTTTTACTGAACCCAGCTTAACTTTAACATAACTCAACTCAACTGAACTCAACTAGACTCAACTCAACTCAACTAGACTCAACTCAACAAGACTCAACTCAACAAAACTCAACTCAACAAAACTCAACTCAACTAGACTCAACTCAGCTAAACTCAACTCAACAAAACTCAACTCAACAAAACTCAACTCAACTCAACTCAACTCAACTCAACTCAACTCAACAAAACTCAACTCAACTCAACTCAACTCAACTCAACTCAACTCAACTCAACTCAACTCAACTCAACTAGACTCAACTCAACAAAGCTCAACTCAACAAAACTCAACTCAACCCAACTCAACTCAACTCAACTCAACTCAACTCAATTTAACTCAACTCAATTAACCCAACTCAGTTCAATGAAGCCAACTTTAACTAAATTTAACTTCAACTTCATTCAACTTTATTTCAACTCCAATTCCAATTTGACTTAATACAGGTTTAGATTTCAGTGAATTTCAAAGTCGAATCAACTCAATTATTTTGAATTTTCATTTCAATTATTAACCAGCAGTATCCATAATAAGACTAAATTCTACTAAATAAACTCAACTGAACTCTGTTCAGCTTAACCCAACTTAACTCAATTCAACAAATCTTAATTTTACTAACTCTAACTAAACTACAACTTACTCATTTTAATGAGTCCTACTCAATTTCACTTAATGGAAAGACATATAAATCCATTCCTTCTTTATTCTAATTACCACCCAATCAAATTCAGTAAAAAATCTAATGGAATTAAAAATATCTATACATATTTGGAACATTCTTTATTTTATTAACACTCACACAAAAGCACTCAAGCAAAGCACTTCTTTATTCCTGATGAAATTACTTCAACTTATACCTCATATGTTATTTTTACTTGATTAGTTTTTGTTTTATCGATGATGGAAGTAGAAATTTCGAAATTTTTTCATGGGTCATAATTCCATGAACAGGGACTGTCATACCCTATATTCTTTATTATAATCCCCACTTAATCAAAAGCACTCAATATTCAGCAAAAATAGAATTAAGGCTCAATATATCTGCAAATATTCACTCAGTTATATTGAACTAAACTGCAGGCTTCATTGTGATTAATGACAACTAATTCAATTGATATCGATTGTAGAACCAACTCAACTGAAAGCCATCAATTTTGTGTACTTAAAATTTGTACGCAAAGTAAATCAACAGCAACAAAAATCAATTTTATGTTTCTAAATGAAATAAAAAAAATTTTAACAAATTTGGCACACTTCTATGACTCATTCAACGTTATGCTTCTGAGTCGAAATGCAATGTGCAACAATTTGTTATACACTTAGCGGTACATGCAGCAATCAGCAAGAACAACAACAACAATAACAACTAATCGAATTATATGCAACAATGTAACTGTGTGTCGAATAGTGCGACAACATTTGCACATTTACCGTTTGCGAAACACCCAACTTGCGCCAACCCGACCACTGTCAGTCAGTCAATTAATGAGAAAAACAGTAACACCAACAACAACAGCAGTAAAACAAACAAAACACTGTAAATTGCCATAAGTTGCACTTGGCGGCGCCACATTCAACACTTAATGAACACAAAACGTTTGACAAAAACAATCAAACCGCAATGCACAAACCAGTGCACAAGCAGAATTGGCCAACAAGTAAAAGAAGTAAAAATTGGGAAAATGCGCGCAGATCATTAGAAGCATAAAAGGCGGCCGCCAACGAAATTTACATTCATGCGGCAAATGACTGGACAAAGCAGTTGAAAAGTGCATAAAAGGTGTGAATGATTAATGCAGCATTCCTGAACATTTGACCGCATTCGAATTTGAATAAAATTTGTTGTTTGTGTTGTTTTTGTACAACACACTTGGATGGCTGATGCATGTGGCAATGGCGGCAAATGCTGGCGGACACAGCCGGCACGACACAACATTTCGGCAATATTCGCAGAGCAAATCGGGCCAATCAGATATCGAAAGTGCGCTGGCGTATGCGGTGCAGTGGTGCGGTGTGGTTTGGTTTGGTGAACGTGCGCGCGTTTGCACAGCGCGTGGCTGCGGGTGGGTGCGAATTTATTGCACGCTTCAGTGCATTAATTACAACTTGTTCTCGCAAAGTATGTGTGCTGCAATTGACTGCCTTCGTATGTACAGTGTTCACTTGGCGCACAATTTATTGATGTTAAGTTATTAAATGATAAAAAAATATTGTTAATTTCAATACAATGTTGTGGTGATTGGAACGTGCAAGTGTTGGCACTGAATGTGGCTGAATTTGGCGGTGAAGTTGGCGGTTTGGCTGCAGTGGAATTGCCACTGGGACATAGGGGCGTATGAGTAATGTGCGCTAAGGCAAATAAAGATTTGTGAAATATATTTTTTTAGTTACTTTTTTAAGAATTCCTACATAGAAGGGGTGAAAATAATTTTATAAAAATATTTATAAATATGTATGTTTCACAAAAAATATCTTTATTCAATTAAAGTTTTATTTAGTCAATTATTTTATTAGCTGCCACAAAATTTTATTTTAAAATAGTTAATAGTTTTTAAGCAGAAACTAAGGTTGCTAGTACTTTTTTAACCCAAAAGTGCTTTTTTCTCTCAAAAAAAGTGCTTCTACATCTTACAATGAAAGACTTTGTTTTATTTATAAAAAGAATAGAAAAAGTAAAAATTTCAAACCGACTTTTTACCGACTTATGATTAAACACATCTCTTTTAGTTATTTTCATCTAAATTCTTGTGCTATTTGTATGCTTACAAAATTTGCTTTGAAACCATGAAATTGAGTGTTTAAGAATAGTATTCCATCACAGTAATACAAACAGCAACAACAATAAAAAAACAAATTAAATAACCATGTCAGCAGAATACAGTCAACAAATGATGTTTTAAGGTCGAAAATTACCTTTAAGTGTGAAGCACCCATAAACCTCAAAAACCACAACAAAAGGAGACGCAAACTTATTTGCAAAGTTATAAACATAGAAGTAGAAGAGACAAGGTGTGGCAGCTAATAGTGTGGAATGATAGCAGAACACAAGAACAGTGAAAATGTTGGCAGAAAATATGAAAAATCATTCAATATGAAAAGTGAAAATTGCAAATTGTTTTGATGAAATTTGTGCTAAATTCAAAATTATTCTCTCAAGTTTGTTGAAGTAGAAAAAGTTATTCGTTGTAGCATGTTAACCCATTTGTATTCATTCCGTTGGGGAGAAATTTCTAAGCATTAACAAAGAACAAGAACACATTGAATTTTTTAAGTGCGTTTTGAATTGTTATGAACCCAGAGATATGAATTGTCAGTCAACCGGATGATAGATGCGAAAGTAATCTGCAGTGAGCCGCTGATGCAGTACGATCTGAGCTAGAAACCGTTGGGCGCAACGATAATTGAATGTTCTCAGTTTGTTTCTTAAGCAAATATATCGCGTTTGTTGAGATTTGACTGCAGTATGTCAAACTCAACGGGAGTAAACACAATCAGAACTGGGATTAGAAGAATTAGGAAGCATTTTATAATATTTGGCAACTTTTATTTATTTAAATTACACTGCACAACACAAAAAACCATAACAAGGTTCTGACAACGGATTCTGGTAGACGGGGCAAAAAAAAAATATACGTGTATTGGCGTTTTGAAAGTTCTGCTTTTTTTTGGGGGGGTCAAAGTTGTCCCCTTTGTGCTCATTCTTATGGTGAATCGGCATACGAAAACCATGTAAGCTCACATTTTAGGTATATAATGTGTTCAGCAATTTCATGTAAAATACTACGAAGAATATTTTTGTGGAATATTTTAACCCTTTAGCTCCTATTTTTATGGGTCAATTTGACCCTTCTTTTCTAAAATGCCAAAAATGTCCTGTAAAACAGGACTTTTTAAGGACAAAATGTACCACGAAAATATTTGCCATAAAATTCTACTGTAGGTCTCTGAATACATCAAAGCTCAGAAATTAACTTGAACGCCTGAATTAAGCCAAAACTGAAAATGTGTTTAAGTGTTTATTTCGTATTTAATCAAAATTGGTACTACAACCTAAAATTCAGATGTAAACTTTCAAAACGCCGATACACGCATATATTTTTTTTGCCCCCTCTACCAGAATCCGTTGTCAGAACCTTGTTATTTAAAAAAGTTTGATTTTGTTGTGCAGTGTTATTGATGCTCAAAACGATTTGATTGATTTTTTCCATACAAATTTTCTCCCTTTCGCACAGAACTTAAAACTGACGAAAGTTTCAATCTTTCAATCTTTAATTTAAAGTTGAGTCAAAGATGAGTAAAAAAAGTATTACGGATTTTTATTAGACGTACTAGAGGTCTAGTGGGCGTATACTTTTCTCAAGTAATATTTGTGGACTTTTACAGAACGAAATGTGTATGTTAAGCCACTTTAATTCAGTTTGTTTAAATTAAATCCATAAAAGTTAACGTGGTATAGTGCAAAAAATCAAATGTTTTCTCTGATTTTGTTTGCCAAGAAACACTCAGGCGATGGCGCTATACATGCCCGAACATTGGGTTGTTTCTAGATAGACAGATAGATTAAAGGGAACAGAAAGTTGCAGGAGGAACTTATGAACAACGAATACAAAAGAACAATGAGCTGTATTGGCTTTTTAAAGATATGGAGGTGGCACAACGAATTAATATTCAACGGCTACCTGGCTTGACCATGTCTACCTTAAGGACATTAAAGCTCTGGCGAAAAAAGTGTTCAAGGCGGTAATTGGAGGTCGACTTCGACGAAGGAGATCGTGTCTCCGATGGAAGAACTAATTTGAGGACGTTCTATCATCTCTTGGTGTGACCAATTGTAGAAGACGTGCGCGGCAGGTTGTAACCCGGTACCGGTTTGTTATGGCCAGTCAAGTAAGTACTTATAAGTCCCTTTTACATGCAACCACTTAATCTCACTTTTCGTAATTACGCCTTGTTGCCAGCTTAAAGGTGTGTTAGTGTTTAACCTGATGTTGCTAGAACAACACTAAAACTAATTTCTCAAACCAAAAGCCAACACGTTATGCTTCACTACTGTCGTCTGCAGCTGTCGCGTCGAGCCGAGCAATGTGTTGAAAGCAACAATTTTTCCAAGTAGTTAACCTATGTTTAAACGTTAGTTAGTAAACTTTAAATGTTTTATTTTCAACATGAAATTGTTGTTGCAGCAGTGATTTATTGGTCAGACAGTGTAGCTGCTTTGACTGTAGCAGCAACTCGCAAGTTGCAAGTGGCAAATGGCCAACGATGGCACCGCAGCATTGAAATGTGTGTCAAAGTTTCGCTACGTTCTTAGACATGTGTGGATGTGCTTCTTTGTCTATTTGTCTGACTGTCTGCCTGTACATATGTACGAGTGTGCATGAAATTTGTTGCAAATGATTGCGTTCAAGGTTGTTGGCCACTTTGACTTCTATGTCTTCATGCGCTTCGGTGTATCTATTACAACGTTCTTGACTTCGCGCATCGCAGACACAGTGAGCTGTTCGAGACGCTGCTGTGGCTGCTCCAGCACATCTAACAAAACACTTACGGAGCAACTTGCAGTGGCGCCCAGCCGCTGCTGAATTGCATCGGTGTGTGGCATTTAAACGCATCGTTAAATTCGAAAACAACAACGTCTTCGACTTCGGTGTTGGCCGACGTTGTTGTTATCAGTTTCCTACGCATCGCGCACCCATCATTGCCATCGTCAGCGCAGCAACGGTGCCATCAGCGGCCCCATCAACATGTTCTTCTCATAATTAATTTGTTAATGAAATGCGCATTTTCGACTGTTATTAGTGTTCGAATTCGAGAATTTTTTTGTTGTTGTCTACACTATGGGCGCACCAGTTCGGCTGTTAGATGGAATGCTTTGCAATGTGTGGTGGCAAAGGCAAACGAGCGATGTTTTTTTTTATGGCCATGCAAATTTAATTTTACCATAAAATGTGGCATTTTATGGCATACATTGGTCTAAAAATTATCTGATAAATTTTAAGGCACTAAATTTTAGTGTGTGCGCGTGTTTGTTTATGTAAATGTTTACTTCATTAAAAAGCTGGCCAAGTTATTTAGCAGGTTTTGAAAGTACTAAAAGTTTACTAGATTGAAACATGAATTTATGTTATTTTTAGAATTTATATTTATTCGTGAATCTTTAATTCAACTTTTACTTATTACAACAACAAGTGAACAAGTGTCTGCTGGCGCGCTAAAAACAAGTTGCAACAAAGGAATTGTGCAGATAACTGCGCGAAACCGCAAAACTGCAACAACAACAACAACAATGGCGAATTGCAATCTTACAATAACAATAATAACAACAAGAAGAAGTAGAACTTGCACAGCAGCAACCGCAACAGACACAACAACAACAACAACAAACAAAACACGCCGAAAAATGCTAAACGAGAACGTCAACGAAGCGTAAACAGCGACAGGCATAAGGCTGCAAATGAAAACGCTTTGCCTCAAATTACTACAACAACAACAATAAAAAAACAAACTAAAAAATTAAAAACAATAACAACAACAAAAATTACAACAGCAACAGAAAAAGAGCAGCACCGACTTAAAGCGTTTCTAGCTGCAGTCCAGCAGCAAAACACAGCAACAACAACAATTGTGAACTGCGCCGTTGTTGTGGAGCTCCGTTTGGCCTGAGTGGAGCTGGTGGACTGGTAAGCGTGGATTGGGTTGCAAGGTCGTCCAGTGTTAAATGGGCGCGCGCGTGCAGTCCACGGTTGCTACGACTGCAGTAACAAAAACAACAACAACCAGGCTGGTAATAGTAATAATCAGCATAATGGCAACAGTCAGAACGGCAGCCGCAGTTGTGGTCATAAGCAGAACAACAGTGGCAAAAGCAAACAGCCGCAAAGCAGCGGCGGACAGCCACAATTGCACCAGTCAGTCAGTCAGCCGGCCAGCCAGTCAGTGAAAAAGCGCCAACTAACAGTAAGGTGGAGGGGCGTAATAACCAGTCGCGCGACTGACAACCAAAGTGCTTAACCCTCAAGTGCTCAAAGCTAAGCAATTTTGTTAAATTTGTTAATTATCGAATTCGAATCAGTCTGTAATTAAAATTTCGATACTTTGAGGCACCCGATGGACTCGATCCGTGTTTTTGAAAGAAAGATTTTATGCTTACGCCAACGAGATTTCAGATGGATGATCTTAAAAAAGTCAAACCTAATCGTTTACTGATATCAAAATATGCCAGAATCCAGCTTCGAAAAGTCGAAAGCTTTTGGAATACAAACTGCAGCATGAGTGACCTTTGATCCTGAGTGAGTACCTTTTAAGATACACTCGTCATTTCAACGTTAATTAGCCATTCGAATGCTAAAGCCAGTAAGTAGCGTGTAGCGTGCAGCAAAGTGACCAGTCTTGGAAAAGTTGAAACTTGTTTTGCCACGCCTAAATGCATTTTATGGCATTTTGTTCAGCTATTTTCATGCGTTTGAAACCGAAAACAGGGTTTTGCATATTAAAATCATATAAAATTAACAAAAAAATCAAAATAATATATTTAAGTAAATATTTTTTGTTTGTCTGTTTGTTGTTGTGCTATTTTCAGCTGCCACATCTGAGCTATGAATATCGTGAATATTTAATTTGCGTTTAAATTTGTTTTGCACGTCTTTATTAAATGAGGTTAGATACGAAGAATTTGATTTGAAATGGCACGAAATGAATCGCAACCAAATTGCGTCATTTTTAAAGCACAGTTTGACTGCTGATGAAAAGTGGATCACTTACGACCATTTTAAGCAGAAACCCTCGAATGGCGGTGCGTTGTCGGCAATGGTGGGCAAGCCAGGATTGACGGTCAGAAAGGTGTTGCTGGGTATTCGGTAGAATTGTCAGGGAATCATCTGCTGCCCTAAGGTCGAAGTCTCAATTGGAACCTATACTGTCAAAAATGGGACCATCTGAAGGAAGAAATCGTCCAGAAGCGGCAAGCTTTCATCAATAGGCGAGGAAATGTGTTCCATTAGGACAATGTCAGGCCACACACACTTCGATAGTGACTCGTCAGAAGTTTCGGGAGCTTGGTTGGGGGGTTCTTATGTATTTACCGTATACAAAGGTTGGACCTGGCACCAAGTGATTATCACCTGTTCTTGGCGTTCTTGAATGATTCAATTGATTGATGATTGAAAAATTGCCTCAAAAGATACTTGTACAACTCAGCTTTTTGCCAATAAGGCCGAGGTTTCTATAAGAGATTTGCCTTTAAAATAGCTAAAGTCATTGAACAAAACGATGCATATTTGATCTAAATTGGATCAAAACTAATACCTATATTTTTTCACTACAATTTAAATGTTTCGCAATTCATTAAAATTCTATATATCCCAGAGCTCTAGATATATAGTTTTTAAATTTACTTTAAATTTGTAAATAAAATTAAATAAAATAAAATAAAATAAAATAAAATGAAATGAAATAAAATAAAATAAAATAAAGTAAAATAAAATAAAATAAAATAAAATAAAATAAAATAAAATAAAATAAGATAAAATAAAATAAAATAAAATAAAATAAAATAAAATAAAATAAAATTAAATTAAATAAAATTAAATAAAATAAAATAAAATAAAATAAAATAAAATAAAATAAAATAAAATAAACTTCAATTCAATTCAATTCAATTCAATTCAATTCAATTCAATTCAATTCAATTCAATTCAATTCAATTCAATTCAATTCAATTCAATTCAATTCAATAAAATAAAATAAAATAAAATAAAACAAAATAAAATAAAATAAAATAAAATAAAATAAAATAAAATAAAATAAAATAAAATAAAATAAAATAAAATAAAATAAAATAAAATAAAATAAAATAAAATAAAATAAAATAAAATAAAATAAAATAAAATAAAATAAAATAAAATGAAATAAAATAAAAATAACAAAATAACAAAATAAATAAAATAATATAATTTAGTTAATAAATATATGGTGAATATATATGTATATATATAAATAAAAATATAAATAAATGACTGAAATAAATAAATAAATCAATTAATGAATTAGTTTATTAATAAATATAAAATAAATTCTTAATTAAATAATAAATACATAAATGAATGGACAAATAAGTGAAATAAATATATATCATATATATATATAAAACATGTAAGTAATAAATACAAAAAAAAAATTAAATACAAAACTAAATCACCAACTAAATAATAAATAAATAACAAAATAAATAAAATAAATTTAATAAAATAAATAAATAAATCAAAAATAAATAAAACTAAGAAACAAGATTACAAAATCATAAATACCGCTTGAAAAAATTTTTTCGCCCGTATTATAATTTCAGCTAAAAAATATTCTTTCTTTAACAGTTTTTTGAAGTTTTTTTTTGGTTGTGGCAACTAAATTTCGGAAATCAAAAATGATTTTTAATTGCTGTCTTTGAATGCATGACAGCAATGCGAACCGGCAACACGAATACAAACATATGAAAAGCCAAATTTCCGGTTGCTGGAGGTGTGAAGAAGGTCGCAGCGATAAACAGAAATGGGCACTCAAGCGGACAAGTGAGTAGTAGCCGTGAATGAAGTAGCAAAAAAATAAACACAACAAAAATGAAAAATAAAAAACAAAAAATATATGCAATACTTGAATTAAATTTGGCAACAAATGCTTTAATTTTGAACATTTCAAAAGGCAAAACTTCAATTAACAAAAAAACCAATATTAAAAATAAACAAAAAATATATATATGCAATACTTGTATTAAATTTGGCAACGAATGCTTCAGTTTTGAATATTTCAAATGGCAAAACTTCAATTGATTTACCCAACTTTGATTTTCCTCTCAGTTTCTGCAGAAAATTACAAAACTATTTCATAGGTTCAATGGATCAGCGATGCTGCAATTTAAATAAAAACCAGCTCCAGTACCTTAACTACACGTCACGTGCATGTTGTGTCACCATAAATTATGACATACAATATTCAACAACAAAATTGCATTAGTTGCTTTTCTGAATTGGCGGGCGCTTGCATTGCTGAACCTTGACGAGCCTTAAAAATGGGCGCCAACACTGTCACATTGCCACTTTTTGTTATTTATTTTTCACTTATCATTGCAGCGCCACAGTCACACAGTCGCACAGTCACTGTGGCGTCCAGTTTTCGCCATTAGTTAAAGTTTAGCTGTTGTTGGTGCAGTTGTTGGTCGCTTTTGGCGGTGATTTATGATTTGCACAAATCAAACAGCAACGCCCACGGCCACGTTGTGGACGTAAATTGCGTAAAAGACAGCAACGGCAGCAGCCTCACTGACAAGTCAAAGTTTTCAAGTTGCCAATGGTGTTGTTGTTTTTGACTGGCAAACTCAAACAATTATGGCTGGTCGATATGAAAATGTCATTTATTGATTTCAATAATTTTGACAGGCGCCAGCGGCGTGATTTGCTTGCATTGTTAATCGATTGTGGCCACCAAGTCCAAAAATATCGAATATAGTTTGTATTTGGGCAGTGAAGGAAAACAAAAACAAATAATAGACACATTTTTTAAGGTCTTTCTAATAAATTTGCATAGATAAAAAGACAACAAAATTTAGGAAAATATACTTTTGTGTGGGGTTTTTTCAAAGAGTCTATGTGAAACAATAAAACGTGTGAGTCAGAAAAAAACTCTTTGTTATTGACAAACATTTTTTTTAAATTGTAAATTTTTGTTAATTCAGAAAACAAAATACATTTTCTCTAACAAAAGATTGTTAAATTTTTCTATACGATTTAAAAAATTGTATACTTTTTTGAACTCAAACTAACGAATACATATTTCTCTAACAAAAGATTGATACATTTTTCTTTCAATTTTCTGTCAAACTAAAAACTATTGAAATTGTTTTGTTTTTTCAAAGAATTGTATATATTTTCTTTAACAAAAGATAGAATGTATCCATTTGTCTATAAATTTGCTATCCAATTTCAAAATGTAAATTTTGTTAATTGAAAGAATTGAATACATTTTCTCTAACATTTGCCTATAAATTTTTTAGCCAATTTTAAAATTGTAAATTTTTTATTAATTCAAAGAATTGCATTTTTCTCTAACAAAAGATTACGTTTTTCTATAATTGAAATTTTTGTTAAAGAATTTATTGATTATTGCTTCCTTATTAAACTTTTTAATATAAACCAAAACGAAAGACTCAAGCAACGAACCACATTCTTTAATAGATCGTCATACATATAAATGCAAATTAATGCTTTATTTTTTCTAATCTTCAAGCTTATGCAAGCGGCCGAAGGAAATCGGCCATGATTGACGGCGCGCTGACTAAACACGACTCGAAAATGCGCCTTGTCAGATTTTTGCGGTGTGCGGTCTGTGCATAAATTAATGCAAACCCAACACAGCGATGCTGCAGCGTTACGTGCCAAGTAAAATGGTGACTAAAAATAAATAAAATGCTTACACAAATCAGCAAATACATAAATAAATGAGCGCACGCAAACGTCAGCCTACGTCAGTGAAGACGACAAGCCAATGTCTAAGAAATGCCTGAGCGTTGAGACGTAGCTGGGCTAACAACAACAACAATAACAACAAGAGCACCACAACAAGCACCACACATGTTGCTTGGCAGGGAGCACAACTTGGCAGCTACTTTAATTAATTAAATCACTTTAAAGGTGCAAAGGGTTGGTGCATGCGTAGGCTCTGAGTCGAACTGAACAGAGACCACTGGCCGCCTAGAAGACACACAGACACGCACACATACAGACACACAATCATTGGTGATGTCAGTAGCATCAAAATATAAGAGATAATAAAATAATTGAATAAATATATAGAATGTCATATATAAGCAGAAATTATTTCAGTAATGCATATGAAAAATTTGTACCCAAGTTGAGCATGAAATAAAAAGCAATTTGGAATTTTAATTTGTTTTTCAAATTTTACCAAAAGACATTTTTACAATCAAACAGCTTCAATTAATAAACACACTTTAGAATTTTTTAATTTTAGAATTTCTTTCAAAATAAATTTAAGCATGAAAAAATGTATTTGTCTCAACTCTTTATTTGATGCTGCATCTGTTGACTCCTGTCTGCTGTTGTCATTTGCTTAATTTGCATTACGCATATTGGCACTTTGGCGTTGTTTTTTTTGTGTAATGTTGCATGCGTCACTAATTAAATTACATGTTGCAGTTGCAGTTGCGATTGCGTGTGTGTAATGATCTGTTGTCTGTCTGTCCGCAGGCGAATGCGGTGTCATCAACAGGCGGTGCAGGCGCTTAACATTAATTGCAATAAATAAGAACCGCATACGACCAGATCAATAGTAGAAGTCATTGGTTTAGGTTGAATGCTTGAATGCTAAAATCGTTAACTCTTAAACGCTCAAATGGGTTTGATGCTCAAATTGGAACAGTAACAGTTTTGATGGAAAAATTGTCACAAGTTGTTTATAAAAGAGTCAAAATTGACAGCACAGATAAAACAATGCAGAAATATAACAATTCGAATGTCATTGCCACGTTTTATAGGAGTAGTGAAATTGTAATATGAGGTCAGTCTTCTTGTGGACTAAACAAGTGCAGCAGAATTTGAATGAATTATATATTATTTCGCTTCTTCAAGAGATCAAACTGAGTTGATCTGGAAAATGACTAATAGGTAGCCATATGGTAGAGATTTCTCACAGGGTTTTCAATGCAGCAGAAGTTTAACTTTCAGATATACAGTGCGTTTAAAAAAATAGGTGTTGGCCATATCTTTTTCACCGTCGAAGTTTTAATATCAGTTCATCTTTTATATTAAAACACCGTTTTCGCGTGTGTTTCTGTTTTCTTAGTTGGGTACAAGTTTTCGCGGAAATATCAAGAATTAAAAATGAGTGACTGAGAAGTAGTGTTTTTGGTAAATGGTCTAAAAATGAATCCTCCACAAGTCACAAAATACACAAAAACATCAGTTTCATTTGTGAGGAAGTGGGTCAGTCGATTCAGAGAGTTCGGAAATGGTGACGAAAGAAAGAGAACCACTCAGAACAAAGCGGATAAGGCGATAGTTTGGATGTTTGACTACACTCCAACTCTTAGCCTGAAGCAAGCGAAAGCAACATTGTCCCAGAAGAGAGTCGAAGTTTCAACGGCCACTATCCGATGCAGGCTTCTCAAATCGAGCAAATTTATGAAGATAGAAGTACCATGTCGAAATCACTATTGGGTAAAAACATGTGGAAAATCGTCTGAAATAGCATAGAGAAAATTTGGAGTGGAAACACTGAATTGGCCATCTCAAAGTCCAGATGCAAACCCAATCGAAAATGTTTGGTCCTTAATGAAGCCAAAGCTTAGAGGAAAAAGAATATCAACAACAAAACAGCTCATTTTGGCATTAAAACGGATTTCGAGAGGGGTTTCTTTGGAGTACACTCAAAAATAAGCCAAAATTGTAAGAAAAGATGCCAAGCTATTACTGACAATAACGGAGACTGGACAAAGTTTTGATAATAATGCGAAAAAGATATTTACACATAAAATTTCAGAAAATATATATGATTCATTACTATACTTTTTTTGTGAGTTTTATTAGCAACACTTAATTTTGAAACGCACTGTATCACTGTTGCTTTATCAAAAGTTTGAATTGGTTTGCTTTAGAAAGCAACCAATGAGGTTCTCTACAATAAACGTAAAGGAATTCACAGTGGGAATATTTTGACGACAATGTAACATGCAGACTTTTCAACCTAACCCAACCTCATCTCCTACAGAGAAGAAACACAATTTCAATCAATAACATTGCAGATTCTTTATTGGATATACATAGAGATATCTTTCAGTTCATTAGAGAAAGAAGCTTAATATACATTTATATGAATAACTAATGAAATGGAAGACTTCAAATTAAAGAGAAGACGTTGTCAGTGGACAATGTTGCTACAAAACTAGTCAAAGTTCTTGATAAAAAAGAATAAAATAAAGCTGCCAGAAACAGTTCACAGTGATCTACTGTACTTTAAGGTGGGTCGAAAAAAAAAATTTTTTGTTGTCACCACCTAAAAATAAAATTCAGAGTGTTTAATGACTATTTGGAAAATATTGCGATTCTGAGGTAAGCCAATTGTGAGCGGGTTTGCTTCAAAAATACCTCTAATTATTATGTTTTTTGGGTGTAACTTTTTTGTTGTTGGACATTTTCGAATAATTTTTTGCAATCCAAGAACTCCTGAAGGTTTATCTAACCAAAAAAAATTATTCGAAAATGTCCAACAACAAAAAAGTTACACCCAAAAAACATAATAATTAGAGGTATTTTTGAAGCAAAACCGCTCACAATTGGCTTACCTCAGAATCGCAATATTTTCCAAATAGTCATTAAACACTCTGAATTTTATTTTTAGGTGGTGACAACAAAAAATTTTTTTTTTTCGACCCACCTTACTGTACTTATGTACATTAAATTAAACATTCAAGCGATTTGTCTGGAGATCACGAAACCTACTAAAAAGATGGAATAGTTTGTTATGGTCAACATTTGATTATAAACCCAAGCAAACTGTCTAGAAACCCAAGTAAATAGCCTATAGAGAAAGTAACCAACCAATAAGAAGGAAAAGATTGTAGTGATCTATATTTGATGGGAAATCCAAGCAAACTGTCTGGAGATCAAGTAACCAGGTAGAAGATCAGGTAGAATAGTTTATTGTATTTTCCATAAAACTAGAAACTCAAGCAAATCTATTTGAGATCAAGTAGACAACCAATAAGATGGAATAGATTGTAGTGATCTATATTTGATGGAGATCCCAGCAAACTGTCTGAAGATCAAGTAACCAATTAGTAAGATAACTATTTTCCATTGGACTAGAACCTCAAGTAAATTAATTGGAGATCAAGTAGCCAACCAATAAGATGGAATAGATTGTAGTGATCTTTATTTGATGAAAATCCAAGCAAACTGTCTGAAGATCAAGTAACCAATTAGTAAGATAACTATTTTCCGTTGGACTAGAAACTCAAGCAAATTTACTGAAGATAAAGTAACCAACCAATAAGAAGGAATCGATTGTAGTGATTTATATTTGATGAAAATCCAAGCAAATTCTATGGATATCAACTAACCACCCAATAAGATGGAATAGTTTGTAATGATTTATATTTGATTAGAAACTTAAGCAATCTGTTTGTAGATCAAGTAATTAAATAGTCAATAAGATGTTTGGATTAGTCTGAACTAGGAGATGTCTTGTTTCTAAAATATTTTTGATAAAAATGGTCGCCTCAATAAACATGATAAGCCTCGATAGCTCAGCGGGTAGCGCGCTGGCTACTCATACCGAGCGCCCCAGGTTCGATTTCTGGCTTGGGCTAGAAAAAACAGTCATTTACTTCTATCGCTATCCACATGAAGGGAATGAGAATTACAAGAATTGCACAAGTGCGCTCTTGGCACGCAATGGCAAAACCTCTAAGTGTGAAAGAAAAAACTGCCAATCGCCATTCGGATTCAGCGTTAAACTGTAGGTCTTCTCCCTCCCTTTCCCCATCCGTTTGAAATATGTGTTGTATCACATGTTGGAAAAAACAGTGCATACAGATTTCAAACGGGTGGTATTTGTGGTATCACAACGGGCCCATAAGCCTAAGTGTGTCTCATACAGAGGCAGCCACTTTACCAACCAACCAAACATGATGAGCAAAGCCCATAAAAGACGTAAGTCTTCGCTTAACTTAACCCTTTCCGACATGAAAATAACAGCCCGCTGTATGAATTGTATGGGCTGTAGTCCAATATATTGGACATTGTAAGTGAAAGGGTTAAACACAAGTGCACAAATTTCTTTTTACAACTGTAGAGAAACATCCTATACGAATATTTCGAACTTTTTTAAACCCAAAACTGGACATAAGACTATCCAACAAACCAAACCAAAACTAACCAAATCTATAGTTTCAAATACTTATAACAAAAAAAAAATATTAAAAAAAAGTCCATATAAACTTTCGTAAGTGTTGGGCAGAGGTGTGCATGTTGTCTTGACAAATTTAAATATTTCTTTGTTCGCGTGGGTGGCTGCTGCTGTCACTTATGCAAATCTGTGCACACATTTCTCGGCTTGGGTTTTCTATTTCAAGTGTTGGCACAGCCAATCGAAAAGGGCATTGCGTGCCAGCGGCTGCATTAAATGCTAATCAACTAAATAACGAACGCAAATGTACTGGCACTGCGACAACACGACACAACTTGTGGGCCGGCGTGCATGTGCACATCTGATAAAAGCAGCAATGGGCACAGTGCTTCCGGTGGTTGAAAAGGATACTTTTTAGAGCTATTTGGTTTTTTTGTTCACTGTTGCGATTATAATGAGTCAAGTGTTTGCCTTCATGCAACTATGTACGAGTAATGTCAACTGCTGAAGGCGACTGTGCTTAATTGATGATTGCTTCTGGGAAGGGAAATTGTAATTATTTTGGTTAAATTCAAATTTTAGTTATTTTTTTATTCATCAAAAATAACAAAAATTGATTGAAAAGCAATGAAATGACAAAACCAAAAAAGGTTTGATTTGCACATAAAAGTGCTGCTGCAATGTTACTGCAAAAGGTGAAAAATTCACCTGCCACAAACACGCGCAGCCGGCAGTGTCTTCTTGGTGTCTGTCCCTTCATGGCTGTCGGCGGCGTGCAACACAGCCGACCGCATCAAACAGTAGCCGCAATCACATTGTTGGCAATTGTGGCCATATCAAAGTTGCGACCAAGCGAAAGCGTGCAAGAAAAAACCGGCGCCCAAAGACAGGTTAACATTATCAACAAAGCCAAACGATGCTGACCTCGCCGCGGCGTGACTTTCGCTTTTTTGTTGGCGATGTTCGGTTCGAAGATGCGCCGGCGTGCATATGCAAAGCGGCATTTATGGATTTCGCTGCGGTCTGGACGTCTTATCGCGCTTTGTTTTGCATGGCGTTTCGCTGATTGTGATTTCGGCAGCAGCCGACAGGCGCAGACAGCTGAATTCTGCCACAAATGAAATAGAAAACGGAAAATGGGTAAGTCAGTCAGTTGGTGGCGGCTGAGTGGCAGCAGCCTTGTGGATGCGCTGTCGTCGCTGTGACTTGGTGACATTTTGCGCGACATGGCCGTCGAACGTGCTCTGCATGTGTTGTGGCACTTTGTGTGGCAGTGTGGCATTTGCGACATGCGGCCCGCGAGTGCTTTTGTCATTGTTGCTGGCGGTGGCACAAAGCGCACCGCCGAACATTGGTAAATGTTACACAAGTGTTGTTCTTAATTGAAATCTTTGTGTACTGGGTTCGGCCTTCGTGAGCTGCAGCGTCTTCAACTGCCTCGATTTGCGGTTTGCGCTTCTTCTTAGTGTTGTTGCTGCTACGAAAAAGCGTCTTCGCCTCTTTGTCGTTCTCGATTTGGTTTATTTTGCCAAACTAAAAAGTGCTGCAGCTTTCGCTTTGTTGTTGCTCATTTGTGCTGCTTGTAGACTTCATAAAATTTTGTTAGCTTTTTTCAATTTTCTTGTTTTGCTTTGTATTGGGTATGAAATTACAAACTAAAAAATTGTGTGAATTTTTTGTTTTTGGGTTATTGTGTTTTTGTCGTGTTGATGTTTTTAAATGGGTTCAGTTGCAGTTGCAGCAGCTGTTGTCGATTTTTGCATGACTTGCGTTAACAAGTTTGTTGCCCAAGTCTTTTGATTTTGTCTATTTTTCTGTGTTTCACTTTTGACAACGTGTGCAAACGTTTAGTGCATCGTTGTAAATTTTTAAATTGCAACTCATTGTAGTTAATTTCAATATAAACAAACACGATTGGGGTAATAAATTTGTTTGTTCAGTGTGAGTGGTGTGTGAATAGTTGTTGTTGGAATACTAAATCGCAACAAAAGGATGAGGCAAGCAAATAAATTGTTGTGCAAAAAAGTTGAGCACTTAAATTTTGTAAACTGAGGTTGAGAAAAGGGATTAAAGGTTTTGCTTGATGGAAAATAAAAATAGAGGACTTTTTGGATTTTTGTGAAAAGTTTTAACAAACATCATAAGTTTGTAGTGAATTTGTAATTTTGTAATTTTAATTCAAAATAAATATTCAAAAACTCATTAATAGTTATAAATAAAAGTAACGTTTTTTACTTTGAAATGAGAAACAAAATTACAAAAACAGTTTTTTGGTTATGATTTTTCCGAAATTGTAAGTTTTGCTCAAAAATTAATTTTTTAATTTTTGTAAAGATTTTAATTTTATTTTTATTAAAAAAAACTAAAAACTTTTTTCTAAAGGATTTTGTAAAAAGTTGTAATATTGTTTGCTTTTCAGAAGTTCGAATTGGTCATTTTAATTTAATAAAAATTATTTAAAATTGGAAACTGAAAATTAAAAATACTTTTTTTTATTTTTGTAAAAAGTAATATTTTTTTCTCTTTGCAAGTTCCAAATTGTAATTTTAACTTACAAAAAAAATGTCTGAATTGTTGTTCTGAAATATTTTTTATGTTGTTAAATTTGTAGAAAAAATATGATGTGATCCAAAGAAAACATTTTATTTTTATTAAAACAAAAATATAAATTTTTTTTTTAATATTTAAAATTTTTTTTTAATGATTTTTTTTAAGCATTTTATAAAAAGTTGTAATATTTTTGGTTTCCGGAAAATTTGTTTTTAATAATTTCAAATTGATTATTGATTTATATAAAATACTTTGTGTTACATTTCAGTGAAAAATGAAAAATAAAAATGCATTTTTTTTAAGAATTTTTCTAAAAAGTTGTAATATTTTTTTGTTTTTCAGAAATCCAAAATGGCAACTTTTTTTTAAGTAAAAAGCTTTTTTTATTTAAAATTGGAAACTGAAAATTAAAAATACTTTTTTTTTTTGTAAAAAGTTGTAATATTTTTTTTTCTCTTTGCAAGTTCCAAATTGTAATTTTAACTCAGAAAAAAAATTTTCTGAATTGTTCTGAAATATTTTTTATTTTGTTAAATTTTTAGAAAAAATATGATGTGGTACAAAGTAAACATTTTATTTTTATTAAAACAATAATATAAAATTTTTCTTTTAAATATTTAAAATTTTTTTGTAAGAATTTTTTTTAAGGATTTTATAAAAAGTTGTAATATTTTTGTTCTCCGGATAATTTTTTTTAATAATTTCGAATTGATTATTGATTTATATAAAATAGTATGTGTTACATTTTAGTGAAAACTGAAAAATAAAAATGCATTTTTTTTAAGAATTTTTCTAAAAAGTTGTAATACTTTTTTATTTTTCAGAAAATCCAAATTTGCAACTTTTTTGTTTAAGTAAAATGTGATTAAAGGTCACAATTTTAATAGAAAAAGAAAATATAAAAAAAAGTTTTCTTGGATTCTGAGAGAAGTTGCAATATTTCTTTTTTCAAAAATTCGAATTTGCAGTTTGTTTTTTTCGGATATTAATGAAAATATAAAACTGCTTGTCTTAAAAATTTTTGTGGAAATTTTAATTTTTTTTGTTGTTCAGAAGTTTGAATTTTTACTTTTCATTTGTTAACCTTTAGATTAAAGGTTACAATTATAGTTTTAATAAAAATTTAAGATATAAAAGCAGTTTTCTTAGGTTTTGTAAAAAGTTGTAATATTTTTTAATTTTTCAGAAAATTGGATTTGCAATTTTTTTGTTTTCTCGCAATGAAATGAAATTATAAAATTATAATTAATACAAACAAACAATATAAAACTTATAATAAATAAACAAAATTAAAAATAAATAAAAAATAATATAAAAAATAATTATAAAAAATAATTATAAAAAAATGAAAATGAATGTTGTACTATTTTGTTGCTCTTCAGAAGTTAGGATTTTTAAGTTTAATTTGTTTTCCTTTTTTATATTTATTTATTAACAATAACATGCTATTCATATAATATTTCTATTGACTTAAGTTAAGTAAAAATCACTTAACTTATCTCTTTATAAGAACAACAACAATTTTAGTACAAAAAACCAAAATGAAAATGACAAAGTTCAAATTTGCAGAATTCCACGGCCGCCTAACTCACTGTCAATAAAATTCGTAGCAACAGCATTCAGCAATGACACACACCAACTAGAAACTGCCCACCACAAAGCAACAACAACAATTGTTGTTGCAAAAATAACAATTACAACACAAACAACCTTAGAAATAAACAAAAGAATCTGAATCTCTGTACAAAACTCTTCACTCACTTTGATGTATGGCTGAGACAAGTCATCATCAACAAATGGCAAAAAAACCATAAGAACAACAACAAAATAAAAGAATTGCATTGCCAGTCTTCAGAGCATGCATGCATGACAGACAATCGACTGGGCCAGGCATGGTTTGGTGTTGCGTGACATTTGCATTTATCGTAGATTTTTCATTGAAATTTGCATATTTGGAGTTTTGGAAAGTCTCGAAAGATATCTGCAATGAAATGAGGCTCGATTTGTTGTTGCAATTTTGTAGTCTAATGGCTTTTGATTGGAAATACAAAAATTAATGGCAGATTTTAAGTGCTTTACAATCATACAGCAGTCTTTCGATTTCCAATTTACAACTCTTGTCAATCAAATCGTTGCAAATTGCTTTTCAATCGCTGCTCAGTTCAAAGACCGATCGGCAATTTGACACTTTACTTCCAAAGCAATTAAGTTTTTATCATTTTCCGCACGCTAAACGTTCAGGTCAACAGTCTTTAAGTTGTATACGCCATTTAATTTCAGCTATTCTTGGTCTTCTTCTTTTGCAGCAACAATTAACCTTTCAATTTGTAATCTCTTACAGCCGTTGGGCAAAATTATTCAATTACACTTATTTCCTCGGTGCTTCAAACACTTTTCAAATGACACGTTTGTGATTTTGATTTGAATTTTTTGTATTCTTTTAATTGCGAAGGTTTTGTGTTGTATTGAGTTGGGTTTTTTGTTTGTTTGCAATTTTCCTTAAAATTGCCACTTTGCAAAATTTACTAAATAGCCAAAAAACGGAAATTGTTAATTTGTGCTTTATTCAGCAGATTTACGATTTTTTCCGTTTCCTTTTACACAGCCGCTCTGCACGCGTTGGCCGAAACTGACTCAAGGACTATGACGAGAAAAATGAAGAGAGAATGAAAATTAAATGGCCATAATTGCCGAAAATGTTGACGGCAAATCGTTAGAAGAATTGTTGCTGCGTAGCATTTTGTTGCCATTTGACTTGTACAGCTGTCAACCACACTGTGGCCGATTGTGGCGGCACGAAGGTGTGCTCGACAGAGATCGACGATTTGTTCCGTTGCATATGGCAAGTCAGTCACAATGCCAACGCGTATGTTCGTTGTTAACTGACTTTTTGAATTACTTATTTGTCTAAATTGATGTGTGTGTGTGTGTGTGTTTCTTTGTTGTTGTTGTTGTTGTTGTATTATGTGCGCATTCAAATTGGGGCCGAGATGCTGAACGATATTTGGTAGTTTTGCAGAGAGGTGTGCGCTTAGTAAAGTGGTTAGTTCTAGTGATCACTGCGGTGGAATAATGGAATGTTTTACTAGAAGGGCGTGTCATTAAAAAATATTCACACAGACATGGGTTGTGAACTTTAAAAGTTAGTTAAAGTGTTGAGGGCAGCGCGAAAGTATACACGGATCGACTGAAATTGTTTTAATCTGTTTGTTCCAGTGAGCTGCATTCAGTGATGTGGTTAGTTCTGGTGCTCATAGTGGAAAGTTTGACTTGTTAGGTTGTGTCATTAAACAAAAATGCCAAGAAAAGGTCTGAGGTTTGATCATTAGTATACAAAAATTCAACAACATATACAATTTGCACAAATTCTAAAGTACTTCCTTATTTTTTATATTTTCAATAGGTTATTCTGATTTTTTGTTAATGGTTCATATATCAAAATTAAATGTCAAGAGTTGAGAAGTCGAATATGTGGCGCGAAAAAATAAAATTAAATCAATCTTCGCCACACCCATGGCCACGCATTGTGCGCATTCTCATACAAATTCAGGCGTTTGAACTTTTGACAGGTTCTACCAGAGCCACAGCTACAACATTCTGTTCAGGCAGTTAACCTTGTTAACCCCTATGCGCTTTTAAATAAAGTGGAGTAGGACAAAAATTGAGCCAAAAAAGACGTAAATCGTCAAGAGACAATGAAGAAGTTGTAAGTAAGCATTTAAGAATTCACGGATTTGAACCTGTCAAAGTCGTAGGGAGTGCATCGTTATTTTTAGCCCTATTCAAAGAGTATGCTTGTCGACTCGATGCATTTCCAGGGTTAAAAGTGTTTGTTTGAAATAAAAATCCTAAGCTAAATTTGCAAAAAATTGTTTGCGCCGTGGCGATTCCATTTCTATAAATTTTTTTTAATTAGAAACAGTTCCTCTTGCTGAAGGAACTCGAGTTGACGTGGAACAAAATTGAAGAGAATTGTCGATCACATTGAGTTTAGTGTCCACTCCATTGCAGCAGAAGCTCAAAAGTCGACTGAATTATAGAAGCAACAGTGCGAAAAACATCCATGGGTCAATACTCTGAAAAAACATCGTGCAGCTGTTGTGAATGATCCAATTTCATTATGCCTGGATGTCTATAATGATTCTTTGTTGGAAACACCCACAGATCGATCATGGCCTGCTCGTTCGCTTGCAAGAATACGCGCAAAATCAATAGAAACACAACTAAATGATGCAAATAACTGGGATGTTCAACTTGACGATTATCTCCACGTCAAGTCTTCATTATAGAGATCCAGTGGTTTATACTGAAATGCTTCACATCGTGGGAAAGTTAGAGATGAACAAAATTGGAGAAACTTTCAAATCCGCTATTTGCGTGTCTTTACAGATTGATAGAAGTGTTGATCGTCAGAACAAAGACATGAAATATATCGTCGCAAGGTATGTGACCAAGGAAATTCCAACAGTCGTCGAAAACCTCTTCATTGGAGCGAAGCAACCAGAAAATTGTGTTGCTGGAGGATTATTTGAAGCTACGGTTACGTGGTGTGACGCAACTAACATTCCAACTGATGCATTAGTGGGAGTCACGACTGATGGTGAAGCTGCTAATACAGGATGTGGAGTGGGCCTGCGGAAACTTCTCGAAGATTACTTGATACACAAATTGATGTTTGGTTTTTCTGTCACAGATCTGACCTTGCTATGGAATCAGCACTTGCAACGGTCCCTCAAATGAAACTTTAGCTGAGCAATACCACAGCTGTGGCCAAATATTTTCGTACATCACCTTCGAAACTGAAGGAAATGCAAAAATTTTGATCAAAATATCGTTCATTCCCAGGTTACTTTGAGGTTAGGTTTGCTGAACATGTCAGTAATTTGATCACTGCAGTCTTACACAATTTACCAGGATGTTTCATGTACTGGCATCATTTGCCATAAACTCCTGGTTCACTGATAGACAATAAGGTAGCAGTTGGGATGCTTAGTACTTGGAGTAAATCAGAATTTCAACAACTTCTCCAAACATGCTTGATGGTAGAAGTTTTATTAGTCATGAAGGAGTTGCAAAAAATTCTCCAGAAAGGGCGTTTGATTCGATGTTTTAACTTTGAAACAAAACGCCCTCGGAAAGTTGAAACTCATGCTCCAGGGTCCATATCTAGGTGGACAGGAAGAGAAGTTTCCTTTACACCAAAAAAATTTACAACACAACACTAACAATTAAGAAAACGACAGAAAAAGACGCAGTGTATCGCATTTTCTTGTCACAACAGGATCATGGACGGCACTCCGAGTCGAAATAATTTCAGCGTTCATCAATTTTCTTGACCTCCGGCTCAACATTGAGAAAAATGAGCTAATCAAAAGATTTTCTACATTTTTGATGGCGAGAACCACAATAGAAATGATTCAACAGTTGGGCTGAAAAGTTCGTATCGTTTTATAGAAAGACACATTTTTTGGCAAAATTCGATTTCATTATTCAACATAGAGTCCATCGAGGGCGATACACCGATTATAGCGATCTTCCAACTTTTCAATACCATTTTTGAACATTGCTCTGGAGCATCGACACGTTCTTGTTTTTGGTCGATTGTGAGCTCGCGCGGCACCAACTTTGCACATAGCTTTCGCATACCCAAATATTCATGAACGATAGGTCCCACACGCTCCTTTGATATCTTTAGAGTGTCAGCTATACAAATCAACCTCAAATACAAATCAGCACTCAAGTTAAAACACTTAATTGTAAAACATTTTTCAAATAAAGTTACATCAACTTATTAATTATTTTAAAAAATTTTTCATTTCATTCATAGAATTCAGGTCGCAATTTTACACAGAAAATTACTGTCTAACATTGAGAATACTAACCACTTTAAACTACTGCAATCAGTTTGGTGAATCAGTTGAATCGAATTCAATCAGCTTCGGTCCTCAGCTCAGATTTGATCTTCAAGGCAGCACCCCCAATACCATTTTTTTTAAATCACCTTTAACCATAAATCACACATAAATGACACAAAACAAACAAATCCAGTAGCTTCAGTGTCGTCGAAACGATTGAAAATGCAGCGTCGATTGGAGGCTGTGTGCATTTGGTTCACATTCAGGGGCACAATGAAGAGACTTGTGTTTCATGTTGACCATTTTGTCATTATAAGTTCGTCAACTAGTTGTGATTGTTGTTATTGTTGTTTTAGTGCTAAATATTGTGTTGTGAAATAAATAAATATTTTTGGTGAAGCAAAATTATGATGATAAATGTTTGAATATGACAAGTGTTGGTTGAGATTTGCTGGTTTGTCTGCTGTTTGTTGCAGTGATTATGACGCTAATAATTATATATGATGATTACGATTTTGATGAAGTGATGTTTTACTGTTGTTGTGTTGTTGTTGGTGTGGCTGCTATGAGATAAGTGCCGTTTGTGTCTAATGTGCTTTGGGTGCGCATGAGACACAGAAATTTCACGTAAAGATGAAAAAATGAAATCTCATTTTTCTCAAATAAATTTTGTGCTGATGTGGTTGGGGTTTTGTCTTTGTTTTTGTTTTTGCTGCGCCTTACTGGGTCAAGGGTGGCGCCGTTTCTAATATTTTTGTTTTTCATTCATTACTTGTGCTGGTGGCTGCGTGTGGTAATTCATCATGAGCGCTTAAAATATGAGCGTTTCAGAGTGATTTGCCAAAAAGCACAACAATGCGTCGAAAGTGCGTTAGCGCAGCTTGAATGGGGTTCGTTGTGTGAGTCTTTTGTGTGCGCCGAATGAATGAATGAATGAATGAACGCACAAACGGTGTGGTGCGTAAATTCTTAATGGTAAGAAAATGTTAGCAATAAATTTTTTGTATTTTTTGGTTGATTGATGTTGCATTGTACGGTTGATGCACACTGCATGCTTAGGTTACCCACAACAGTTGTTGACGTGAAAATTCTCATTTGCATGCGCGCTCAGCTTGAGGTAAGAAGTTGATGCAATAAATAAATCAAATCAATGCATTCAATAAATCAAGTTTGTTTGTAAATTTGGATTTCAAATTTCAGTAACAAATTTGTTCTCACGCGCAGGAATGCTGAACACGCATGAATTTTCTCTTCAGTTATGCATTAATTTCTCAGTGGACTTTAGCGCGATCAGCTAATTCATATTGACACAAACTAATTTCCAATTTTACTTGCCATATTTTTGTTCGTTGCCTTAAGTTGTGCTCAGCATAACTTTGTGGCATTGTCATCGTCCAAGAGTGGCTCATTGGCCATATTTGCACTAAAATTCCAATTAGTTTCATTTGGATTTGCATAAAATGTCAGTTTCTCCAAAACTTCAACAAATCCACTGCTTAAGCAATGCTTTTTTGTTGTTGCTGCATGCTTAGACTGACAAATCTAAAGAAATTTCTAGTTGCTGCTGAATTATGATTTCTTTCAAATGCAAATTTCAAGCTCTACTCTAATCGGTTCGTATTAAAAGTCTATGAATTTATTATTTAAAGTAAATTAGAATTTAAATTGTTCACACTCACCGCATGCCGTCGAAGCCATCATCCGAGCCATTTATGGTGAGCACAGGCGCACGCGCGTATGCTTTCGCTACGCGCCGATTGCGCTCAAACACTATGACTTTTGCCCAGATTTCATCATCGATCTGGGTCCATTTGTCCAGCACTTCCTGTATGTGTTCCTGCAAAATGAAAAAAAAAAGGAAAATGTTAAAATTGGTTCTTCTTCTTCTATCATTAAAAGCTGATTTTGATTAATTTTTGATAAATGTTGCTAAATTTTGATTGTGATTGCTGATTTTGCAAAATTTTCAAGTTAAATTTATTTCTCTTTCAAAAAGTTTTACAACTGAAATATTTCTTATTTTAGCTTTTTTTAAACTTAATGTTTATTTGGCTTTCGAAATTTTCAGTGCATTTCGACATAAAAAATTAGTTTAAATTACTTTACAGTTCAGTTAAATATGCACGCTATTCTGATATAAATTTTTGTAGTATTTGTAATTTTCGTTTTTGCTGCCAGCTATTTGAATTTTTCAATTTTCGTTTTTCTTGCATTTTGCTTCGCCTAATGTCAGCAATTTGCACTTTCATTTTCAGTCAAGCAACGTTGCATGCCACAGCAGCAGCATGCAACTACCTCAGACACACCGTCACACACACACACACACACACACGCACTCTTTTGCCTGGCAGTCACTACAAAGTGAACGGCCTTGCATGGCCGCTTTTGCTTTACTTTTACTGCGCGATATTAAAACCAAAACAATAACAACAACAACAACAACATCATTTTGTTTTGTTGCAAAAATATAAGTTTTTAAATCACAACAACAACAGTCAAACACCAACACAAATGTGCACAGTTGCCGGTGTATGCAGTCAACAGCAGCGTAGGAACATTTTGTTATTGTCGTTGTTGTTGCTGATTGATAATTGAGCCAGCGCCTACAGTTGCAGTCGCTCGCTCGCTTGCTTTGCATTTTTCAGTCTGCATATGTTTGCGTGCAATAGTGGTAATTGTTGTTGTTGCTTTTCGGTTTTGTTTCAACTGGCTGGCTGGAGAGCAGCAGTTAGCAGCATCGCTTGCGTCATGCTCAACTGCACTGATTTTCATTTCGTTGTGCTGCCAGTTGTTGTTGTTGTTGTTGTTGCTGATGCAGTTGTTTTCATTGGCTTTTAAACTTAAATTCGCTATTTAGTGAATTTTTGGCAGTTCTCTTACTTGGCAACGCTCTGCTTTAGGCAGTGGGAAAATCAAAAGACTTAAGCAACAAACTACACCATGCAAAATTTTGGAATTTTTGGAATTTGTTGAAAGCAAATTTGGTTTAACAAACACAAAACTTCCAAAATTGCCTTAAACCATGAAAGTTGCATTTATTAAAGTGTGTTGAAGTTTTTTTTTTTTATAACAAAAACCCCTAAAGCACTTCAAATCAAAATGAACAACTCGTAAAAATGCAAAATACAATGCTCAAGTCTTAATTTATTTGCGGAAATGCTGGCTGTATTTGCATAAATTGACGACTTGATAAGCTGCATTCGGTAATAAAATTCCAATTGTGTTTATGCTACTTTTAGTTTGTCTGTTTGTCAGCATTTCAAATGCCAAGCATGGCTTTTGACAGAGGCACATCACCAATCAAATAACGAAATGGAAACACAGCAACCAGCACAGCAACATGAATCAAAAATCTTCAAAGACGTTGTTTAGTTGTTTTAGCAAAAAGAAAAAAAAATATAGTTGTTAACCTATAAGCCAAGTTAAGGCAAACGAATGCGCAGTGCTGGTTGGAAAATGTTATTGAACCAACCCACTTGTCTGCCGATTTAATGATTTCAAAAAAAGAAGCAATACCAACAATAACCGCAAACCAAAAGCAACGTTAAGACTCAAGAAACAATTTTCAATAATTTCGTATTATTTTGCTTGGCGCACTTTGTTGTTGTATTTGTTGTCGACTCACTTCAAATACCAAATAACACAAAATGAATGCGCAACATTGCCATTGCATTGTGTACTTTTTATTATTTATTTGTTGTAGTTGTAGGAGCAGTTGTTGTTGTTTTTCTTGAATAGAAGCACATCAATGTTTGAACTTTAAGTTCACTTTACTTCAAAACAATTACCAGACACAATAGCACAACGAACGTAGTAGCAGCGTCATAAAACAAAACTGACTTCATAAAAATGTGTAAAAGTGCGTAAGGTTGGTACAGTTATTCGAATAAGCAAGAAGGAGTTTTTATAAAATTGTACTGAGATGACTTTTGTAGTCTGGAATATGAGAACTGATTATCTACTTAGTGCTTCGTTGACTAATGATGCGATTTCTGGTGGAACTTTTACATTCATTTCTACCTCAATTTGGATTTTTACTGTTATTTACTACTTGTGTTCGTTCTGCTGCTTTCACTTTCTGGTTAGAAAGAAATATACAGATTTTTCCATTCAAACAAACTGCGATTGAGGTAATGTCATGGGATTGAAGAAGTATTGAGATATTGCAAAAATTGTGTTACTCTGGGTTGGCACATCTCTCTTCTGGTACTCAAATATTTGAAAGCTTTATAAACAAGTTAGTGTTTCTTCTGCTCTCCAAGTTTCTCTGAATTTGTTATAGAAACAGTATCGAATTTTTATCACTAAAGAAATTCTTTCATTGGCCCAAAATGTTACTGAAACAACAACAAATAGCAGTTATGTCTATTAATATGCAGCTGGCCAACAGTCATCGGAAAGGCGCTTCTCAAAGCCAAAACCCAAAAAAACCAAGGCAGAGTAGATCCAAATTCAAAGCTTTGTTGACGGGGAGCGTTTTAAAACGTTCAAGGAAAAATGTTCGTTGCAAGAGGACAGAATTGTAAAGAAAAAACTTGCGGTTTCTCACCACGGCAACGCACTGGCTAACACTTTTCATTTTTTAATTATTTATTTTTTACAGGTAACTTTTTCTTATTTCAGATCATTAAATCGATAAAGTAGAATTCACTGATGAAGCTGAAGGTATTCCGAAAATCAGTCTATGAAAAATGTTTTCAAAATTGCTTGCAATGGAGATTACTTTGAAGGAAATAAAATGATCATCGATTGTTGGATTTCGATGCTCCGCAAGCTCTCATTTTATGCGGTTTGGTAAAAAAGGTGCATGAGCAAAAAAATTTTGGAGCTAGGGTGGGGCTAAATGGCGTCGCATCGAGGTCAAAGTTCACAAAAAGCTGGGAAATTCAACAAATTGCTTCACAGCTGGTCAGAAGTTGCTCTTAGAGGGTTAAAATCTATTACGGACCCCTATAGCTTTTCTTACTGAACATTTCTTGCAAACATACTCATCCCCTATCTCTAACCCTTAATGGGGCTCCCATACAAAATGGTCGTTTTTATAAAATGGGCTCCCATGGGTCCCATGTTACCCCCAGATGTATCAAATGTATGACCGACACCCATTTATTTTCTCTTCCAAATGTTTCTGCCAAACATACCTACCCGCTAACTCCAAGTCTTAAGGGGTCTGCCATACAAAATTTACCATTTTCTATGCCTTTGGCTCCCCACTTGTAGATGTAGTAGTTAGGTAAGCGAGAAAACATCGTATCTCGGAAACCACTAAACCGATTTCAATGATTTATTCAGCGATCACCAACATTATTGAGTGCAAAAAATACAAAATTAATTAAGGTTCAGAAATTTACCACCAGAGGGCGTCTCCCATACGATCGGATTTGTGACGTTGTCCACTTTTGGGTTTCTACAAAGCAAAAATAAAAATGTATTGCCGAAACCCCACTAACCTCCCTACTTTGAATATAATTGCCATGGTAAGTGAGTGTTAAGAAGAAATTATGAGATTTTTGTGAGAAAATGTGAATTTTTTATTCAGTCGGTATAGGTCCTCCTTGCGTAAGCAGCTTGAAGCAAAACTTATTTTCTATGTCACAAGGCGTCTCTGATGAGTTTCACGCTCCTTCCGACAGCATCGTTACCCATGCACTTTTTCACCAAACCGCATAAAATGAGAGGTTGCGGAGCATCGAAATCGAAAAATGGTCCACTAATTCCAGTCTATTGATCATTTTATTTCCTTCAAAGTAATCTCCATTGCAAGCAATTTTAAAAACAATTTTCATAGACTGATTTTGGGATCATCTTCAGCTCCATCTGTGGATTCTACTTTATCGACTTAAAGATCTGAATTAGGAAAAAGTTATAAGAACCCATTATTAAGAATCTCCATACAACACTAATTCCACTCTAATGATCATCGATGAATTATTGAACTGTTTTCATTTTATTAAAGAATTCCGAGTATTTTTTGAGCCAAAGATATTTTAACTCGGCACCGCTATAACACATCTTCTGAACTTGTGGTATATTTTGTCATTTATGCAAAGAATGCTTCGGTTTTCACTTCATCGACTTATTTTACTATCAAAAGCCTGATGCGTCTTTATTAAGTTTTGAATCAGTTAGAAACTTGTTGGGAACCAATGATCTTCCCACTTTGAGCGCCAACGCTTCTATCAGAAAACCCTGTCCCACTCATAATCCTTTCTAGCCTTACTCTGCTTGTTACTCTTTAACTCTGAAACTCATTTGAAATGAGTTTTTGAGAATTTGTTGTTTCAGTTTTAAAATTTGCCTTAATTTCACACTATTTTCTATTCTCTTTCTTATATCAAAACCTACTGATATTTTCTTCTCTATTCAAAAGTTTATATCATGTTCCCTCTTTCTTCTCTGAAATTTTCTTCTCCATTCAAAACCTTTAAATCTTTTTCCCCTCTTTGTTCTCTAAAATTTCCTTCTCAATTCAAAACTTTAAATCTGCTTCGCTACCCAACTTTATTACATTCTTTCTCACCCCCCGCCCCCCCTGTTTACCTTTTCGCAACACCCCTTATTACATTTTCTATCTCGTCTATTACCACATGCTGTGCTCAAACTTCTTGGCATTCTACCGCCCAATTCTCTCACTTCACTTCCCCCGCACACAAACACACTGCCGGCGTGCGTCAGTGCCGCCAGCGCCGGTGTTGCTGCTCTAATCGGGCCACACATTAAAAATGCAAATAAATCATTTAGCAAAACTTGTTAACCTTTTCGTATAAAAATTTTCAACATTTTTTCTTGTTGTTGCTTGAATTCAATTTCATTTTCATTTGAAAAATGTATGCTTGTAGGTATGTGTGCCAGTTGCTGTTGTTGTGTTCTCATATAAGAAGAAGCAGCTGAATAAAAAAACAAAACCGCAACAACAATAAAACGCGTTGAAAAAACCCGAAATTGAAACTGAAAACAAAACCACTTTTGATTTCTAAAGTCACCAGTAGCGGCAGCAACAACAACAACAACAGCGGCGGCAGCAGCAGCAGTCGTTGACGACTTTGCAGCGCTGAAGACGTTACACGCGCGCCGGAACGTGGCAGAGCGGCAACAGCAGCGGACGCGCTGGCGCAGCCTTTCATGGAAATGTGCTGTTGTTGTTATTGTTGTTGCTGTTCTTAGTTGAGCATGAAAAAAAATTGTAAACGGTCGCAGCAGGTTTTCTTGTATTCATTTCAAAGGCAACAACAGTTAAAATGCTGTTTTGCTGCTATTTGTTGTTGCTGTTGTTGTTGCTGAGGGAAACTTCTGTAGGCCTCTTCAAAGTTTAAGCATTTCAGTTTAATTTTGTATGCTTGAACGCTTGAACTTGTCGACCTTCCCGCAGTCGAATAGCGTTCGTGCCCCACCGGTTCAGGCGTCCCAAGTGGCTGTGGCGGCCGACATTGCTGTGGTTGGTTTCTGTTTATATAAATGTGTGTGTATGTGTGTATGTCGTCGTGCTCATCATTAAAACATTAAAATGCCGCAGTTCATCAATGGTGTAGTTGCTGTTGTTACTACGTGTATTTTGTGATATCAAGTTTTGTTGTAGTTGTTATTGTTTTATTTTTGTGTGCTAGTAGTGTTGCCGATAATTAGGCACTGCTTGGCTGGTTGGGGACGGGCGTGCGGAGAAAAGTAATAGAAGGCCAACGTAACATTTAATGAGCAGCAACATTTGTGTGTTGCATTGCTGCTGCATTTAATTTTTGGACAGCAATTTGCTGCACAGGCACAAGCGCAGCAATAATTGCTGGCGGAAAGCATTACTGGTGGCAATTTGTCGGCATTTCGGCCACAAAGATAAACCGGTGTTACATTTGGTGGCAAGTGGGAGCGCCAAATTTAACACTCGAACGCTAAAGAAAGCTTGTAGGCGCAGTTGAGATGTGAAAAATGACAGAATGATGAAGTGTTTCATCTTCCGTGCTTTTAAAAAACGCTGTTTACAATAAAATAAACGCAATGTGTTCTTATTTCTCCCATTTCAAGTATCGTCTTCGAATTTAGGTTGAAATAAAATAAGAGATAACGTTACAGTGGCCTCGTCACTGTGGTGCAAGAGCTCCTTTTATGACTGACTTTTTATTAATAACAGATTCTGTGTTATTTTGGGCAACGACTTTTTCAGAAGAAGGGAGAATCACCTGGGTAACTTCTTCTTCGACTATGTAGGGGTTCTAACGGATTGAACTATATACATTTTTTTGCTTCTAAAAAATACCCTTTACAGTCAGATAAACAAGATTTTTGTCATTTTGTCCACTACTTTCCTTAAAATTAAACTTGGACCTAAAATTTTGAAGGGATGGGGACTTTGTCATTGTGGTCCAAGTGGTCTTATCGTAATGGAGTCTTCATTGACAACAGATTCTCCGTAAACTTTGGACTTAGACTTTTCCCATTAACTTAAGTCTTTTTTTATCATACTCTGCCAATATTTTACACCTCAATGGTCCCGCATTATCTAGAAGAAGAAAGACTCAAGTTCTTCTTTGACAATCATGGGATCTATTACAAGGGAGGAATGGGAGTTGACAGATGCGACGAGAGACGCTTCCTTCACCGTTTTCACCGACGGCTGCAAAGTGAAAGAAGGTACTGGAGTTGGTCTTTACTCAGATATACTGCAGACCCACATGTCATTTAGACTGCCGGACCTCTGCAGTATTTTCCAAGCAGAGATCTATGCAATTTGGAAGGCTGTCGAACTTATCCGTTGCAGTGGGCTACCACCCACAGATGTCACAATTTTCGTAGATAGTCAGGCGGCACTTAGAGCGCTGGAATCAGTTGTTGTGAAATCAAAGGAAATTGGGCACCACCAGTTCACTCTCTGTTGGGTTCCGGACCATTCAGCACTGGCAGGGAACGAGGCAGTGGACGAGATGGCAAGAAAAGGGGTCGCCTTGCCTGCCACCGAAGTGGATACCTCTATGTTTTCTCCGATATCTGCCCTGTACATGTATATTGACAGGTTGACCAAAAGGAAATTGAGTCATCATGGCGTACCAGGACCGACTGTGGCACCTTGACGAAAACACGATTCGTACTGTACTTGAGTCGTATCTCCATTCGACAGCTCTTTGGAGTCATCACCAGACACTGCGCTATTTGATCTTCTTTTTCTTCTTCTTGACTGGCACGACAGCCCGATTACGAGACTAATGCCTAGCTACCCGCCATCCATGTTGTGCGTGTGAATTTTTTCAAGATTGAAAGGGACCTACAGTTTTATGCCGATTCCGAACTGCCAGTTGGGAGCTTTTTCATAGGCAATTTTACTCTCAGAGGTTTGCCATTTCCGGCTGAGAGGACAGCCGCCGAAAGAAAAATTTTTTTTTTTTCGGTGTTAATACAACGGAGTATTGAACCTAGGTTCGTGCGTCGCATTTGACTCGAGGCCCAACACACTAGTCAGCTGTGCTACAGCGGTATTGGATCATTGCTTACCAAATGGCGCCTCTCGTCCGGTGACGTCTGCCGTAGCTGTGGAGATGAAGAGGAAGTAGAAACAATACAACATTTCCTGTGCCACTGCCCGGTTCTGCAGGAACGCCGACTCCGCACCTTGGGGTCAAGGTTCGTGACAGACCTGGCAAGCGCAGCGAAAGTCGAAATCTCGAATCTGCTCTCCTTCATTAAGAGGTCGAACTGGTTTCCCCTTGATTGAGACTATTGGTTAGCTCCAGAACACCATAAGAAGGGATTCACAATGGGCCATTCTGGCCTCCGAGTGGAAGTGCGGTCCTGCCAGACACACCCTTTCCTACCTAACCTAACCTATCATGGGAATTTAGAGCTTTGAGAGAAGGAGTTTGTCGAAACTCAGAGGATTTCGTCGAAGCCCAAATTAGCTTCGTAAAGAGTTCAACGGGTGGACGGCCTTAACCCATTGCTGCCGGGTACCAGTTCCGCCCATACGATTTTGATAAAATTTCACACACGATCTAGAAGTGACCCAAAATAATCAGAAATTTCAGCTTTATATCTCTGCACGTTGCTGAGATATTCATTAGGTATTTTGTACCCATTACGCAGCAATGGTAGCTTTTTTCTATACTTTGTGAAGTGATCAGCTAAACACGTGAACGAAAGTTGTATTTTTTTACAGGTGAGTTAGGAGGCAGATTTTTGTTAAGTTCTAAGGCCACTACGTTCGCCACATTTTCCATCTCCGAAAAATTCACGGTTTTTGGAGTCTGGTAACTCTAGCTAGATGACGAAATTTTAGGGTGACTTTCACTAGGTTAAGGTAGTTCCATCTTTACCCTAACTATCCCGTTCAATGGTTTTGAGAGATCTCAAACATTGAATTTTTTGTGATTAAAAAAAATCAACTTTCATGGGTAACATTTTACCCATTAGGCAGCAATGGGTTAATTTCGTAAAATTAATTGAGCTGCTCACCCAGATATGCGCTTTGAAAAAAGCGTTTGAGTTTGAGTAAGAAAAACTACATCAATATCCAACAACGACTTCTTGAGCAACTCAGGTTGACGATTGTGAACAACTTTGGATGTCAAAAAGACACAACAATATTTTCTTTAAGCGCTCCACAATAATTATCTGGCTTTCATTATATCATTAACTCAAATAAAATCTTGCACACACTGTCCGCGCGTGCACAGCTAATTCAGCTTAGCTGAACTAAAAACAGTCATTTGTTTAAATGTTTTAAATTATGAATGCAAAATCAGCAAACAAAAGCGAACCTAACTGGATATTAAAATATTTGGATTTGTTTTTTGAAGACAGCGCTGACCCAAGCCATGTGTTTGTGATATTTAAAATAAAATACTTGATACTTTTTTCTCGTTGATCAAACAAGTTTCAAAAACAAGTTGCTGGCATTTGCAAGACACGTTAAGCGGAGATTGAGACGTTGAAGGGGCCGAAAGTTGCTAGAGTAGCAAACAAATTGCAAGAATGTTCAGTACATGAAACGGCGAAACAAGTTTGTAAAGAAATTTTTAATAACTACGCTGTTTGAAGATTGAAGAAAAAAACTCACAACAACAACTATTAGCAGCAACAGAAAAAAATTGCGCTTTATGAAATGTCAAAAAGTCAAAAAATGCATTAATTATACGTTGAAAACAGCAACGAAACCAACAACAATAACAGAAACCACTGTGAATTGAGCAATTGGCAAAATGGCGCTGCAAACCGTTATGAATTTTTGTAAAATTGTATAAAAAACAGCAAACGTTTAAGAATTTAGGCAAATTTATTAAACTCAACAATTTCTTACACATAAGTGAAATCACTTTAAAGAATTTCAACAGCTTCTTATGCAAACAAATAGTTATTTCGAAAATGGCGTTGCTGCATAATTAACGGTATTTAATTTGAACGCACAATGCAACACAAATGCCAACTTGAACGTTGCTATGTGCTTAAGCAAAATGCTAAATAATTGTTTTTAATTTCTGCTATTGTTGTTGTTATTGTTGTTGGCTGTTGCGTCTGTGTTTGCTGTTGGTAATTATGGCTGCGATTTGATTAAATAAATGCAACTGACACCATTCACGATCTGTGTTGTACAAGTGACTACAAATAACAACAACAACACCATGAACAACAACAGTAGTAACAACAACAACTTTTCCATACAGTAAAAATCTCTATATTGCAGCATGCGGCACGTGCAGCTAACCGCAAAATGGTTGTAACTGTTTTTTTGTTTTTGCATGATTTAATGGCAGTTTTCATATTTTTGCTTTATGGCAACGCAGCAGCAACATTGCCAAAGCGACTGTGAAAATCGAGTGGGAATTGTTCGATTTTCGCCTGAAAGAATTTCTGGCAAACATTTTATCGTCACTGCAACGATGCAGTTGAACTTTTACAGTCACGATTTGCGTTTATTTATTTCTAATGTTTGTTTGTGTACTTGTTTGTGTGTGTGTGCCTCATTTGTTTGTTGTAAACAAATGGCAAATGCAAAGGCGTCACCGTTCGGCAGCAGATGTGCCGCCAGCATTGGTTGTTGCTTTCATTTTGAAGTATTTTGGGCAGCATTTTTGTGGTTGATATTTTGTTGGCGTTGTTGTTGTTGGTTGTAGGAATTGACAAAAACTTATCTAATACTGTTTTACTCATTGAAAGTGTGTGTGTGTGTCAGTTTGGTGAATTTTGGAGAAAATGGTTTAGTTTGTCAATCAAGAATTTTCGGTTTTTTGAAGGTGATTAGGTTTTGTCTGTTTGTAAAGTGTTGAATAATCATTCAGAAGTTATGAGGTTCGGTAGTGCTATGTTAGGTTTTGTTATGTAAGGTAAAGTTTGCTATTCAAGAATTTCGGGTTTTTTGAAAAATTGAAATTTTGTCTTTTTGTAAAGTGTGGAACAATAATCATTCAAAAGAATAGTTTAGGTTATGTTTGGTGAGGTTATGAGGTTAGGTTTCTGCTATGTTAGGTTTTGTTATGTCAGGACCAGGTTTTTCTTATACGTTAGGTTAGGTTTTGCTTATTAACAGTTTGAGTGGGTTTGGTTCAATTTTGGAGAAAAATGTTTCGTTTGTCATCCAGGAATTTTGGGTTTTTTGAAAATTTAAAATTTGTCTTTTTGTAAAGTGTTGAATAATCTAAGTTATGTTGGGTTTTGCTTATGACAAGTTTGAGGGGGTTTGGTGAATTTTGGAGAAAAATGTTTAGTTTGTCATTTAAGAATTTTGGGTTTTTGAAAATTAATTAAAACAAGATTAGTCTGTTAGTTAGACAAAATTAGTCTGGTTGAAAGGTGTTAAATAATAATTCAAAAGAATAACTTATTATGTTTAGTGAGGTAATGAGGTTAGGTTATGTTATGTTAGATTCAGTTTTTTTCTAATAGGTGTTCGTGTGTGTGTGGGCATGGTGAAATTTGGAGAAATATGTTTATTTTGTCATATCAGAATTTTGGGTTTTTTTAAGTGATAAGTGTTTGTAGAGTTTTTAATGATCATTCAAAAGAATAGTTTAGGTTATGTTTGGTGAGGTGAGATTAGGTTATGTTATGTTAAATTTCTTTTTTTATAGGTTCGGTTAGGTTAGGTTAGGTTTTTCTCGTTAAAAGTGTGCGTGGGATTGGCGAAATTTGGAGAAAAATGTTTATTTTGTCATAACTATCAGAATTTTGGGTTTTTTTTTAAGTGATTAGTGTTTGTAAAGTGTTGAATCATTCAAAAGAATAGTTTAGGTTATGTTAGGTGATGGCAGTTTAGGATAAGTAAAGTGTAATGACGTTAGATTGTTTCCGTTTGACGTTTAGATTGTTGTGTCAGGTTGTTTCCTCTGGTCTTCCCACGCTACTCGCGCTTTAAGTAAACTATTATTTCAAGGTTAGGTTGGACTAGGTTTGGTTTTTTGCTTTGTCTCTAAACGGTATCTGTGTTTCAATCAAAATTTTTTTAATGAATTAACTATGTTGAAGTAGTTCAAACAATTTAGAATGTATTCCTACGTAAAGCTAATGAACAAGAAAGAAAAAATTTGCCAAGTATCGAAATATTTAATAGGTTAGGTTAGGTTGGGTGTATGTTCAGAAAAGTGCACACTTAGGCACATAGGGCCGCGTGATGGAAGCCCTATGTCGATTTCCTGCTATTTTTGAACCAGTTTTCTGGAACAACTCCAACGATTTTTGTCTGATTGACAAACTGAATATCCACTCAGCTCTTAATTGGGTGCTAAACATTTTTAAGTGCTTTACTTTTTGTCATTTAAAGTGATTGCCAAATTGCTGTCAAAATATTTTCTGCTCCCTGTGAACCAGTTGACGCTCCTCCGGAACAACTCCAACAATTTTTGTCTGACTCACTAACTGAACATTCACTCAGCCCTTAATTGGGTGCTAACAATTTTTAAGTGTTTTACTTTTTGTCATTTAAAGTGATTGCGCCAAATTCCTTACGAGTTTTTCTCAACGTTCTTAAATGGATTTTAATGTAAAATAAATATTCATGTTAACTAATTTTATAATAAAAACATCAACTATTTCAAGAGCATTTGCTGCCCTTTAAATTATATACTTGTTCCTCTAGATATCAGTTTATTGAAATCTAATTTTAATTAAACGAAGCAATAAACCATTGTTTGTGGTATTTTATAGCTCAACTGTGCGGGTTTTGCCGCGTCAACGTAGTTTAAATCGAGTTAAATATGTTTGTTACTCGCATTTCAATTACATTTTTCAACAGCCAACTGACAGCGCACAACGCCAACATGGCAACGACGCCGCCCGACTGTCAGCCAACCAACTTGCCAGTCAATCGGCTAAATCAGCCAGTCTGCGGGTACAACTTTCGCTTGCAACACTTTTACTGTCGCAGCGCACAAAATTTAGACTGAAACCGTTCAACGATAGCAACAAATACTATGTTCACAACAACAACAAATAGACAACAACTACAAGAATTACCACTTGAGCTGGTTTGCCATTTTATGGCCAAATACAAGTCGTATGTGCACAGCAGACAGCCGAGAAAACAAGTAAACCAAAAAAATTTCGCTTTTACTGCAACGCAGCACAGTGGAGCCAATTGATAAATTGCACATGGCACCGCAATATGGCCAATTGTCGCAAAATGCATTTGTCATTGCTGCATTTAATGGTTTTGTTTTTGTGATTGTTGACGCCCACTCGACTCGACACTTTGTTGTGTTTGCGGTCAAATTTTGTATGACAAATTTTTGCATTTAACACACAATTTTATTTGATTCTATTTGTTTACTGTTTTTGTTATATTTTTTTTAATTTTAATTTAATTTTTTATATTTTTAATTTTCAGCAAAAATTGCTGGAAAATCAGCGTGTCATGTTTTGTTGTGGTTGCAAAGTTGGCGCAATTTGCAAATCTGACTGGCAACGCTTAGACGTGGGCGCTGGGCATTATGTCACTTCAATTCAATTCTTCAAGCACGAGCAGCGCCATTTTAGCAGCCGCTGCAATCCTCGCTTCTTCTGCCCCCTTGCAACGCTCCTTTGCTGGGCGCAGCAATTGAAAGCGCAGCAGCTGACAGAGGGAAAATGAAAATGAAAACGAAAATGTCTTTGTGGCTAATGCTTTTGTTCACGTAGTTGTTATTGTTGTTGTTCTGTTTCTCATCTTAAGCGCCTTTGTAGTTGGCTGCTTTGCCTACATTTCATTTGTTTCTTTCTTGTTGTTTTCATTTGTTTTGTTTTCAACTGCAACTCCAGACGGCCCTTTTTCCCATCGTAAAATGTTGCGGACAGAACGTCAGTCACAGCGGCAAACTGTTTTTTTCTCTCGACGTTGTTGTTGTTGTTGTTGTTGTAGCAGTTTTGTTACGCTTTAGAAAAGCTATTTAACAGCGCAAACGACTGCTGATTGAGTAATTTGTCTGCTTCTTCTTCTTCTTCTTTCCTACATCGGGCTTTGGTGTTTGTCGGCCATACAGTCTAAAGTTTTTCCCACCCACCCAAAGTTTTTTTATGGTTTAATTTTAATTTGTTGTTTTCGGTTTCATTGTGTATGGCGGCTGGTGTTGTTTTTGTGTACACAAGTTTTTTGCAGCCAGAGCCACAACAAATTTGAATTTTGAACGCTTGGCGTTTTTGTATTTTTGGAAATCTTTATTTGTGGGAGCATAAATAAATTGTTGTATTTTTTTTATTTTGCCGTCAACAAACAATATGAAAATGGGTTGGCGCGCACTGCGTAGTTGCCACATTTTGTGGGCAGCTACAGCGACAGCTACAGTAACAACAACAACAACAACACTATAGCATTAGCATTTGCATAGAGTGTCGTTTGGTTTGATGGCGTTCCCATGTCACAGGCACACACGCCAAGCGCTTTGCCTGCAAACGAAAGACTTGAGCAACAAACTTGCTAAACTATTTCCGCTTTTAATCAGACAAATTGTGCAAAAATGTAGATAACGTTAAATTTTAACACAGTTATAAATACCCACAATTTATGCAAAGTGTGCAATTGTTGAAATAGTGGCAAACAATAACAAAAAAAACAACAACAATAAGCAAGAACCCGATGCAGCGAAACTAATGTCGTGTTTAGAAAATGAAAGTTTTGTGCTTTTCATTTCAATGCGTCAAGTTTAACTGTCGCTTTTAGCTGTCTCAGTGTGCAAACACAGTGGCGTAGTTGCAAATTTTTAGTGACATTTAAAATTTTTCTGCAAACAAATTTTCATTAAAATTCATTTTAGTTATATTTCTACAATTACAAATAGAAACGCAATTATTTATAGGTTTTCTAATAATCACTTAATACACATTCGCTCCTCTTATTACGTCGCTGTGCATAACTGCACGTAAACAGTTACAACTCCGGTTTACCACTAGTTCACCTGGTTTCGCGCCAACAGGATTGGCTGCTTAAAATACCAAAACAACAAAAAAAAGAAGGAAAACCGTAACCACCGACAACAGAACCATACACGCCGATAAACAGGAAAGCCACAACAACAAAAGACATTTCGAAAATAACAACAACACGGCAAGTAGCAGCAGCAGCAGCAATTTTAGCCGCTGCAACGAGCGTTGGGTAACTCGACTTGAGTTTTGCATTAAAAAATTTTCCATACAACCAGTCAGTCGGCCCGCCAGTCAGCTTGTGTGACAGCGAGTTTGGCTACAACAACGCCATTCAAGCGTGCAGCCATTTGTGCCACTCCTCTCGGCAACGCTCTGGCTGGCGCGCATGCGTTCGCCCAGCGGAAAACACGCGCTGCGAGTTGAAGTCGCGCCTGCCTGCGGTTTTGGTAGCAGTAGGTGTGCGGTGACCGAGGTGACCATACTAATGCAAAAATCAACAATGGTGGTATAAGCGAAGCTGGGCGGCTAATTGATTGACTCTGGCGATAATATTTGAAAAAGTGTGTGGAAAATGCCATTTTTTTTGTATAAGGAAGGAGAGAAAGGAACAAAAACTTATATTAGAAACAAGTAAAAATTTTTAGATAAATGTTTAAGGTTTATAAAAATTTCATTAAAATTCTTCTTTAGCTTAGAGTTTGTTAATGCATTGAAAAACAATTTTCAAATAAGAATTTTGAACATAAAATTACGAAACATATTTTTAAAAATATTAAGTTAAAAAATTTAAACAAAAACTATGAAAATATGTAGTCATATTCTAAAACTTACTTTGAAAGGTTTGTCAAAATTAGTCGCTACTTCTGTAACCAGGAATGTACAATGCCCAATGTTGAAAAATTATTTTAAACTTAAATTTCATCAGAAAAATTGGTTGGTAATGTTATGAAAATCGATACAGTACCATTTTCTGTTAGAAAATGTTTTCAAGAATTTATTACAAAGAGTCTTAGAACAAAGTTATTTCCTAATTAAGCAAAATTCTGCTTTAAAAATTGCAGCAAATCTTTCCAACTGTTCAAAAACTTCCAGCACTTTGTGGAAAACCGAATTTAAACGCAAAATGAATCTTATTAATTGATTAGAAATGGTATAAGAACCGATAAAGTACAATTTAATGTTAAAAACTTGTTCAACAATTGACTACTAAAACTCGTATTACAAATTTCTATGTTTAGCAAATGCTCAAAAACTCCAAGGTCATTGTTGAAAACTTACTTTGAATGCATAGTTCATGCTATTTATTGGTTGGAAATGGTATAAGAATCGATAAAGTACAATTTTATGTTAAACAATTTTTCAAAAATTGACTACAAAAACTCTCATTACAAAGTTCTATATTTAGCAAATGTTTCAAAACGGTCAAAAACTCCAAGCACATTGTTGAAAACTTACTTTGAACGCGAAGTTTATCTTATTTATTGGTTGGAAATGGTACAAGAATCGATAAAGTACAATTTTATGTTAGAAACTTGTTCAACAATTGACTACAAAAGCGCTTTGTAATCAAAGTTCTTTGTTTAGCAAATGTTTCAAAAAGTTCAAAAACTCCAAGCACATTGTTGGAAAATGACTTTGAATGCAAAGTTCATCTAATTTATTGATTGAAAATAGTATTCGAATCAATAAAGTACAATTTACTGTTAAAAACGTTTTCAAAATTTAACTACAAAAAGTCTTATTGCAAAGTTTTTCTCAAAATGTGCAAATGTTTGCTTTCAAAATGTTCAAAAACTCCCAGCAAAATATTGAAAAATTACTTTAAACGCAAAATGTACCTTTTGATTATCAATTCAGTACATTTTTCTGTTAGAAAACATTTTCAAAAATTCACTAAAACAAATCTTTTCTTGAGGTTATATCTAAAATTTTGTTAATTTCTGCCCAAAATTTATTGCGAATCTTTCAAAATCTACCAAAATTTATTTCTAATACCAAACCAACAATTTCCTTCCCAACAACAACAACAACTCTATCACATAATCAACAATTTCAACATCAGCTGCAATGCTTACAATTTACGAGCACTTGTCACACGCTCCACTCCACTCCACTCCCTCTTTGCCACGTCTGGGCGCCGTCACAGCTGTTGGTTGGCATTTGATTTGCCTACAGCGGCAACTTGAATCAACTTTTGATTGATTTAAAAAATTGTGTTTGTGTTGTGGTTTTTTGCAACTTTTTCCGCAATTTCATAATTTTTTTAAGTTTTTATTTTCTTTTGAGGGAAAAAATTGAAAAATCACCGAAATTTTTCATAAATTATGCTGGCGCAATGCTGGCCAATGCAAAATTAATTGCAACGATGGCTGCCATTTTCAATTGACTTTACCAAATCTGTTTATCGAAAATGTTTGTTGTTGTTGTTCGCGGTTCCTGCTTGACTCTTTGCACTTTGGCACTTTTCGAATCGATGAGTGAGAATGCGCCTTCAATTTACTGCCACAGCATGATTGATTATACGGAAAAGGTCATAAAGCTGACAACAAGCGATTCATTAAAGGTGCAAAAGCGAACGCTTGACGTAATGAAAATGTGTGACTAATGCGAAAAAGGGAAATTGTTCACTACTTAAGTTTGTCAATTTTCAAGTGAGTTGTGATGTGTTTCGAGTGGCAAATTGATTGCATAATGGTGAGAAAATTTTGTTATTGAATGGTTTGAGCATAAAATCAATGAACTTCAGTTGAGAGGAACTTAGAAAAGCAATTATAGCGGGGCAGGTTTTAAGCATTCACACCCTCCAAAAACAAAAATTTGCTGGTACAAAATATGGTTTTGAATGGAATTGGGCTCAAAAGTTGTACGCAAATCCTCTTTCCGAAAAAAAGGTTTGTCTTTACTGACTGACTGATTGATCGAAATAATTCGACATGTGTTTTGCACTTTTTTAAAATAAAATTTGACGGGATCAACAATGGGTTTAGACTTTATTTGGAGACAAAAAAATTATTGGGCCTGTTGACTTCAAATATGTGAAAGCATTTAAATGACATATAATTAAACAAGGGGGCAACAAAGAGTTCAAAGAATTATGATTCATTGGGTCTTTTGACATCAGAATTGGTTAAGGTACTCAAAATCAGAAATAATTTGAAACATGTCTTTCAGTGTTCGCAAATCAACTTCAGACAAGGAAAAAGTTTAAATCTTGATGTGAATAAGTTAGATAAAATTATAAAGTAAGCAAAGATTGGATACGTTTAATGCTAGCCCAACGAATCATGACGGTGCAGGCAGAGGACGATCTGCTATCACCCCACCTAGAGGCTGCCCTCAAGGTGGGGTGCTGTCTCCATTGCTGTGGCGCATGGTGATTGATCCCCTGCTCATCACTCAGAATGACTCTGAAGTCTACGCACACCGGCCCTTCCCCTATGCACATCTGCAGAAATGTGCATAGAACTCTGGATATGATTGACACCTGGTGTAATGCGAACGGGCTTTCTGCTAATGCCGCCAAAACTGGTATGGTTCTCTTTACCAGGAGGAGGAAGCTTGATAGAGTCATTCTGCCCACACTCCAGTGGATCACTATCCAGCTATCCTAAGTCATTCTAGATGATAAACTCCTTTGGAAATCTCACGTAGAACTAAAGACATCAAAAGCACTGTCGGCCTTCTGGCAATGCAGAGGTGTATTTGGGAAAACGTGGGGTCTTTCCCCTAGCAAGATCCTCTGCATCTGGATGAGCAGATTCTCTCTTGCAGGGCTCAAGAAAACCTTGTCCAGACTACAGCGCTCTGTGACCGTATGTTGTACGGGAGCCTTCCCAACTACTTCTGGCCCATCGCTAGATGCCCTGGTGAACCTTCCTCCACTTAATTTTTTCATTCAAGAAGATGCCCTTAAGGCCATCCGAAGACTAAAACATAGTGGCCAGCGGTATGGCGCTTGTCCGGCACTGGATAATTGTGCTGGCACCGACATCGACCTCACAGTCGTCCATGCCCCTCGACTCCATGCCTTCAACTGGCATACTAAAAAAGTGGTACATAGTGTTGCTGCCTGAGGCTCCTCACTTTTGGTCGGTTCCTGAGGATGAGCCCGTTAAACACTGCTTCCGTATATTCACGAACGGCTCCAGAACGGAAGAAGGTTCTGGCTCTGGGGTCTTCGCTGAATCCACGGGGACTAGACGGTTCTTTGCCCTAGGCTCGCACCCATCTGTTCAGGCAGAGGTGCATGCGATACTTGAGGCGATGAACTTTGTCATAGAGAGTAGGTGGAGAGGCAGGTCTATCTGTGTTTGTAGCGACAGCGAAGCTACGTTTATGGCCTTGGACAGCCCTCTAACCACCTCTAAGCTAGTCGAGTCCTGCAAATCCAGGCTTAATTATGTCGGCAAATGCAATAGCCTGATGCTCATCTGGGTCCCGGGACACGCAGGAATTGCGGGTAACGAAACCTCGGATTCCGTAGCTAGAATGGGCTCTGAGCCTGTTCTGCCACTCCCATCTGCAGCCATCACAGCCACTGTTAACGAATGGGTCACTATGACCCAGGAGCGAGCATGGCAGGCTGAGAGCGGCTGCTTCCCGAAACTTATGCTTCCCGCCATATCCAACAAATGCTCACAGTTTCTTTTGTCACTAGGCAGAAGGGACTGCAGGCAGATGGTCGGGTTAATGACGGGCCATTTCCTATGGACAAAGCACATGGAAGCGGTAGGCATATCTGACAGTGCCCTATGTCCTGCCTGTGGGAAGGACGTTGAGACGGCGGAACACTTCCTGTATATCTGCCCCGCATTCGTTCGTATCAGGTTTGAGACGTTTGGCACTTATTTGCTAAGAAGCGACCAACTTGGCTCCTTGGCACAACGGGATCTATCAAGGTTCCTTCGGAAATCGGGTGGATTTAAAGCATATTAACCCTTTCAGTAACAATGTCCAATATATTGGACTACAGCCCATACAATTCATACAGTCGTAGTACAATGGACGTCTTGTTTCACTGCTGCGCTTGCTAGATCGTTCCGACAAGGGAGGAAAAAAGCAAAGATTATTTCAATGGAGTCATAAAAATCAAAGCCGCCGGGCCCTCCTACTTGTATGTAAAGGCTTTGTTGATATATACTTTTATTAAGTTATTGTTAAAAGTTTTGATTAACTACTGCAATAAGTTTCAATTACAACAAAAGCAAACACAGTCAAATATTGTTAACAGTTACACAAACATTTGCAAAATCAATTTAACTTGACACTTTCTATCATAAATTATTTGCAATCATTAAAATTACAAATTTATTATCTTATTATTAAGAAAAAAACTATCCATTTAAAAATAATGACAACAATAAGTTTTAATAACAACAACAAAAAAAACACAGTCCAATAAATTAAACAGTTACACAAAAATTTGCCATATTAATTTAACTTGACACTTTCCATTATAAATGATTTGCAATCATTGAAATCAAATTGGTCATTTATTAGGTCCAATTTAAAGACAAAACATAAAAAAATGCGAAAAAATTAAAAAATATTATAAAAATGCTTGAATCAGCAAACAAAAAACCCCAAAATACAAAAAACAATAAGAAAGAAAGTTGTCACAAAAACCATAAAAACACACAAATTCAACACGTAGACATATCAAACTATTAGTTGTTGTTGATTTTATAGAAAACCCCAATATTCAACGTGCATGAAATGAGAAAAATATCCAAAGCCAAGACCAAATCACAATAAAGTAACATAAAAAGAAATGATGATGGAAAAAAGTTGATTTCAAAGAAATAAAAATAAAATAAAAAAAATAAACGCTAAACATTAAATGGCGTGTGCGAAAAAGCCACAGCAATCAAAGTGAAATTACGTAAGTAATGCTTGTTAACGCCGCCGCTTCTTCTTCTTCTTCGTGGTTATGTGCTTTCTCAGCAACTCATCTCGCTCGATTTGCGCCGAAATGCCGCCGAAAAGCAAGCACACGCGCGCATTGTAGCGAGAAATATGTTAACTGTGTTATTAGGCGGCGGCACTTATTGACAGGTGAAATGACGGCTTGGCAGTGTTGGAGGCGCGCTGCACAGTGCTTTTCTACCAACTGACAGCATGCGTTTGTATGTAGTTATGCATTTGTACGTCTGCACACAAAGTAAACACCAACACTTGTACTCTCACTCACACACACACGCACACACTCGCACAGCTATTCAATGCAATGATGAGATGGCAACGTGAGTAACGCGGCGCATGCAAAAACGCAATAAACCACAAATTAAAGTAAAATTGTTGATTGGTAAACCTGTGTGTGTGTGCGTAGAAAATCAACGAAAGAGAAGAAAGCAGCAGACGAGCAGAAATATTGACGTTGTTTGTGTTTTCTTAGTGCGGAAGCAAAATTTCTGGTAATGTTAAGTGTTGTTTGGTTTGGGTTAAGCATTGACTTGTTTTTTTGCTTTCGAACTTATCTATAATTAATTTGTATGTTTTTTGTTGCTATGCACTGTTAATCAAATTTGCAAATTTGTATTGGAAGAAAGAAATGAGACAGTAAGAATAGAAAGAAAATAAGTAAAGAATAAAAAACTAATTGGAGTCGAAATTTTCTCAAAAAGTATGATAGAAGATGAGAGGAGAAAAATGAAAATGTAGATGGAGAGGCCAAGGTCACAAAAATGCAAAATAAGGGAAATAAAAAATTACTATAAATACTTATACCAATTAACGTGAAACTTGGCTGAACGCGAACATTGTCACACAAGACTTCAAATCTTTGTGAATTATTTGCTGAATATTATGGCCAAACCCAATCAGAAACGAAGAAATCTGGAAACTTAAGAATGAATACCATACATAGGCAGATAAAGCGAAGAAAATGGCGATGAAGATCACACACTAAGGAAACCTCTATCTGATGCTAGAACCCGCAAGGGAGCAGAAGTCGCATATGAACGAAAAACAACTGAAGGAGTTCGATTCTACGCGAACTAGCTACGGTCAACATCACTTGGAACAATGTTAGCTTCGAATATATATAAAACAGTTTCAAATCGATTCATATGAAAAGCCTGGTTGAGGCCTTATGCTCCCAAACAGAGTGAAGAAGGAGGAAAAAATAGAACGATGGTGTAAGACAAATATAAGAAAACAAATAGAACAATGGTATAAGACAAATGTAAGAAAACAATTTTGATAAAAACGCAAATGTTTCTAAGAAATAAAAGTAGAAAGAATATTAAAGAGAAGCTAGTAAAAATAGAGGAGAAACATCAGTAAAGAAAACAGCATCGAAGATGTAGAAATAGAAAAAACATCAGTAAAGAAGACAGCATCGAAGACGTAGAAATAAAAAAACTTCAGAAAAGAAACCCGCATCGAAGACATAAGAGAAGTTGAAACAGCAGTAAAGAAAGCAGCTGTGAATGAAGAAAAGTATAAAAATTTTCTGTAAAGAAAATAGTCGTTAAGAAATAAACATACAAGAGATATATGTATAAGCAAAGCAATAACAAGCAAGAAAAAGAAAAGAATATAGTTGAAATAGCAATAAAGAAAGAATCTGCGAGAAAATTTAAGCACATAGATGAAGCAAAAGTAAAAAAATTTAGTGCTTCAAAGTGGAATGAGGTTACAACAAAGACAATAAAAATTCTATTTAACCCATTGCTGCCTAATGGGTAAAAGTTTACCCATGAAAACTGAGTTTTTAAAAACTCACAGAAAAGTTTGTGGTAGAGATATCTCAAAATCATTGATAAGGATGGTTGAGGTAAAGATGGAACTACCTTAGTCTAGTGAAGGTCACCCTAAAATTCCATCTAGTTAGAGTTACCAGACTCCAAAAATTGTGAATTTTCCGGAGGTGGAAAATGTGGTGAAACGTCGTGGATCCTGTAAACAATACTGCTTTTGCTCACGTGTTTAGCTGAGCACTTTAAAAACTATGGAAAAAAGCTGCCATTGTTGCCTAATGGGTACAAAATACCCAATGAATATCTCAGCAACGTGCAGAGAGAGAAATCGTTGTTTCTGATCGTTTTGGGTCAATTCCAGATCGTGTATGAAATTTTATCAAAATCGTATGGTCGGAACTGGTACCCGGCAGCAATGGGTTAATAGAAAGAGGAGCAAGAAGAGGAAAGAAGATTTACATAGAGCTTTGACTTTAAATTAAAATCAATACTTAATTAATGGTTCAAATAGAGAGCCATGAGTAAAATAGGAGACATCCAAGCAATAAAGAATGGAGAAAGCCTAATCATAGAATCAGGTTCGAGGTTTGATTCCTTGAGGATTGATTCCTTTGACTTAAATAGGACTTTTATACCTGGGCCCCAAAACCTAAAACTTGAAAACTGTGATATGATACGCTATGCCTCATGAATAAATTCTTTGTTTGATGCGAAAATGGGACAACAACCATCATCATCTACCACCTCTTGATAACAACCATCTATACAAACTGGTCATAGTTGATAGCAAAGTGTGCAGATTCACAGATGGAGACAATGAATGGTTCATCAAATTACAACGAAATGCTTGACGGTAGTATCGGTGGGTAAACCAGATATGAGAGAAATGGTTTTAGTGAGCTTAAAGTCCCATATTGACGGGGTTTGGCTTTCGATGCTTTCCATCTCTTAAAAAAAACAAAAAAAAATGGAAACTATAAAAAATCTTACTTTAAAAGCCAAATAGCAATAAAATCAACCTTTAAGCAAAGTTTGTGTTCATTGTTTCTTTGGATATTTAACTCTTTTCCTTTTGAACTCTTGGTTTCAAAGTTTCATTAGGTCCCTAAAACAGTTTCAAATCTAAGGAATAATATTAAATTAATAAACTGAATTTTTAAGTCTAAAGAAGAATTATTATACACGTTTTATATCTTTACACGGTAAAAAAATAAGCAAGCAAAATAAAAAGAAAGAATTTTATTTTAACTTTTATTTTTAATTTAGACAAGTTTTTTTTTAAATAATTTTAGCTGAAGTATTAATGAAATTTTTAGTTTGAATTTTTAATTTCAATTCAGACACATTTTTTTAAATAATTCAACTAAAGTAAATGAAGAAATTTTCAATTTTTAGTTATGCATAGAAGCAGAAAAACTAAGTGAAATTTTTAATATGAATTTTTAAGTTCAATTCATACAAATTTTGTTAATAATTTCGGCTAAAGTAAATGAAGACATTTTCGATCCTTAATTATGCGTAAAGGCAGAACAAATAAGGAAAGATTTTAATTTGATTTTTTTATTTTAATTCCGACACATTTTTTAAATAATTTTAGCTGAAGTAAATGAAGAAATTTCCGATCTTACTGATGCGTAAAAGTAGAATAATAAATGCATTTCTTAATTTGAATTTTTAATTTCAATTCAGACACATTTCTTAAATAATTTAGTTTTTTTTGTTGTTGTTATATGACAATACTTTAAAAAACAGGGCCTGGTAATAAAAATTAAAACATTTTGCGGAATGTTAAAACTATTTTCAATGAATGAATGTTATAAATGTTTTCAACTTTTCTGATATTAACTAATTTCAAAATATCACTCATACTCTCACGCATTGATTAACTTCTCTATTAATAAGAGGGATATTCACACCGAGCTCGTTACTTTGTTAGTTTGGTACTCGTTAGTTTTATGCGTGTATTTTGTTTTGTAAAAGAATTGAATAAAAACCATATACACGTAAAAAACTACCGAGTACGGAACTAAAGGCTTGATTACACGTAACGAGTAGAGTGACGAGACATCAACTCTAACGAGTACTCGTTTCGTCTAAACAGTAAGGCGAGTTCTTGATTGAGTTAGTGACCGATGAAAGTGGCGATAGTCACTAGAATCACATTTTGTTTGCTACGCCGAGCGACCACTACTTACCGTTATATTTTTCTCTTTTCGCATGGATTCGCGGAATCGCTCGCGACATGCGGTATGCGTCACACACCACTTTTCGCTCGGTTGAGTTTATTTGCGCGAGTTGCTTAGTTCATTTTCTGCATTGTAAAACCGAACTCACTCGCCACGTGTCAAAATACGTTTGAACAACTCGTCGCTTTTGCTCGCTATCCCAATTCTCTCGGCCTAGTACCATTTTGATGTCTCATCACTCGACTCGTTACGTGTAATCAAGCCTTAACAAAGTAACGAGCTCAGTGTGAGTACCCCTAATATTTTATTAATTAACTTTAATTAAGTTGCAGTAACGTTTTTTGCACATTGTATACATTTTTCTCACAATCCCATTAATATTTGTTAGTCCACAAAGCGGCGATTTATTCATTATTGTACCCAATTAAATATTTACTTAAAATATAAACTTTTTACGCACTCTCCGATACTCTCCGACTTCACATTGTGCCACTCTGTCTCTACCACCTTGTGGTGAGCCGTCGAGCGCGCGCTTATTATGCATTGTTGGCGCAGTTAACCCAGTTAAGAGTTGAATTATTTATGACACGTTATTATTGCAATGACCACAAAAGTAGCAAAGCCGAAAACCCTCAAAAAAAAAAAATAACAATAATAACAACAAACAACACATACACGCCAAAATAGCCAAAAGTCGACAAAAGTCGAAACAAGGCGCAGCATGACACCAACGCAAGAAACAACAACAACAACACAACGACTAAACGCTGACCAAAGCCGAATGCAATCAAAGACAACTGAAAACCAGTGGCCAGATTTTTCTAACAAACAAAGCACACATAGCACATTTGCTGGCTTCTCATTGTGCTTCTAGATTAAAAGAAAGATAATATTTTTAAGCATTTTTTGCTGCAACTGTCATTGCAGGCCGCCGGCGCGCCGCAGCGACAATTAATTCCAATTCCAAGCAATGCATTTGCGTTGTTGTCGTTGTGGCGCGTTTTTCTTCTCATTTACACTTTTGCATTTTGTGTGAGGCTGCCATTGTTGTTGTTGTTTTTTTTTGTGACTGTCGCGACTTAAAATTAAAATGCGCGTCATGCGTGTGTTGCCGTCTTAACGGTAATTAATGCAATTGGTCAATTGTGGGCTGGTTATTTCTGATTCGCTGGCTGGCTCGCTGCCTGACTGGTTGGTTTATTGTTGTTGTTGTTGTGGCGTCTTATTCTGCAATTCATAATTTTTTGTTGCCGTTTTTATGTGGAAATTTCATTTGAACGTGTCGTTTGGGCAATCGGGTCAAGACTGGTTGGTGTCTGTGGTGGCGCGAGCCCAATTTGATTGCAATTGTTTTTGCTTTCATGTATACAGTCAACGAGGCAGCGCACAAATAGGTCGCTGTCGTTGACCGATTTTTAATTAAAGTATTTGTAAATAACAAACAGAAATATTTATATAGAAAACATTGAAATACTCAAAGCAAATGGCTTCAATTGCGAAATGCAAAGGTTTGCGCTTGCAAAAAAAACAAAATGAACAACAACAACAAGTGTTAAATTGCAATTATTCCATATGATTGTGTGTTTGTTAGTGTTGCTAGTGTTGGCTGTGTGAATAATGTGTGGCCATTTTTTGCGGATTCGTTACAGTGTTCCGAGGAAAAATGTTATTTTTATGCACTAATGCGAATGACTGAAATTAATTTGCCGAGGAAAAATGTTTTTTTAACCCCTAATGCGAATGACTGAAATTAATTTGCCGAGGAAAAATTTATTTTTATTCACTAATGCGAATTACTGAAATTAATTTGCTGTGTGTTTGTGATTAAGAGTGACACTGGGTGATAAATTAAGGATTCATGTATTCATAAAGAGTCAGTGAATGAGTTATGTAAATTCTAAAGTCCTTAAAATTGAGAATTAGTGTCTTAAATGCTGGAAAAATTATACAAAGAGAAATTTTGATTCTGAATTTAGAACAGTGATGACCATTCTGCCACTTGCGAGTATATTTTTTCAGCACTTACGACACCACGACCACTTACGACCAGCGACCAGACCGGATTATTCCACAGACTTAATTTCGAGCCGAAAACTGACAAACGATAAGTGAGATGTGACTCGGTGCAATAATGACCGATTTTTTCTTTAGTACTTACTATTGCAAACTTATGCTCGAAGCCGGAAATCAAAGAAATTTTTACACCCTAAGTAATTTTCTTAAATATTTGGTCCATTTAACAGCGATGATGCTTTTATATGAATAAGTCTTCTGATGAATTAAATGATCAAAATAAGAAAAATGTCTTTACTATTGCAAAGATATGCTCGAAAGCCAGAAATTAAAGAAATTTTTACACCCTAAGTAATTTTCTTAAATATTTGGTCCATTTAACAGCGATGATGCTTGTATATGAATAAATCCTCTGATGAATTTAACTCGCACTTGATGCTATTAAATGTTCAAAATAAGAAAAATGTCATTACTATTGCAAAGTTATGCTCGAAGGCCAGACATCAAAGAAATTTTTATACCCTAAGTATTTTTCTTAAATATTTGGCCCATTTAATAGCAATGATGCTTTTATATGAATAAGTCTTCTGATGAATTTGACTTGAGCTGGATGCTATTAAATGTTCAAAATAAGAAAAATGTCATTACTATTGCAAAGTTATGCTCGAAGGCCAGACATCAAAGAAATTTTTATACCCTAAGTATTTTTCTTAAATATTTGGCCCATTTAATAGCAATGATGCTTTTATATGAATAAGTCTTCTGATGAATTTGACTCGAGCTGGATGCTATTAAATGTTCAAAATAAGAAAAATGTCTTTACTATGGCAAACTTATGCTCGAAATAAGTGAGATGTGACTCGGTGCAATAATGACCGATTTTTTCTTTAGTACTTACTATTGCAAACTTATGCTCGAAGCCGGAAATCAAAGAAATTTTTACACCCTAAGTAATTTTCTTAAATATTTGGTTCATTTAATAGCAATGATGCTTTTATATGAATAAGTCTTCTGATGAATTAAATGATCAAAATAAGAAAAATGTCTTTACTATTGCAAAGATATGCTCGAAGGCCAGAAATTAAAGAAATTTTAACACCCTAAGTAATTTTCTTAAATATTTGGTCCATTTAACACGATGATGCTTGTATATGAATAAATCCTCTGATGAATTTAACTCGCACTTGATGCTATTAAATGTTCAAAATAAGAAAAATGTCTTTACTATGGCAAATTTATGCTCGAAGGCCAGAAATCAAAGACATTTTTATGCCCTAAGTAATTTTCTTAAATATTTGGTCCATTTTAAAGCAATGATGCTTTTATATGAAAAAATCTTCTGATGAATTTAACTCGCGCTTGATACTACTAAATGTTCAAAATAAGAAAAATGTCTTTACTATGGCAAATTTATGCTCGAAGGCCAGAAATCAAAGAAATTTGTATACCTTAAGTAATTTTCTTAAATATTTGGTCCATTTAACAGCGATGATGCTTGTATATGAATAAGTTTTCTGATGAATTTAACTCGCACTTGATGCTATTAAATGTTTAAAATAAGAAAAATGTCTTTACTATGGCAAATTTATGCTCGAAGGCCAGAAATCAAAGAAATTTTTATGCCCTAAGTAATTTTTTTAAATATTTGGTCCATTTAATAGCAATGATGCTTTTATATGATTAAGTCTTCTGATGAATTTGACTCGAGCTGGATGCTATTAAATGTTCAAAATAAGAAAAATGTCTTTACTTATGCAAACTTATGCTCGAAATATTTGGTGCATTTAACAGCGATGATGCTTTTATACGAATAAGTCTTCTGATGGATTTTACTCGAGCTGGATGCTATTAAATGTTCAAAATAAGAAAAATGTCTTTATTATGGCAAATTTATGCTCAAAGGCCAGAAATCAAAGAAAGTTTTACAACCTAAGTAATTTTCTTAAATACTTAGTTCCATGTAAGATCGACGATGCTTTTATATGAATGTTATTTTATGTTATAAATAAATTTACAAATGAATTTAACTCCAGCTGGATGTCACTTAATGCTCAAAATAAAATAAAATAAAAAGATCCCCTTACTATTGCAAAGTTATGCTCGAAGACCAAAAGTTACAGAAACATTTTATTTAGTAACCATTTTTCTTAAACATTTTATTCCAAGTAATCTTTTACGCTAAAAAAAATTATTAAAAAGGTTCTAAAAAATTCTCAAGAACTGCTTGAATCACATTTTGGCTCAAACTAAAATCTCGCAGCTGACATATTTATGGCTCAAAAAAAAAAAAAATCCATTTACATATTTCCACTTACTTTGTATAGTTTATCCTTTTGATACCAGATGTCCTCTTCCTCTTCTTGTGGACTAAAAGTCTGATCCAAATTTAGATCATCTCTAGAACGTGAAAGAATCTTTCTGCGTGACACCATTTTTCTGTAAGTAAACAAAAACAAATTCATATAAAGGAGTTCATTAAAACGTCATGTTTAATTGTAAACGACAAGAAGATGAAAAAACTAAGAAAAACAAAACAAGCAACAGCAATAACAACGAAACTGTGTACGTGTTTATAAAAAAAAACCCCCAGCTATCTGCTATTTGTAATAAAATCTACATTTTATGAACAATCACGGAGTTCTTAATGTTCACCACATATGCTTTCTGTGAATTGAAACGGACTAAAAAAAAAGAAAAAAAAACAATAAGAAAAATAAAAATACAAAAATGTCTGCAAATTGAAAAAAATGTGTGCGCTTTTGGTGATTTTCTGCGAAATGCTTAAAGCAACAGAAACTACAAAAGGGATTTGTGTACTTTGTAAAATTAATGCTTGAGAATTTGTGCAGTGTGGTGAAAAATTATGACTGCGTTCACAAACAGTCAACGAACTGCCCACACAACAAGGAAGTGCAACATCAAAGACGGCCATTTGAGCGCCGCTCGTTTGGGTAACTGCGAGTGTGTTACTGTGTGAGTGTGTGTGATTGTAAAAGCATACAAGTTTGACTGTCAAGCCGCGCTTCGGCTTTGAAGCGGCCTGTGTTGCTGCCTCTTTGCGCTTCTCGAAGGCTCAAAGACTTAATGACTCGATTTAGCGTCAACAAAGTGAATTAATATGTATGACAGACAGTACACATGAATGCCAGATACACAAAGCGCTTCGCTGATAGAATCAAGTACATGAATTTGTATTTTAATTAATAATTAAATATATTAAAAAAATATAAAAAATTAAGAGACAAGTAGCTCCACAGTAATTGCACATAATTATAGCACAGAAATTTATGCGACTAATTTCATTTGCAAAAACTTTGACAAAAACTACTCTTTAAACACCATTTAATTAAGTGAATCTGGCTGCAGCTATTTAGACAGAAAAAATCTCGTTTAGCTGCTCATTGCATACAATGTCGAGGAAATTGTGTGATAACATCAACGCATCGTTTGTGTATATAAATCAAGGTGTACATGGTTTATTATGAGTCAGCGGTAGCTCTAAATCTGCGATAATGGCAGTCAGCTCAACGATATGTGGACGATGGTAATGTTGTCTTGTCGAGGCGAAACGTGCAATGGTTTCATAGTCAGTCGGTATGTCGCACCAACAAGCGCGCGTAGAACAAAGGCGGCAAATGTTGATGAAATTATGATGGAACTTTTGACATACTGACAACAAACTCCACTGGTTGCTACTACTATACGAGTAGATGAATGTGAAACAAAACAAGAGATCAGTAAAACTGATAGACTCAAACTCAAAGTGTATGAGTTCTAGGATAAACCTAACTTCAATGGTCACAATATTTGTTCACTGGAAATCAGTGGTGCACACAAATTTTGTTTTGGAGGGAATCCATGCACAGCTTTTGATTCAAATATCATTTGAAATCATATTTGAATTGAACAAATGTTAGAGGGTCTGAAGCCTCAGGGACCGCCCCACATTGGCATTTTTATACAATCTAGTCGCTCGAAATTAATTACAAGCTGAAAAATTAACATATTAATCAAGATCATTAATATGATACTCCGGAATCAGATACCGAAAAAATTTTTGAGATCGGTCAACGACCACGCCCATTTTTGGTGCATTACCAATTTAGTTAATTTAAATCAAAACAAAAAGTAATAAACTTAACCAATCTAAGTTTTCGGGTTACATTCGGTAAATTCAAAGCAACAGACAAAGTAATGAACTTAACTAATCTAAGCATAAAATAAACTTTTATGTTATAAAAACTTAACAAAATTGCAGATATTATTCAGCAATTTGTGTGTGCTTCCATTGTTGAAGCGTATTGAGGATCTATGAGTAGGGAAAGAACTTCGTCGTTGAAACCATTACCATTTTTAAAGGCTCGTTTGCGGAATATGGATGTTATTAACTCTCCGATGCCCAACAAGGTCAATAGGGACCTATGCCATTTTCAAAAGCAAGTATTTTGTATTGTATACGTTTTTGCCTATCTGCTGTAGTAAAAAATACATGTATGTTTACTAAAAAATATACACGAAGCTTAGATTTTTGGCTTTCTAAACACATCTTCACACACATTATGTAACACTACGTTATACAATTACACGCCTTATATGCAATATTACAAAAGAGTTCCCTGGGGACCTTGTTGGGCTTTGGCCGTTAAAAAAATTATTGGTTATCGGAGCGTTAAAGGATCAGAAGTAAAAAGTAAGGCATGAATAAGATCTTATAAAGCATACATGCCATAAAGCAAATTTATCTAGAAACTTCTGGCGTGTCCTGTGTGCTTGTACCCATCTCGAACGCAAAATTTGTTAAAAAATTGTTTACTTTTTTGCAACAATCAGCATATCTTGATTTTATTTATCTATATCTAATTTAGTGCAGACATGCCTTAGAACGACTTTGCGTTATGCAACCCAAAAGTCGTATAACTCTCTTCTTGTTACTGGCAGTTTTTCGAAAAGAAGCAGCTAGGGGCAGCAAAATCCCTAAGGAATACATTAAGAAGTGACAAAATATTGTAAATAACTAAAAACTATAGTAATGCGGCGCAATTCAAACTTTTGGCAACATTTTGAATTCACATTTTCATATATTTCACACAAAAAAAAAATAGGACACTTTTTAATAGTTAAAATTTTACAAAAGAAACATACAAAACATATTGAAAACATATGCAAACAAATATAATTACGTGTAATTTTCAAAATATAACAAAAAAGATTAAGGTTTTTAATTTTACAACACAAATTTTCATATTAGAATTACGCGTTCACGTGCAGCGTTTTCGGCACTAAAAAAGCAAATCTTCAAAAACTCTCAATTTGTAAGCAGATTTCTTTGTTAGAAATAATGTTAAAAAGAAATAGTGATAACCGATATCGTCTGTGGATATCAGGTGAAGAGATTACATAAAAAACTCAATAATTCATCCATAAAAATTTTAATTTCGAGCGACTAGATTGAACAAAATTGCCACTGTGCCCTTGCGAGCGCCACTTCTCGAAATATTTGGTTAGGTAAATTGAAACAAATTTAATTGGCATTTGATGATACGATCTGCTCGTTGTCTATGTTGGTTTTGTGGGCTTTAAAGGTTACCAAGTTAAAAGTTATTGGTGATGTCTTCAAAAACCTACCAAGACGTGAAAATCTAGGCAGCACTCTCGTTCTCTTTAACAGTTCCTTCATTACTTAAATTTTTTAAGTTGTCAGTACATAAAATTAAAATTAAAAATTAATAATGCTCAATATTTTTATAATATTAGAAAATATTTTTTATGGTAACTCTTGGTTTGGTTTTTCATGCAGAGAGAACAAACTGCCGCAGAAAAAATCGTTTTGGCTAAGTGATTTGTCGATCCCATCACTAAACCCATCCTTTCCATTTCCGGCCGTTAAAGCCACTGTGAAGAAAAAGGGCACTTCATCCCATGCTTCCCGTCATCTCAGACCAAAATGCTCGCAGTTTCTTATGTCACCATGCAGAAAGCGACAATTGCCTGAAGGCAGGATGAAACGGGTTGAAACGGGTGACCACTTTCTGCGCGTCCACCCCGCTTAAGCCAAAAACCAAAGGATATATGTATATACCTATCCATATGTATATATCTTCCATGTGTATATATCATACAAATGATTTACTTGAAAGAAGGAAAATAAGTTTGAGAGCGAATCGAGTGGAATTCATTCAGACCTGAGACTTACAGCCCGATTCTGTACACTTGATAAATTCACCATATTGACTATTTGTCAAGTTTTTATTATTTGTCAAGAATCGGTATTCTATCCCAAAAATAAAAGCTCTTTTCTTGATAAATTGTCAAAAGTTTGAATGGTATTGACAACAGCATACAAATTGAAATTTTGCCTATTGAAAATGGAAGAATTGTGCATGTTTACACTTTTACATCAGAGAAAATAAAAAAAAAATGCCGTTACCTCCCACGAATTATTTTTTGTATGCGAAAAGCGCCTATTGTGATGAAACTATTGAAAAAAACGCACGAACTTATTTCCAGCCCAGCCAGGATTCGATCCAAGGGCGCTTGGTATGAGAAGCCAGCGCGTACCCGCTGGGCTATCAAGGCCGGTTTTTTTTTGCAAAACTTACTTTACTTAAACTGTTTGTCTTATTTTTTGACAATTTAACAACTGTCGCATATTCACCTTATGTTGAATTAAATGAGCTTTTTACTTTATCAATGTTGGATCAGAATACGAGCAAAGCTTTTGCTTGATAAAAATCTTGACAAAATTTCTTGATAAAAAATTTGTCAAGAATGCACAGAATCAGGCTGTTAATGGACTCATATTTTTTTGTTTTGTATTTTCTGAGATGGTTTAATAGAAGCCAAAAGTTAGATTTAGCTAACACTTTTTTAAAAACGGAATATCAAAAATTGTTTTATATCAATTATGGTACAGGTCTCCCTCGTATAACGCGGTGGTTACGTTCCAGGAAAATTCCGCGTTATTTGATTCCCGTTATAGAAGATTTAACTTTCATATAAATTTTAGGGTTATGTTCCAATAAGCTTTTTCCAGAATAAAATAGGTTCTTAATTAAAGATGTACATTCCAACTCAAAATCAAAATTCATACTTTATTTAAAAAACTAAAAAACATAATGAAAAAAAAACGGTTTTTTTTTAAATCGCGTTATATCGAAAACGCGTTTTAGAAGTACCGCGCTATACGAGGGAGACCTGTACAAACTATGCAACAGGAAGTAGTGTTAAAAATATTAATATTTCCACCTTTGCCATCAAACAGAAACAATTTTCAAAACTGAAAAAAAATCATTTTTTTTAATATATTGTCGAGACAAATGTTATACATTAACATAAGCAAATCATTTATCGAAGACACAATTATGTGAAAAAACCACTGACGGTGTCTTAGAGTTTGCTTTACCTTCACGGTGAATTATAAAATGTCTTGAAAATTTGTAAAAGCTATTATTAGCTTTTTAAGTAGTATTAATTTTCTTGATCGCAGCTTCCGTAGGCATCATGACTACACTCAAGCATGGACCATGTCAAATTTGCATTCACTGTTCATAATTAATGCAATACAGCTTAATTTATTAGCCATTAATTTGTATTTCATACAACAAAGCGCGGAGAAAGTTTCTACGAAAATCGGCCACACTGCAATTCCCACAACCAACAGCAAATTCAATCAGACACCAACACAACAACAACAGAATTCTAAAGAATTTCAATCATTACCCGGTACAAGGCAAATACTTAGCAATTAGGCAGATCACGCCCATCGCTGTCGCTGTCGCAGTGGGTTGTGCAGCCAGTAGACGAGTCGCTTGGCGTAGAACAGCAAAGTGCTGCAGAGAAAATGAACCGCACTCGAGACCGACAGCAGAGCGCGCATGCGTAAGCGAACGGCGACACGTGGCGCGCAAAGAACGAGCACAGATGACACTCGTTGACGTTGTTCTGAGTGTTGGTTGATGAGGTGTTGCGCGCTTTGCGGAAAAGCACCGAACGAAACGGGAACGCGACGCGGCACGCCTTTCTTTTTCACGCGAACGCACAATGACGACAGGTAGCTGAAGTGAATTATTGTTAGACACTAAAAATCCGCTGCGTTGCGTTTTGTGTTGCGGCCGTAAGCTAAACGCTGGTCTAACTGACAACGTTCGGCATGGCGATTTTTGTTCCACATACAAATTGAGGCACGTTTTGGCCGCTTGCCCGCGCCATCTGGCCGTCTGTGCGTTTGTCAACCAAATGTGCCCACCCGCGTACCGCGAGTTGCTCACTGCGACTGCGGCTGCGCGCCTTGTTGCTAGTTGAGGCGAAGAGCAAGGGAAAAGTAAAGCAAAGTGCTAAAACGCACCAAAATTGTTGTTATTTATTTTTTGAATGTGGATTTTTGTTTTTTGCTGAGCTCAACATACCAACTCAATAATTTTATTGTTGTTGTTGTTTTTGTGGTTTGTGTCAACTTTAACAGAAACGTTCATTGCATAATAAACACCATGCATGTTGTTGTTGTTGTTTTGTCTCATCCACATTCACATTTACAGCAACAACGCACTTGCCAAATGCCGCAACGTGCCGCAGCGCGTTGGCACAAATCAATGCCGCCTAATGGGCGCAGCGCGTTGCGGAGGTGGCGGCGCAGCAGGTTGCAGGGCGCAGCCGACGAGTGTGAACCAACGGCAGCGTTGGTTGTTGCCGTTGCCGTAGCGGTCTTGAGGCTTCTTCTTTCTTTATATGCAAATAAGGTTCGCTAACCTGTCGCAAGTCGCTTTGATTTTATATATAAATATTGTTCGTATTGTAGTTGTTGTTGTTGTGCGTGGTAGTTGTTGTGTTTGCATTTGTTGTTTTAACTGTTGTTGGCATTAGGCTGTTTGGCTGTCATTTATTATTGTTGTTGTTGTTGCTGACGGTTTTTGCGCTGCTGCTGTCATCTGCATGTGACATTTGTTGGCAGTGGCTACAACGTCAAACGATACATTGACTTTATTTTCGTTTTGTTGTCACTTGTTGCCAACAGTAACAACAACAACCAAACAGTAATTGCTGTCAATATTCCCATACAAACATGCACAAATAAATATTTTTATGTTTTTATGTGTGTGTAAGTGTTTAAATGTATGTGTGAACTTGTCATGCAGACCTAATAACGCTGTCAATGCGCATAAATTCACCGTAACACATGTCCAGTAGGCATTTGAATAAATACTTTAAATTGTTACGCATATCGATTGAGAGTCCGAACAAGTCTGAGGCCGACTTTCTTTTTGTCTTCATAATTTTTGTTGTTGTTTGAATTTTGTTTTATATTGAAAAGAGCGATACAACTTATTGTTCATGCATTAGGCTCATGTGGAGAAATTGCAGTTTAAATATTGGCACCTAAAATTATGCTGCAAAAAGACGGGTTTATACAAAGTGCAAAAGTACTAAGACTAAGACTAACGAAGACCCTTACAGTTTCAAGGACAATCATATTTCAAAGATGATGAAGAGATGGGTTTCAAAAAAGAATCTTGTCGCTTTTTGTATAAATTTTCCATTTTGAACTTTCTGGACCCAAATATGTCAATCACGCACAGGTTTAAGCATATCGAAGGATATTTGAAAGGACCCTACTGACATATTTTCAACCTGAAAATTTCAAATAGAAAATTTATTCGAAAAGCGAAACTTTTCCCTTTCATGATACAGATAGTTTTTATATTGCATAAATATTTAAATAAATTCTTTAAAATATGAAAGTATACTCTTAAAGACCTTTTAAAAGACTATCGGATCATGAAAATGTTATTATGAATGACCTCTAGTTTCACGTTTGTATATTTTTGTTGTACAGTGTAATCGTCGTTCGGATTCGGCATTAAACTGTAGGTCCCCTCCCTCCCTTTTCGCAATCCGTTTGAAATGTGTGTTGTATCACATGTTGGAAAAAACAGTGTTGCATACACATTTCAAACGGGTGGAATTTGTGGTATCACAACGGGCCCTTAGGCCTAAGTGTGTCTCATACAGAGGCAGCCACTTAACCAACCAACCAACCGTAATCACTGGAAGAGTTGCAAGAATCGTTATTGTTTTCATTGCGTATAGTTTTATTTTACAGTTTTTATTTTAAAACAGTTGCTAATAAAAACTTTGAGATCTATTTCGCAGAATTGATGAGTAACCGTTTGCTGTAACTAATGGCTTATGTACTAATCGTGGTGAAATCTTTTTTATTTGAAGAGTCAGTGCACAGGAGCATTGGTTTTGACCGCATTGAAAGATTAGAAGACTAGGTTTGAAGAATCAATTTATGGACACTTGTCTTTAACCTTTCAAGGCCGCAGAAGTTTTAGGACTGTGAGGTTTCCGGCTCAAGTGTAGATAGAAAAAGGACAAAGGTCTTTCTAAGGTTAAAAAATCTGTGTTATGGTACTTTCAGGTTCTGTCACTACAAACTTTTCATTGCACCAATGTTTCAACAGCGGCAAACATCTACTAGTACTCGCTTTAGTTGTTGTCATGTGAAATCAACTCAGCACTTTCTAAATAATTTTCGAGGACTCCAGTCGAAGTGAATCAAGTATTTGGGATCGAGCTTCTACAAATACCTTTTCAAATTCGTCAGGGAAAGCAAATGTTTCAACAGGTTGATTTCAGAGAGATGGATATGCCTCCTTCTGGTATTCACAGTCGAAATGAATCAAGTCAAGGAACCAATGAATCAATTATGGTATACATTACTTCATAAATCTTCTCAATTTCATGTGAGCAAAAATTATTCAACAGGTGAAGTTTGTCTTCAAACAGAAACCCAGGTTAGAGTGATGTGCTTCTTTCTGACACTCACTGAGAGCGAACAGCCGAAATGAATCAAGTCAAGGATTCAATGAATCAATTCTGGTTTACGTTAATTCACTAATCTCCTCAATTTAATGGGAGAGCGAACGGTTCAACAAGTGAGATTTGACTTAAGACACGAACCATAGTTCCAGAGATATGCCTCCTCCTGGTCTCGGCCTCTGACACTCGAGATGAATCAAGTAACTGATATACAGACCTTTGCGGTTTCATGTGGTAGAGTAAAAGATTGAACAGGTGGGCTTCGACTTCAGACAAGAACCACAGTTAGAGAGATATGTCTCCTCCTGGTCTCGGCCTCTGACACTCGAGGTGAATCAAGTCAAGGAATCAATGAATCAATTCTCGTTTACGTTAATTCACTAATCTCCTCAATTTTATGAGGGAGGGCGAACGGTACAACAAGTGAGATTTGCTTTTAGACACGAATCACAGTTGGAGAGATATGCCTCCTCCTGGTTCCGCCCTCTGACACTCGAGATGAATCAAGTAATTGCCTCACAGACCTTTGCGGTTTCATGTGGCAGAGTAAATGATTGAACAGGTGGGCTTCGACTTCAGACAAGAACCACAGTTAGAGAGATATGTCTCCTACTGGCACTGATAGAGAGCATCAGTCGAAATGAATGAAATAATTATTCTTTAAGCTTCTTCACAAATCTTTTAAATTTCATACGGAGCAAAAGATTCATAGGTGTGCTTCGACTACACAGTAAAAGAGATATGCCTCCTACTGGCGCTCATAGAAGACGATAGTCGAAATGAATCAAGTAATTATAGCTCACGCTTCTTCACAAATCATCGCAATTTTATTTGGAAGAGCAAATGATTGAACAGGTGGGGCTTGGTTACAGATTAGAGGACGACATTACATAGGACTACAGTGGAAATTAGTCAAATAATGCTCACAATTCTTTACGAATCTTTTCTCAATATCATGTGGGTGAGCAAATGAATCAACAAAGACCTCTTCCATAAAGACCTCTTCAAATTCATCAGAAAGATCAAATGATTCAGCAGTTTGAGTTTGACTTCAAGCAGGAGGGATTTTCGTCCCCCTGACACTCACAGAGAGGACTCACAATGGACAACTAATACCAATTATGCCTTCGAATGAAAGTATCTATACGCACTTTGAACATAAACATATGAGTTAACATACATTAACTAAAAGCTCGCAGAATTGCTCCTTAATATTTGTTGACAGTGGCGGATTCAGGGGGTGTTTTGGGGGTTGAAACCCCCCCGAAATATTTGGATCGCCTATAAAACTACATACAAATTAAAAGGCATTTTACAAATATTCAAGAATTCCTTTTTGAAACCCCCCCCAAAATATTTTTCTGAATCCGCGCCTGTTTGTTGACAAACTTCTTTGTGACCTCATTGACTGTTGGACTTGAACTTGGAGTTTGAACTCCCATTTGCCTTTTCATAACAAGAAATACTAATTAAATAGTAAAGTTAATGTTAATAAGTTAACTTCAGTTCAGTTGAGTTGAGTTCTTAATCAATTCAATAATGTAACAAAAGATATCGATTTCATGTCTAATGCTTTTGAAAATGTGGGCATTTAATGTAAACGTTGAATTAACAATCAAAACAATCCAAACGATTTCAATTTTCTTCTCCACTGAACTCTTTGAACAGACACTTGAAAAATTGCTCCAACGCTCGACTTGACTCATGCCCGACTATACATTTCATTCTCATTGAAACTCAAACCACTTGAAAAACATTCCAAGACAGGAAGTGAATCATTTTTGCCAAACAAACAAAAACACTGCACAACTATGGCAAAAATGCGGCACTAAAGATGAATTCAAAATATTTTGCACATTCGAAACAAAGTTCAATTACATAAATAAATAAACAAAGAGCTAATGCATTCGAAAGTCAGCAAGAAAATCCGCAGCCTACGAGATATGGAAACACTCGACAATACAAATTTCAAGTGAGAAAATAAAGAAATCAAATTTCAAGTGCATACTTCAGGTAGAGGCAACAATTGTTGCCAGTTCTGTTGTTGTTGTTATTGCACTCGATAGCACTAAATTAAGCCAAAAGCAGCCATAAAATTCAAGGATCAACCAAAACCAACAGTGGAATCAAAGTGGAGCAGATGATGCGGGAGAGCGCCGTTTTTAAGCGGCTTCCACTACTGAATTCAGCAAGAAAGAATGCAAAGCAGCAGCAGCACTAAAGTTGATGACTTTATTCTAGAGGCTCTTGGAGCCCTTGGACCTTTGTTTGGTTGGCTGTTTCTTCATTAAAGTTGCAGTATTGGAGCATATAGCAGAATTGCATCTGAAAAGAATAAACTTCTCGAATGGTTTCGAGTACTTCATGAGAATACGGATTGAATGCCCATATCCCACAGTAATTTGAAGGATTTTCATTTCTTTTGCACAAATGAAGTTATCACTTTTTATGCATTTTGTAAATATTAAGAAAAGAGGAGAAAGAAACGCTCGAACCTCGAAGCGTTTTCTTTGTGGTTTGCTGCATTTTAACTACTTAAATGTTGCAAGTCATTACGGCTTTGCGCTGCAACAGTTGCATTCTTTATTGCTTTATTTGATTGTTGATACTTGTTCAGATTTCTGCTGTTTCACTTGAGTCTTTCATTTAAAATTATACAAAATGTTCATCTTGCAAGCAATTAACAACACATTTCTTTAGCTGAGTTTCAAAAACATTGCCGAGTCGTTTGGCTCTTTGCTTTGGTTCCAGTTGAGGCGGATTTTATGATTAAATACCTGTGGCATTTAAATGTTTTACACAAAAAGGCCATAAAAAGTCAAATTTGTTAAAGTTTGTGTTTTTTTAGTTTGTGTTGTTATTTGGCGCAAAGGACCAAAAAACGCTTTATTACGGCTGCCATATTAAAAAAAAAACATTTGGGCATATTTTTGTGTTTGTTTTGCTGTGTTGTGTGTGAGCAATAATTAATGAGCGTTCATTAGTTAATACAAATTTGGACATTTATGGTCTTTTATATGAGCAGCAAGAATGGTAAAAATTAAGCTGAGAATTTTATATATTCAGAAATTCTTCACGTTAATTTTGCAGAACTGACTTATGGCCATTTGTGTGTGTTGAATTTTTGAACATATAGCGAATGTCAAAGGGGCAAAAAAGCAGAAAATTTAGTCTGAAAAGGAAGATAAACGTTTTTGTCATTTGCAGAGACAAATTTGGAAAGATTTTTTGCGTTTTTATTTACACATTTTAAACATAATTTTACAGATTTATGATGACTTATGTAAATCTGTGACAAAAGAAATTTACATAAATAAAGTAAAATTAAACACGCAAGCCAAATGAAATAAACTTGTTTTGAAATCATAAACTTGAAGAGAGAATATTTGAAAATTTTTAATCAAAGAACAATGATACAAAAACGTTTAGGTTTATTGTGAAAAAATTTATATTTTAATAAAAACTAGTCCAATAAGAAAAGATAACATTGCCAAATTATGCTGTGATAATTTGGGTTTTATATTTTTTCTAACAAAATTCAAACTGTGTAGTGTGAAAATGTGTTTACTTCACAAAAAAGTGACCAATCCAAACAACAAAAAAAATATAAAAAATTTATAAAATCACTTCTTGTTTGTCAGCACTACGACAGCTGGTCAGACATAATTAAGTCTCAACTCAGACAACCACAATGGAGGTCACTCACACATGCGCTGCACGTTGAATGCGTCTTTGTGCAACTTTAGTTTTACTAGAAGCATATTTTTCTTTATATTTCTATGTTTACTTTTAGGTTTTTTATGCTTGTTTTTATGTTTATTTTTATGTTTTTTTTAATGTTTTTTTTTGTTGTTGCTGTTGTCTTGGTTGTTCTGTTATTTAAAATTTCCGCTGTTGGCAAAACCTTCGGCATTAACGAATTTTATTTTCATGCTGCAATTTATATGCGTTGCATGTCGAGTGCGCGATAAAATAAAGACAACAACCAGAAGAACCAACAACAGCAACAGCAACAACAACTATCAGTGACTAGCCAACAATGTAGAACACACCTACGTGAAAAATTTTCGTAGTCAAATAGTGAGTGAGTAGAGATATTTATGCATACAACGTTGGCAGCCAAATGCATACCGACGAACAAGAGTGACCCTTCACAATGTTGGCTGTGGTTTTGGTATCTCATTGTCGTCATTGTTGTTGTTATTGTTACTGTTGCAACTGTAATGGACAGTAGAGCGAACAGCAGCAGTCACTCAGCGACAGTAATAAAAACAAATCAAGTTGCGTACAAATTTACATATCACCAAACAGATAACGTTGAAGCAATGCGCGTGGAATTTAAGCTGGCGGGGGGGCGAGGGGGTTGTGTGATGCAGTAAATAATGTCTTTGTCTACAGTGAGTCGACCAAGTATATTGCAATAATTTCATTGATAAAATGCTAACTATTTGGATTTGATGTACTAAATACACATAAAGTCTATGTTGGTAGATTGAATTGCCAACAAATGCTTTTTGTATTCTTCTTCTTCTTCTTTCTTTCAATAAATGTAATAAATAACAACAAATATTTTTGTTATTTATTTTATCAATTTTAACTTTAACTTTACATGTTGTTAAACAAAAATCTGACTACTACTTCTCGGTAAGCGCATTGTTGGATTATGTATTTGTTAATTTATTTGCATACCACAACAACAATAACAACAACAAACAACAATAATAACTATTTGCACAATAAACAACCATGTTTACTCGTAAAAATGCCAACAAATATTTTTGACACAACAGCTAACGGTATCGCTTACTGTAAGAAGATAAACAATTGCTCAAGTATACTTGAGTTGAATAAATGTGGAGTTGTCGTTGTTGTAGTTGCGAAAAATTCATAACTTGCTGAAGATTTTTTGCATGTGAATTGTCATGTCTTCGAAATATTTGACAGCCAATGTTGACTCTGCCTGGCCGATGTGAATGAACTGTCAAGTGTTGACATTGCGGCAATGCGGTTAAGGTGCCGCCATCGTTGACGTGACAGACATGTGTCAATGTGCAAAAATCACAAGTACCTTTGGGCTGTTAACCCATAAACAAACAACTCAGAAGTGCTGCAAATTGTTTCATAATTTTTGTTTTGCCAATTCCAGCTAAAAATGGATCAGTTGCATTTACATAAATATGACTGAGAAATAATAGTCACGGGAGGTAATTACAGGTCACTGCGATAATTGGTGTAAAGATCAAATGCAAGTGACGACTAGCGACTGACGATTTATGAAGATGAAAGAGAGAGATAGGGAGAGACATTTATTCTCCATCACTACAGGAATGACGACTCCGAAATCTTGAGGCCAGGTTCTTTGATGTACTCACGGAAATAGCTGGTACACTGATTTTCTGAATTACTGATCCAAACAATATCACTGGCAAAGCTAAATGGTTCTCAAAGATCACGTCTGGATCTTCAGAAAACCCAACAGACAGGATATAGAAGCGCACCGATTGAAGGTGTATTAAAAAGACTTGATTTGCCAAGACTCAATCGTTGCCGAAAGATCCACACAATTTCTTTCCAAGACCAAATTGTTGCCGAAAGATCCACACAATTTCAAAATTTTTCCAAAACATCACGTCTGGATCTACAGGCAAACTTTAGAAGGGGAATAGGAGACAGAAGGGCTCCATGTAAAAAATGAAGGAAATCACAATGAACCCAACAGAATCTCCAAAATCTTGGAGCCAGGTTCTTTGATAGACACAGAGAAATAGTTGATGCACAGATAACTGATCCACACATTTTCTCTGCCAAGTCAAAATGGTTTCCAAAAGATTCACACAATTTTCCTCCTAAGACCAAAAGATCACGTCTGAATGTACAGGGAAGCCATAGAAGGAAGATTGTAGATAGAAGGTCACCGGTTCGAAAATAAAGGGAATCACAATGGACCCAACAGGGTCTGCAAAAATCTTGGAGCCGGGTTCTTCGATAGACTCGCGGAAATAGCTGATTCACATATAACTGATCCACACAATTTCCCTGCCAAGACCAACTGATACCCAAGGGATCTACACAATTTCTCTGCCAAGACCAAATGATATCCAAAACATCACGTCTGGATCTACAGGAAGGAAGATGGGAGATGGTTCGAAAATGAAGGGAATCACAATGGACCCAACAGGATACACACAATTTCCTTGCCAAGACAAATATTATCCAAGAGATCCACACAATTTCGGAAATAGCTGATACAAATTACTGATCCGAACAATATCCCTGCCAAGACTTAATCGTTCTGAAAGTTCACGTCTGGATCTTCAGAAAAACCAACAGATAGGACAAAGAAGGGCACTGAATGAAGGGAATACGGGAATAAATAAGGGAAACAATTTCTTTGCCAAGATCCACGCAGTTTCTCTGCCAAGTCCAAATGGTATCCAACAGATCCAGAACAAAATTTTCCTGCCAAGACAAAGTGGTTTCCAAAACATCACGTCTGGGTCTACAGGGAAGCTATATAAGGGAGATAAGAGACAGAAGAGCACCGGGTTGAAAAAGAAGGGAATCACAATGAACCCAACAGGATACACATAATTTCCCTAAGACCAAATATTATCCAAAAGATCCACACAATTTCCCTGCTAAGCCCAAATGGTTTCCAAAAGATCATTCTGGATCTAAAGGGAATTCAACTGATGGGACATAGAAGATCACCGAAACAAAAATGAAGTGAAGCAAAATGGACCCAACAGATTCTTCGAGTTAAAGTGCTTGCCGCACACTCTATAACTTCTCTTCTATAACCGAATCTAATCTAAGAAGTAAACGGTTAAGTATCAACTCCAATTCCCTACTGATCGCTCAAGGTTTAAGCTTTCAGGTGAGTACAATTTAAAGGCTTAAAGACATTATGCCATCGACAAACTGTTATGTTATATTAAAAACTCTTAAAATTGCAAATAATACATTTTTGACAAGTTTGAAAATTTTGGCAATTTTCGACACATTTTCGCGCATTGCATAATCTGTGACAAATATATTTTGACAATTGGCAAAGCGCCAAACTGGCGTACATTCACTTGTGCGACACATGTGACGTGCTGCAAATGCCTGCGCGCATCAAACATTGCTTTCGTAATGTTGCTCATTTTTTGACAATTTATTTTGTTTTAGTTTTTTTTTTAGTTTTTTCCATTGCACATTTGCGAACGTTGCCGCTGTAATTGGAATTTATTTACACTCGACACTCTTATCGACAATTGATGCCGATTGCGATTGCAATGCACAAGTCAATCGTTTGGTTTTTTTCTTTCATTTGTATTTAATACATAAAAACAACAACAACAACAGTTTTAGTAGGCAATACAACAATACAAAATGCAAATTGTGATTTGGCAAAACTTTCACATGTGGCGCAGCGCAGCGTAGCGTTCACTTTTCTTTGCTGTTATTTATCTTTGACTAATCATCGCAGTTCCCTTGCTTTTCTCTCGTTTCGATCTTTTATAATTGTCTGCTAAATTGTTGAATAATACCAGCAATAACACAACAACAGCAACAATAAACATGCAGCATGATGCCAGGCGCAGCCGACACGAAGCGAAGCGAACGATGACAATGCTCGTTGTTTCATAGATTGAAATGGAAAAGCAGTGAGCTGCGGGGAAGAGGGGAGGGAGCGGCTCTCGCTTATTAGCCTTTCTCGACTTGTCAATTACAGCAGCTAATCGCATTGTTGACATTTTGTCAACAGCAACACACACAAGCCTACAACAACAACAACAACTACTACTACTACGCGACAAAATCAACAACAATAAATGCATTGAGATTACAAGCAAACAGCACACGACTTTTGCCAACACGCGGCGTGAATTGTGTGTTTGTTGCTTAAATTTTGAATGGCTTCAGCATTTTTTCTTAATTTTTTCTCACTGTTTGAGTTTTAGCTTTTTTTGCAATAAAGTTTTAATTTTTTTTTCGCACTGAAAGAACGAAAGCGTCTGACTGTTGACTGTTGATGCATTTGAAATAGAAAGTAAAAATACATTTTGTAGAAGAAGAAGAAGCATCAATAGCAACAATAATTGCCATTTTCTTATCGGCCACGCTGATTGCTCAATAAGTCGTGCGGCGTCGCTTCATGATTTTTGTCGTTTTATGTCTCACCGTCCCACTATGGCCCAACGGTCGGTAAAACGTTGCAAAAATCAAAAATTTCATGAAAGCGTTCGATAAAATGAATACACGCATCTTATTGAGAATTTTCCAGGGATTACGAATATGTAACTTTCATTAAATTCAGATAAGTAGTTTGGGAGATAGAGCCGCTCAAAGTTGACAATTTTTCCACATCGAGAAAAATGTGTATTTTTTGGTTTTTTTTTCCTCTTTAAGATTGATTTGTATGTAAATGAAGCGACCGATCGGTAACTTGATGGTTTTTTCTAAAAGGTACGTTAATTGTTAATATAATAAAAATAAAAAATGTTTATTTTGTTTTAAAAGTTGTTCGATCTACCGATTGCTCGAAAAGTCTATATTTCGACCTTTTTTCAACTTTGATCGAAAATAAAAAAAAAGACCAAAAATGACCTCCGCGAAATTGAGGGAGGTTATTTGCTATTTAATTATTTACCTAACTTCCAAAACTCAGCTGCCGCTTTTTGCCGCTTTACTTTCCAGAGCAATAAAAGTGAAGCAACCTCGGGTCGAAAACCACGTAATTATACGGAAAATCGCGCACATTTAGTACGGTCAAAAACCCTTTTGTGTTGCTGGCATTTATCTATATCTATATATGTAATGACGCTCAACCGGACTGGCCGATTTCAATGAAATTTTCTTTATTGGATTCGTCTTGTGTCAGTTCAGGTTCGTGCGAAAACAAAATTCCGGAAAATCTATTGGAAAAGTCGGAAAACCCCTGTAATTTTTGACTGTGAATCCTGAAAATTGTCAGACGATAACGTTGGAACTATAAGTCACACATCAATTAAATTCACTAGGAACTTACTATTTAGTCGTGTCCTTCGACAGATGGAATGGGGCGGGTATTGGACGAGGGGGCGTGGCACCACTCTTACAAGCCAAATCTGAATAATGGAAAATCTTCGAAATTGTAAGGTGCACAGGATTGAAATTTAGTATTGTGTCGTCCCATAGATGAGTCATTCTACTGGTAAGATTTGATGGGCGTTGGACAAGGGGCGTGGCATATTTTTTGTGACCTTAATATTTTGCTGAATTATAAGTCGCACAGCAATGAAACTAAGTACGGACCTACCATTTATTCATATCATTCGACAGCGGGAATTGTGCAGGTATTAAACAAGGGGGCGTGGCACCGCCCATTGAACTTAAATCTGGTTCAAGCGCAGTCGATTTCTTTACTAAATCTTAGCAGTCTCGATTGCAGCCTCGATTGAGTTTTTTAGAAAAAAAACTTACTCCTACGGTGCATAAAATTGAAGCACATGGAAAGGATTTTATAGTATACCAGTGCTTACCAAAAGGGGATTTGTCTGAAGAAGCTCAAGAATGCAAAAATAATGACTACAAAAGGTATAGATGTATGAACGCTTGCAAAATATCACGAGCTAGACAAAATGAAGACCTTTTCAAGATGTTAGCAGTCTCTTCTGATCCAGTTATTTCATCTATGAGATCTGTAAGATCACAAAAAGAACTTACAGATACTTATAGCTTAGAAATTATTTCATTATTAGACATTCCTTCCAGTGTAGATAGCGATTTTGAAAAAATTTAACTTTCCAAACAATTTTTTTTTGTAAAAAATTACGTATGAATCAATAAATTATATTAATTTATTAAAAAAAATATATCAAAAAAATAATTTTTTAATGCAAACAAATAAGTAATTTCATTGTAGTATGAAGTTTTACTAAATCTTAACTTTGGTAACGAATTTTAAAGCCCCCTGTTACTGTGGCACCCTGTTTTTTCCCCATTTTAAAGCTTAGATATTACACTTTCAGATGCAGTTTAAATTTTTTAAATATCTTTATTGGTTCAGAAGTTATGATTTTTGCAATGAAAAATGGCAAACCGGGCCATAGTGCGTCCGTCCGTCTCGTGCATTTTCCTGTCTAGTCGTTTGTTTTGTGCGAGTAGTTTGTTGCTGCCGTCTGCCGTTTTTATGATTCTGAATGAATATTTACTACGTTTTTTTTATTGTTTTCAACACGTCAATAATGTCAACAATGAATGTAATAAATGATGGAAACAAAGTTGCTACGCCGACAACAACGAATGAAGACATGGAGAACGCGCTACAACATTCTTGCGCTGAATGTGGCTGGAAATATACGCAAAAGAAAGAAGACTTTCACAAAGTAATCAGCGATGCCTATTTCATATTCAAAGCACTCGCTGTAAGAATTTTCATGAATGAATTTTAATGAAAAAATGTTTAAGCAAATATGGCATATGTGGTGTGGTTGGTGTGGAGAAAATTCAAGTTAAAAAGTTAGAGTTGTGTTGTTGTTGTTGTTATTATAGGCCAGACATAAGACCATGGTATATGATTTACTGTTAATGCTTAGAGCTGCCAGCTGCATGCAATGGTTGAGTCTAAGCGGGAATTGAATGGAGAACGTGAGTGGTTAATAAAGATGGGGGTAAAAGAGAAACACGTGTGGAGCGAAAAGAAAGAAATAGATGGGAAATTATGTAGAAATTAAGAAAAAGTTAGGAAGGAAACTAAAAAGAACGAGAGGAAGTTAAGAGGGGAATCATTGGATCGATTGTAAGTAAGAATTTGAAAGGATTTGAAGGCAAAAATTCAGGTAAAAAAATAGACGAAATAGAAAGAGAAGAAGAAAGGCATGAGGGATTAGAGGGATTAAGAAAGTCAAGAAGACTTTAAGAAGTGCCTAAAGGTTAGAAAGAATTAAGGGAAAGAAAAGTTGAAGAATCATCATTTAAAAGATTTGCTGGGCGTATGGTGGACAAGGAAGAGTTAAAGAATCATTAAGCTTAAAAAGTTTCAAATAATTTTGAAGACTTGGAATAGAAGGAGTTTGTAGAATTAGGAAGAGTAGAGAGATTGAAGTGATTCACAAGGCCAGAATGATTAGAAAGCATTTGGTGGACAAGAATAAGTTGAAGAATCATAACGTTTGAAGTTCCAAATAGTTTGGAAGACGAGGAGCACTTGTAGTAGACTGTAGGATTAGGAAACGTAGAGATATTCAAATAATTGAAACGATTAATGTTAATAGAAAACCTTAGGTGTATAAGAAAAAGTTGAAAAAAATCACAATTAAGTGGACTAGAAGAAAATTGTAGAATCAAGAAGAGTAAAGAATTAAATTATTCAGAAGACAAGTAAGTGTTTGGTGGACAAGAAAGGTTTAAAGAATCATAAAGCTTAAAAAATTTCAAATATTTTATAAGACATGGAATAGATGGAGGTTGTAGGATTCTGAAGAGTGGGGAGATAATTTAAGAGAGAAGAGAATGATTTAGAAGACTGTTAAGACTAAGAAGCGTTAGGTTGAGAAGAAAGAGTTGGAAAATCAAAAAGTTTAAAGTTCCAACAACTTTTAGATGAATATAGAAGAAGGGGGTTATAGGGTTCGAAAATTGAAATGAAGTGGGAAGGAATGAATGAATGTGAATGAATGAAGTGGAAATACGGTAAGCAGAAAAGTAGAAGAAGAATTTGTAAAACGAGTAGAAGAAACAAGAAAGGAAACAAAACTACAGTAAAAATTCTGAATAGAATGAACTATGGAGGAGAAGAAGTGAAACAAAAACTCGGTATAGGAAGTGAAGAAAAAAACTAAGAAAAAGAGAAGAAGAAGAATAATTTCTTAATCGACTAGAAGAAATGAAGAAAGAACAAATGAAAAATGGAATGAAAATAGTTAACAGAATCAACTATGGAGAAGAACTGAAATTGAACTTCAGTATGGGAAGTGAAGAATTAAGAAGAAGAGATTAAGAAGAAGAAGAGAAGAAGAATTTAGTAAAGAAGGTAAAAATTGTGAAAATGATAAACTATGGAGGAGAAGAAGTGAAACAAAAACTCGGTATAGGAAGTAAAGAAAAAAAATACTAAGAAAAAGAGAAGAAGAAGAAGAATTTCTGAATCGACCATAAGAAATTAAGAACAAATGAAAAAAGGAGTGAAAAAAGTTAACAGAATCCACCATGGAGAAGAACTGAATTTTAACTTCGGCATGGGAAGTGAGTAAAAACACATTAAGAAGAAGAGAACAAGAATTTGTAAAGAGGGAAATGAAAGAACTTGCGGTAAAAATTGTGAATAAACTATGGAGGAGAAGAAGTGAAACAAAAAACTCGGTATAGGAAGTGAGAACAATACAAACTATAAAAAAAGAAAAATACGTAGAATTTCTAAATCGCGTAAACGAAATTAAAGGGAAATGAAAAAAACTGCAGTTAAAATAGTGAATGAGAAGAAGTAAAATAAAAATGCGGTATGAGATGTGAGAAAAACTTAGAACAATAGTAGAAGAATTTGTAGGTTAGGTTAGGTTGCGGTGGCTGCCTCTCTATGAGATACACTTAGGCCTCTTAACGGGCCTGTTGTGATACCACAGATTCCACCCGTTTGAAATGCGTATGCAATACTGTTTTTTCCAACATGTGATACAACACACATTTCAAACGGATGGGAACGGGAGGGGAGGGGACCTACAGTTGAAAGCCGAATCCGAACGACGAGGTATCGAGAATTTGTGAGAAAGTAAATAAAAAAATAAAAACTATGGAGGAGGAGAAGTGAAATTTTTCTTTGATATGAATTGAGAAACAACTAAGAAGAAGACGAAGAAGAAGATTTTGTAACGAAGGAAAGGAACAAAATAGTAAAGCAGTAAAACTACTGAATAGAAAAAACTATGGAAGAGGAAAAATTGAAACAAAAACTCGGTATAGGAAGTAAGAAAAACAAAGTGAGAAGAAGAAGATTTTCAAAATCAAGTACAAGAAATGAAAATGAAATTAAAAAAATCAAGAACCAAAGAAAATACAAAATTTAGATCAGGAAGAAGAAGGGTGTAATGAAATGAGACAGTGAGTGAGTGAGAGATATGCTAGAAATTGAAGAAGAAGGAAAGTCTATGAAATGTAGAGTGCTTAACCTTTTCAGTCACAATGTCAAATATATTGGACTACAGCCCATAAAATTCATACAGAACGGGTTTATTTTCATGTCGGAAAAGGTTAATAGAGGACAATGGTTTAGCGAGCACAAGACTTACTGTTTTAAGGGAAACGGTTCGATTACAGTATAAGTAAAACGACAAAAGGTCAGGCAGAACGAACAAGAAACATGCGAACTTTTCTCTCTTATTGTTAAAGAGGAAAGCAGACTTCAAACACGAAATATATCATGAATAGAAAATCTTAATAATAAATGGAAAACTGAGAGAAATACTTAAAGCGGTGTAAGAAAAGGTGCAAATAGTTTTAACCGCAGTTAGTATAGACATTTTTCAATGGCCAAAAACAACAAATACAAATAAACAACGTCAAATGTAAATAACGTCAAAGAATGCATCAAAGCAAAGAAAATAGGTATTTGAGTTTGCAAATATTTGTAAAACATTTGGCTTTGCAAATTTTCTTCTCGCTCTCTCAAATCCATCTATTGTATTTGTACATGCAGTGGTTGTTGTTGTTGTGCATAATGCAATCGTAGTATATTTTCACAAGTTTATTTTTCTAATACTGCACACATGCCTGACGAGGCTGCTACTTTCATTATTGTCTTTGCAATTGCTGATGTGGTTGTTGTTATTGTAATTGTAAACAGCGCGCGAGTGCGGTCAATCACCTGCGCGTGAGTGTCGAACGGGGCTGTCAATCGCATGGAACGAACAGCCGACCAGGCAGGCCAAACCTATGCGTCACCATTTGTTTGCTGTAAAAGCTGCGAATGTTGTTATTGTTGTTTTTTACAGCCTTATGAGTAGGATTGTTATTGCGAATTGTTGATGTTTTGTTGTTAAAAAAGGGTATTTTTTAGATTAACATCTGTAAAAATGAAAAATGAAGAAATGCATTTTGAGAAATAAAAGTTTGTAAATTTTTGAGTAATTTTCTTTTGCTTTGCTTGTTAGAAGTTGGCAACATTCGCGCTGTGTTGTTGCTATAAAAAGTTAATTTGTCTTGCTGCGCTTTGTGGGCGTAGCACAGCTAATATTTGGTGTTTACATGTGTCAATTGTTACGCGAGCGATGATTTTGAGGTGCAGCCACATCAACAACAACACCAACGTCATCTTTTCAACGAAACCCACATGCTGCATTTTTATTGTAATCGCCCTCAGCTGCTCCCTTTGCTCTTTGATTACTCTTCATCGAGCGAAGCATTTTGCTAACATTTCAAATGCAGTTTGAGCACAAACTGTTTGATTGTTTGAGAAAATTAAATGCATTCAAATTACGCGCAGTTGCTGCGCATGCGCGTGTAGGTGGAAAATTTGTGCCGTGCGTGTCTAGAAATTGTCGTCAAATTGTCCATTCGAATGCTGAACGTTGCCAGTGCAACGACGTTTTCAATATTCCTGCTGCGTTTTGAAAGTGCAGCGAGCAGCACGTTTCGGTTGCTGCCTGCTCGACGTTTGCGTGTCGCCGAAATTGTTGCGTTTGATTGCTTTGAAATGCATTTTCGGAACAGCATTTAGCCGCCTCTGCAGTCTGCAGTGCGTTTTATTAAATTTTTATTTTTCTTTTGTTTCTCGTTGGTAGAAAATTACGCGTTTTTCATGTTTGGGGCAGCACGCGTCGTCTTTGCTCGAGTGCGGTGCGTGCACATTTGTGGACTGTGGCATGCCCCGTGCGCATGCCGCAGCCACACAAGTGTGTGTGTGTGTGTGTAATGTTATTGTGCCGCAGACTTGAAGGTACAATTGCTGTAATTGAAGCGCGATTTCCGCTTCGCGAGGCGCATAGAAAGATGCACTTAACTTTGTAATGGGTGGTCCTCCCTTGGTTTTTGTTTGTTTGGTTGTGTGTGAAAGCAAAGTTTCAGCATAAAAGAGGAATTTTGTTTGGGAACAAGTTTGGAATTTGAATTGCATTTAATTGATATTTAAATATTTTCTTTGTTGCAACGACGACGTGGGAACCGTTACGCTGTGGGTGGCGTTTCAAATGCTTTGTTTGGTGAATAAGTTTTCTAAGGAAACGAGATTTTATTTCAATGAATTGTTTTGTCGTTTGTGGTTTTATGTGTTTATGGCACTTTTCCGCATTCGTGTGGAGCCAATAATTTCGAAGGAAATTTTTTAGTTAGTGTTTAAAACATTCAAATGAGAAAAAGCTCAACAGAACTAAACAGTCAAAGGTGCTAAATGATTGTTAACTATCAAATATAAAGTTGTAGTATTATCTATCGAGACTAGAACTGTTACATTTGCTGCTTGGAACGGTTTTTTTTTCTACAAAGTTGTTCTTGAAGCTTACAGGTTCAAAGAGAAATACCGAACTTTGCCATTTCTTGACTTAATTGCATGAGACTCCTTCCAAAATCTAACTTAAACGCTCATTGAAAGTCAGAACGCACACTGATGAAAAACTAAACAAAATCCAAAATCCAACTCAATAAGCTTCATTTATCACACAAAAATAATTACAATTAAAATTGTTTAATATTACTCAAACTTTCATAACGAAAGTGACAGCAAAAATTGGGGAAAGTCTTATTGAAATTATAATTATTTTGTATTTTTGATAGGAATTCATTTTCAATGCTCAAAAAACTTCAAATAAAAACTCTTCAAGAAACAAAAACATATTCAACTGTAAGGAGAAAAAGTAAAGATATATGTGATTCAACAGATGTGATGACTTAATTTTCAAATTCTCAATTCAACTTCCGCTCATTAATGTCTACAGTGCCCCCTTCTTTACCCTCGTCTTTCAACTCCTACTCAGCTTTTGTGACACAGTGACAGCGTCTGTAATGAAAAAAGTTGAGTCTTGACAAAACTGCCGCAAACTGGTAGCACATTTGCCGTTTGTCTGTTTGCCCCTTTCCGGCTGCACTTTAACAACACTTAACCCACTACAACAACAGTTGACCCACACAGAAACTGCCGCATACCAAAAACCTGGTACAAAACTGCGGTACAATTAAAAACCACTGACCGCCAACTGGGCAGCGAGGGGCAGTGCACAAAAGGGCACTGGCTGCAGCAAAAAAAGTGAAACCCTTTTCACTCGCAGTTACTTTGATGCTGCTTTTGTTTGCTCTCTTTTGGTTAAGCTTTGACTACAACAACAACAAATTAATACAACAAAAATTAGAAAAAAACAACTAATAAAAACAACTGGAAAAAAGCAAATAACTCCAAAAAGAAGTGGCGCAAACGGGCCGCTGCTGCTGCCGCTGCCACTGACCGGCCAATACGGCTTTCACATTAATGCTTTTCTTCTTCTTTTTCTTGGACTTTCAGCTAACGTTTCTACACGTTTTGCTCAAACAACAAACTACCACAAACCACTCAATTTTGCTCTTCAATTATTTTCACAGCTAATGATGGCCGAAAAATGCACAAAAGCGGCAGCGGCAAAAGACAAAATAGAAATTTCATGTTTGAATGGAAAATATGAAACAAGTGCACAGACAACAAACAAATAAATGAACAGCACAAATTAAAGAGCGCAGCGCATGAAACGTGTGCCAACACAAAAATTAAAAAAATTAAAAAATAACACTAAAGCAATTAAAAAAGTTTCAAAGTTGGCAGCGCAGATGAGCACCGAAAAATTACCGAAAAATCCGGATTGTTCATTTACGCTGTGAAATTTTCAAGCAGACTGCAAACAGCTGCCGAACGCAATTGAAGCGTGTAAAAACATTATTTTCGATAATAAAAGTAAAATCGCTGCCAGACAGGCAGACTGCCGCATTGTAGCGTCGCACGCAGTTTTCACTAGTCGACTGCGACTACATGCAACTGTTGCAAAAGCAAAAGCGTTTTTTATTTATTTTGTATTTGATATGAAACAAAACTGCAAGCAATAAATGCGAGCAAAAACATTAAATGCTCAATGCGGCTGGTTGACTGGCTGAGTGGCAGCTGCACTTATGGCGAGCGCATAAAAATGCAGCTGGAAAATGCGGAAAACTGCAATGAAGCTTTGACTATACAGTTTGGTTTTTGTTTTTGTTGGTGCTTTTTTAATTTTTTTTGGAGCCACATTGGGTTGTGACTACGTTGAACTGTATTTATGGTTGGCGCACATGAGATTGTTTGGCGCTCGTGTTGAATGATTTGGTTTGGTTTGGTTTGGTTTGGTCTGGGCAGGTCGACTTCTTATGCGCGTCAGACTTTATGTGAGTTTGTATGAGAGAATTAGGTTTTATATGGAAATAAGAAATTATAAAACAAATTACTTGAGGTTGACTTCTTATGTGTGCCAGACTTTATATGAGTTTATATGATTAAAGTAAAAAATGTATTAAATTATTAAAAAAATTACTTAACGTTGACTTCTTATGTGCGTCAGACTTTTTAAAAGTGTATATAATTGAAGTATAAAAAATTAAAAATTATAGAAAAATTTCTTGTGGTCTTGAAAGAAGACTTCATTTGATAAGCTGGTCTCACAAAAAAGTTTATATTTCACAATTTTACGCAGTTTCAATGAGTTCAAAAGCCTCAAGTTTCAACCAAAAAATCATCACTATTATCATTAATTATTATCAATCATTATAAAAAATAATTAATTGGGGTTGACTTCTTATGTGAGTTTACCAGACTTTATATGAGTTTATATGACTGAAGTAAAAAATATAAAATATTATTGAAAAATTCATTTTCATAATTTTATACATTTTCAATGCTTCCAAAAGACTCAAGTTTCAATCATCGCTATTGTTAATTATTATTATTATTAATTTTATGCATTTTCAATGATTTCAAAAGCCTTCAATTTCAAACAAAACAAATCACTGACATTTTCCATAGCCAACAGCAAAAGTTCCTCACAAACTTTGTTATATTTTTACTGACAACTAACTGCAATTAATCACATCAACTTTTCGCTCAGAAACCTCATTCATTCAGTAGCGATTTTGTAATCACAAAATGCTTTAAAATCGATTTCCAGTTTTCAAATCGATTGTGCACACACAACATGCAACTGTCAAAAAATTTAAATGCATTTTTTGTTGTTATTGTTTTTGTTATTGTTTCTGTTGCCGTTGTTAATGTTGATGCTTGAGTAATGTCATTAATAAACAAAATCAGTGACAACGATTGAAAACTTTTCAATTGCATTTCAAGCGCATCAACCAACAAATCTTGTGGCTGATTTAGAAAGGCAAATTGCATTTGCGTTCCAATAGTTAATTAAATGCGAAAGCAATGCGCTGCGAATGCATTTTTGGCCAAAATGAGGAAGTCTTCGAAAACGCGTGAAAAACTATGTGAAAGATTCAAGCAGCGGCAGTCAGCAGACCGTTTTTTTTGTAAGCGTGCAAAGCGCTCAAGTCATTGGCCATTAGTTGTTGGCAAATCAACATGACTGCTCTATGTATAAAACTTTCTTCAATATGAAATGTGGCTAAGAAATGCGTGCGCGCACACATATTGCACGCACATTCACCTGTCGGTTGGCTGATGGCCAAAAAGTTTGTAGTATGTTACACGCAGCGCTAAGTTTGCGCGTCGCAGCGTGTTAATGTGCGTGTAAATGAAAATGTTAACAGCTCCAAATAATAGAAATGGTAAAAAAATGGTGTAAGAGAGCAAATCGTTGGGTTATTGAAACGGCTGGTTGGTAAAAATCAATGAAAAAAAACGATTTTTATTTATTTTTTATTTGAAAAATATTATTTTTATTATTACTGTTTTATACTTTTGACCATTAAATGTTTGCTACAAATTGTTGCTGTAAATAATAAAAATCTCCAAATGCATTTTTGTAGACATTAAACTTAAACTTTCCAATGCTGCACTGTAACAAAAGACTGCAGCAACAAACGCGCTCGGACTACATGCACCAAAACAGTGGCTTTGATATTTCAAAAAAATATTTAACCATTGCAATTTGGTTTTAAATCATTGTTGTAATTTATAAAAATTTCCACATCTGGTTTTGTAGACATTAGCTAACTTTCTTGAACAAAAGACTCCAGCAACGAACGCGCACCAAAACAGTAGCTTTAATATTTTATAAATATGCCAACAACAACGTTAACTGAATTTCCTCAATCTCGGCTACGTGCATGCATAGCAAAATGCAATTAATTAAAAAGCTGCCAACGCTGAAAATGTTTTTGTTTTCTTATTGAAAATTAAATATTTTGCTTTTCTTTGATTTTCTGCTTTCATTTTTCAACAAAAGCAAGCAAAGCCAATCTTTACAAAGTTTCTTTAACATTTCAACGCAGCCAACGTTGACTTCAATGGCGGTATTCACTATTTGCAGCAACTGCACTGGCAAAAGGAATAAATCTACACACACACGTTTGCACATATTGTGAATGCAACCAATGTTTTGTGTTTTACATTTGCTTTTTTGAAATTTGTTTTTTTTTTATTTTGATTTTGTGAAATATGGAAACTTCCTGCATAAAAAAATTTGCATAAACTTCAGCGCAAAACATCAGCATTGGTAGCCGCCAGCTAATTTTTATTTTCTTATGTGTTCAGTATGTAAAAATATGTGCGTGTGTGTTTGTTTGTGTGTAAAACACTTTCACGCTTTTGTTATGCAAATTAAACAATTAAATTGCACGTAAACAACGCCAAAGCGCCAGCAACTGCGTTTGCAACTGAAATTATTGCCGCTGCCACAGCTGACAGTGGCAATGGCACAACACTGCAACAAATTTCAATAGACGCATAAATTTGTGGCGCCTTCTTTGCGCTGCTAATCTCATTTTTGGCACAACTCATATCTAAATGCAGCGCGTGGGTGGCGAGAGGTCGTTGAAACGCCGCCGCCTAACCAACCAGTGTCGAGTTCAAGAGGCGCTCAAGTATAAAGTTGCTATGAAAGCAATTATAAAAGTGGTATCATTTTCATTTTCTACTGCAGGAAGCGCGCTAGATTAGTAGTAGCACGCCCGAAGAAAGAAGAAAAGAAAAAAAAGAAGAAAAGAAAAGTGTTAATTGCAAGCGAGAGATGCACGCAAGCAACCATAACGCCCAACAGTTGACTGCAGGCAAATAAACAAAACGGCGCCAAGGCAAACAATGCGCCCAGCCAGCTGTGCTGTTGCTGCTGCTTCAGTTTCAGAGAACACTGCTGCGAAGTGAGGCGCTGTAGCGGTGCCAACAGAAACTTTCAGCTATTTATTTGTTTGACTTGGCGCTGTCAGTTCGTTTGCCCCCCACACTGTGCGCTGGTCAGCTTACAGGATTGCAGGCAGCACAAGAGTTTTGTTGTTGCTACCAAAGCGAGTCGTTGACTTTTTAATACCCTTTTTGGTGGGTTTTTTGGTGCAAATTTTCCTTGAATGAAATTCGAAACTCTCCTTAACTTCGGCTAACAAATATGACATAATAATATTTAGGCAAAAATTGCTAGCTTCGTTTCACTATTGACGGCGGTACACTACGAGTTAGAAGCAGTGTGGTTTCAACTGGCTATAAGGCAGACAACATCAAATTAAATTAATTGATGAACATGTTTAATTGATGAACATGAATAAAAGTGTCTATATTGGTATGTGAGTATGTACTTTCATGTTGTCTATCTGTCCATTTGTATTTTATTTCTGTGGCCAGTAGACTTGTAGAAAGAAAATCATCGGCTAAATACATTTAACAGTGTTTGTCTGCACATTCCACCTTCATATTTGTTCGTCACACGAGCTGTAAGCTTCGTAGTCATAGAAGCTCCACACAGGAAACTAGCCCAAGATGGTCTGAGGACAGGATTCTCTTTCAGCCTTAAACTTCCATTGTTCTAGAAAGCTTCTCTTATTTAAAAGGGACCAGATGACAACCATTAGAATAGAATATAATTGAATAGGGTAAACTGCACTGAGACCAGGATTGATCTATTGTGCCCCCTTCAAATGTTAGAGTACATCCCCTAGACCTAGCGCCCTAATGAAACTTAGTAACTCGCGGGGGTCAAGGTGTTTAACGTCGTCTTCTGCAAGCCCAGGTATCGCAACCTGCTGCGACAAGCCATTACAGTACATTATGATGTGTTCGGGAGTCTTACAGACGCTTACCTGTTCTATCCCTCAATGCCCAGTTAGAAGACCTGTGACGTGTCCAAGCTGGTTTCTCCTTAGTTTGAGGCATTCTTCACTCCATTTGGGGTTATAATCTTTGATAAAGATTTTCGATTGCCTGAGACCGGAGGCGCTAGTCCAGTGTTCTATGTTCCTGGTCCTTTCCTCAAGTCTCAGTGACCATGAGAACCATTATTGATCCATTAACTTTGTATGCACCCATAAAAGAAGGTTTAGTTAGATTGCTTTCTAATGACTTCTCTCGAAACTGTATGTCCGAGGAATGGGAAAAAATTGACTTTACCTTTTATGCATTTGTTCTGCATTGCCTAAAAGAAGAAAACCTCATCTGGGCAAATTTTTCTTTGACAATCTAGGGGATCTAGCACATAGAATCATTTACAGTCTACTAGGCTTCATGAAAAGCTCAAACTGGTGCAATGAATGAAATGTCATCAAGGTCGATTGTCTGTGGTATCACAATAAGCCTTCAGGGCTCAAGCGGGTTCCACTTTGGAGCCACAGGTATCGACCTTCCCATAAAGATTCTAGTGTTTTTGGAAGATTTCTCGTTAGATGTCTTCTACTAACTATTTTTTTATTGATTCTTTTTTTCACCCCTCTACAATTTTCTTGAACCAACTCAATACTTTATATTAACTTTTCCCAATCAATCCATGAATCAAACATACAACATAAACCCTACTATGTAGCCTACAAATAGGTCGTTAAAGTCCAACTCAAACATTCTTATTTGCTTGTAGATACAATTGACTTCTTCTATGCTCTGGCGAAAAATTCTGCGAATTTGTTTTGCCGGTGGTCTGCGTTCGTCAAATGAAATGAAATGGAAACAAAAAAAACAAATAGTGAACTAATAAACTATAACAAAGCGCATATCAATTCAGCTGGCCAGCGTGCCACATTAACCCTTTTGGTATTTTGTTGCCATATGGGAACAATGATTTCCAGGAATCAAGAATCATCTAGGTTTTTAGAACAGTTTGAAGTTTTAAGAATATTTCAAAATAAAAAGCTGAGTGTTTTAGTTTGAAAAAGAGAAGTATTTATGGTCTTTAGAACAGTTTAAAGTCTTTGGAGTACTTTGGAATATAAAACTAAATATTCACTTTAAAAACGGTGAAAAAACACAAGAATTTTTGTGTTCACGAGAAAGTTACTTCTTTCGCGTTTTTCTTGCAACTGGTCCGTGGACCCAAATTTTATTCCTTTTATAATCAAACTTTTAACTGTATTCTTTTGAAGTACATAATAAGCAAAGCGGTAACAACATGTAAATATAATTTGAGAGGTAGGTAAGTACAAGCAGTAAGTAAACAATAGCAGCGGTCAGTGAACTATGTTACATACATAATGATATTAAGCGGTAAGTAAGTAAACAATAGCAGCGGTAAGTGACCTATGTTACATACATAATCATATTGCAAACAGTTAAACAGTTTTCTTTCTCTAATTCAATTCAATTTCAATGTGACAATTCAATTTCAATTTTAGTTCAATTTCAATACTTATACAATTCAATTTGAGAACATTATTTAAACAATTCAACTTATAATTTAATGGTAACTGATAATTTGGTGATTTAATTCTTTCTGCATCGTCTGACGCAACAAACGGAGGCCGACTCCTTGGATTCTTTGAAGTATTTTTAAAAACCTTCCCCAGCACTTATGATCTCGATGGGTTCAAGGCAAGAGTCCATAACTACTTCACTCTTAACCCTATCTCCTAACCTTTATATCCTTCCTGAACCAACGCAATGCCTCGCATTAATAGGGGTCATCACCTGCGCGTTTGTTCGAGTTAAAAAAAAAAAAAAAACTTAATATCTAAGTTCAAAACAAAGAAGTATTCAAAATCCTTAGAACAGTTAAAGTTTGGAGAGTATTTTGAAACAAAGAACTAAATGCTTAAGACAGAAAGGATTTACGCTCCTTAAAACAGTTTAAAGTCTAAAAAGTATTTTGAAGTATAAAATTAAATATTTAAGTTTAAAACATGGATGTAATCACAGTCTTTAGAATAGTTTGAAGTTTTGAGAGAATTTTGGAATAAATACTGAGTGTTTAAGTTTAAACAGACAGAGAGAAAGAGTTTAAAACAGAAGAAGTATCAATCTTTACAATCTTTACAACATTTTAACAGTCTTTGAAATATTTTTTTAAATAAGAGAAAGTGAATACTTAAGTTTAAAATATAAAAGTATTTCCGATTTTAGAATAGTTTGAAGTCTTAAGAGCGTTTTAGAATGAAAAAAATCAATGATTAAGTTTAAAATTGAGAAGTATTTGGGGGTTTTTTTGTTAATTTGATATATTTTCCCGTTGCAGTTTAAAAAAGAGCAGCACAAGGGTTAAAATCGTAAATTAAAATAAATTAAGAAAAAATTAGTTATTACAAAAAAAAATGTATTCTTAGAAGTAACTCAATGGATTTGGAATCTTAACATTTTCCCTTTTTTCCCCTTTTTTTCTCCAATTTTTTTTTTAAGCAGCAGCTCAAGGGTTAAAATCGTTAATACCATAAGGCACAGAATATGTGAAAAAATAATGAAATATATATCGAAAACGTAGAAAATGTTAAGGCAAAGAAATCACAAATGTTAACTGATACCTAATCATGCTTTCGGCTCTCGCTGAGCAACAAAATTGGCGCACACTATTTACAACAACATGCTACATATAAATACCATAGTCATCGCATTAAACATTGTCATCAACAGCAACAACAACAACAATAACAAATACTATTTTTGGAATTTTTTTGCGTTGCCTCTCCACAACTTAAAATCGGCTTAAACTTTACTTTGGTGTTAATGACTTTGGTGTGATTCGCCTTTATTGCTGCGAGCGTGCACAACGCAAGACGAAATCGTTTTGTTGCGCGGCGCGAGGAGGACAAATATTTTAAATTATATGCTTAATTAACGTAACATTAAGCATCAACAAACAGGTGGCAGGTTGGCCAGTTGTCAGTCAGTCACTTTTACTCGCTTACGCTTTCGAGCGCATATCAACAAGGCACCGCAAGTCACAAAAACAACAACAAAATGTAGTAGCTTTTTTTGCGGCCATTTAGTCAACAATGTGCCACAACATGTGGCATTGCTGCGGGCGCCATTCTCGGCTCTTGCTTCAACTTGGGTTGTAACAAATTTCTACTCAACGTTACGCAACTTCAAAGTCAAACGCTTTTTTCGATGCTGTCCATCGTTAAGTCATTGCTGCAGCAAGCACTTTCTATTTTGTTTGTGTAGTTGTTGTTTTTGTACAGATATGTAAAATATTTCTGGTGTTTTAAAATTTGCATCATGTAATTAAAAAAGCCAAATACTGTCAGCATTTTATGACCAACTGGCTGACCTTAACTTCGGCACAATGCAATAATCTGCAGTGTTGTTGCGAATGTTGTTTTGCATAGTTGATATACCATAAAAATATTTCCGTTTTGGGTTTTTGTTTTCTTTTCTTGACTGGGCTTGTCTCATCTTTAGCTTGAATTGCCTCAAAGTCGCACAACATAAGGGCAGCAACTGACCGCACCAAAACAGCAGACAAAAGACTTGTGCCGCAAACTTGTTTGCCATGAAATGCGCGCAAGTTGGAAGTTTTTGCTGAATGAAACAAAAAAAACATGCAAAATAAAGAAAACGTAACGCTGGTTTCTTATAATTTTAGGCTATTTTCGTACTCGAGTTTTTTCTTCTGCTTGAAGCGGGTTTAAGTTTTTGCTTATTTTTGGACATTCGGTGGTTTAATGGAAATTCCCGACATAAATTGCTGCGCTGACCAGCTCAAAAATTTTAGTAGCAGCGCCTACAAAAAAGAAACTCAAAATCAAAAAACAAGAAAATTGCAAAGAGTAAAACGCTTAAAAGGAGGCTGACAAAATTTTTTTTTAATTTTAGTTTAACTTTCAGTAAGCGCGAAGCAAAAAATGTGACGCGCAGCTGAGTGGAATTTAAACACCAAAAAATGTGTTTCAAATGACATGAAAAATTCAATATTTATTTATCTATTTAAACATCAACATAAATTCTAGAGATCTGCATGTGGTTGACCTGATTTTTAAAGTGATTGTTGTTGTTGTTGTTGTTTTTGTGCTGACTTGAATCAATACACAATTCCGCTAAGCAATTTCTGTTTGGTTTTTTTCTTTGATTTAATTGTTTTGCTTTTTCTTATTTTGTCTCTAATTTGTTATAAAATTTCAGTGCTGTATGTATTAAAAAAAAAAGAAAAATATCTTCCACACTATTCAGACTGCGTTCGATTGTCTTTAATCAAGCATGCCGCTCGCGCACACGGCGCGCATTTCACAACCCAGACACATGGCTGGCGTGGCGAAGGCAAATAGCCAAACATTTTGGCATTCAGCAAAAACGATGACAACAGCAGCTAGACAACAACAACAACAAAATCGCATTTTAAGCGAAAATTCTAATTTTAAATTTGAGCATTTTGCGGCGATTTACATCATCAGCAGTGGCTTTCTGAATAAACCGTAGCCGGGTGACGACGACACCGTCGCGTCGCGTCGCGTCGCTTCCAAACGACGCAAATGCTTTGTTGGCCAACATGTTAACACAAAAACAACTCAGTTGCTACGTGTAGAGTTGGATGCCATGCTGAGAAGAAACTAAACAATATTTGTTTGCAAATATTAAGCAAATATTTATTTGCGTTGTACTAATAGAGCGAAGCTTAAACGGGGCTTTAATGATTTGGTAATAATTGTTTAATCTTAATTTATAAAAAATATACATATGTTAGTTGTATCTACATAAGTATGAACATATTCCAACATGCATTGCTCAACTGGAGCCAGTTTTATACTTCAAGTCTCCAACTAAGCGCATTGCTCACCTCTCTTGGATCTTTAGTCATATTTCTTTCAATATCTGAACCCAAATTTTTGCATATTTAAACAAGTGTGATGCCGTTCAGGTCTCAGCTGTTTTCGAAGCACGTTTTGTTTTATTGGCTTTGCAAAATTCTATAAGCTTCATCGCCAGAAATACGCACACGTTTGTGTGTCTGTCTGAAATATGATGTTATTTATTTTTCTTTCTGTATGGTGAGAACTGCTTGGTTGAAGAAAATATTCGCATTATTTTTTAATTTTAGTAGGAATAACGCAATTTATGTTTTGTGTTTAAAAAAAACGCCGTAGAGTAATTTTAAATTGCTGCTCATTAGCGCATACTACGTCTTTCTTCACTCTATTGGCATTTTAGTTAATCGTAATTTAAATTGTTGGACATTAGTCTTTTAGTTGTCAACAATTTTGTGGCAATAATTTTGTATGTTTCTTTATTTTATTTAAAATTGTATTTGAATTTTGTACATTGTGCTGTTTTTTAACTAAATATAAGAAGAGCAGAAGGTAAATGTTAAAATAGTGAAAAATTAACTAAGATGAATCTTTATTGCTTTGAAAAGAAGTTTCTTACACTTTTGAGCCAATAAAAGCAATAAATTCTATTTTTTTTGTTTTTTTTAACTCGAACAAACGCGCAGGGGATGACTCCTATTAATGCGAAGCATTGCGTTGGTTCAGGAAGAATATAAAGGTTAGGAAATAGGGTTATGAGTGAAGTGGTTATGGACTCTTGCCTTCAACCCATCGAGATCATAAGTGCTGGGGACAATATCCGCAGGGAGACCATTCCGCGCTGTACTGGCCAGAAATGAACTTTCTGTGTAGTGCGTAGTGCGCTGGAACATCGTTTCGACGTGGAATGCATGGGCACCAGTGTTCAAACGGGTTGCCCGGGGGAATACCCGGAGTGATGGCGTCAAGCTGCTTATCTCCACTGAGCAATTACCGACGATGTTCCAAGGAGTCAATAGAGCTGGATGCCCTACTATCCCCTATAAGTTTAATCGCACGGTTTTGCACCCGATCGAGGAGCTCCAAATGGGTTGTTGAAGCCCCTGCCCATAGGTGTGAGTTAAACTCTGTTTTAGGTCCGATATAGGTAGTGTAAACAGTGCGGTGATCAGACAGACAGACAGAGCGAAATACTTTTTGCACCGCTTTAGGAAGTCGAGGCACTTGGCTGCTTCTTTCGACACGCCAAAAATATGATCCTTCCAACGAAGATCGTTCTTAATGGACATGCCCAGAACATCAAGAGTTGCCGATTCCGCAATGTGTTGGAATGTGGGGAGACTCGTTTGTGGGATAACAGGCAACATTGGGTCTTGCGGGAATTAAAATCGACCCTGTTTGCTTGACCCCACTTGGAGATTGTTTGTAAGTCGCTATTAGAGTCCTGCACGAGTATGCATTTTTGCTACTCGAAAACATTTAAATGCTTTTGAATAAAATACTTGACTTCATCTCTGCGGACCAGTCCGAATGAATACGAGTACAGCTTTCTTCGAGTACGAGTAAGCTCCGAACAGAGACGAATAGACATACACTATTTATTCATATTCGTCCGAAGCGGGAAAACGAGCACAAAAGCATTCGAATAATAGTATACACTGCTTCGAATATATTCGAATATACTCGTTTTATTATTCCTAAGAATATTTAGAAATATTTATGTTGTATATTAATGTTTATTTATTTGTTATGCTACTTTCTTCAATAGTTTCTATTTTGCGTATTAACTAATAAGCCACTTCAACCACACTTCGTACACACGGAAAAGTGACATACTGCGCATAAAAATATTTGATGAAACTGTTGATCTTTGAATACTTTGCAAAGTTCTCGATTACCGAATACGAGCACTGCAGTATTCGCTTCTCACCGAATACGAGCACTGCAGTGTTCGCTTTCACCGAATACGAATAGAAACGAGAAGCGACGCTCGCTTGTTCTCGTTTTTATTCGTTTCGTTGTACGCATTCTTCGAATACTATAGTAAGTACTCGTACAGTATGTACAGTAGTGTAGTCGCCAAAAAGGAATATATTCATGCAGGACTTTAGTCGCTATTAAGTGTTTCATTCATACGGCGCTGTTCCCTCTCAATCTCCACAGAGTTGAGACGCTTTGTGAAGGAGTATGAATGACAAATGGTGCTGTCATCTGCAAACGAGTAGATGGGATTCTTCGTTGACGACAATAGATCGTTGATGAAGATCAGGAAAAGGGTTGAAGAAACGACCGAACCCTGCGGCACTCCCGCGCTAAGGGAATGCTTTTCCGAGGCTATGCCGTCTATTACAACACCAATAAATTTTTAAGTTTTAATTTTTGTAAATTTTTTCAAAATATTAGGCAGACCAGAACAAATTCAGACAGTTTTAATAGTAAAAAAAATGACTAAATCAAACTCTTGTTTTGTTTTAAAGAGAAGATTTTACACTTTTGTACTAACAAAAGCAATGAGTTCTATGAATTTGTAGCCAAATATTAGCAAACTAGAGTAGACTTTGAAAGTTTTAATAGCAAAAAAGTTAGTATATCAAACGCTTGTTTTGTTTTAAAGAGAATCTCCAAAACTATCCAAAAGATAGTTCAAAATATCTAAAAGCAATAAGTTCTAGGAATTTGTAGTCAAATATTACCAAACTAGAGTAGACTCTGAAAATTTTAAATTGTAAAAAATCTATTTTTTTGCTTTAAGAAGTTTTTCACTCTTTTGACCCTACAGAGGCAATGAATCATAGCAATTTTTGGATTCAACTTTTGGGAACTCTGTAAACAAAAAATTGAATTATTAGTCTCATGGTTCATGACATCTGTCTGACGGAAATGTCTGAGCACAAAGTATTTTCTTGTTTGTTTAATAAACACAGATTTTCACACAAATTACAAACAGTAAAACACTTCAAAACAAAACAAAAAGACTTTGAATTTATTTAGTTGTTGTTTGAGAAAATGAGATCGAGGTTAAATTTGTAGAGAGCTTCTCTCTTCTTTAAATTGAAACCAGATCAGAACCATGATTGATGTTCTAGCGGGTCACTTTTTAATTGGAATCCACGCTAAAAAGTTAAGGCTGATTTCAAACGAATTATGTTTGAAGGAAAAGGAACTTTTTCACTTTCTATGCATTTGTTCTGCGTCATCCAGAAGATGAAAGAATCACTTAACGTCTACTTCAGCAGTCTAGGGAATCTAGCCAATATAACTGTTCACAGTCCACTAGGCTTCGTTAAGAGCTCAATGAGCAAACTTTTCAATGCTCGACTGTTTTCGTATCACAATGGGCCCTCATAACCTTATTGGCCTCCCTATTTACCTTCATAAATTTGAAGATATGTACATATATGTAAATCCACCTTGAGGCGCAGCTATGCATTTGGGGATGTAATTCTATAACGTTGAAATTTTGTATATAGTAATTAGTTGGATTTTTTTAGGTACCAGAGAGACAGAGGTTTCATAGGCAGCTGCAATGCGTTGATTAAACCTAATTTCAAAAAGCACTTTGTTGCAGAAGCCAGCAAACTCTGTAGAAAAGGACAGAGCCAACATTAAATAGAAGGCTTTCTAGACTCTACGAAATACTTAGCTTAGCCTTGAACGCCAGTGGTTGCAAAGTTCATGAAATATTGACTTAGATTCTCAAACGATGAATTCTGGCTTAGTTGTTGCTCTCAAGAAGAAGAAAGAGAAGACAAAAAATCTAAAAAATCTTGTATTTCAGATGTCAATAAAAAGCCCGTTTGTTACCAACCTTAATGTGCCTTTTACTTTAAAGTTTGGGAAATAGCAAGGATTATGTTGCAATCCTTCAAGCCATCTCAATTTTAAAATCATAGTTAGTGATCTCATTGAGCTTAAGTCTCAGTCAACTAAGCTTGGAAGTACACTCAATTAAAGTTCTATACTCTAATCTAAGCATCTGAGATATAGCAATGATTTTGTTAATCTCCTTTGTGAGACGTTGCAGTTTAGAAAAACCATTGAATTATTTCTTTGTGCTCAAGTACGTAAGCTTTTGTACGAAGGCTGAGACCCTAAATTATTCCAAACGAGACTTACAAGTTCACTTAACAAAAGTTTTAAACTACACCCAAACAAAGTGTCTATTTGGAAACGTTGAGCTTAGTCAAAAAAAGTAGTTCAACGAAGGCTTAGAGTTGCAAGAAGGTAGAATCGTGTGATCGAGCGCCAACTAAACAAAAAGCCAAATTTATTATGTCAAATAGTTGAGTTAAGCAATCGCTTTAGCTTCTAATAACCTACTTAACTCTTAAATAGAACACACATTTCAGGTAAATAAAATTCTATTAAAATTTCACATAAACAACTCCAAACCGAAATTTTTTAATCAAATCATTTGAAATGTTTTCAGCAATTTGCATTTGTCCAAATAAGCAAAATTTGCTGCAGCTGTTGTGAGAATACTTCAGTTTGATGTTGACAAACCGAGGCTATAAATACCGATCGATAGCTTATATATTAGATTATTCTGTTTAATTTTATCGACGTGTCTTGGCTGTTGGCAGTTGAAGCCATGAAGTTCTATAGTGTTGTGATTGTTGTTGCAATGGCATTAGTTTGGCAGATCCAAATTTGCAGTGGTGTAGCAGATGGTTGTAAAGAGATGTGCGAGGAAATGTATCCGGAAACCGACTGTAGCCAAGTGTGTATTGCCATTCGAAATTTGAATGCAAACATAATTAGGCGACCAAATAGTAATGAAGTATTGATGCCACTGCGAGCGCAAATTGTGAACCGAAGAATACCGCTGCGCTCACCGCTCGAAAATGAATACGAGGACGTTGAGAAGCCTGTAAATCCTAATTTATAATTTTATGATAATTAAAATTTGTTAAAAAACTAAATAAAATAGAAAAGTGTTTATTTGAAACTCCAATGAACAAAATACGAATTTTTAGTTTTTTTTAGAGTTGTTGTTGTAGATGCTACTAATTGTCGAATTGTCTCATGAGCAATGAGTGTCGTCTCAAATAGTAATGAAAAATATTTTATAAATTCTCACTGTCGCTGCCATTTTTCGCTTTCGACGTTCTTTTTAGCTCTGCTAAATTTATTCCAAGTGCAGCAACGGTTTGTATGCATTTTCTGCTAATATTATTTCACCAATTGTCGTTATTGTTGTTGTTGTTTTTTCGTACACTATGTTAGTATAAGTTTAAAGTGTTTTTGTTTTGTTTCCTCTTTGTCTCTGAGTGCATTACTCAATTGCTGCCAACTGTTAAATTAGCAAATGCAGAAAAACACAACAACACAAACAATAGCAACAAAAATAAGGTGAACAACAACAACAACAACAACAACAATGTGGACGGCATGTGAACGCATGTTATGCAATGCGCGTCTGAAGTGCAAAAAATACAGTGGCAGCGGCAACAGCAAACGCAATAAATGTACATACAATAAAAATACAACAACAATCACAAAAAGAACAACAACACAATAACAATGCAACACGCAACAGCCAACAGCCAACACCAAACTCGACACCAACGCTGAGGACGTTGCGACGTTGACGACCCTCCTCGATGACGTTTTTGCCTTCTTTTTGCATTTTTCTTATGTCTGTCTTATTGTTGTTGTTGGTGTTGTTGTCTATGTCACTGCTCTTGCAGACCTTCCTCTGGCATATTTTCTTTATTGCTTTGTTTTCACTTCTTGTTGTTTTGTTTTTCACCTATTTTTTTTAGGCTTCGCATAAAAGTTTGTGAAAAAGTGTAGTCAATTTGGCTGACTGACATTTCCCATTGAGTTGTTGTTGTTGTTGTTGTTTTAGTGTTGCTTTGTTTTGCCCCCGCTTGGCTGTTGAAATTTCATTTTCCATATTCTTACAACACATTACACACACACACACAACAAAGCCAACAAAAAAACTGAAAACAACAACAACTGCCACTAAAAAAAGGCTAATTTTAAAATGACTACCAACATCTTTGCGCTGGCGTATTTGTTTTTTGTTTTTGTTGTTATTGTTTTAGCATTTAAGGCTTCTGCCACGCCACGCCACGGCACAATGCAGCAAATACCGCACGCGTTGACTTGCCTAAAAATTTTATTGCCAAGTAATCGCATTGTATTGTTTGCGTTGATTGTCGGTCGGTCCGTTGTTGTAGCTGTACTTAATAGCATAGCAGCAGTTGCTGTTGTTTTTTGTTGTTACTTTTTTGTTAATATTTATGCTTAAATTTGCAAACTAATTGCCGCCCACCAGCGGCGAGAACCTGAACGCGCCGACAGCAATAACACCAATAGCAGCAAAAACAGTAATAACAACAAAAACAACAATCGTAGCCACCGCCACAGCCACCACACACAGAAACACACACACACATACATACACAGCAGCCATCGCGATAGCAACAGTTGCTTCTTCAGCAACAGCAGACGTCTCATTATTTTTTTGCCGCACCGCATCGCAGTGTCTTTGCATTGCTGTTGTTATTGCTGTTGTTACTGCTGTTTTTGTTGTTGTTGTTGTTACTACAAGTACCTCAATAGTTGCTTGCATCTTTAGTGGCAATCAACGATGCGGCATCAGCAGCATTAAATTCATTATTATCGTTATTATTGCTCGTGCCGTAGTGGTTCTTCTTCGCCTTATTTTTGTTATTGTTGCTATTGTCGTCTGCTGTCCCAAAATGGCAACAATTGGCACAACACCTACTCAGCGCGCGTTCTGTTGTTGCCAATTGTTGCCGTCATCGGCGCAACTTATTAGCTGCAATTGTTTGAGACGCACACACATTGTTGTCTCATTCGCGAGGCTACAGTCGAGAGTGAGAGTGTTGTAGAATTGCGGTTGACGTGTAGAATTATTCAAAGTGGTTTAAGTGGGTTAAAGATTGTAAACAGAATTTTTGTTAGTTAATTTTTTGTGTTTTATTGATTCTGAACCACTTTCGTAGTTCATTTATATATTTTTAGAAATATTTAATATTTATATTATTTTAAATATAAATGAGAATTTATCAACAAATTTATGTTAAGCTCACTCAATCAAACTCACAACTCATTTTCATTAATTCAAATCACAATATTTTAAATATAAATGGTTTTTAAAAAGAAAATTCATTGGTAAACACTTGCAGCTAATTTTAATGGCTCAAAAGTAAAAATAAAAACAAAAACAAAAACAAATAAAATAAAATAAAATAAAATAAAATAAAATAAAATAAAATAAAAAATAATAAATAAATAAATGAAATGAAATGAAATAAAATAAAATAAAATTGAAATAAAACAAAATAAAATAAAATAAAATAAAATAAAATAAAATAAAATAAAATAAAATAAAATAAAATAAAATAATAAAATAAAATAAATTATAATTACAAACCAACTTCTGACCTCACTTTTATTTTCCCAAAAATAAAAAACAAATTAATTGGTGTCAAAAGTTATAACAAACAATTACAAAGTTCTTTGGAAAATATTAATAAATAAATAAAAATTTTTTTTTTTTAATTATTATTAATTAAAGAAAAAATTAATTAAAAAAAATTATTATTAAAGTAATTATTAAAATTAAAAATTAATTAATTATTAATTAAAAATCAAATTAATAACAATATTAATAAATATAAATTTAAATATAGATCTAAAAATATTAATATAATTTTTCATTCAATTTATAAGAATTCTATAAAACACATTTACTGTGATAAAACTAAGACACTGAATAATGATACAATTTCTTGAACTAACTAAATTTAGAACAGAGGAAACTCACAAACATATTTCTTAGTAAAGAAATCTCCCACAAGTGACTAATTTTAACCTTAAGATAATTTAATTTAGTTTTACGTTATGATTTGAGATTCAAAGAAATATGAATTTGCATATTTCAGACTTAAATATTTTAATTTTATTATTTCGTACTCAAACATCCACAACATTCTTAATGGGGTCTGAAATAATGACTAGATAAATAATGATTAAGATTTCAGATAATTTTTTTCTATTTTTAGAAGTTGAAACGAGCGACAAACCACTAAGAAATCACAGTGTTGAGTTCTTTGGTAAATAAAAAATAATGAAAAATGGAGTTGATGTTCGAAGTCAAAGATCTCCTCTATTAGAATTTAGTTTGATTGTGGAAGTTTATTCAGGCAGGCAATTATTTTACTTTCAGCTGTCTACCTGCAACACATCAATGAACAAACTGAACAGGACAAAGCAAATGCTTAGAAATCTCTTGAATAATATTGCAATATTGCTTAGAAATCTCTTGAATAATATTGCAATATTGCTTAGAAATCTCTTGAATCTCTCTCATTGGCCGACATCATTGGCCCGTAATCAAGACATTTTATTCCCGTTTAATTTACTACTTATACTGCCGAAAGCTATGGTTTGCAGCGATCATCTGCCGTCCCGTGAAAATACGAAGCCTGTTAAAAATTTTACTTTTAAAAATTCATCTTAATTTTTTTTCTTATGTTGGTACACATGCTTCTAACATATTTTGACACCATCAAAAATTTTGCATATTTAGTTTGTTTTTAGCAAATTTATTTAAACACTTTAACGTTAGAAAAGTTTGAGATTTTGATATTTTGAGATTTTGCGCTATAAAAAAAATCAACAAAAAAAAATAATAATTAAAAATCATTGAAAATTGTTCTCCGCTTTTTGGTGATTATTTTGGCCAAAAATAACCCCGTAATTATGATTCAGTCAACTTGATTCACCATACTTGGCCCCCTGCAACTTTTTCCTATTCCAAGAACTAAAAAAACCACCAATGAAAGAAGGAAATTTGATACGATCGCTGAAATAAAGACCACTGGGTTGCTGAAAGAACTCGAAACCATATCAAAAAGCACCAGAAGTGCTTCGAGGAATGGACAAAGCGCTGCTATAAGTTATTGTGTTGAAGGCGGATTACTTTGAAAATGGATACTGATGAACGAATAAATATTTTGTGAGACAAATTAACAGACCTCGCTGAAAGCTGTTCAGTTTTTGTTAAAAAATTCTATTCTTTTCAACTTTATTTGAACTGTAATTTGGACTGTAATTTGGACTGCAATTTGGACTGCAATTGACTGCAATCATCTGCTGGGGTTATCTTCAAAATATATGAAAAAAAATTTTTGAAAAAATCCTTTAAATATAGATGGAGTCTCCAAATTTCAACAATGAGGGAAAATTTCTATTAACTCAAAGAAAACAGTGGAAAGTCGATAAAAATAAAACGAATAAAACGTTGTCCACGTTTGCTTAAATGTTTGCAGAAACCAAACGCATAGATTTATATCAATGAAAAACATTTTAAATGTAGTTGGATTTTGGAAAGAGCGCAGTTCTATATGTTTTAATTGTAATATGGGAAATTGTTGCAACATTACAAACCCAAATCATTCTCTTTTTTTCATTATTGCATATCATTCACTCTTTAAGTTAGTAAGTTCCTATGTACTAATATGTAAATCAAATCAAATCAAATCAGATGATTTTAATGCCTTCATCGGTTCCATAAGAATTGTTAAAGTCCAGCGCCAATTCTTTGATTGTATAACTTATGGTTTTCGTTCAACATTACTTTTACTTTATCGCTGTTCTGGCAGGTTTCGATGCCGACAATGTGTGCATTTGATATCTCATACGTTCTCTCACCGCCAAGTGTAAAGCATTCGTGCCACTGTTAAACCATTGTTTCTTTCAAGGGCTTTTTTCATCATTGAATACTTAAGATCTACTTTCACTTTGCCCGGACATTGATCAACCACACCACACTGCTTCGCACTACGATTGGGCAACAATTCCCATTTGGCCCACACAGAAATTGGCCATCACCAAACGAAGCGAAGCCAGCACCAACGGCACTGATAGCAATTGAAAAAATGTTGTTATTGTATTTTTTGCACGCATTGCGTGAAACGCCAATTAAGTTGAAGTCTGGGCGCAGCAAATTAATTTTAATATAATTACGAATATTGCTTTTATAACTCAAGTTAAACTTATTCAACTCAATGTTCATATGTCCGCATGCATGCCAATACACATCCATACACTCACACACACACACTCACAACTTAAGTTGAATTGAATTAAATGAAATCATTTCCTATTACCAAATGCCGCAGCATTGCTGAATACGAACAAAAAAATGCGCATATGGTATCTGAGAGAAAAAATATATTTTCTGCATAAATTTCAAATATGAAAAGAAAAAATTAACCAAAATAACAATAGCAACAATGCGCAAAAACACGCTTATGAATAGCGCCAAGAGCAGCGACATGACATGACATGAGAAAACGCCACAATCTTAAACGACAGACAGACAGCAGCAAGTCAACCAGCGCTGCTATGGCGAGCGTGTGTATCCATGTGTGTTTGTGTGTGTGTGTTTGATTGTAGCGCGAGCGCAACAATTGGTGACAACGACCTTGACTCAGCCTCCCAGCTGAACTAAGGTATCCAAGTAATTTCTGTTCGTTTCTTGCTTTGAATTTGTTTACTTCCCCAGCGCTTTGCGCTCATTTGGCGTTTAAAATGTTGGTTAGAGTTGGTGAAGAGGCAAAATGCGATACAGAAACCATAAAGCAGGAAGTGGATGCCAACCGAAATTAGACTAAAAATAATAATAGCAGTTACACCAATAGCAACAACGACAACAACAACAATAATTGGAGTGTAAAGTGCGGCGTTAAGAATGCGCTGCCGTATAATTACGCATACGCCTGGCATGCCACAAAAACAACAACATCAGATTCGTACTTGAAAGGCGGATTTAAGATTGCTTTCAATTTTATTGCTACTTTTGTTGTTGTTTTAATGTTTGTGCTTGTGAGCACTTCTTTCAAGTACTATTCGGCTTGCTAATGAAAACGAAACTTGAGCGTGCGAACTTACCTTTTTTGCTATATATTTGTTTGCGTTTGTTTGTTGTTGTGATTATGGTTGTAGCTGGTTGCTAGTGCAGAATTTGCGCAAGAAATTAGCAAGTTTGCGCTGGTTGTTCTCGACGTGGCCTGTGTTGCGTATACGCCCAGGGGGAGTTGTTCGGCTCAGGCGATTTTAAGTTTGTAGTTGCAATTATTTGTTGGCTTTCAGTTTTTGAATTCGTCCAAAGTTTGGCTAAATAATGTGGGTTCTGACTTTTAGAATCTTTGTGCCTTGTAAATTTTTTGCAAAAATCATTTAGTGCTAACAAAAGTTGCTATTCTTTATGCAATTTTTTCAGTTTAAAATTTTAAGGTTTTGTGGTCTTGGCCACACTGGGTTTTTATTTTTTCAAGGAAAGTATTTTTTTTTAACTACAATATTTGAGGTTTTGTGTTTTGTTGCATATTGTTTACCACACAATTGTTAGTTGCTGGTGTAGCCGTTACTGATTGGGTTATTGTTGTTGTAGCCGCAATTAATTTCACTTTTTTTCAACTTTGCAAAAAATACACAATTTGCAATTTTTACAGTCAAATGTGGTTGTTGTTGCTGTAGCTGTTTTTGTTGTTGTTGTGCTATTATTTCACCGTGGTAGTTGTTGTTGAAGTTGCTTTTGTTGCTGTTGCGGTCGAAGTCGTTGCGTTGCCAACTGGTTTCTTTCTTATTTTTTCTCTCTCTTTTTATAATGCGAAACTTTATTTTGTATTGTTGCAATTTTTTCCAATTTATTTTTTTGCTATTTAAAAATTTTTTTTTCTAATTATTTTTATGTTTTTTATTTATATATTTTATATATTTTTGATTTATATATTTTATATATTTTTTATTTATATATTTTATATATTTTTTATTTATATATTTTTATATTTTTACATATTTGTTTGTCAAATATTTGCAAGAAATTCGTTTTTTCTAACGTTCATTGCTCATCGAAATCATTTCACTTTTCATGTCTGCCAGCTGCAACTTTCACAGCAACAACAAGTGCATAGCTCATAAAAAAACTGGCCGTTTGTAGATTTTCCTTGTTGTTGCAACTGTGTTCGGTGATTTTTATTTTGATTGCGTTTTGATTTTTGTTAAAAATTTACAATTTATAATTTTGTAAATTTTTCACTTTGAGGTTTTTCGTATTTCAACATTGGGTGCTGCGGTTACGGCAGTGGCTGTTACTGTTGTCGCTGTTGTTGTTGTTGTTGCTCAATACGCATTCGTAAGATAATTTAAAATTGTATTGAAACTTCACATTGGCCGTTGTTTTCCTCGTTTCTCGCATTTACAGTTGGTGCACCTGTTGCCCACTTCACGTCGTACACACTTCCATCTGCCCCACCGCACACCATTCACTTTACAGTTATTGTTGTTGTTGTTATTATTATTACTATACGAACTTTGCACACGCTTTAAATTTTGATTAGCATTTAAATCGAATTGAAATAACTGAACTTATTGTAGTTAACCATAAATGTGTTGGTGGCTGGTAGTTGTTGCTATTGCTGTTGTTGCTGGTTGCCGTTACTGACTCGCAGCTAACGCACAAGGGAGAAAAAAACAAGCAGCAGTCCAACTCGGCAAACGCACTCGACGACTTACGCGACTCAACTGGCGACGCTGTGCTGCAGCAAGTGGCCACTCACCAACCAAGTTCGTTTCTTCGGTCTTTCGTTTCTGCTTTGGCCTCACTTTTCAGACAGCGTTGCCTTCGCCTACCAACCAACCAACCAACAACACTTGTATGCGTTGCTGGCGCACGTCAGCGCCATTGCTAATATTTATTATTGTTGTTGTTGTTGTGGCTGGCTGTGGTCGGGCCTGCGCCCGAGTCTGTGTCGGTGTTTGTATCATGTGTGTGTGTTTTGTTGGTAGGAGGCATTCGGCATTCCATGGTTAACCTGACTGTTGGTACAATTACTTGGCTTTTGCTACATGCTTTTGCATTTTTCTTTGCATTAATTCAAAGAAAAGCTTGCAAAGTGCAAGACGAATGAGCGCGCAGTCGAATAAACTAATAAAAGAGCACACAAAGAAATAACGGCAAAAGCAAAAGCTTTTGCTCTCTGCTTGATTTAAATTTTAAATTCGGCATTTTAAGAGTGTGAAACTACTCTTTAACGGTGAGTGTTGGTTTCATATTTATTCAGGTTGATGTGTGTGTGTGTGATTTTAAAACATGTTTAGCCAAAATAAGACGAACTTTGTTGTCATAAGCCCTGAGCGTTTTATGCTTTAGCGTGTAAATACTAAGCGTGTTGGCAGCAGAAGGCAAAGTAATACAGAAAGAGCAAAGCAAAGAGTGTGTAGTTTGTTTACTTGCTCAAAACGCGATACTACATGAAATGTGCAAAAAACGGTTTGTTAACATTAATAAAAGCATTCAAAATGCAATTCAACTGATTATGAACAGGTTATGGCAACGAACACAAGTATACTTCATGCCGCAAATATTGATATTTGTGTATGTTTGAAATATACATATAAAATCTGCTATATCTGGAGCAACTTTTCGAACGCTGTATATGTACTATAAGTTTATACGTGACCTGTGGGCTGGTTTGTAACTTGATTCATTGGTGATTTTAGTGGATTATATGCAAAACCCACTTTAATATTTGGCCAAATTGAGTAGACTAGAGTGATTTCAACTCATATGGAGTAATTTGAAATGACCAAAAGAGTTCAAACATTACATGCGACACAATAGTGCATGCATAGCGTATGGACTTCCATGACTTATCAGGCATGTGCACGATTTCAATTTGAATTTCAATTCGAAATCAAACGAATTTGCTGAGGGTGTAGCAAATGGCAGTACGGTTTTATGGCATATGGAGTTTAAATTGATTTTTATTGTTCAAAAAATAACGAAGAGGTGAGAAATCTAAACAAAATTAATCACACCCCATCACGTTTTTGTGAAATAAAAGGCCGAAAGCTAGTGCTGGGGTGGATTTCAGGGTTGTTGATATATTTTTGGTTTTACACTAAACAGACTTCTTCAGGCATGCAATTCACGAAAAGTGAAACCCGGTTAGGTATCTTCCTTTTTAAGTACTGACCATGCGCTATGTACGTTAAGTACTCAAGCTGCTGAAGTACTCCATACGCTTAAGCTCAAAAAGATTGCATTGATAGGTGTGATACTTAAAAAAATTACATTTATAGGCATTTATTGCATTTATTGAAATCCTTCTGTCTCTTCCTCCTCTTTTTCTAGCTACAGAAAATGAGACCAGTCGAGCGGCACATTGCTTTAAAGCACTGGAGACATGGGGGAATCCGCAAGAGGCTTTCTTAAAACTCTTCCACCTGAGAGAGGGGGAGCAGTTAATGCCCAGTGTGCTGAACTGATGCCTCGTCGCAGTTATCAAACCGGTATCGAAGATTGATTGGGATGGTCAAACAATTACTGGAAGGGCTTTAAGTGTGATTCGATAGTTCTGTAGATGAATGGATCAATGATGAAGAACACTGGCTTTTGCGCTAGAGTTCACTATGACAGTGATAACATTCGACTTTCCCTAAGGCCTGGCTAAGCATTGACAACGTCGTCACACTTCTGTGGGTGCCTGGGCATTCCGATGTCGAAGGCCAGTGATTGGCTGAGCACAAAATGTAGGGCTTGAGTAAGAATGACTTGAAAACTATCTTAGGGCTCGTCACAGGATTTATGACTTTTAAAGACTAAAGCATTATTCACTCAAAATTGGTACGCACTCCAGCAATCTTTACAGAATCATTTTTGGAATGTATTAAAAAAAGTAAGTTCGTATCAGTAGGCAATGAATCTACCGTTATCAGGTTAAAGTTTTGTAGAACTAGCTTTTTATTAGTGAGTTTTATTCGCGATGGAGTTTGCTGCTCGGAAATTAATTTTGAAAAAAATTTATAGAAAATCCAACATGGGCAGGATCAAAAATTGCTAGAATATTAAAGTTGTCCAAAACTACTGTTTGCAGAGTAATAAAACGATTCAAGGATACTCTGAGCCTTGAAATGAAGAAAAAAACAATTAAAATAATGCAAAAAATTACTCAAAACTAAAAAGAAGTGTTCTAGCGTCAATTAAGAAGAATCCCGGCTTATCTCACAACGATTACGCTAAACAATTTGGAACCAGCTTATCGACAGCTGGCAAGCTATTTGCAGCTGTGGTCTGAAGAGAAGGGCATATGTGGCTTTGGGCGCTATGACGTCCGAAGTATACAGAAAGGAATGCTTGTAGAAACTTTTAACTTAAGTAAGGTTAGGTTAGGTTAGGTAGGGAAGGGTGTGTGCGTCCCAAGGGCAGCACTTCCACTCGGAGGCCAAAATGGCCCATTGTGAATCCCTTCATGGAAGATTCTGGAGCTAAACCAGTGGCTCTCAGTTCGGGGCAAACCAATTCGACCTCTTGATGAAGGAGAGTAGATCCGATATTTCAACTACTGCTGCGCAGGCCAAGTCTACCAGGAACCTTGACGGCGTTCCTGCAGAGCCGGGCAGTGGCACAGGTAGTGTTGGATCGTTTCCACTTCTTCCTCATCAACTTTAGTAAAGTTTTGGCCAGATTTGGCGAGCATTCATTATTCACAGGCAACATTGAATTAGTATCAAGCCAATAGTGTCGATGTAGTGTCGAAAGATAGCAATGCACCAAATTGCCCAAATTTACGCCCAATCCAAAAATATTGGGTTATTGTTAAAAACAAAATGCCCAGAAATGGCGGTGCTATCAAAAATGCAGGATCAATGATTGTTAAGTGGAACAAGTTTGCTGGCCAGGTCACTAGATCGGATGTTCAACGAGTAATGGACAGCATAAAGAGAAATGCCCCCAAATTCATACATTCAAATTAAACATAAAATTGTGGTTTCCTTATTTGAACAACTGAATAAATACCCTTTTGTTTGAGCTATAGAATATTATGGTGTGATTGTTTTTTCAATAGATATAACCTCATTTGTGCGTACCAATTTTAAGTGAACAGTGCTTTGCCTGACCCAGATTGTGGTAAAAAACTCGGCTTTGTGCCTTGAGGACGATGAAAGCACGGATCAGTTCATATGTGAGTGTTCGACTTTTGGGCCGGTCAGATATATGAGCTTCGGTAGCATGAGCATCCGCGAGGATGATCTCAGGAACCTCAAATTATCTAGGATGCTCAACTTCGCGAAAGCAACGCTACGGCTAACTGAGATGCAGGGCTTATGTAAGCCTTCTTAGATCATCATCATCATCATCTTACGCTACTAAATCAAATTGAGAATAAAACTTGAAGGCTAAGGCAATGGTTATATTGCCCCCAGTGCTGCATCTGAATGATTTTCACTCAATAAAGATTGAAAGATGTTAGACGCAGTCGTTGAAGCTCGATGACGAAAAGGGAGATTGTGTCTCCGGTTGAAGAATCAATTTGAATTTGACCCAGTAATAAAAAAATATTAACAAAATACAACTTTAATAGCTTCTCCTTCTTAACTTAAATGGCAATCAATGTAATTCGTGACGGAAACAGAAAACTAACCTCATTTTGTCTGTGTCCTTACTCTAAATTTTAAATTTTTACAGCCACACATTGCCAACTTTGGTAGAAATCTTTATTGCGCAAAATCAAATATAGCTTATCTTCCACTTTGTGATGTGCTGTCTGTTGTCCGTTGAAGTCATTTGAGGTTTTTTTCTGGGCTATAAAGCTATAATTCATGCATTGAGTTGTTGATTTATACGTTTCGACTGATTAAAGCGATGAATATCCAAAATGTTTACGATTGATTTATTGCGCAAGAGCTCAAAACAACTATAAACTTATTTAATCACTCCAATGCATCGTAGGTGAGAATGAAAGTGAATAGCTTTGTTATTCAGTTGTTAACTATTGTCAAAACTATAAAAATCAGGCAGTGGGAGTCAAAGAGTGGTTGGACAAATTTTAATAAAACTATTTGGAAATATTTGATTTCGCTTTATTTTAGAGAGGAAATTTTTGCAAGAAGCAACAAGTCATTGAAAAAGTATTAGGTTTCACTGGTTGGAGTCCTAACGACTCGCAGAGAGTTTGTTCCAATCTGTAGCGTTACCAGGTGGACGTCTTCAACTTTGAGAGTAACCTTAAAGATCTATGAAAAGATCTATGAATATCGAGTCTTTGCAGAGTACCGTAGTAAGACGCTTACCTTCATTTTGGAGCCCCCTAAGTGGGCCAATCGTAATCTTGGAAGCCGGAGAAAATGTTCCAGTGTTACTCTACACTCTGTTCCCCGCATTGTGGGCATGGATTTTAAACAGGCAGTGACCTGTTAGTATCGAAAAAGTAAATTACAACAGTTTTTTTTTACCTTTAACAAAACGAGTCTTCCTCAATTTGTTGTTTTTTTTTTGTTTGCTGGAAGTACAAATAAGTCACTAAGGTTCATGGTTCATGGTCAGAGAGTTTAGTCATCTCTTAAAAATATTTATTAATTTTTTTAGTTTTGTTAGAAAATTTTGTTTTTGTTTTTTTCAATCTTTGTGTTAAGTGAACAGCATTTTCAGTGGTTTTTTACTTGCAAACAGCTGATTGAAAGGCAAAACCGAAAGGCGTTTTTTACATGGGATTGTGACGATATGAAAAATGGATATTCGACAACCCCAAGAAGAAAAAATACAACGCTATGTCTGGTAAATTTTTGTCATTGACCTCAAGAGAAACAGTGAGAAAAGGAGCTGAGACATAACAAACTTAATTATTTGCCTGAACAGGCTCGGCCTCATGTCGGAAAAGTCGTGAAAAATATTTGAAAACACTCAAGTAAGATATATTCCGCATATAGGTATTCTTCTTCTCCTTCTTATGATAACTGGTTGTTCAGACTAAAGAGCGGCGCAAACATTATAAAAATTACTTGCAAGTCTCCCTGTGCTTTCAAATACTGTCGCTCTTCTTCACTTTCACTACAAAACAAGCACCGCACTGAAGAAAGCTTTTGATATTCATACGAATACTGCACGAAACGACAATAGAACTTTAAGCACCTTGAAGTATAGAACAGCAATGAAGTAGAACAACATTGAAGTGGAACAACATTGAAGTGGAACAACACTGAAGTAGAACAACACTGAAGTTGAAAAATACTGCAGTGGAACAACACTGGGTAGAACAACACTGAAGTAGAACAAGACTAAAGTGAAGCACTGAAGTAGAACATTTTCAAGCATACGGTGTTTTGTTTTGCGCGATCGGAGTAGCTGATGTTTGTTTTTGGTATTTTGTATGAAATCTGGGCTGCATTTCAAGCATTACAACAACATTAATGTAAATAAAATGCAGGTTTAAAATATGTTTTTTCGATATTTATTTAAGTCTGTTTCACTCGGTGTGAAGTAGAAGTTCTGTTTCACTCAGTGTGAAGTAGAAGTTCTACTTCACTCGGTGTGAAGTAGAAGATCTACCTCACTCGGTGTGAAGTAGAAGTTCTACTTCACTCGGTGTGCTTGCTGTGATTTACCGTTACTTAACCTCATTATAGCTTTCTGTTTTGATGTTTTGCTTCACAACAGAACACAAGCACTGTCGCTGCTGTAGCGAAAAGGTTTTCGAATGATGCAGTGCTTGCTTTGTTGCAGAATAGAACTATTGAGCATTTGAATTTGCTGTCACCGCGACACTGAAGTAAAGTACTTGACAGTACTGTGCAGTAGTGAAGTGTGCCCAATAATTCAGCTCTTTAGTTAAGACAGCTGCTGCACAATTTCGCGTGCCGTAGGTGCGCTTCTTTTGCAGAAATTGAAAATTGGCTCCTAACTAAAATCGCCTCAAGGACGAAATATTTTTTTTGTTTTGAGATGAAATTCTAAAATTACCTGAAAGATTAAAATTAGTAGTAACCAATCAATACTTTGATTATTTTGTCCATTTATTTTGTTTTGAATTAAACGCATTTTTGACCTTAAAAAAAACGAAAGCAAAAACAATTTCCCATTTGAATTTCAAAAATTTCATCATTTCCATTTTTGGCAACAATGAAAAACTCAAATATTTACCTTGTATAACTTTAAAGCTTTTCGCCGACACTGTGGGCTTTAAAATTAAATTCAATTTAAAGTTGATTCGCAAAAGTATTTGCATTTTGTGAACTAATGTTAAACAATTTCAGTTTGTTGCGCATAAATAAACAATCAAGATACATCGATCGAACAACAGCCACTGCTACCCACTCAAATTAGTTAAACAGTAACGAATTGAAGCAAAATACATGTTTCTTTGCCGAACGATGACAATTCTGACTAGCAACAGCTGCACCAACAACAATAACAAGTTTGTTAGAAATTAGCTAAAAAGCGTCAACGGTGCAGAAATGAGCGAAAGAGTCACCAAAAAAAAAAGTCGCTTCACAAATATTCACCGCTAACTTGTCTGCGTCTGTGGCTGATATGATTGGTCGATGCGACTGCGAACTAACACTTTGACCTTCAGAATTGTCATTTGTATTCTGCTTAAGCACAAAAAACAGTTATTTCGATGCAAAATTAATATTGGCCGCTGGAATTGAGACAAAACCCAAGGCAACAGCTTCGAACAGAAATGCAAAACAGATCATAAAAATGCTGGCAAATAAATTTGAGTAAGAAATTCAAAAAGACATGCGCCAACAATAAACTTTAAGTTAGAAATTAGTATAGAATAACGCTTAGCTTACTGTCTATGTTACGTATACGTAACGGCTGTGGGATGCTGGATAACTGGTAATGTGTGATGTGTGATGTGGCTCGATGGGCTTTGTGGCTGACAACGTTAAAACTGTTTTGTGTTTGCTAATTTGCTGCACCTTTTGTGGTGTTTTTGTTGTTATTGTTTTTTGTTGTTGTTGTACTACTGTTGCCGCTGATGTAATTCGCACATGAATGTTCGAAGAAAGGTTTTTGCAATTTTTTCTGCAAGTTGTTTTTTTTGCAATACTTCATTCTGAAGAGATTTATTTTGAAAATATGCAAATGCGTAGAAATTTTTGTGTAACTGATAGGTTTCATCAAAACATTGGAGATTCCTTTCACAGCGTCGGCGCCCACAGTCTGAAAACGAAATTGTTTTTACTAAATGCTGAAAATTAAAATTAATGCGTAAACTTGCAGCCGCAGTTCAACGTTTCAATTATAATTTCAATGTGATCTGTGCTTCGCTGGAAGCGTTCTGGCGCAGGTGGCGCTCAAGTAATGATGTAGACGCGTTTTTTTTTTCGGGCAATATTCTGTTGAGAACACGCGATCACATCGAACGATGGCGGCAATGCAGAAGTCAACATTAATGATTGCCAATCATTTATCATGTTTGAGGCCTATTAAGTAAAAATGTTGGCTTACTGGAGTTGAAATGTGAGTTATTGGGTTCTCTGGCCTATTAGTGGGTATTGTGATTTTTAATAAATCACGTCTATATGCAATAAAAGCAAATGGTTTGATAATTTGTGTAGGCGAAATCTATGATTAGTAGAAACTGTATGTGGTATAGATTTTTTCCTAGAATATTTAATAATGTATTGAGAAGTGGTTTTTGCAGGTTTATTGTTTAAATTCCGCACTGAAGTTTGTTTAATTGTATTAAATATGAAATGGAGACCATTAATTAGTTTTCTATAGAAAATTCTTGGCCATAGAAATCCATCTAATAATAGCAAATTGCTAGTAAATTCTTGATTGTGAAACTATATCTAACAATAATACAGAGCTGTCAGATTTGTTGGCTTTGATCTTCTTAATTAACATGAAGAATGCTTATAAAAAAGCAGCTGTGAGATTGGTTTGCTTTTGACTTTTTCTATTTCCTTTTCCTTTGTTGAGTCCTAACATATGGAAATAGGTCGATTAAGTCTGAACTTCGGCTCAAAACACTGGATGTTTTATTTCATGTAAATTTTTTAGTTTTTCTATGCCGAACTGTCTTTGTGTTGAACCTCTCTATTTAAAAAAATTTCTTCAGTCCAATTGATTTAACTAAAAACTTTTCTCAATTGGACTAGAACTTGTTAAGTTATAAAATTTGTTTGCTGTATTTTTACCAGGTATATCAGTATGAAGTGAGCCTTTTTTTGCGAAAATAAAACACTAAATTTTAATGGGAAAGTAAGAAACATTTTATTCACAGTATTGGCCATTGCTAGCGACACATTTTGTCCATCTTTTTTTGTCTGAGACTTGACTGAGACTTGACTGAAACTTGACTGAGACTTGATTGAGACTAGACTGAGACTTGACTGAGACTTGACTGAGACCTGATTGAGACTAGACTGAGACTTGACTGAGACTTGACTGAAACTTGACTGAGACTTGACTGAGGCTTGATTCAGACTAGACTGAGACTTGACTGAGACTTGACTGAGACTAAACTGAGACTTGACTGAGACTTGACTGAGATTTGACTGAGACTAAGCTGAGACTTGACTGAGACTTGACTGAGACTTGACTGAGACTTGACTGAGACTTGACTGAGACTAGACTGAGACTTCACTGAGACTAGACTGAGACTTGACTGAGGCTTGACTGTGACTTGACTGTGACTAGACTGAGACTTGACTGAGACTAGACTGAAACTTGACTGAGACTTGACTGAGGCTTGACTGAGACTTGACTGAGACTTGACTGAGACTAGACTGAGACTTGACTGAGTCTAGACTGAGACTTGACTGAGACTTGACTGAGACTTGACTGAGACTAGACTGAGACTTGACTGAGACTTGACGGAGACTTGATTTAGACTTGACTGAGACTTGACTGAGACTTGACTGAGACTTGACTGAGACTTGACTGAGACTTGACTGAGGCTTAACTGAGACTTGACTGAGACTAGACTGAGACTTGACTGAGACTTGATTGAGACTAGACTGAGACTTGACTAAGACTTGATTGAGACTTGAGTAAAACGTGACCGAAACTTGACTGAGACTTGACTGAGACTTGACTGAGACTTGACTGAGACTAGACTGAGACTTGACTGAGACTTGACCGAGACTTGACTTAGACTTGACTGAGACTTGACTGAGACTTGACTGAGGCTTGACTGAGACTTGACTGAGGCTTGACTGAGACTTGACTGAGACTAGGCTGAGACTTGACTGAGACTAGACTGAGACTTGACTGAGACTTGACCGAGACTTGACTGAGACTAGACTGAGACTTGACTGAGATTTGACTAAGACTAGACTGAGACTTGACTGAGACTAGACTGAGACTAGACTGAGACTAAGCTGAGGCTTGACTGAGACTTGACTGAGACTAGACTGAGACATGGCTGAGATTTGACTGAGACTAGACTGAGACTTGACTGAGACTTCACGGAGACTTGATTTAGACTTGACTGAGACTTGACTGAGACTTGACTGAGACTTGACTGAGACTTGACTGAGACTTGACTGAGACTTGACTGAGACTTGACTGAGACTTGACTGAGGCTTAACTGAGACTTGACTGAGTCTAGACTGAGACTTGACTGAGACTTGACTGAGACTTGGCTGAGACTTGGCTGAGACTTGACTGAGACCATCGAGTTATTTGTATCTTAAGGCTTGAATTTCTGGTAGATTTTTGACAAATTTTCTTTTGACTACAATAGTAAATAATCCAAAAAAAATTATCACCAAAAATTAATAAAAATATTTCAACATCGTTACTTCCCACTTTAGGCAAGTTATGCATTGCTTTAATTTGTTTAATTACGCTTTTTAATCTGGCCAATTAACTTTTTATTTCAAATTTTTGGCCAACAAATCAGTAGCTCGTTTAATGACAAATCGCGCAGAACAGAGACGCCTGCGAAGAACTTTTTTAGCAGCCCGTAACCCGGGAACAGGTTGTTTAATGGTTTATTTGAATATGAATCAAATTCAAATTTAAGTGCTTTAAATACACTAAGATTCACTTTTCAGTAAACCTATTCAAAATCTTCCCATTTAGTTGCACACACCTGTTGATGCGATCTGGACAACGATTTGCAAACAGTTTGATGTGAATCCCCAACGACAGTGGCGCACAGTGGGAGCTGAAAGTGTTGCACTATCAAATGCCGATGCCTTTCGAAGCGAATAGAAGCGCAGCAAGGCAAAACAAAAGCATGCCAAGCAAATATTAAAGAACATGTTGGTGTAAACATGTTTGTAGCGTGTAGCTGCAATTTGAGCGAAGCATCACGCGCCGCCGCAGCGAGCGCAGAATTAATGAATTTTTAATGTTTAATTGCTTAATTTAGATTTCAGTTGCCGGTTTATTTGTGCAGATGTATTTTTGCATGTGTGTTGTTGTATGATTTTGTGATTTTATTGCACCTTTACGGTTGCTTGGCAAATGTCAGTTAATATTCTGTGTTGCATGTGTTGGGCCATATTTCGCGCACTGTTAGGCAAAAAATGCGCACAGTGCACAGGAAAGGAAGAGAATAAAAATATGGCATGAAGTAATTTAGTAGCACAGCATACGGACAGACAGCCAGACAGACTGAGACTGACATGCTGCCATGGCGCACGAGACATGCAACGCGCACAGACATTATGCGCACGGCTAACTCAATTCAGGCAGTCAACTTGATTTCGCTGCATTGGAGGTTTGTGTCACTGGAGCAGTTGTGGCGCATAATTTCAAAAAAGAAGCAAGAAACGACACAACAAATTCAAAGCAAAACAAACAAGTGTAACAAAAAAAATAAAGAAATAATCATAATGCAAAAATGTGGAAATGAATTTGAAATGAAAATGAAACCGAGTTCGCATTGGCGTTTGGTTCAAGTTTTCAGTTTGAGAATGGCGCAGCGGCCAAATGAAAATGAAATTGAAATTGCCGAGTGACGAGACAATGATGTGAATGCATTGAAGTCAAAAGAGCAGAAAATTAACATTTCAAATAGCAGAACGTGTACACTCACACACATATACATACATACATACATACATAGGAGCACATACACGTACGCAAATGTAAATGGAACTTCATTACCACTTCAACTTCAAACGCAGTTCCTTGTAGTGCACGTTCGTTGCCCAAGTCTTTTGTTTATGTTTTCATTTGTTTTCAGTTTGTTTCTATTTTTATTTTTAGTTTTTAACTTTTTTTGTTTTGAGTATGCGAACTTGTCTACACACACACACTTCCCCACACAAATGTTGAACTCTTGTTACGATTTCTGTTTACTGCTGCTTAGTTGGCCAAAAGCATACAATTCAAAATGTGTGCCATACTTTTATGTTTGCAATTTTCAAGTGTCTCGACGACTCTTAGTGTGCATTCATTTTAATTGTTTATCTGTCTGTCGTTCATTATCACTTCAGGTTCTAAACAATTTCCGTCAAATGGTTTTATGCCATTTTACTGCGACGTGATCGCACGCCTCGCAGCGCACTTTATTTGCTTAAATTGCATCATAATTTGCTATAACTTTTGCAATTGTATGAAGTGCTAAAAAGTTTATTGGACTCACTGTGATGAAGGCAAAAATTCACAAAAACCAATAGAAATAAAAAATTGTTTGGCTATAATCAAAAAACACTTTAGAAACTTGATATCTCCGAGCTACTGTGTGCTAATGTGCTAATTAGAGTCGAATGCATGTGTGTAGGTATGTGTGTGTGTGTGTGTGTACGTGTGAGTTTATGTTTATGCGTTTGGGTAAATGTGTGTGTTGCATGATGTGTTTTTGGATAAATGACAACATTATAAAGTCTGCAGTGTTTGCGTTTGTTCACTAATAGCTGGAAATGGTTATGCAACCGATTTCTTTTATGTATTTTTTTAATATTGTACAAAAATGTTTAACATGAGAGTTAATTAATTTCATCTTGTATTTTCCGCTTCTATTTGTTTCTAAAAAAATCCAAATGGAATTTCAGTGTTGGTTTGCTGCGACATCAATTAGTAAGTAAACCGGTAGCTATGGTTTTTTGACAGCATAGCTGCTGTGAAACAAATCAAACAGCATTGCATTGTGATGATCACATTTCTATAAGTGTTGCTTTGATTAATTTTTGCAAAACAAATTCTCTTGCATTTTGCTCTCTTCCCACCAATGCACAAACACCAATCAGTTCATCTGTAATTTTCATGCTTTACGCATTACGCCTCAACACTTATGACTTTCCTCTTTCAACATTCCCACCAAATTGCACATTTCTCTGACAGCCAAATTGCCATTTCATTAGTAACAAATTTGCAACAAATAAAATCACACAAATTAAATCAGCGAAAATGCGTTCGTAAGAGCATCCAAATATTTTCAGCCGCTACATGCAAAAGTTTCTCAAAATTCACTGCACGCTGTGTGGTGTGCGTAATTTTTGTTCAACTTTTTTTTGTAATATGTTATTGTTGTATGTGGTTAAATATACCAAAAAATAGTTTCCATTCATTGCCATTCCATGCAGGTAGTTTTTGGAATTTGTTTTTTGTTTTTTGGTAACTTTGTATGCGTGTGCCTGGCATTGGCAATCGGAGCTGTTACAGTTTGTTACAGTTTTTTAAGTATCGCAATAAAAAAGGCGTTTTAAAACACATAACTTAAGGCATTTACCAGTGTAAAAAAGTGTTAAAGATATAAGAAATGCAAATGTTTTCAAAATGTTGTACAATGACAAAGGGCTTAAAATTGTCGAAGTGTATATGAAGAGGAGTGAATAGGTTGGGTAAGGTTCCAGCCTTGAAAACCCATTTAAGCACAAAGAAATAAATTGTTGTGATGCAACTTAGCAGCTCAGGTAACTATGGGGATTCGAATGCCTCTAATGTCTAAAGTTAAATGCTCAGTTAGGCTGGTAAGGAAAGAGTAGCGCAGATTAGCACATTTTGTCCATAAAAACTGGTACTGTTTCTTCTTGCTTATAGTGTTGAAAAAGTTCTGAAAGTAGCTTCTGTTCAGTGTTAACCAAGTTTGTCTATGAATATTACCGAGATTTTTTTTCCACTCAGAAACTGTTTGTATCTATAACAAAACGCCGCTTAAAAGCATCTTTAAACAACGCAAGAGGAACAGCAATGATGAGTGAAAGAGAGACTACCCTGATAAGTGTTCTGAGTTTAGCTAATTCAGTGGTTTCGAGGTTTCTGTGATGCTTCTGCAATCAGGCCAATCGAAGCCTACAGTATACTTTTACTTTAGTCTGAAAGATGCTACAACACGAAAAGAGAAAGAGCAAAAACCGAAAGTTTTCGATACATTTCTGTGCCAATGAAATATGTTTAGTACACATTAATACTTACTAATACACATATAAACATTAATTTATAATAATTATTACTAAATTGATTTGAATTGAATAATTAAATTAAATTATAATTTGAAACATCGAGAAGCTCAGTCTCAGTGCCACTTGAAGTTGCTGTGGGAGTCATATGTGAAAATATTTGGATATATGGAACAAACAGAAAATTTGTTGTTGTATTCAAACTTAAAATCTTAATTCAATTCGACATCGACAAAATCGAAAAAGACTTTAGAACTTTACGGCATTACCTAAGAAGTATCAATTTAAATTTGTGACTCAAAATGGAATTTGTGTTGACAAAAAATTTGTGCACGATTCAGTTGCAGAATATTGAACGTTGTTGTCAACTATGTTAAAAAAGACAATTAAAACAAAAAATAAAGCTTCAAAAATTCAGGCATTTATAAAAAATGTGTATGTATATATTTAATACTTGAAAACTTATTTAAAGTCCCAATTAATGTTGTCAGCAAACATTCTATGCTTCTGTTCGGCTATCTGAAGATTGCGCCCTACTCACTTAGAGCCCTATTTGTCTAACCATTTTGCCTTAATGGGGTCCTTAAGTAAGTCGTTGCTAAACTGCGTTAGAACTCTTCTTCTTCTTCTTGACTGGCACGACAGCCCGATTACGAGACTAAGGCCTAGCTACTCGCTACCATTCCTGTTGTACGTGCGAATTTGTACAGAGATGGAAGGGACCTACAGTTGTATGCCGATTCCGAACGGTGAGTTGGGAGCTTTTTCATAGGCAATTTTACCCTCAGAGGTTGCCATTACCTGCTGAGAGGACAGCCGCCGAAAGAAAAATGTTTGTTTTTCTTTTTTTGTCGGTTTTAATGCAACGGAGTATTAAACTCGCAGAGTCTTGACTCGTGGTCCAACGCACTAGCCAGCTGAGGTACGGCGGCTGCCTTAGAACTACTCACATCTGAACCGATCATTTCTAAACCCTAAAAAACACGTATCGCTACGAATCTAAAGGGGTCTATGTGTGTCAGATCTAACCTATCAGCTTACCTCTCCTAACCTACCTATTATTTATTATATCTGTCTAATTGGCATCAACGCAAAAAGATTAGGTTTGCTTGCTAATGATTTCTGTCTATACTGCATGGATAAGAAAGAGGATCAACCCCACTTCCCCTTCTACGCACTCTACCTGCTTTATCTAGATAAAGGAAAACTTTTATGGCAACCGTCTTCTTCGACAGTCTATGTGATCTAGCCGGTAGAAATAATCAAGACTGTGATGGTGAGGTTTCATTAGGAGCTCAAACTGGTGCAATGCTCAACTGTTCGTCGGCCTTCAGGACCTTTTTGGGCTTCGTTTTTGGGCAGCCTCACCTACCTAACATCTGTTTACTTAATATGTATTTATTATTGTTTTTATTATTCTTTTATTTATTTATTATTATTTACTATTAATTATTTACTTTTTCTTATTTATTAAATTTTTTAATTTTTAATTATTTATTTTTTATTTATTTTTTCAAATTTTTCCAAAATTTTCCAACTGTCTTCCCGCTTAAGGCAGTTTTTACTATGCATGCAAAAAATTCAACAAAGTCTGCAACATTGCCATTTTACGCTTAAATCCCCATAACACAGTCATAGAAAATAAGAAAACTAAGTGTAATTAGTAGCGCTTCGGCATTTACGGCCTCGTACCAAATTTACTCAATATTTACTCTTTGCACAATTTTAAATTACTTCCATTACAATTTTAATTTTCTATTTGGTGTCAAGCTATTTTGTCTTTTTGTAGTTGTATTTGTTTTCATTTCAAATATTATTTGGCAAATGATTAAAAGGCGGTTTGGGTGTGTGTGTGTATGTGTTCCCAATGCAAACAAACCAAACAAAATGCAACCGAAGACAAATGCTTTTAAAATTAAAATGTTAATGGAAAAATTATGGCGCTTCACACATCAAAGTCAAAACATATTTTCCATGCCGAAATGCATTTTTCTGTGTGTCCGGCTCGGATTGTTTGTGTTGGTGTTATTTGTATGCTTCACGTTTAGGGTCAATGCTGCACATAATTTCGGATGCGTATGCATAAATGTCTGCTTCTTTAGTTGTTTTGTTGTCTTTTCGTGTCTTCTTTGCATTTGTTAGGCTTGAACTTTGTGGTCGCTGCATTTGTTTTGTTGAATTATTTTTTATTTCCATTGTGTGTCTGTTTGCTTTTATGGCGACAAAATATAACGGCTGTCGTAGGTGTTAGAGGGGAAGAAGAGGCGTGGGGGTGGAAGGTGTAGAAAAGTCAAGAGCATTTGGTTTAATGTGAACATCACAAACTAGGTAAACTAATTAGATAAAAATTAGAAGCAGGTTTGTTTCTTGAGTCGTTGGTTTTTATAAGAAATTTGTTTTTCATAACTGGGCGGTTTGCCTTCATTAATTCTACATACGAGCGGAAAGCCCTCGAATGTTAACATCACAAACTATGTAAACTAATAAGAGATGAATTTGAAGCAGGTTTGTTGCTTGAGTCTTTAGTTTTTATAAGAAATTTGTTAACAAGAAATTAATTAATTAAATCTACATACGAGCTGAAAGCCATGTAGCGGTGCACTTTTAATCATGTTAGGCCTAAAAAAATTCAAGTTTAATAAAAATTAATAAATGTTCATACTAAAGTTTCGAAAAAGCCAGCACAAGTGTGTAGTTTTTTCAAAAAGCAAACCTTTTTTTCAAATATTTATTGGTACAACATAAAATTGTGTCACCCGACGTCCATCTCTACTCATCATTCAGCGCGTTCGATGGTTTGTTATTTGAGTGAAGCGCCATAACGGTAGGTGGGCGTGCTTTCGCACACAATTCACTTCGACTACTGTTATTTTTTCGATTTCGAATTTCACATTTAACATTTTTTCGCTTTTGCTGCTGCGCCAAATAAGAAATTCAATTTTGAACGCTTGTTGCGCACCATGGGTGCATGTGTTGTTTTCATTAGTGTGCGTAATGCTTTAATTTTTTTAATCTCGCCCAACACTCGCCAAACGATTATTGCCGATATGAATATTTCAATTTTCTTTACTGACGCCCTCAGAAAGCAAACAGCTAAAACACAAATACGGAAATAATGGCTTTTGTGTTTTGCACCACAATGTGATTGGCCGCCGGCAGCGTACTGTGGCGACTCTGCGTGTGTGTGTGTGTGTGTGTGGTGGGCCATTGCATAAGCGTCACCGCATGCAAACTAGCCAGCGCAACAGGATGGCAGCGGGGAAATTATATCATGCTTAATTTCATTCACAAAAAACAAGGTAGCGAAACGGCCACAGCAACGCACACAAAATGCGCCAGCAAAAAATAGCGAAGAAAATCACAAATTGAAGTGGCCGCAGGCCAGGTTGAAGTAGTTAAAATTTTAATTGCGTACGAAATGCGCTGCCACACCATAACACTGTCATCGCTGTGGTGCTGACCACCACTACAACTACAACTCGTTCTGTCATTCATTCATTCATTGAGTAGCAACATTTTTGCCAAATGAAGCCTCGTTGAAAGCCACAGCCTCAGCCTCAGCCTCGACTTCAAACGCAAGACTTAAGTGACAAACTTGCTTGCGGATTTGCGCAGCCAATTAACGTTGGCTGAAAACAATTTCATTGTGACAATTGTCACCACTAATCTGCTGGCATTATTTATTTAGAATTTTTTGTTTGACCATTTTCAACCCGACTCCGTCGCCCACACGCACCGCTGCGCTCATACCAATTGTGTACACCTTCGCCAACATACAAACGGAACTGAAAAGTTCATTGAATTCTAAGCAATCAGCACCAAACCACCACAGTTAATGACAACAACAGCGCAATTTTATGCTGAATTAAAAATTACTGGCCAGAAACTTAAGCAAATAAATAACCAAGATCGACTATTGAGTTCAATCGTAAATCTGTGGCGCTCACTTTGTAATTATGGCATATTACCACAAAATTCTGGCCAGCAACAGCAGCAATATTCAGAAACAGCACGAAAGCAACAACAACAGCGAGTACCACTAATCTGCGGCGCCGCCATCATAGCACAGAATCAATCAAATCGCAGCTTTACTGTCAGCACACCTTGGCGCTCATGTCTTCGCTACTTGTCGCTGTTATGGTTTTGTTGTTGCATTTTATATAATGGTTTTTCAGTGTCTGCTGTACTTGAAACCAGTATGTCACAGTGCCATTAGGTGCGACAAGCAAATCACCAGTTGTCTTAATTATTATTGAAGTTTGTTTATTGTTAAAGTTTCTGGCGAATGTTGTTGTCACTTAATTAAAATCATTTATTGAAATGATTGTGCGCTTTTTTTTATAAATGCATTTTTGTCTTTTTTATGGCCAAAGTTCAATTGCGTTCAAAGTCATTTCGTTATGAACCGTTAAAATGTTAGGAAATCTTTCAAGGTCGAGCAATGCCTACGTCTATTTGGTGCTTTGTGTGCCATTAATGCGACAAACAAAAACCAAGTCACAACTGCCATTTGTGCAAACAGTGGCACAAAAGACAAAAGTCCCCGTTTTGGTTGCGGTATTTGTTTATGTGCCCAAAGTGGCTGCAAGGGCGAATTATTGTATGTAAAAGTAATTAATTTCAGCTTAAAAGTGCAGAAATTAAGTGCTTAGTCGCTAAGCGATGACAATCGATGCAGAGCGGTGAGCGCGTTTGACCCTGATTGGTTGAAAGCGCGCACGCGCCTGCGACGTGTGCATCGCAATCGTACAAACCATGCACAAAATATAATAATAATAGATGTATAAATAAATAAATAGTTAATAGGCAGTGAATTTATTGTTTTGAACAGTGCGTGCAGAGGCACTAACGTTGAATGAAAAGTATGAACAATAAAACAATAGACTGAAGCAACGAACTTGTTGCCGTTATAAACGAGAGACGTGTTGGTAGCATAGTGATGGAAAGCAACGAATATGGAGAAGTTGGTTAGCATTTTAAATATCATTTGAACTGCTGTCGAATATTAGTTTTTTAGTTTATATTTTTGTTTGATTAAAAATTATGCAATTTTGACTTTATTCTCTTCATATTGCAACTGCTGCAAGATTGGCTGAATACGAGTACGTAAACAGTTTGGAACTCAAATTCTCCCATCTATTGAGCAGTGGTCAGAAAACCCTATCATTTTTTGTTTTTTGTTTTTGTTTTTCAAAGAAAAACACATAGGTTCACATAACTACTTGCAAACTTTTTACCAGAGAATACTAAGTGTTTTCATGTATTTTTGGCACCTGAATTCAAATCTGTAGTGCGTTCAGGTCAGAGAAATCTATGTTGGTACTAAAGAGTGGCGCAAGCACTATACAAATTACTTGAAAGCCATCGCTGTGCTTTCAAATACTGTCGCTCTTCTTCACTTTCACTACAAAACAAGCACTGCAGTGAAGAAAGCTTTTGATATTCATACGAATACTGCACGAAACGACAATGGAACTTCAAGCACCTTGAAGTATAGAACAATAATGAAGTAGAACAACATTGAAGTGGAACAACACTGAAGGAGAACAACACTGATATAGAACAATACTGCAGTGGAACAACACTGAAGTAGAACAAGACTGAAGTGAAGCACTGAAGTAGAACATTTTGGATTATACGGTTTTTTGTTTTGCACAATCGGAGTACCTGATATTTGTTTTTGGTATTTTGTATGGAATCTGGGCTGCATTTCAAGCATTACAACAACATTCATGTAAAAAAATGCAGGTTTAAAACATGTTTTTTTAATATTTATTTAAGTCGTTTCACTTGTTGTGAAGTAGAAGTTCTGTTTCACTCGGTGTGAAGTAGAAGTTCTACTTCACTCGGTGTGCTTGCTTTGATTTACCGTTACTTAACCTCATTATAGCTTTCTGTTTTGATGTTTTGCTTCACAACAGATCACAAGCACTGCCGCTGCTGTAGCGAAAAGGTTTTCGAATGATGCAGTGCTTGCTTTGTTGCAGAATAGAACTATTGATCATTTGAATTCGCTTTTAACGCGACAATGAAGTGCAGTACTTGACAGTACTGTGCAGTAGTGAAGTGTGCCGAATAGTAGGTTTTGTGCAGCTCTTTAGTTGGTACTAATGCAGTCTAACGCAGCAGCAATGCAGTGTTTGTTCTTTCATTTGACATAGTTTTATGGTTGTAAATTAAAAATTAATGGGTAGACATGCCAAGAGAACAAAGTTGGTGCTGAATTTTTTGTCATGTTTGCAGCATACATATTGATTCTAAAAGAACAAAATCATAACAGATATAATGAAAAATTAGTGTCTACATTCAATAAGACTTGTACAGAAAAAACTACCTAAAATGGTATCAAAATTGTTTAGACGTGTTTATAAAAACGCTGTATAGATTTAAAAATTATGAAAGACAACTACTACTTCAAATTTTTATCAGCAACGGAAGCAGCAGCAATTTCTTGGCTAAAGAAAGAGCAACAACAACTGCAAGCAAGATTTTGCGTATCTTTTGCGAATCTTTTGGAAAATTTTTGCATTGGAAGTCATTCAATAGTCTTATGCGAAAATTTTTTTGTAATAGAAAGAACAACGACTACAAGCAAGATGTTGCAATTCTTTTGGAAAGTATTTCCGCATTCCCATTAAGACTTTTTTCCTGAAAACAAGAGCTTCCCTCGTGACAAACAAAGCGAATGATTTCATCAATGATTTCAGATTCAAATTTAACAAAAATTTGAAAGAAATTATCAAAATTTCTGGCGTGAGGGTATGTTGAGCGATTAATTTTGGCTCCTTTTACGTCGAACCCAGAAAAGTATAGAAACAAGGTCTGCAATCCACCTTGAATTTTTGAAATTGTTGCATATAAAATGATGATTTTTGGGAACCAATAGAAACAACTGACTTAGTAAAAAATTACATTTTTAAAATTATTTTTAAAAATTATTAACAGTATCTAACAAAAACTGCACTTATAAAATGAGAACTGCAGATTCATAATCAGCACCAAAAAATACTTTAAAACTGAATCCAACTGTTTTGGTTTTATTGGAAATTGTACTGATTGTACAGTGGAAACAATTCTGTCCTGTCTTGTATGTAAAGGACGAGTTTATTTTCAGGAGCGAAAAAAAATATACAAAGTACAAATCTGAACCAATAAATTTAACTTATAAGGACAACAGAACGAATATACACAGTGAGAAATTTCAGAATATTTTTGGGCTATATCAACAGGTTTAAATACACAGTTTTGTGAATAAAACCGAAGCATTGCCAACGGACCTAAATAATAAAACGTGGATTGATTTAAAAGAGTTGTGTTGGTTTTTTATTCACGCAGTGATAAATACATAGAAGAATGTAAACATTTGACAGCGAAAACGGGCCAGACAAAAAAAGTACTAAAGGAGTACTTTTTGAGTACTTTTGTTCATAAGTATGTTCAGTACTTACAGTGCGTTTCAATATAAAGAGTTGCCCCTATCTTTTAAAATGTAGAAGTTTGTCATGGTTTTGCTATCAGATTATCTTCTATATGAAAGTATCGTTTTCGCAAGTGTTTCTGTTTTGTTAGTTTAGTACAAGTTTTTGCTGAAATATAAGAAATTAAAAATTAGTATTATATTTAAAAAACCTTTCGGAGTAGTGTTTCTTATAAACCATTCAAAGGGTTCAAAAGGGAAACCTCCATAAGGCGCAAAATACACGGAAACATCAGTTTCATTTGTGAGGAAGTGGGTCAGTCGATTTAAAGAGTGCGACGAGCCACGGCGAGGCTGGAAGAAAACCACGCAGAACAAAGCGGATAAGGCGTAATTATGTTCAGTACTTATGTATGTTGATAAGTACTAGATTTATGTCCATAATTACTCAAGGAGACGAAAAGCGATGGAATCGACAGATTACTCAACACAGCAATCATTTGAACATCGCGAACTTAATTATAAATTTTGAAAAAATTGCTCCAGTCCACAGAGCCCAAAATATGTCTTTTATAGAATTTGTTGCTTCTTTAAATTTCTTAGCAGAAAAAATGTTCTTAACTCAAATGATTTTTTCATTAATTTTTAGACTTATTAGAGTGGACTTTTGTAGAATAAAATAAAAGAAAAAGAATAAATAATTGTTTTCAAATTATTTTTAAATCTAACATTAAACTTACAGTTCATGTGCATTTATCCTTCAATAATTTAACTTCTACTCCAAATGTGTTTTATTAGAATTCATAATTTCATTATCCCCCCATTCTACACATTTCACTTTCATTGATTGACTCCTCAAACCAACAAAAGGCCAATGAAAAAAGGCCCTGAAACCTTCGTTGCATTCACTCTCCCCTTCTTTCTGACCACACAAAAACTCGTCTCACTGCATCGCTCTATTAAAACACAACCGTATTACATAATCGCAACCAAAGCCCTTACGCACATTTTTCTCTTTTATATTTTCTGCATTTTATTCTTCGCTTCCGTCTTCGTTCGCACGAAAGTGGGTCAAGCGAACGGGCATCGAGTGCACTAATGCCGCTAAGTGGTAAACGCCTCGTGTGCTTTGATTAACGAGTAGCATTATTTATGTGAGAGAATGTGTGTGCATGCGGCACTAGCAACAACAATGAACTCAACAGCATCCAAAGGAAGCGACACAACCGCCGGCGCTGCTAAGCAACAAAAAAAGGAATGCAAGTAAGGGGGCACTTTGGCACGTAGTACCAAGAAGGAAGCTTGTGGCAAGCCGATACTTGCTGCAAAGAGTGCAGCCATATTAAGGAAGCAGCTGTGCTGGCTACAATGTTTTCTTTTCTTGTTTTCTTGCTTACTTGCTGGCTTTTGCTTGCATGTTGCACAGGAGTGTTTGGTGCATTTTGTGCAAAATTTTTTTGTTCGTTGCACTGTTGGCTGCAGAAAAATGTGTAAATTTCGTAACTTTGCTGTAAGTAGAAGGAAATGCCAGCTGGAGTGCTACGAGTTGCACACAGTGTACGGAGCAGAAGGCGAACAAAGAGGACGGAACGCAGACTGGATGCGACTGCAAGACAAGTCAGCAAACTGGTTTGGTTTTTCATTACTTTTGGCGTTGTCGTTGGGTTTTTGTTGTTGCTTTGTGGCAATGACTGGAGATGGTCACTTTCGCTTTTCATCTGGACACACTGGTTTGGTCTTTGCCATGACCTTAGCCACAAGCTGACACAAGTGTCCTAATTTTGTGCATTTTGGTGAAGCCCGAAAAGGCAAACTGTACCAAGTGTAGGAGTGGAATTTGGAGGTTGGTTGGTTTCTTCTAATGGGATGTTCCGTCATCCAACTAGGAGCCGTTTTGATACAAATATTCCCGATAGATTCGGGACTATTTAGTCTCCATTTCCAGTCCGAGAGGTTAATGAGAGCAAATAGCGAGTTTAAAGTGCACTTCGATATCTCTTCGATATTTTAGTGTATTGACTTGACTATCATCTTCCACTTTCTTCTTGAAAAGGTCGGACTGTCTTAGAGGAAGTAACGAACGGTTTTCTTCTCATTCGTGTTCCCATAGCTTCCACAGCTGGAATTGAGAGTTTCTCCATTTTAGCTGTGTGCTGTCCAATGGGCCAGTGGCCTGAAATGTCTTGCCCCAACTTATTCAGAAGCTCCGCGGTCATTTTCTTGTCGTATACTCGCCAGAAAAATCTACTGATTTTGCAAGAGAATTCCATACTCTACCATCTGGCATTTGCTTCAGCAGAGAAATCCTTAGAGACTTCGCTCTTGATGAAGTTCAATGTGATCATTTTTAGACTAATTTTTTTTACGGTTTTTAGTAAAATTTTGAAGAAGAAGAAGTTCAAAGACACGCATAGGTCTTTGGAAACAAAGTAAAACAAGATTTGTTGCTTACAAAAACGTCAAGTTTTATCAGAGTTAAGCATGTCAGAAAGCAAATTCTGTCAATCACACTTTGAACAACAAATTTGTTTATATTCGTTAGAATGAAACAATGTAAATTGATCACAAAGCTTCACTGGAACCAAAATGCTGTAAATAACAATGACATAACAAACAAACAATCAGAGTTCTTGATGGTAACAGAGTATAATTTGTTAATTTCTTTATGTATTGCTTTCTCTTCTAGCGAAAATGTTTCCATTTATATTATGTGCTGGCAGCATTGAACTCAACGCGTTGACCGATAGATATCAATGAAAATTATACACAGTGATAGAGTCTAGAATTAAGGCGCAATGGACTTAAATTAAAAATAAAATAAATAATAAATCAATCAAATGATCTTCAAAAAACTTTAAAATCAGACAGTTACATTATATTAAAAAACACAAAATTACATAAATAAAGACTTCTCATTCATTCAAGGAACATTTTAGGTGTTTTTAGGCCCTCACCCCCTTTTCCAGCACATCACTGTCTGTCTACTTAAGTGACATTTTGTGTTCGTGTCAACCGTGCAGCACAATCAAATCGTTTACCATACACCATGCCACAAGTTGTCAGTCCACAAAAAGAACTATTGACATTGTGACTTTGCAGCGAACAATTGCTTGGCAAGTTTGTCGCTCAAGTCTTTTGTAATGTCCCACACAAACGTTGCAAGTGGGAGATGTTGCGATTCTTTTACTTGTGCCATAAGTCTCAGCGAATGAAAAAGAACAAATTGCGCCATTGCCAACAGTCAAATTACATACTTGCCGCAAGCTCAAATTAAGCACCGAATGTAGTAAACTTCTTAAAAAAAATAAAAAATACAAATAAATACCAAAAGTTATACAATTGCGCACTTTTTGCAATTGAATTGTATTATTAATGATTTGCATGAGACTTTTTGTCACATTTGATATTTGGCCGTTGGCTAAGCGTAAAATAAAAATAAATCGTTCATGTTGAGAGCAAGTTTTTTCACTTGAGATTACGCAAATTTGGTTGTGGTTGAGGTTGGCTGCTTGTTTGGCTTATCAGCGACTTGAAACTTGAACTCAGTGGGTGTGCATAATATTTGCTTTTAATTAAACTTAACTGCAAATCAATGAGTCAGAATGCGAATGGCGTATGTTGCATTGAGTTTGATAGAACAAACGACAATTGTGTTTTCAGACAGCAAAATTGGCAAAATATAAATCGTGCCATGCACTGGATTAGTGGCCAAAAGCGATAGAAATAAGTGGAAATATGAGCAGGAAGTTAGCGATTTTAATTGGCAAACTAGAAATTGTAGAATTTTTCTGTTTAACTACGCGATCAAAAAGCCAATTAAACGCGGTATTTGTTAAGCTTTATAAATTAGATTTTTTTAATTAGAAAAATATGAAAATTAATAAAGCTTAAGTGGACATTTTTAATAATTGAAGGTTTAATCTTGAAGTGCAGGAAATATTTTCTTCATAATATTTTAATGAGCAGAGCCGTAGCTCAGCTCGCTAGTGCGTTGGACCGCGAGTCAAATGCGACGCTCGAACCCAGGTTCAAGACTCCGTTGCTGCTAACACCGAAAAAAGAAGAAAAACAACAATTTTTCTTTCGGCGGCTGTCCTCTCAGCAGGAAATGGCAAACCTCTGAGAGTAAAAATTGCCAAATAAAAAGCTCCCAACTCGCCGTTCGGAAACGGCATAAAACTGTAGGTCCCTTCCAACCTTGAAAAAAGTTCATACGCGCAACATGGATGGTTGCGGGTTGCTATTCCTTAGTCTCGTAATCGGGCTGTCGTGCCAGTCAAGAAAAAGAAGAATATTTTAATTATTTTTTTTCTTTTCAACACAAGTTTTCATTTTACTAGCAGAAAACCAATTTGACAAGAATGTCTACTAAGTACCAGAAACGTTCGCAGGTGGTGAGCGACCAAATTTTCGACAACTTACTCTAAATCAAGCGAACCCATGTATTTCAGAATTAAATTTTATGTACAAAAATTTTTGACCTCAATAACACTGAACAAAAGTATCAAACGACATTGCAAGGCATTTTTTCGTTTGGACTATTTTTCAACAAGAAACACTTTCGTGCTTCATTATTTAGCGCAATTAACATGTCAAAAATAAAAGACCTAAGCGACACACTTTTGTTACGCCCGCAACCTGAACGGCAGCCGAAACTAATAGCTACTGGATGCCTTTCGGCGCATCCCGCCAGCACGCCACACTGGACACAGTCGCAAGAGAAAGGTCCACGAATGTCATTGCATAATGGCTAATATAACAACACTTGGCCGAAAGAGACAGGAGGAGTGCTAAACAAATGCGCTGCGTTTGCATATTTATTTTTGAAAAAAACAAAAGCAAAACATTTGTAAGGCAGCCAAATTGTGTTACTCATATCTTGGATGGCTGTTCAATAGTTCGGCTGCACTAATTGCTGAACGCCTTCGAAAATCGAAAGCGTAACTCAAATGAGCTGAGAAAATGCGCCGCATAGTGGGTGGGCGCAGTACGGTTACGGCTGTGGTTGCTGTTGCTGCCACCGTGGCTTGTGGCATATGACATGTGCAGTGTGTGGCATGCGGTGCACATGGCAGTTGCCTGACAGCTGTCCAACCACCCGTCGGATTTCGCTTATGCCGTCATTACAATTGCTCATAACGCGCGCTTACATCGCACACCAACATTGCCAAATATAGCAATTGGCGCAGACAAGAGCAGCAGTGGCAAACAGAAAGCGGCAACTGTATGCTGGCAATTTTGTTGCCAAAAATATTCTTATAAGCAAGCAAACGGCAGTTACACGCTGCATGCAGTAAATCGCATTAAGCGCAACGGCGCGCTGCCTTTAATATCTTGCAGCTGCAGGCAATTGTTTGGCAAGCGCCCATAACAAAAAAAAACACAACAAAACTGCACATGCAACACATTTGAATGCGCTCGCAATAGCCAATAAATAAATCGAATACTAGCAAAGCAATGCAACCGAAATGGTGCTGCCAACGATTGCCGAACTGCACTTACAGTTGCGATTGCACTCGTTGCAGTTGTAATGAGCGTGCAAGCAATTCATTTGTTGCCAGTTTTAATTGATCAGAAAAATTTGTTTTGAAATATGGCACTTTGCATTTTATTTTACTGAATTTCTTAAAATGTGTTGTATGTAGTTTGCAATTTCATTTAATTGTTTTGGGTTCATTAACCGTTGCACAAGCAAATCGATAAAAGTGTTACGCTTAAATGTGTGTTTGTGTGGGTGTGTGTGTGTGGCTTGTTTCTATTGCCAACTTTTATGCAGCAATTACAAATTTATTGACTCTAAAAGCGGCTCCTAAATGTCTCTTTCGCCGTATATTTATTTAACAAAAAGCTGGTTTGTGTCTTAAGTCTTTTGTATGAACTACTCCTAGTTGCACTTTTTCATTGACTATTTACCATCGACTTGCGTATTTTATGACACTTTTCTTGCATTTACAGCACGCACATTGCTGCTTTTGGCGAAATTGTATGGCGCCCTTCACTGCCACTTTTCATTTTGGCAATGCCAATCCGAAAGTGCTTTCCGCGTACTTTTACCAACCAATATGCAGCTGCAGCAAATAACACCACGTGTTCATAGATATCGGTTTCTCGTGTGTATGTGTGTGTTTGTGTGTGTCTAATGAAGCGACCTCAAAGGAAATTCATTACTGTCCGCAGTAAATCGCTGTTATCACTTTCCCATTCGAAGCACGCGGAATTTCCCCCTCAATGATTACAAGGCGCTTGTGCATAGTTGGCATAGCCATTGTTGCTGTTGTTGTTATTGTTATTCATTACTTTTGTTGCATTTTTATTGCAGCTGTTGTTTACCGACTCTTTTGCCATCAATATTAGTAATTTTGCATGTGCTGCAGGGGCGTTTCACTGCACGCTTTACGTCGTGTTTTGATTGTATTTTAGTGCCATTCAGCGCGTGCCAAAAATTCGAATGCAACTTCAAAGAAACGATAAACAAAATTTCAAAGCAAATATTGCACATACATTGCAATAAAGCAAAGTGCAATTTGAATTTTTTCTTTTTGGAAGCCAACTTTCCATGCAGCTGTGAAAATAGTTGGCTGTAAAATTTTGTATAATGCAATCGATGAATTTTAAAAGTTTGTTAAAGCAAAGCAGAATTGTTTTATTTTGCGTGATTTGGTAATTTTAGTTTTAGTTTTAGGTTTTTTCTTCATTTTTAAATGCTTTTTATTTAATTTTTTGTATTATTTTATTTTATTTAAGTTTATTTAAGTTTATTTCATTTCATTTCATTTTATTTTATTTTATTTTATTTTATTTTATTTTATTTTATTTTATTTTATTTTATTTTATTTTATTTTATTTTATTTTATTTTATTTTACTTTATTTTATTCTATTTTGTTTTATTTTATTTTAATTTATGTTATTTTATTTTATTTTATTTTAATTTATTTTATTTTATTTTATTTTATTTTATTTTATTTTATTTTATTTTATTTTATTCTATTTTGTTTTATTTTATTTTAATTTATGTTATTTTATTTTATTTTATTTTATTTTATTTTATTTTATTTTATTTTATTTTATTTTATTTTATTTTATTTTATTTTATTTTATTTTATTTTATTTTATTTTATTTTATTTTATTTTATTTTATTTTATTTTATTTTATTTTATTTTGTTTTATTTTATGTTATTTTATTTTATTTTATTTTATTTTATTTTATTTTATTTTATTTTATTTTATTTTATTTTATTTTATTTTATTTTATTTTATTTTATTTTGTTTTATTTTATTTTATTTTATTTTATTTTATTTTATTTTATTTTATTTTATTTTATTTTATTTTATTTTATTTTATTTTACTTTATTTTATTTCATTTTATTTTATTTTATTTTATTTTATTTTATTTTATTTTATTTTATTTTATTTTATTTTATTTTATTTTATTTTATTTTATTTTATTTTATTTTATTTTATTCTATTTTATTTTATTTTATTTTATTTTATTTTATTTTATTTTATTTTATTTTATTTTATTTTATTTTATTTATTTTATTTTATTTTATTTCATTTTATGTTATTTTATTTTATTTTATTTTATTTTATTTTATTTTGTTTTATTTTATTTTATTTTATTTTATTTTATTTTATTTTATTTTATTTTATTTTATTTTATTTTATTTTATTTTATTTTATTTTATTTTATTTTATTTTATTTTATTTTATTTTATTTTATTTTATTTTATTTTATTTTATTTTATTTTATTTTATTTTATTTTATTGTATTTTATTTTGTTTTATTTTATTTTATTTGAGTTTATTTGATTTTGTTTGATGTTATTTTATTTTATTTTATTTTATTTTATTTTATTTTATTTTATTTTATTTTATTTTATTTTATTTTATTTTATTTTATTTTGTTTTATTTAATTTTATATTTATTTAATTTAACTGTCACTGTCACTGTTAGTTATCTTCTCTGCAGCATATTAGTATAATTTTAACAACAACAAGCATATTAAATATCAAAAATATCTGAAAAATTACTACCCTTCTCTACTTCTTCTGTACTGAGAAGAGTAAGAATATTGTTCACATACATTCACTTTTCTTCAACAAAAACAAAATATTAACTTCATTAATTTTCTTCAACATATCTTCCAATGTTTTCAGCACAATTTTCAGCCAATTAAAATTAATTCAAATTTGAGTGCACATTATTTACCTTAACTCTCATTGATTTTGGATTCCATTACCGCACACACATATGTATATCTTTTCTCAATCGCACATTAGCTTTTGATTTCCAATCAAAACCAACAACTTCAATATGCATACAATATATCAACAACAGCAGCAGAAACAGCAACAACAACAACATTGTTACTCGCTCCACATCAAATTGACACTTGCAAAGGTGAAGCCGCCTCTAACACCGCCACAGTCACAATCACCGCCATCGCCGCCACCACCACCAACATGGACTCTATTGTTGCGCCCAGCACAGCAGCAACGTGCGCCAAAGTGCTGCGCCTGCGCCTGCGCCGCGTGCATTATCGCCGCAACAACACGATTGCCAACAACATACAACATGCTGTTGGCAGTTCGTTAGTGCATTCATTCGTCAGTTGGTTTGTTCGTCGCATTCACAGCCCAACCCATTCTTCTTGGCCAATAATTTGACAATCGCAACAACAACGGCATAAGCAATCGCAACAACAAAAACAACAATAACCACAACGATAAAAGCAATTGTAGCAACAACAGCAGCAGCAACATTAACAGCAATTGCAATCAACAGTTGTTTGAAATTTTCCACACGTAACCTTGAGAAAATTTCAAAATGTGTAACAGAATTTCAAACCAATTTTGTTATTGTTGTTATTGTTGGTTAGTTATTGTTCGTTCGTTTTTTGTTTTATTTTATTGTTCGTGTTTGATTTTTTGGAATTTGCTTTGGGCTCTGCACTTTGGCTTTTGGCCGATTGCCTTTGCCTTTTCAATATGATTTGAATTTCTCTGCGCGTACAATGCGAAATGCGTTCAAACGGGCAGCACATAACAAAAACAAAAACAAGAGCATAAAAACTAGACATAAATTAGTTGAGAAAAAAGAATTGCGTTGAAATTGCGTTGGGCAAAGGGAGTCAACAGCAGCCAGCAGCTGCGCGTGCTCAACAACAAAAACAAGAAACTGAACCTGTAACGGCTGCTGCAAAGACGGTATTATGAGGGGTGAGGAGAGGGGGGGATCGAAAAGTAGCACTCATGCGGCATCGCCACCCGTTGCGCACACTTCGATTTTACACAGTTGCGGCGCTGGCTGTGTCTGTGGGCAGCGCAGGAAGCGAGCGGAATTTGCATTCACCAGAAACCCAACTGTGACCTCAGCAACAATTCACCGCCAGCGCCAGAGACACCCCCGCCTTATGTGTTAATCTATCAACGACTTTTGTCGTGTCTGCTGGGCCGGCCAGCTGGCCATTTGGGTCGTTGGTCACCGCTGCCACTCAACTAGACGCTCGCTAATTTCAGTGGTCGTTGTTGTGCTACGGTTGCAGTTTCCTTTAGTTACCACAAGTTTTTAGGCAACTGACCACACCTCGAGAGTGAAGTAGTCATGGGGGGACTACGAAGTGGAAGATTTTGTGGTCTATGGGGTTGCAAATTGAGTGCGAGTTGGCAAATGTTAAGTCTGGTCAATACTTATTTGCTCAATGATTTGAAAGTTGTAATTTTTTTGAAAAAATATAAACCATGAAAATTAATAAAAAAAAATTAAAGGAAGAACATGATGAAAATACAATTAGATGAAATTAGCTCAACTGAGATCAGATAAGAAGAAATGCATTTTTTATCAAATACCTGAATAAAAAAATCAACAAAAATTATGTAAATAATTTTGGGCTCTGATTGGTAGTTCCGTCTGGTGCCGCAAACACCCTTTTCTAACTAAATTAATTCTAATCTAATCTAATCCTAATCCTAATCCTAATCCTAATCCTCATCGTTATCCTAATCCTTATCCTAATCTAATCCTTATCTAATCTAATCTAATCTAATCTAATCTAATCTAATCTAATCTAATCTAATCTAATCTAATCTAATCTAATCTAATCTAATCTAATCTAATCTAATCTAATCTAATCTAATCTAATCTAATCTAATCTAATCTAATCTAATCTAATCTAATCTAATCTAATCTAATCTAATCTAATCTAATCTAATCTAATCTAATCTAATCTAATCTAATCTAATCTAATCTAATCTAATCTAATCTAATCTAATCTAATCTAATCTAATCTAATCTAATCTAATCTAATCTAATCTAATCTAATCTAATCTAATCTAATCTAATCTAATCTAATCTAATCTAATCTAATCTAATCTAATCTAATCTAATCTAATCTAATCTAATCTAATCTAATCTAATCTAATCTAATCTAATCTAATCTAATCTAATCTAATCTAATCTAATCTAATCTAATCTAATCTAATCTAATCTAATCTAATCTAATCTAATCTAATCTAATCTAATCTAATCTAATCTAATCTAATCTAATCTAATCTAATCTAATCTAATCTAATCTAATCTAATCTAATCTAATCTAATCTAATCTAATCTAATCTAATCTAATCTAATCTAATCTAATCTAATCTAATCTAATCTAACCAAACCTAGTCTAACCTTCCATTGTTAGCTCTTTGGAATAATTTTACTAAGTTTTCAATAATTCTTTGAAATCAATATTTTAGTTGTTCAATCTTTTGTCTAAATCCCAAATACTAAAACTCTGCATCACTAACTACCCTTTTTATATAATAATATAGTTTTTTGTTATTTTTATAATCACAACAAAGTTGCATAAATTATACGGCACAACCTTGAAGTCGAGCCACGCGATTGACTTATGGGTGGGTGGGTTACTCCTTCGCCTTCGCGGTACGCCAACATAAATCAAAGTTATAAATATGTAAGCAGTTCAAAACAAATAAAATGCTGCAAACTTTTAAAGCGAACACAATCACTTTTACTGCCACCAGCCATTTTTATGCAAAACTACCAGTGCTCCACTTAAGCCAACCACATGCAAAAGCAAATTATAAAACGTACAGCAACAAAACAAAAACATTTCATTTAAGCACATCAAAGTAAGCAATTCCTCATGTAGACGCCATGCAATGCCCGCATTGACTGTCGCCATAAAGCGACAATAATTACAGCGCATACGAGTAGCAAGTGGCGGCGCGGACGCCATCACTCAATTACACATTCAACGGAAAGAATATCTACTATTTGAGTTTACCATAAAATTATTAACACTGCAGCTGGCGCGACTAAGAGTGCACATACAAGATTAACTTGTATGGCTGCAATATTTTTATAACCGTAACAACAAGAAGTTATTAAAAATTTATTTGCAATAAAAAATGTGCACATTTTTTTAAAGCAATTTTCTTTGCTGCTTGCTAGTATTTTTCATGCCCTTTTTTAGCTAAATTAAAAAATGGTTTATTGCATCTAAAGTGGATTTGTAAAGTGCGTGTGCCAAGCAGCTTCACTAAAAGTCGATCAGCAATGCTGTTGCTGTTGCTGACGTTGACGGCGTCTGGCGTGATTGCTGCTCAAGTTGGCGCGGTCGCTTTTGTGTTGTGACTTGTCGCAACTCTCGCGCTCTACACACCAACAACAACAACAGCCAAACAAGTGACAATGCAGGTGAACAAGTGCACAGGTGATTTGTGGTTATGCTGCGAATTGATTGCATGTTGCTCCGTCATTGAAAAATTCAAAGAATGTGTGCAATTTTTGCATGTGATAAAATGCGTCTTATTTCTAGGAAATGTCGCCGGACCAAAACAAAAGTGTCTTTTCGAGCCAAGCAGCACAACAAGTGAATGTCGTGTGCGCTTGCAATGAGCTCAAATTGCTCGACTTTTAAACAAAGACTTTAAAGCGTTCAATGTAAATTATTAGCGAATTGTATCAAATGATGCTTCCTGGTTTAAAGAGAGCTATGATTTTTGTCCAGAGTGAGGAATGTACGAGGATGGTTTGAAAAGTTTCCAACCTCAACATGAAGATCACAGCATTTGTCAGCAAAAGGTAAGGAATCTGTTTTTATCTCTTTTAAAAGGTACTCAAAAAAGTTTGAGTCATTTTGGATGCACAGTTGTTGTTTGTCAGTGATTCGAGTCAGTCATCCAAGCTTGAGAGACAATGAGCGTTCGGAACGCCCAAAAACTGCAACCACCGAATAACTTTGCTCAAGTTCACCAAATGGTGCTTGACAAAAGTCGAATTCAAGTGAAAGATATAGCAGAGACTATGAATGTATCCAAAGAATGTGTTTTAAACATATTGAATCAAGATTTATGCTTTCCGCGCATTGGGTTTTCTAACGTTGAAGCAAAAACAAGCTCAAATGAATATTTAGAAGGCTCTGTTTGGACGGGTTAATTGTGTAGACTTACAAAAAATATGCAAAAAAATTAATATAAATTTTAAGAAAACATTTTTTTTTAATTTCAAGAAAAAATGTATTTTAAAGATCGGAAACTTTTCATATCAGGCTCCTACAATCGAATACGTTATGGAGTCTGAAGTTTAAATGGTTTCAATCACACATTGACACAATGAACCTCAGGCGTCATAAACTTTGTCTGTAGTTAACCACATCTCAAGGCAAAAAAACATGATTTTCCCTAAGCCACCATTACTCCTTATTTTTTAGATTAGATTAGATTGGATTTGGGATTCGGACAACACCTGACCGAGACACTGCGTCCAAGTAATGAACTATTGAGGATTTCGTGTCCTTCAATGATATCTAGGAACTCCTTTAGTTTCCTTAGATTTATTTCAGACAAATCTCTCGTCTGTATTACCTCCTTCCCTAATCTTACGTCTATTAGGGCAGGGCATTCAGTTATGATATGTACAGAAGTTTTTTCCTCTTCCATATAAAATCTGCATAGCTCGCTGTCCGTTAGTCCCAAACGCGCCCTATACATATTTAGCAGACAGTCATGACCTTGAGCTCCTTTCTGCTTAGGTCAATTAGCTACTTAGATTTCTTTTCCGAGTAAGCTGTAAAGAGAAGCTTGGAGCATCGTTGCCCCATTGTGTTCGACCATTTGTGGTTTGCTCGATTAATGAATTCCTGTTTAACGCAATGTCTGTGATGGGACTTGCTAACACCTATTATTATTGGTACAGGTCCGTAGGGCCGGCTAGCAGCCCCATCCTTTGCCAATCTGTCCGCTTCCTCATTACCATCATGCCCACAGTGCGCAGAGATCCAGTGTACTATCACTTGGTTTTCCCTTGAGAGATCCTGGAGAACATTTGCTGTCTCCCAGATCAGTTTGGAGTCAAATGTCATCGAGCCCAGGGCCTTGATTGCCGCCTGACTGTCTAACATTATGATTATCCTTTTCCTTCTAAAATTGAGCGTTAGTAATTTCCTGGCACACACATTTATGGCAAAGACCTCAGCCTGAAAAATCGAGGTGTAAAGGTGTAAATCTTCTGAAGCCATTTCGGCCGCAGACCCTAGTTTTTCCCACAGATCCTCTTGCAGCTCCAGAGAGCATTACCTGCTCTCGTAAGCATGCGGTCTACGTGGGATCTCCAGTTCAATTTACTGTCTTGAGTGACCCCTAGGTACTTAACCTCCTTCAAGTAGTTAAGTTCTTTACCAAAGATCCTGACCTGTGTTAATTTTAATTTCCTTTTAAGAATGAAAGACACTACAATGGTCTTGCTGGATTCACAGACAGTTTCTCTCTGACGCACCAGCACTCCACTGTGTTCAACGCGTTCTGGAGCAAGTCTGAGATGGTGTGTCCATCTCTGCCCCTGACTGCGATTACTAGGTCGTCTGCATATGCAATGACTTCATGTCCCTGCTCTGTATTAGGCCCTCAACGATCATAGACCACAACAGCGGAGATATGACCCCTCCTTGGGGACACCCCCTTACTGTTTTTGCAGAGAGCTCTACCCCCCGTAAGCTGGACCGAATCACCCTGCTTTAGAGCATTGATGATATCCATCTAATGAGTGTGGTAGGCACCTGGAAATCTTCTAGCGCTGTTTCGATCGCTTCGAAGGTTGTGTATTTGTCTGAGAAGCCTGCCAGGCAGATCTCCTTCACTTCCAGGGACTTCTCTATCTTGCATACCAGCACTGATAGCGCTGTTTCTGTGGATCTTAGAATAACTTTATAAAGAAAAAATATATTTTCTCAATGCATTTTACATTCCATTTTTTAGTAATGTTTATTGCTCTAACATATGTCTTTACTTAATCACACTTTTAAGTACAAAACAAAGCTTTTCCCTAAACCACCATTACTCCTAAATTTTTAATAAACAACAGCACATATTTTCTTAACCCATTTTACATTTCATTTATTAGCAATTTTTATTGCTCTGACCACCTCATGACTCGCACGCACCACAATTTTTCACGGTAACTTTATCTGCTGCATCCAATGCCAACACAATTCCGAATCTCAGTTCATTTCACAACTCGTTTTCGAAACAATTGCGCTTAATTCGTGTGCAATCAAATTCATTAGCTATTGTGTTCGTACTTTCAATGCAAAATCTGTTTGTTTTATTTTTGATTTTTTGATCGACTTTTACATTTTTCTTCATCTCATTTCCTCAACGCTCATTGATCTTTTGACTTTTATTATATTGTAATATAGTACAATATTTGGCAAGCGATTGCAATGTACGCGCGTGCGCCTCAAATCTCATTCATATCGAATTTTAACCGAAGCTTAGCCTTTGACCAGCGGTTCAGCTCGAACTTTAATATCGATTACAATTTTTACTTAATTCTATTTGCTTTAAGTGGTTTTGGTGTTGTGAAATGTGAATGAATGAAAAAAAGCTATTGGAAAATTTTACAGCACCTGAGGCACACATACACACACACACACACACAGTTGACTCAACAGAGGTCTATGAAAAAAAGTAAAACAAAAAATTAAAAAAAAACATTGGAAAATATTTGCTTTCTGCGTCTTGAAACTTAAGAGCAAAGTTAGAAACTATTAGAAAACGGTCAACCTGCTGTTTGTCTATATGTATGTAGCCTTCAAGCGCTAATCATTTCATATTTGAAGCAATTATGTTAATTTGTGACACGCTGTCACATAATATTTGTAACAAGCGCATTGTTGTCACAAACATTGCATTCTTTCTACTCATTCTTGCTTTCCAACATAAATTCCCACTCCCATAAATTTTACAATTCCCAACCTATAAAGTTTATTCGAAATGGAACTTGTGCCACGCCCAAAAGGCAACAATAAGTCCCACTTCTGATTCAACTTGCGTTCAATACACTTTGACGGCATCGAGCGCGGCTTCCAACTTCGTGCTTAATCGCTCCATTATTTTTCATCTACCAGCTGCTATAATTGTTGTAATAGCTGTTGCGATTCCTTATTAATAACATATGCACAGCATTAATGTAACGCGTGTATATGTGTGTGTGTGTGTTTCCTGCATGAAATGTTGCATAAAAAATTTGCTGCTGCTACACAATTTTTTTGCGCAATGTAGCGCAAAAACCGCATTCACCCAAAAGTGGTTAATGTAACAAATAAAAAAACAAAAACAATAAAATTAAATACAACAACAAACAACACTATACATATAACCGTAAAGGCAACAAACCATACAACAACAATAACAACCAAACATTTTAACTTTTGCTTTCGTTGTTTGCGGCAAATTTTTTGTTGTGTTTCTTAATATTTCTTTTCTAACTGTTGGCTGCTAATTTTTTTACAAGTATTTTTCTTATTTATTTGGCCGACTGGCTGCCTGGCTGGTTGATTGGTTCACTTGCGGTGTGGCTGCGGCTGCGTCGACCGCTCCAGTTTACTACGCTTGATTTAAGCGCAGCGATTAAGCCCAACAAACCTCGCCGGCCTGGCCAAGCGCTGCTTAAGCTTGCGCGCGCGCACTCGCCCCGTACAATTTATTCCTTGTTATTGTTATTGTTGCCATTTCTGTTTCTGTTTCTGCTTTTGCTTTTGCTTTTGTTTCTCATATTGTGGCCAACGGGCGCACCGATCGAACGAGCAGCCTTTACTGGTTAATTTGTGTGCACATTGTTGCATAAGTTTTGCTGCTTATGGAGCGGCAACAGCAACAACAACAACAGCTCGCACAAATTGTATCGCATATGCCCAAAATGGAGTATTTAGTTTATGTTTTTAATAAACAATTCTGTGAAATAATCAAAATAACGAATGAATGCAGCATTTTGGCCGTTTTTTTATAAGTTTTTATTATGATTGTTGTTTTTGTTATTTTTGCTCGATTTTCATTGATGAGGTCAATAGGGCGTGTCAAGTTTGGCCAGCAACTGTTATCATTAAGCAGCGTTTTTATGTGCTCTGGCGCAGTGTTGGTGCTGATTTGAAAGTGGGTCATTTGGTGGAGTCAAAATAGCAACAATAACAATGCTTTTTGCTTCTTTGAAATTAACAGCTATCACATTTAAGTTCGGTGTAGCTTTAAAGCAGCAGCAGGATTCAAGCAATGAGTTTATGCAAATTTTGCTACTGAAGTTTGCATTTCATTTATTGATGAAATAAAAGCTTCAGGTGTGCTTAATTGTTTTTTTTTTTAAACTCGAACAAACGCGCAGGGGATGACCCCTATTAATGCGAGTCTGTGACTTTGATGACATTTCATGGCAAACGAAATTAAATTTATTTATTTTGATGAATGTGTTTTTAATTGCGTTAGATTATTTGTCTTAATGAATTGCTGTTTATTTAATTAATGTGATAAGAATTCAAAGAAGGATAATTATGAATTTCGAAATAGAAGTTTGAAACGATTGAAAAAAATAAATATTTAAGTTTTCTCATTGTCCATTTCTATAGGAAGCATGGGGCCTCGCTAAGGCTTTTCATTCGGGCCCATCATTTCTTTTTGTGTATTTTTAAGCTTTTTCTAATAATTGCATACTTAAGTTTATAACTGTAGACTAATTTTATGAAGTAAAGAATTGAAGATATTTGGAGCAGTTTTTTGTCTTCCAATGCAATGTGCAGAGTAACTCGCAGGTGATGAACGTTTGGCTTTATTGAACAGACTATTAATATTTCAGTCAGTCTGGAGATAAAGCGAACTGTGGAATACGAAAGAGCAACGGATTGTAGGAGCTATTCAAAAGACATGGACGTAGCAAATCAATATCGGGCGGCTCTGCTGGCTTGGCCATGTTTCCCGTATGGGCAATGAAGCTCTGGTAAAACAGGTGTACGATGCAGTAAATGGAGGTCGATGGCAAAGAGGTTGGCCGTGTCTCCGGTGGAAGGACCCAGTTGAGGACGCCCTGTCATCATTTAGTGTTATCAGCTTGAGAAGACGCGCTCAAAGCAAAGGCGTCTGGAGAGAACTTTTGCCGCAGGCCGTAATCCACTAACGAGTTGTTATGGCCAGTGAGTGATGTAATGGGACCAGCAGCTCATTCTAGGGAGCCTCAGTAAGGCTTTTCTGTCGAATCCAGTTTGAAGCAATTTTCTTCTCCCAAAGCAATCTCGGGAGCAGCTCGTTGACATGTGATGGAAACGAATTTTTTTTTTAACTGATATTAAATAATAATACCTATTACTAACTTACTTAACCGGCCATAACAACCAGTTATCGGGTTACGGCCTGCCGCAAAACTTCTCTCCAGGCGCCTCTGCTTTGCGCGCGCCTTCTCCAGTTGGTCACACCAAGAGATACCAGGGCCTCTTCAACTTGGTCCTTCCACCAGAGACACGGCCACCCTCTTCGCCGTCGACCTCCAACCATCGCATCGAACACCTTTTTCGCCGGAGCTTCGTCGTCCATACGGCAGACATGACCGAGCCAGCGTAGCCGCTGGATGTTAATTCGCTGCGCTACGTCCATGTCCTTATACAGCTCATACAGCTCATTATTGGTTTGTATACAATAGTCGTCACCAACACGAAAAGCGCCGAAGATTTTGCGAAGTACCTTCCTCTCGAACACTCCAAGGGCCGCTATGTCGTTACATGTCATTGTCCATGCTTCAGCGCCATAGAGGAGCACGGGCAAGATAAGCGTCCTATAGAGTGCAAGTTTTGTCGGTCGAGAGAGGTATCTACTTCTGAATTGCTTACCGAGACTGTAGTAGCACCTGTTGGCAAGAGTAATCCTTCGCTTTATCTCCAGGCTGACATCATTTCTGCTGTTGATGGCGGTGCCAAGGTGGACGAATTCCTTGACAACTTCAAAGGTATACCTGTCGGCCCCGACGTGAGACCCTAGCCGCTGCGAGTCCATGCGTGTAGACAGCTGAGGGCAAGACGCAATAATACCTATTAATTTAATAAAATTGGCAAGTGCATTTTTCTAAACAATTTTATAGGCTCTTAAACAATTTTTCATATTTCACTTCTTCATTAATTTAAATGAGTTGATTTTGAAACATTTGTTCGGTTCCGTAATCAGTAATTGAACTGGAAATTTTAATTAGATTTTAATTAAATTCGAATTATTATTGTAATAAATAATTACGCAGCTATGGAATGGAATCTTAATTAATCTAAGCTGCTTTTGTACACGTTTTGCCAATTAGTTATCATTTCTAGCTTGAACTTGAAGCATAAATATGAGCAGCTGTCTTTGTAGCGCCACAGCTGCACAATTCAGCAGCTCGCAGCGAGTGAAAAGAGTCAACTTTTTGGCCACATGCAGGAAACAAACAAATTTTACTAATAAGCACTTTGCACTGCTCAGCATGGGCGTACCCTGGTAGGAGTGGGCGAGGGCATTTGCCTCCGCAAAAATTCCAAATTCTATATTTTATTCTTCTATATACAGAACTCCGTATTATATTCTATTCTCTCTCTATATTATGAATTTTTAATGTTTTTAGTCACGTTTTTCCTCCTGGGTACGCCCATGCTGCTCAGTCAAACATTTTACCATAATTGCGCAGCATAATAATTGGCAATATATCAAATTTCAAATTTAATTGTTAACAATCAAACAAGTAAACACATAAATAAACAAACCAACAAGCAAACAAATAATTTAATGCGTACTCAAGTCTTTTTTGTCGCGCCGGAAAGTGGCACTTTGGTGAGTACTTAATCATAAAATTTGCTAAATTCGAAATTTGGCTAATTAAAAAAATATTACTTAATAATGAAAATAATAATAACGAGCTGGAAAATATGTGCCCGCGGCTTTGGCGGTCTTTTTGTTATTTTTTTTTGGACAATGACGTGAGCAATGGTCAACGCTGCAGCATTAATGCCAACACCAATAAATCTCGTTGGTGAATTGTGGACGCTTGCCGCGTTTTATGTCTTTTCTAAGAAGTAGTTTGTTTGAAGTTTTCAATACCAAACTCGCATTAAATGACTTTACCTTCATAGCGAATACCACACGGAAAAATATTTGCAGCATTTTAGCAAAGCGAGTTTGCTGATTCAGTCTTTGACTGCTAATTGTAAACTTCAGCACTTTTGTTGGTATTTTTGGAAGCAGTTGTTGTGTCATTGCTGCAAATATGTATCGATTAAATTCATTAACAAACGCTGATATGGTCTAAACGACAATTAAGAAATAGAAAATTACGTTTAAGCATAAAAAGTAAACGTCAACTTGGGCTAATGAAGACAAATGCGCAGTGAAACGAGCAAACATGTTTCCACTTTAGCGCGCTTCTACTTGCTTTTTGCTGTTTTTGTTAAGTTTTTATTTTTTCGAATACCTACAACTATTTTTATATTGATTTAAAATAAATCAAAGCAAGCAAGAAATTGATAATTAATCTAGATAAACGTTGTCCACTTGCCACAAACTGAAAAGTGGACAATAGAGTTGCCAGCAGTTGAATTTTGTGTTTAAAATTTCACAATGTAAAACTGTAAAAATAAAATGTAAAATTGTGAAATTGTAAAAATTGAATTTTTATTATTATTATTATTGGCGGGGAATGTGCACTGCGACCTAAAAGATCTATTGTGCCTCCTTCTTGGACTTCACAGTTCGTCCGTGAGTCCAGTATCCAAGAGGAATCTTAGTATATTCCCTAAGCCTCTGGAAACCCAGTCCGAATCTGGTATAGTAAAATCACCCAGATGCTTCTTCCGTTTGTGCATTAGTGCAGGACATATGCCTAGTATGTGTATTGCATTTTCATTGTCCTGCAAACAGAACCTACAGAGTTTGTTCACCCTGATACCTAGTTTGGTTAGATGATAGTTCAGTCTACAATGCCCTGTCAATATACCTGCAATAGTCCTTAGATTATTCTTTGAGAGACACATACATTCCTCGAACCCTTTCTTGTTGTAAGATCCAATAACCATCTTGGAATTTTCAAGGCCTGGTTGATTTTCCCAGTATTGATTCCGGATGGGTTTCTTGTCTTTCCGGGTTCTCCTTTGCCTAGACCACAGAAGGGTTCTGGGCCGACGAGGGGGTGCCCCCCTTCTTGCAAGTTTGTCGGCCTGCTCATTCCCATCAATACCGGCGTGACCCGGAATCCAGAGGACCCATACCTGATTGTTACGGCCAAGTTCGTTCAGCTTCTCAAAGCATTCCGACACCAGTTTCGAGTATACCTGGTAAGATCTAATGCCTTGATTGCTGTTTGGCTATTTGACAGTATCGCAATCTTCCGGTTCCGGTATTTCCTCACGCAAAACTACCGGAAACATCAACCTAGGATCATCGCTGATAACCAAGCAACAATCAAGGCATTTCTATTACGTCAGTTATCCTTCAAGCTGGTGTAAGACTATTTTCTAATCTAAGACTATCGAATCTTATCTAAAAAACCAAAAACTGCTGTCCCAACTTTCAGCAATTTCTTGTCAAAAACTGGGAGTTGGCATAAAAACTGTCTTCTTCTTTTGGTGTAAACAGTCATTGATAAATATGTACATCAACCAGTTTTTATATCTTTCATATCTCGCGTACCACTAGCGCAGCGACCTTGAATGTTTAAATTTTTTCCTGTTTTCTTCGCTGTTATTTCGAATTCAAAAGACATTAAAGTATGCGTGTGTGTGTGTCGCTTCGCACCACATTTAAGCACATATTGGATTCTACTTTTGTTGCTACTGCTGTTGTTATTGTTGTTTGCTGTATTTTTGGCATCTCCGTTCTGCGGTTGATGCATGATTTTTGTGCCACACACAAAAAGCGCTGCACACAATGGCGTCGAAAGCACGCTGCCACTTTAAATGCTGTCGAATAAAACGTTGATTAATTACTTTTGAGATCTTAAGTGTACTTTTTTCGACTTCATTTCAGCGCGAGCTTTATATTGTTGTTGTTTTTATATACCTTTTTTTGTGTGGCAAACTGCAACCGCAACAGAGTACTCGCGGTTTTCAAGCAAAAGAACACCATGACGCTGCCTCTCGACCCGTCCCGAGTTGAAACCCTTATTGATGTGGTCGGCACTTGAAGGCAGCCGGCCGGCGGGGAGCACTTGCACTTAGCGCACAAGCTGAAGGTCAACGCTAGTGGCATTTCGGTTTTTATTGAGGCAGTGCTTTGACTTCTGCTGTTGCTGTGGTATCGCGTCGATACTTGTACGCGCTGCGTCGCTGGTCGTGTGTGATTAATTAATTTGCTGTCTTGTTGCAGATCTCAACAGATTGCACTAGGCCGCAGTTTGATTTTTGTTGCAGATAATGGCGGCAAGCAGAGTTGACTGGCAACGCAAAGTACCGTAAACAACGGCAGCGGAAATACGGGTTTTCGTTCCGCACAAAAATATCCACTGGGGAAATGGTTTTTTATTCCCGTTTGCTGCATCCCTGCGGATGTCCTCAAGGAAACGGTGCTTCGAAAAATAATTAACCATGTCATATACGTAAATTAAAAGGGAAGAGCAAAGCATTCATGAAAAGGAACAAAATAAAAGACGCCTCACTTGTTTGAAATTTATGAATTTATTATTTATAAATAATTTCTAATTACTTAATTTATTTCAAGCAAACGTTAATGATTTAAGTTAAATGTCTTTTTCCGCTGACTTCTCAATTGCATAGCAATAATTTGACTGGCTGCCATGTATTAAGTTAATTTTGTTTGCCAAGCGCGCACAACGCTCGCAATCAAGTGACATTTTAACGCTTATCCAACGAGTTTTTGCTTCTATGCAAAGTGTCAATCAAGAAGCAAGTTTATACAATTTTTGACGATTAAAATTTGCGTCAATGCTATACATGCTAAATGGCATTTTAATCTGCGAAACATAAAAAAATTCAATGCAAAATTGAAAAATTCACTTCCTGCAAGCAATAAATTGATTTAAATTTTTATTATAAACGATACAGTTTGCTTATTATAACAATACAATTTTACTTATATATAATTCTTACAATTTATACTAAATCAGTGGCGGATTCAGCGGTGGGCTGATGCCCCCGAAATATTAGGATCGACTTTGAAGCTACATACAAATTAAAAGGCATCTTATAAATATTAAAGAATTCCTTTTTGTAAACCCCCGGAAAATGTTTCTGAATTCGCCCCTGTACTAAATTAGTTGCTGATAAGAATCCAATGAATTGTACTTACAATGGGTAGAAATTTACGCTCTTAGGGAATTAACCTGGGATTTTGAGGCCCGATATGAAATTGCCTTGAGCAGAGCATAGAGTGTTAAATAGTTTGAACATGCACAAATTCCACAGTTTGACAAAAATTAACAGTTTGAACATCACTACTGGTACTGGGCAGTGCTGCCATAATTCAATAGTGAAATAAATGCCAATCACTATATTCAGAATCAAATATTTACAAATACTTTATTCTACTTAGACTCAATTAACTAAACACTAATACTTGATTTTCCCTAAACCACATATTTTTCATTTTCATTATACTAAAACTGAACAACAAGCACATATATCATATCCTGTGCTTTCCATAGAAAACACAAATGATCTGGCAGCACGGGGTTTGCTTTTTGGTTCGCCGTAAACGCTGCGCTGAGTTGTTCTTATTCGTTTTTAAACATATTTTTAACACAATCAAATTATAGTATTATCGGCTGCAAGCAAATAGCCAGCAAGCAATAGACCACACGCGCACATTAACTGCATTGAAATGGCTTTGGTTTGTGCAAGTAAGTAGGAATCGCCATCAAAACAACCCGAATGAGGTTAGGGACGATGGCGAAGCGCCAAAAGGAAAAGCCTTTGCATTGGCCATAGTAACTAATCGATTTCCACCGCCCACAGTTACAAACGAGGTGCCCGACACGCCTGTGGTGTCCCCGTACTCGGGTGCCATCTTCGAGAAGCGCATCATTGAAAAGTATATTTTGGAGAATGGCTGCGATCCCATTACCGGCAAGGAGCTGAAAGTGGAGGACTTGATTGAGATAAAAACGCCACCCATTGTGAAGCCAAAGCCGCCGAGCGCCACCAGCATACCGGCCACGCTGAAGACCATGCAGGATGAGTGGGATGCGCTGATGTTGCACTCGTTCACACAACGCCAACAACTGCAGACGGCGCGGCAGGAATTATCGCACGCGCTCTACCAGCACGATGCAGCCTGTCGCGTTATAGCGCGTCTGAACAAGGAAGTGGCAGCGGCGCGTGAGGCGCTGGCAACGTTAAAACCACAAGCCGGCATTGGAGCGTCGACAGCGCCCACTACAATACCGCAGCCTGCGATTGCTGCCGAGGCGGCTGGCGTTGCTACGCATCCTGTGGAACAGGCCGGCATGAGCGCTGAAGTTATACAGAAGCTGCAAGACAAGGCGACCGTACTGACGCAGGAGCGAAAGAAACGTGGACGCACCGTACCCGAGGAGCTAGTCACGCAAGATCAGATCAAATCGTTCCTAACGGTGGCATCGCATCCGGGCCTGCATTCGGCCTCGATACCTGGCATACTCGCATTGGACATTAACAGCGCCGATCATAGCAAAATACTAACCGGTGGCAACGACAAGAATGCCACTGTCTTCAATAAAGACACGGAGCAGGTGGTAGCCATACTGAAGGGTCACACGAAAAAAATCACCAAAGTAATATACCATCCGGACGAGGACACAGCCATCACCGGCTCGCCGGACATGTCCATACGCATCTGGCATGTGCCCACGTCGCAAACACAACTGCTGCTACGCTGTCACGACGGACCGGTTACGGGTCTCTCCCTGCATCCGACCGGCGACTATGTACTCTCAACTTCATCCGATAAACATTGGGCATTCTCTGATATACGCACCGGTCGTCTGTTGACAAAGGTTGCTATTGATGTTTTATTTCTTTCAATTTAACTCATAAGATTTTAAAATTACAGGTTATTGATACGGCCGAGGTGGGCTTGACAACGGCACAATTTCATCCGGACGGTTTAATCTTTGGCACGGGTACCGACGATTCACAAGTGAAGATTTGGGACTTGAAAGAGCAGAGCAACGTGGCCAATTTCCCCGGTCACACTGGCCCTATTTCGGCCATTTCGTTCTCAGAGAACGGCTACTACCTGGCTACAGCAGCTGACGATGCCTGCGTGAAGCTGTGGGATTTGCGTAAATTGAAAAATTTCAAGACTATACAATTGGACGACGGCTACGAGGTGAAGGATTTGTGCTTTGATCAGAGCGGCACCTACCTGGCCATTGCCGGCACCGATGTCAGGTAAATATTACAATGAAAAATTTGTTGATTGTTTATTAATTAATTTATTTATTTATTTTAATTAATTTTAATTTAATGTGTATCGAGTTGTCTATACAACGTCACTTAGTGCTGTGCATTTAGAACCATTTAAAGATTTTCTTGCTGTCTTTGTAATTCGTGCTTCTTAAAGTGTTCCATCCAATTGTACATGCGCGTTTGTTTGACCAAAGCGCGGCGCGACATGTCCTTTTCGATGCGTACGCGGCGTCGTACGCGTTTCTCCACGGCTTTGCACAACTCTGGCGGCAAGGCGTCGAACTGGTTTAATAGTAACTAAAGGAGAGATATTTAAAAAAAATATATTTGTATTATTTGATTTTGAGTATAAGTGTCTCCACTTTAAATTCATATTTTTATTGACATGGCAGTTGGCCCACTCACCAGCAGATACTCTTGAATGCGTTCTACCATGGCCAACGTGCTAACCTGCTCCTCCCGGTATGTGCTCAGTGCTGAATCGGTCTTTGACTTCAGCCACTTGTCATCCGGCTCAGCTTCTTCTTGGGCTGCGCAAAGTGTGCTCTCGATATTCTTCAATATTATTGGCATAATGCCATTCAATTTGAGAGTCAGTGAGCTGCAAGCATGTTGAAGTCTTTACTTTCAGACTTTGCAATTCAATCGATGCTGAAAGCTCAAACTTACTCGCGCTTGTATTTGTATTCGTATTCGTCTAATGTTTTGGCAGAACGTGCTTTGAGGCTGTCAACACGTGCCCTCAGAAAATGTGCATCCTTTAGTATGGGCGGAGGTACTGGGGTTTTGTAGGTTTTTTGCTATTTGTATACAAATTTAATGTAATTTTATTTCACTGCTGATTAGGTCATATTAGACTTACAAACTTTTCATACACCAAGGCCACAATGTGATTCAGTAATGCCAAATTTGTAAAACGTTTGTAGTAGTTGAAGATTTTACATTTCATTTGCTCATAACCCTTGTTTAAATATTGAGGAGAAATATAATGAAACTAAAAATGTCGTTTTCTAGTCAAAAACTTGACGAATTTCCTACCTTCAGCCATACTTCTGAATTCAGGTGCTGCCGCCTGGCCAAGTACGGCCGTGCCACCTGCTGCATGTACTGTTGGAGCAGCGCCGCTTCACGTCTGCCCGCCTTTGTGTTGTCGCCCAAGTTCATTGTAGCTATTAGGGGCGGCAACTCGATTTTGTCGCCGTTGTCAGGTGCATCCTCACCCTCAATAATATCAAAGTAACTCTGCCAATAAAAAGTGAATTTGAGTTTTGCTCAAATAAAATTAGGTGTGGCTTGTAAAAATAATCTCACAATTAATTTAATTAAGTAACGAAGACGCTCGTAGGTCACATTTACTTCCAGTAAAACGCGTTGATGTGCGTCTTTGAGCATTTTTAGGTCGTCGAAAAGCTTAACATGCTGCAAACTTTGCAATTTCAGTTGGCTCTCCTTCATTTCTTTGAAGGCACACGACTCCAAGTCGCTTAACGCTTGTGCTGAAAACTATTCGAACAATTAATGTCATACATGGATTTTTCATGTGTTTAAGCAGAGTTCATACATCCGCAAATTCTATGAGCCGCTGATACGTTTGCTCCAGTCGCTCAGCCTTGCGTTGCTTCTCCAGATGAAGCTGCTGTGTGGCATAAATCATAAACTTTTTGCGCATTATCTCACGCAACCGCAGTATGTCGCTTTGGCATTGATGAAAAAGCATATTGAAATAGTTTTTTGTTAAAAATTAACGCAAAATTTTAAATGAATTTTTAGTTTTGCCCACGTTTTCATGCGAAACTTCCTGGCCAGTCGCTGCTGACGTGCCGCTTTGATATATTCGGGATCAATGGTTGTCACCACGCATGGCGCACGGGGATTCACTAATTCGCCGCGCTATGGGAAATGAGAAATAAACATTTTAAATTAAAAAAAAGTTATACCGAAAATTGTTAGATTACCGCATCAAAATCTGAAATATTTAAATTAATTTGCGGCAATGTGTCCGGGTCAAGAAGGTCCTCGGCGGTGTAGAAATCTGGCAGAAGCAAAAGAAACAAAAACATTTTTCGTTTTCGGTTTCGGTTTTCTAGTTTATTGCAAACCTTCATATTTGCGATAAATTTTTTGTTTCGGCTTTTTTAATTTTGGCAAAGTTTTGGCAGCCATCTTTACTGCACTCTGCGTTATAATTCTTTAGTTGATTGCAGTTGAACGTGTTGCTATGTTCGCGTGATAAATATGTGAACTTCTTTCGCTTTGCTATGACAACTGTTTCTTCAAATAAACAAAGATCTTTCTCAAAGAATTTGCATAAAACAACATTACCCAATTCGGGAAGAATTTAATTTAATTTATTTCAATTCATACTTTATTATTGCTTGTAATATTTTATATGTTATTAGCAGGATTTTTAATTGTTTAAAGGACTATTTATCCTATTATCCGATTTAATAAAACTGTTTAACATTATTTATTGATTTTTTTATAATTTGTTTATATTACAAAATATAATAAAATCTAATAAAATTTGAATATTATTTATGAAATATTTATTATAAAATTAAAAAAAAAAATTTCTTCATAATTTTTTATTTTTTGTTCATATTTTTTCGAAACACTAATTTTTCAATTATTTCTTCATAAATAAAATAATTTATCATCATCATTTAAAGTTATATTTGTTAAAATTGCTTGTAATTTTTTTATATTTTTTAGTAGGATTTCTACTTGTTTTAATTACTATTTTCGATTCAATAAAACTGTTTAATATTATTTATTGATTTTTTCTAATTTTTTTATTTTAAAAGGTTTAATAAAATCTAATAATTTGATTTGAAATTTGAATATTATTTATGAAATATTTATTATTAAATTTTTAAAAATTGTTTTCTTGATATTTTTTTTTATTTTTGTTTATTAAGATAAAAATATTATTAAGATAAAATTTATTTATTAAGATAAAATAGTTAAATTTCCTAGTCATCATAAATAAAATAATTTTTCTTTTTATACTATTTTAAGGATCTACTTGTGCAAACAGTGGCAAGATTTGAAGATCTTCAATGATCACACTGCGCTTGCCACCGGTGTACGCTTCGGCAAAAATGCGCAGTATTTGGCTTCCACCAGTATGGATCGAACACTGAAGTTATACGCCATCGAGTAGGGACACATCAGCGGTTTCATAGTGTTAAGTCTATTTAAAGCTACTAAGGAACAAGAACAGCAACTTCAAATCCTAATTCAACATTCACACCGATGCCACGCCACTACAATCCTCCCATCCCCGGCCGTCGTTCCCACACTGCTATCGAAAACAGTACTTTGTATTAGAATTTTTCGTTTATTATACATCTTTACTATTTTGATAACTTCAATTAATTACCTTGTAATGCAACATGTAATTGCTACAAAATACATTATTACAAAAAAATAATAAACAAAATACATAAAATATAATTAATTGCAAACGCCTACGCATACAAAATCCAATGCTGGTTCATACTTTTTATTTGTTTTATGCCTAATTGATAAAAAGAAACGACGCTGCAGTGCACTCTCGCGCTCCTACGAAGTGGCAATCTGCTTCAGAGGCCCCTCCAAGTAAGCCGCCAGCGCCATGGCCTTTTGCTTAAGCAGACCCAAGCCCACAATTTCCTTGGCATACAGACAGAGCAAAATGCTGGCCACCTGTCAAGTGAAAGCATTTTTAAACGTCTTACTAACAGTCGCACTAGTGCAAACTCACCTTTGTAATGGCCACATGACCGCACTCGCAGTCCAACAACACAAACGTGAGCCGGTCCTCGCGGAATGCATTGCGTCCGTGCTTCTCGTATGCCGCCCAAATGTTGCTGGCTATGGCTGCCGTTACTCGCGCATCCCGATCACCATAGCCGGAGTAGGCCAACAGCGCACCCTCCTGGCTAAGCAACCTGCAAATTGACACACAACAAACATTGGCAGCAAGTGTCAGCCATAGTCAAAACGGCAGCGCCCACTTACAGTGTGTTCTCCACGCCGCCCGTGTTGGCCTGCGCCAGCACTTGCGTCAACGCTTTTGGCTTCAACATGCCTGTTCTGCCTGGATATGGCAATTCTCGTGTAATTAAATTGTTTAAATTTCCGAATGAAAAACAATTCTGACCAAATGAAAAACAAATCGCACAACAACAAAAGATATGTGACAAAATGCAAACAGCTGATTAGTGTTGGCTATGGTGAAGACAAGTTCCACATATTCCACTATGCTGCTTCTTCTATACAACAGTTTCATTTTGATTAGATAGGAATTCATTCTTTTGTCACCACATTTGATTACGTTTGGAAATGATTAAGAGTTAAACAACTTGTAATTATGTTAATAAAAAAATGCCAATGGGGATCGTGGCACGACTACGGTTTCCGTGGCGCCGCCATTTGAGGGTGTCTTTAGATAGATTGGCCAAAAATAAGTCGAAAATGATGAATAAAATTTTTCGATATCTCGCTTCGTTTTCGAGATATCGAGGTTCAAAGTTTAAAACTTCGCTCAAAGTTTAAAATTCGCGCTTTTTTCGCAATCCCTGAGGTGCATACAGTTTTCCCGAAAGCCATAGTTTTCTTGGCAATAAGGTTTTCCCGAAAAAATAACCCTCATGGGAGTCACCACCACATCAGGCAACAGTCAGGTGTGCACAACTTTGAACCTCGATATCTCGAAAACGAAGCGAGATATCGAAAAATTGTGTTCATAATTTTCGATTTATTTTCGATTATTTTCCAATCTATCTAAAAACATCATCAAATGGCGGCGCCACGGAAACCGTAGTATCCCCGGGATCGTGGCTGCAGAGACAAAATTGTCTCTGGTGGCTGCAAATGACTTTGATATGTGAAAAATACGCGAGAGCTGCGCCCATTTGTGGCGCCAAGTTTAATTCGCGTTCTGGGTGGATATGCTTAAAGCGCGTTTATGGGAAAGTTCCTTCTAAACTTTTTAGTTTTAAATTGAAAACTGCAACGTTGATAACATAAGAACAGTCGCTATATTTCTAGGTTATTCCTTTCCTGCATGAAGCCGTAAATCTTTTTTGTTTTTGTAATAGCAAAGCAAGAAATAGTGATTAATGTTGAACCGAAGTGCAGCTTCAAAGTTTAACGATGAATGGAATGATTAGAAGGATCAAAATAGATAAAATCAGAATTACAATGTGCATCCTTTCTAGTGGCGCACACAGGATTTCATTTCGAGGGCAGTTCTGTACCTCACTTGTGAGTCCACTACCACTTGAAAGCATATTTGTCACCCATTGCGTGCACCACTGTTTTTTTATTTTTCAGCTACACAGCAAAACATCCGGCAAGCGTCTCTTTGGCGCTTCATCATCACGCTTGATTTCTCAGATTTTATTAAATGCTATTAGCACTAGTTGTGACTGGGTCACATCACTATCACAAACTGTGTGTTGTTTACTTCAATACTTGTACAAACACATGTCAAACAACTGTACCGTAGGTCATGTAGCAGTGCACAGCAAATGAAGAACCGACCACAACATTTCAAGTCAGCTGCTGTGTCGCAAAATACTTCCACCAATGAAGCCACTTAAGCATCATCCACCACTGTCAGAATTCAATTCAAAACAGCAACGCAGTATTCAGCTAGCTGCCTGTTTAACATATCTACATACATACTTAGCTATGAGAATGTGTGTTCATACCTGCTTGTAATGAAAATACGCATTTGCGTTTTTCAGTTGAAACTCGCATTTTCCTATTTTCCGAGCGGGTCTATTTCGGTGGTGGTGACATTTTCCACTGGTCAAGTACAGTTATGAAAACTGCGCAGCTTGTCACTGTGGCAGCCTGTTAGAAATGGGCATAAATGCGCCGCAATTGCAGAAATCTACAGATTGGTTTATCAAAGAATTGAAATTTTGGCTTTTATTTACATTATAGCGATATATATGTGTGTATATATATATATTTAGATTTTTTTTTGTATTGGACAACAAATTCTTTTTTTTCTGTTAAACATATGGCGACATACAACTGTTTGGAGGAGAATAACACAAAAATGAGTGATGTTGCAAGCAAGAAATTCGGCTTTTTTTATGCAAATGCAAACACACACTTGAAATTACAATAACCAAAAATATTTGACATTAAATATTTAGCGATATCTTATTGTTTGAATGCTGTCGCGCAAGAAATGCGGCTCGCATCTGTATTTATGCGAAACTGCTGTTTGTTAGCGTTGTTTTGGTAGAGAGGCGAAAACTATTATTTCGATTGTCGACTTTCGTTGGCGCAAGATTTGTTTAATTTCATTCATTCATTTCATTTTTTCATTCCGATGTTGCATGCCCCAAATGGCAAATGTAAATCGGAATTCTTCATTGCCAGTGAAGAACTTTCAACAGGCGCACGTCTTTGCATTTAAATTCTTTATATTTAAATTCAATTATTATTATATTTAGATTGCCTTCAGCTTGTTGTTTGTCACAATTTGCTGTTGCTTGCACAAACACAAACTCGTCCTTTGTCGATATCGAATTAATAGCTTGCGCCGCTCTGCTGTCATTTAAGCTGTATTGTTGATTCATCAAATATTATTCTCCGTAGCAGACTGCAACCTTAGCGCGTGCTTTAAAATTTCCATAATATCAATACCTAACTAATTGTAAAATATGTCTGTAGTTGAGCAATATCGCACAATTGCATATGTGAGTTGCTGCTGATTTTGCTCAATGTCTTGTGTAGAATTCGTTAAATGAAACAAACTCAGCCTAACTTTGAGTTAAAGTTAACACTAAATATACAAGTATTAGCAAAAATACATTCGCTTGCGTTATTTAATTCAGTTGAGTTCGTATAAGTACGTTTTCTACTATAAAAAATAAATCATCTCTCCTTGTCGTAGTCTAGCTATCAGCAACCACATCACCGTCCTCACCGTCATCATCACCAACATCACCATCGACATCACCATTAATGTTGCAATGCAAACGCATCACCTCCGCTCAGTTTTAATACTAAATTATGCGCGCTTCACTGCCTACCCTACCAAGCCGAACTTAATGCACCGCACCCTTTGTGTTGACTTATCGCGACTGCAAACGTTGCACGAATCTCACAGGTATGCCCATGCGCAGCAACTTCGAACGCGACATCGTGACCAGCTGCCGGTTGTAGTGGTTGACGGCGTCCCAGCAGATCTCGCTCAGCTTCGGTATGGTCATCCACATCTTGTAGAGATCATTGCAGCGACGCGTGTTCTTTTCATCGTACTCGATGCCACCGAAAATGTACATGCAGCCGTTGTTGTTTTGTGCCGCCGCATGAAAGTACAGCGGCTTGGGCAGCGTTGCAGCGCGTATCCAAGTCCACTGCTTAGTGCGCAAGTTCAACTTCCACACATCAGCGAAGTAGACCAAATCTTGCTAGAAATTCGACCACACAAAGAAAAGTGCATTATTTTAGTGAATTATTCGCATTATGACATTGTTTGAATGTACCATCAAGCCGCCTGTGATGAAGGCCTCGATATCGCCATTTGATTTGGTGTGCTGCACGCAGGAAAAACACTTTCGCGGCTTCGGGAAGCCCACGTCTCGCAGGGCGGACGTAGTCACGTCGATGGTTCGATCGGGCAGCGTATCAAAGTAGTCCCAGCGATTCGTTTTCAAGTTGAATGCGGGTAGCTTTTGTAAATCGAACACCGAGTGCGAAGTGCCGCCGCCCAGTACGTAGATATGTTGGCCGTCGTAGACCACCTCGTGCCGGTAGCGTCCCTCCGGGTCGTCGCGCACATCCGGCCGGCAAATGTAAACGCACTCCCACACTTTGGTCTTCAGATTCAGACGGTACACGTCGCACGAGTAGTCGAAGCCAGTCGTGCCGCCAATAGTGTACAAATAATGTTCGTGTATCACGATCCCGGGCCCATACTGCGGTGTGGGCATTTCGCCAACAGCCTCCAGACGCAAAACGCTGGGCTTCTCGCCGGTTAGGTATACGTAGCAGTCATTGGAGCAGGAGTCGCCGAAGGGAAAGCCAGTGCCGCCGTATGACTGCGGAAAAGTACAGCGTGTGTGTAGCAATTGAAATAATTTGGGAGATATCGTTTCAGTGGATCACGCCCAGCAACCATACTTACAATTAAAAAGTTGTTGTGTATGACCAGCGCATTTGATGCCAGCTCGCTCGGCATATTTCTGGCGTTGGCCACGTTCAGCACCAGTTTCCAGCGTCGAGTTGTGAAGTTGTAGCGCCAGAGCTCCTGGAACAGCATACTGCCGCCGTTGAGCACCGCCTGAGAATTGCGCGGATTGTAGCCGCCCAACGAGTACAGATTCGACTCGCAGGCGATGACGCGGTGGCCGCTGCGCGGCAACGGAAATTCCTTATGCGCGTTGTACGTTTTGTAGTTGCACTTCATAAGACGCAGCGGCTGAAATGTGTACGGCTGTCGCACACACATACGAGCGCGTAGTCGTCTCAGATCCAGTAGAGCCGGGGCGGTATCCGAGTGGACTTCGTCGTCCATGTCCACATCGTCTTCGTCGCCATCGTCTTCGCTCTCGGACATTGAGATGCCCAGTTCATCGTCGTCGTCGCTGGAAAAATCGTCATCGGATTGCGACTCGATATCATCGTCGACTGCTTCGTCGCGCAGCCCAATGTCATCCAGGTCCATGCGCAGCACGATAGGTGGAATGGGTGGAGCCTCGAGAGCGCGCTCGTTGCCATCACCGTCGCCATTGTCGTTGTTGTAGCCGCGCGCACGTGCACCCTCGTCCATGGTATTGTCGTGGAACTTGAATAAACGGATGCTGCGCAAAATAGAGTTGAAATTCTTCTCAAGGACTGCGAGTAGGTGCCAGGCGTACAGCAAATTATTCAATAAGTTCAATACGGCGAGTGATGCCAATTTTCCAATTTTCATTACAGTTTCGAAAAAGTTCAATTTTTTATTTTTGTTGTCCTTCGGTTTTAGCTTTTTAACTGCACGCACAAATCTCAGTAAATCTCTTTTCAATTAGGAATTTTTCTCGATTAACAAAAGCAAATACGATTATTAGAAAACCATTATGAATTTGGCCTCTTCTACTACGCTCCTTCGCCCTCAATCAGCTGAAAGTGACGACGACGACATCGACCATTGTGAACGACGCGAACGTGGGGAGAATGCATCAGTTGTCGATTGTTTCAGTGCAAGGCGAATGAAAATGTCCCGTTAGCTTAGGGAACATTGTTTTAAAATGGCTGAACGGCACTTTGTTTTTATAACTTGGTGGTTTCGGAAGTTAGTGTTGAAGATATATTATATATTATCGATATAGTATTAAAAACACACACTTTTCGTTTGACCTAAAAATATTTAATATCAATTCAAAAGTAAAATCTAAACTCTAATCACAGATATTTATGAAAAATGTTTACTCGAATGTTTTACAAATAAAAAGCAATATTTGTGTTTTCTAAACAACTTGCGTTTGGTATTTTACCCATTGTTTAAAATATCAGAACTCACAAAAAGTTTTAAACAGTAGGGAAAAATTTTTTAAATCACTTAAAATGGTTTTAATACAATCTTTGCTTAATCAGTTATTTAATAGAATCATTTGTAAGATATTCAATTAATAAAGAAAACGGGATGGAGAAGGAAGACAATATTCCAATGTGAATATACAATAAATAATTCCTAAAACAGCTGTGCTGTCGTTGCACTAATAACACTGAATTAGGATTGCCAATTGCTGTACCAAATGATTTGATTATTCTTCAGTCAGTCGGCAAAATGTTTTTTTTTAAGTAAAGTAGCTAATAGAAGTTATTTTGTTGTCCAAATTTTATGTTTTTTCACACAACAAAATGAGAAGGATTTTTATGAGTTAAAAGGGTCAAGGCAGTGTAAATTTGAGTAGCACTGAGTATTTGGTGTTGCCATGTCTGAAGTAAAATAGTTTAACAAATATGGTTTCAATCCGAAAAATAAATTTTTTGCAAGAAAATTGTCGGATTAACGTGTGCACCATTAGAAGTATAGTAAAATGCAACAAGAATCAAGTTCAGAAGATATATGTTGATTCCAGTTAATGAAGAGATAATATCATTGCAACATACTGTGAAAGTAAACATATTCGATATACCTTTCACCATGAAGACATAATGATGGTGATGTTTTGTCCACAATTTTAAAAAAGAGCACCCACACTCATATTACAGTCAGAATATTTCTGACATTTGGTGATTTATATTTTTACCGCGTGGCAATGCCGGAGGGGAATTATATAAATAGGGGTGGTTTGCTGCCATGCTGCCTCAGTCATTTTTAGTCCAACTATTTGGCTCCTAGTTCTGTGTTTAACATTTCGATGTGTCTGATTGATGTGAAATTGTGATTTTTTTTGCCAAACCTTCGCAAATAACGATAAATCCAACGAAGATGCTCGCACCAAAGCAGCACCGACGTAAGCTTTGATATTCGCAGGCCCGGCTTGGACCGAATCCAGTTTGTACGCGTGCATAGCCGACGCCATCGTCGTCGCTGTCACTGTCGAGCTTCGTCAATTTCACCTACTGGCGGAAGCGGAAAAGTACTTGCGAGGCATTGGGCCAAGTTCAGCGCGCTGTTCTAGAAGCAGGAATTCACACAGCCGCCGATTCACTTTCGCCTTGACAGTGAAGCAGCCCGGACGTGGTCAGTACCAGAAGCATAACAACGTGTTGCAACGTCAATAGCGAGCCGCAGCAAGGCAAGGAAGCGTGGCTACTCGTGGCGCACAACAGCCAGCGCTGTCAGCGAATCAGCTGCTCCCTGTGGAGAAGAAGGATCCGTGTGAGTGCACTCGTGCCAGCATGGAGGTGCAAGTAAAGCAACAGCCCATCGTGGATGTGGTGACAAATCATAAAACGCAAACAGAATCGGAACAAGAAATGGAAGAGAAACAAAAAGAAGTGCAAGTGGATAGAACTTCGCCAAAGTTGAATGTGCGGCCGAGTTTGAAATTGGCCAAAATGAACGGAGGCGCCAAGAAACGTGTCTACAGAGTGGTGCTTACAGGCGGTAAGAAAATAGAAACCAAAAAGAAAAAAAGAAACAATATAATAAGCAAGTTATACAGTTATAAAACAAATAATATTAGCAAGAACCTAATAAGGACACGTCAAAGCACGTGGCAGCGTAATAAGGATGTGTCAAACAGTCAGTAATTTCCGCTGTGGCCACTTGAGATCGTAGTAAAGGAAGAGCAACTTTTTTTGTGGCGGCTTGTTGCACGTTATTGAACGGCCTGGAGCGCGGGCGCTGTGGGAGAAAGGGGACAAGTGTAGCGCGCAGGATTTCGTTTTCGATGTCAAGGTCAAAGGCGGGGGGCCACCTGCACAACCCGTCACTGCGGACATTTGTTGCAGCTGGGGAGAGAGCACCTTTAAGCTATCAGTTCGCAGATATATGTAGAAGCAAAGTCAATTCACTGTTTCCGTTTGATGTGACACAATCAGAAATGGCAAAGTGTGCGCCACGCATTTACCTGCGCTTATCGCATTCTAGGAGCTAACGAGCTATCCCACTCCACAGCGCGCGTGCACTGTGATTATTTCGTGAGCTTTTGTTGTAGCCAGTTATCAGCTACTGCAGATAGCACTTCATACATATATTATTTATAAATGTAGGTGTTGTGATTAATATATTTTCGAATATGCTGCAATACATTTGGCTTTGGTTGAGCGGCAGTGCAGTCACGTTTCCAATGCACTATTTGAGCGTTTATTGAACTGTTCTGCTTCACGTGGTGCGCCATTGCGATAGGCGGTGTGCCTGTGTGCGTTGTGGCGCCGGGGCGAATTTCGGTGCTCAAAAACCAGTTTTGTAGATAAAGAAGAAAGCCGGACGCTTAAGCGCTGAACCACAGAAAAAGTACCAAGTTTAAAGAACGACGAGTCACATGTCGCCATTCAGACATTGAGATTAATACAAGAGCAGTAAATTTTAAAAATATCTACCAACTCAGGGCCGGCAGCGGCTGCGGTGGCGGCGTTGGTGAAATTAGACAAGTAGCGCACATCTACAGAGCGAAATACATGCATACACACACGTGTGTGTATATACAGCGGCACCAGAACAGTGAATGTAGTAAATTGATGTGTGCAAACATTTCGGTTTGCGTCAAAGTTATTTTAAAATCTATTTAGTCGCACATTTTATAGTATTTGTTGCTATAGTATGTATGCGAAAAGTGGGAGGATTTCACAACAACAACACAAATATGCAGCACTAAAAGGAGGCAAAGTCTGCACATGATTCCATAAGCACAAAAATTTCGAAATCTAAGCAGAACATTTTTGGCACACGAATTTTTTGTCCACATAGTTTTTCGTACGTAAAATTTTAACATGGATTGTATAATGGAAATTATGAATGAGCTTTGTTTTTTTGAATAAACGTCAGCGTGATTTTTGGTGGCACTCGCACTCCCCGCTGCGGCCAGTTGTTTGTTTCGATGCGCTAAACGAGTTGTTTATGTGTTGCTTGTGCGTAGATAGCAGAATGCCGCCTGATCGCCTTAAAATTTGACAATTCGCGTCTAATCAACACAGACCAACTGGACTGCTGACAGTGAAATTGAACAAATGATTACGCATTTCAGTGCGAAAAAAACAATAACAAGACTTGGCTCAACGCCACTTGAGCAATCGAATAGAATTTCTTTGCAGATTATGCCACCAATATCACTGTTGTTTTTTTTTCGGGCGCTTATCAAATGGTTTTTGATTTGATTTTGCTATTGAATCAAAAAGTTATTGCAAACCGCGCCCACTATATTTGGTTTTATTATGCAGTCGTAGCAGAAAGGCAGATTATGGGAAAATTGCTAACAAAAGATAATTAAACATTTCTAATAAACAGAGGAAATATTAATGAATTGGATTATACAATGAAATACTTAGTTGCTGAACAATTTCAACGACGTTGTACATTTACGTGGCGCGAAATTGCAAAGATTTAGTCATAGATACATAAATAACGATGGAAATTCTCTGTTTTTAGGGAAAATGCCTTGAGCAATGCGTTGTTGTGGGCTTTGTTTTGAAGCTAACAAATGAGCTAAATGACTTTATGGTCTGCGCAATAAGTAAATAAGTCACAAGTTGAAGTGCGAAGAACATTCAATGAATCTGTTGACAGTTGGAAAGGATTGTTTTGAAATGCATTTAGAGTCGAGTCAGCTATTTATAGATATTTAATAATAGCAAAGGGATCAATATCAAGAGACTGTTTGAGCTAAAATGCTAATCTCTTTTATCTATGGAAATTCTTTGTCTTTAGGGGAAAATGTCTTGAGCAATGCGTGGTTTGGGTTTTGTTTTGAAGCTAACAAATGAGCAAAATTACTTTATGGTCTGCGCAATAAGTAAAATGTGAACATATTGTAGAAGAAAAGAAGCAGTAGAAAAGTTTTGAGAGTTTTAGGAATGCACAGAAGTTTGCAAAAATGTTGTAGTAATATTCAGTTAACGAAGAAGAAATTGTAACTTAGTAAACAAATTGTAATTGTCATTTTCATAACTGATATTAGTTATGGTTATTTGGAATGAGGAAATGTTATTTAGATAGTGAAACCAATCATCCAATGAGTCAACGAAAAACGATATAACGTAAAAACATGTAATTAGATGTAAAAAACATTGTGTAGAATGTGTTAATTAAGAATAAAAAATGTACATGGGAAATGGGAAATTAGATAAGATGATTGAAACTTATAAAGTTTTGAATTGAATGGGAACTGAATGTAAGAAAAATGAATCAAAAGTAGTAATTTGAACTTGGCATTTCTCTGTGGTTCTGTAAAGCAATTCTAAACTGAAAATTTCTGAAGCGAAAGCGTATGATTTCGAACTGAACACGAATAGTCGTAGAAGGAAATAGGCATTTCGATAGTTGAATTGAACATGAGAATAAATAAAAGGAATAAAGTTTTGCGTTAGGAGCTGGAAAAACCATAGAATAAAATTCCAACTTGCAGTGTTAAACATAAAAATTTTTGCGCATAACGAAAATTTGAATATTTCTTCATTTACGTCAGTCAAAATTAAAAAAAAGGTATCTAAATTGAAAGAAAACGTCAAATTAAAAAGTTATCTAATTTGTCTTCTTCTTCTTCTTCTTCCTTTACTATGTCAAGAGATACCTTTAAAAAACGTGTATACTTCTCTTCTTTAAAATTTAATATTCAGTTTGTTAATGTCGTATTTTTCCTAAAACTTCAAACTATTCTAAGGATCACCAAAAAAGGTCTTCTTGAAACCACAGAGGGTTCAGACGTCCACAAAATAGCATGTTGCCATATGACAACAAAATAGCGAAAGGGTTTACCTAACCTTAACCTCAATAAAACTTAAACTATTGTTAAACAAAATAAATGAATTAACTTTTGAGTCACTTTTAAACAAACCATAGCAACTATAGTACAAAAACTTTTCATGTTTGCACCATTGTTCCCCTAAATATTGTTCACACCGCATTCGTGGTGCATTTGTCTAGTTAGCCGATAGTGCTGTCCTAATCTGTTGACAGTTGTGCTTACGTTCTGATCACTTTATCAGAGAATAAATAGTAAAACACTTTTAAATAGTGTATTGCTTTGTGTAACAGTTAGTTGTCTGTGTGTCAGCGCACTCGAGTAACAATTGAGCGATGATGCCAATAAAATTGATGGCAATTTAATCATCAGTTATTTATTTATTGGCATTGCCAACTTGAAGTTGTATAAACAGATGAGTTGTTTTCTTTCATTTCGATGGCAAATAATTGAAATAGTCTGCCCAGTTTTATGCGCAGCAGCAATACAGAGACTTGAACTAGTTTCATTTGCTAAAAACCATGTCGTATTCGACTGAAAGTTGCAAGCAAAGGGCACAAATTATTCAAAAACTAGCGTCGTGCTATATCAGATTGGCTGAGAAGTTCCGAGAAACACAGGCAGCTAGTTTCGCTGTTACTTCCGAATGCTGTTGTGGCGCATTGTAATTTGTTTTATCGTTATTTGTGAACAATTTAGATTAGTTATAAAAAAGTTCCAAAATATTTGCGGTTAGCCACAATTGCTGACAAAGTCAAACTTATGTTTATACAGCTCTTTTATGTGCTAATTCCATATGTATAAATGTTTTGTTGTACATTATTTGTTCCACTCAATTACACAACGCAACGCTTAGCAAATATATTATTTTCACTTAAGTACATAGCAGCTGAAGTGTGAGCGCGCCATGCTCCAGTGGGTCTGTTCTGTTCTTTGCGCTGATAAATGCAGCGCGTTTGTAAGACGAAGTTCGACCGGGGGGCCAGCACCAGTGGCAGTTTTCAAGGTCGGCGCGAGTGAGATATGCTTTTGTGCATGTTGGCGGTGTTTTGGTGGCGGTGGTGACGGTGACTTATGTTGACATTGTATCGTTACCGGCGGCTTGAGCTTTAGCTGCTTTCACAGTTGCGGCTAATTGTGCTCGGTGTCATTTTTTATTGTTGCTGCAGTTTTGCTCTCAGTACGATTTGTTTGCATTTGATTGAATTGCAGTACGCTGTCAGAATGATATGAACAATTAGCTTTGATTTTGTGTGGCAGCGTCATCGATGTTGCACAATACCCGGAACAACACTGACATTTGCATATATGATGGAGATGAATGTGTGTTTGTGGTCAGAATTTAATGCAATTTTCATTTGCTTCAGCCTTAGTAGAAAATAATGTATTAGGTATACAAAAATTGATGAATATTAAAAATGTACAAATACTTACTCCCAATACCCCCAGTCTATGTTCCATAATGTTTTATTTAATGCATAATTTTTGTTTTTCTTGTAATTTCAGGTCCTTGTGGCGGCAAGACTACAGGACAGTCACGCCTGTGCACGTTCTTTGAGAATTTGGGCTGGAAGGTACGTTCAGTTGGTAGTATTGTAATGCTGCAGCCTCCTTTCCTTTTTCTTTGCGCTCAAAAGTAGTGCAATAAGCGGTGCGTAGGGATGCAATAAAAAACGTGTATATAGTTGTACTAAAAATGTTTTAATGCATACTTTACTCATTTACTGTTAAATATTAATATTAAATACGCATTTTGCAAACGTTTGTATACAAGAAATTATGCAACACCAAAAAATTGGCGAATGCTGTCAACAAACGGGACAAGGTTTGGTTTGGGAACAATATGGGTTTTCTCTGCAGTGCAGTGCAGTGTTGTGGCAGAGTCCACTGTCCAGAATTTTCGTTGGCATGCATTCAGAATGGGCAACGAAAGCACAAACACAAATGTTTACAAAAACGCGCAAAATCTATGCAAAAGTCAAAAAGCAGTTTTTGCAATCAAATTTTAGACCAGATGCCCTGATAAAGTCACCCAGTAAAGTATAGCAAACATTATCAGAGAATTATCTTTGTATCAAATGCATGTCCGTTATGAGATTTTCGATGGTTGTCATATGTCACAACCAAATAGCCATTTGAAGTAGTCTTACTCTATCAACTGCTAATTGGGTCCAAAGTTTAGCACTTAAATTCAGTCTGCTTATTTTTAGTAACTTTAGTCAAGCATATCTGTTCTTTGAAACATGCGCGCGGTGCCTTAAAAAATAGTCGAAATAACACATAATTTAGTTGAATTCAATTAATTGCAAACTTCTTTGAAAGAGAGCTTTAAGCGTTATGCCTAACTATCAAATCGAAACAATTTAAACCCAACAGCAACAAACTTTTTACAAATCACCTAAAAAAGCCCAAGACAAAAAATGAGCTTATTAATATTTTCAGGTATTCCGTGTGCCTGAAACGGCTACTGTGCTCCTCAGGTAAATGCCTAAAAAATGCAAAAAATCAAAACAAAAAATACAAAAAATCTTAATAAACACGACAAAGCATAAACAATTTTGTTTAATGCAACGCAAAAAAATATGAAAACATGTAAAAATGATTTGTTGGCATAATTACAAGTAAATTTGTGATAAATCTTAGTATACTAACATTAAACGATCCTAAAGCTATTATATGATTAATATATACCATATATATATATATTATTCTCAACTCACTGCTTGTCGCAGACAACAATTTGCAACATGTTGCTCTGCGGCATTTAGTTTTTGTTCTTAATTTGTTGCAACGAACTATCGTTAGTTGAATCAATACTTTCGTATTCAATGAAAAATCGTTTTTATTAAACACTTTACTACATAATTGCTTTTTGCTCTAATTTTTCTTTGACATGTAGTGGTGGCGTTAAATTTTCGGATCTCACAGACAAAGAAGGTAAATACAACAATAAGTTTTAAGTTAAGTCGCAATTGAACACTTAACAATTGTCCATATGAAATAATTGCAAGCATATATAATTTTTGAATGATTTTATGTCATAACTTTTTTAACATTGTTTTCAAAAAATTGATGCGCTTCTTTTTTAAACAAACATAATATTTTTTATAGTTTTGCTTAGCGTTTTTCGTATCAATTATGTCATTGGTAAAGTGAGGTTTCAGTGGCGTATTTTTGAAATAAGATGTGAGAATTTGGAAATTTTTTTAAATTATAAATTTTGAAATTTTGAAAATAAAAATTTAAAAAATTTTTAAAATCAAAATTTTTTAAATTGCAAAAAAGCACTTTTAACATGAGAGCCTTCTGATCGATAAAATACTTGTAAAATATAAATTTATAGGATTATCTTAAAAATAATACCCTTAAAAGGTAGCTGGAGTCTTCAGCTTTCATAAACGGGGTTCAGCTCCAACCATTGCCTCCACCCTGGCCTTCCTCCTGGACGTATTCCGACCTTTCTCCCAACTAGAACCTTACGTCAGTAAACTTGCTAATTATTAACTACATCTGTCTCTCACCAATTAGCCGATAGCCTCAGATGCTAGTGCTGCTTTTCTTTTAAATTTATATATTAATTAAATTAATGTATAAATTAATATTAAATAAATAATTTAACCAACACAAGGCAATGTCTTGTGGAGGCCCTAAGCGCTCGAGAGGAGTGAACAAGGGGAAAAAGAGACCCACTTCCTATCTGCTAACGTGGCCTTTTCTCACATTAGATTCTGACAAACATTTGGCCAATAAGAACACAATTGGCTAATTAGTATCTAAGCAGAAGAAACTCATTTACTTAGAGCGTTAAATTCTGAATGAGAAACGTCTGTGGTCAAAATTCTTACGTGGCACAAAAGTTATATTGCATTGCATTGGGCCTTGGCTTTCATTCCTATGCAAATTTTTGCATTTTTAATCTTCTGAAAACACACATATTTTTCAATCATCGCGAACACTCTGGGTCCATTGGACCCCGTTTACTTTTGATGGCCTTTAATTCCACAACTATTGAACTCTTTGGCTTTAAACATATTCTGTCGTGTACTTTAAACATTATTTTAACACTCAATTATTATTTTAGGCACCTCTGAAGTTGCTAACATGCTTGGAAAATTCGCAGGAAGTACAGATTTTGGATCAGTTATTGTTGCTTAAAGTAAAAGTATTGGTTTACATGACAAAAGTGTGTTCTCCGAAGGTTAAAACTTGCTGTCTTATGGTGCACATGTCATTTAGCTGAACTTGAACATCCACCGAACTACACAATTTATCCTTCAACTTATATAATCTTCTTGATTGGACTTTGTTCTTCCTGCTTATAAATGCTTTCAAGCATTTGATCACTTGTATATTTTCAAGTACATATCAATCCCCCACAATCCCATTTTACATAAACAGAAAAACAACCAAACATTATTCTTTGCTAATGTATTTTAGTCGGCTGCCTTTCATTGGGTCACGTTCGAGGTCCCACAGCATTCCCCGCAAATTGAATAGAATTTCACGTTTATCAGCTCCTTCCGCACCTCATGTTTTGCTTTGTTTCGAAATGGGATTTTTGAAAACGATTTTCACAGTCTGTCCGTCTATGCGCGGGCGGCGTGTTGCAGTGCACGTAAGCATCGAATAGCCAATGTCGTTGTGGCCAAGAAGCCAGAAACCGGCCACAATGACTAGTACGAATTTTTACGTAAAATGCTTATTGTATTTGAAAAGCAAAAATATTGCGTTCGTTCGCCGGCAAAGTGACAACGAAATGGTCAACAAATTGTCAATCATGCGGCCCGCTCGCAAGGCATCACATTTCTCTGGTTGCGCGTTGCTGTTGGCCGCGTCCACTGCCCAGCGCTGTGCATTCGTTCGTTTGCGCTAATGCAACGTTTGTGGGTCTTCGCTGGGCGGGCATGTGCCGTATTGTAAATAATGACATTGCATGTTTATGTCTAATTACATTTAATTCGACTTTTACTTTTGCATTAAAGCCCAACAATGCCAGGCCACATTTTGGTAAATTGTCATTTAAATTATTTGCCTCTCTTGTCGTCGATTGTTGGCGGCAGTCAGTTGCGGCCACAAGTGCCTCGTCAATTACTTGTTATGGATGTTCAGGTTGTTTTGTTTTTTTTTTTTTGAATATCCGCGCACTGCTTTCGTCAGCGCGATACCGACTCGTGCATATATCACATTGTGTCGCGTGACACAATACGCAAATGTCGACATAAATTTAATAATAACTTTCCAAATGTTCGTGGCGTGTCAGCGCAATCGTGCAGATAAGCAAATTCCTAACCACGAGGCCTCCTCTGGTGAACTCCACAACGCTCCACTTCGGTGTCAACGCCCAGACTGCACTCCGACCTATTGATTGACGTTTCATGCGCGTTCGCGCAGCTACAGAAACATTTTAAAATGTCTTCTTTGCCGAACTTTAGCCGCATGGTTGTTGATTGATGAATGTCGCACCAGTGGCGCAGGAAATCAATTGACAGGCGGGCAGTTCGATTAGCGCGCATTCAATTCGATCAATTTACACACCAAAGTGACGCATTGCCAGCAGTGGCCACCGCGAGAGTAATTCAGCTGCTCCGAGCGCTGTTCGAAGCTCCTAGCTTAGGAAAAGGCATAAGCAAGTTCAGTCTAAACCTGACGTTCGTTAGCGCAGCTCATTTCCAACCACTTAAGTATTCGAGCAAAAATATGTCACATGTCCACCTCACTTCTTTGACTACATTTACCTTTGCCAATGTGTAATAATGAAAAATGATATTAAATAAAAATCCATACAAATGAAGAACATGACCGCTTTCGACGGTGTTTCTATGTACATTTTGATAAGATTACCACCCATCAAGCAGTCGATCGTGCGCTGCGGTGATCAATTTCGCTGCAGGCGTATTTATTGTAAAACCCTAAGTAGCATTAGGAATTTTTTGCACACAACTTTACATTACGATACGATATAATGTATGTATGTACGTTTAGCGCCGCCAACACCAACCACTTTCAAATATAAATATCTACCATTCGCCGCACCGGAACACAGTCTCATTGACTTGACCGCATCCTGTCCGCGCTGCCTGGCCAATGCTGCCTCCAAGCCCAACGGCGGCGAAGGTGAGTCTGTGTGCCAGTTTCTTCGAACAAGTGATTAGCAATGCAAACAAAAAAAAATAAAAGAAAATTCTTGTTCTGTTGTCTTCAGCTGCCAAAAATTTGTCAACGTGTTTTTATTCTTGTTTTTGCGAAAATGCGTACAGACCGCAGCAATGTGTTTAACCCATACGTCTTGTGTTGCCTTCCTGTATTTTTCTTTTTGGCTTTTTAATTAATTACCTCAAAAACACACACATACACATGCATTTTCAATGTTTCAACGAGCATTTATTAAAATATTTTAGGTTTTTTCTTTTCATTTTTATGTTTTATGCACAGATTTACTTGCTGAGCACTAACAAAATTATATTTTTATACAAAAATATTCTTTGCTAAACTAACAAAATTTATTTGATTGCGCCTGTTGCGTCGACTTGTTTACTAATCATTGTGAATGTGAGGTGCGAAAAGCTGTCTAACCTCGATTTCAAATAATTTAGAAACCATAAACCCAAATCCAAATAATAATTTTGTTAATTTATTTTCATTAAAATCGCAAACGATCAAAGAGAAACACATTTATGAAATATTTCGCTTTCTTCAAATTCCCAAAAAAATTGTTTGAGATATTTTCTGATTGGATATAGTAATGTTGAAACACACTTGTGTTCAGTTGGGCTGCTTCTTCACAACTGACTTTATGAAAATTCAAAAATGATACATTACGGTCTTAATTCTATTTCGTACATATATAATTAGGAGCGTACATAACACACATAATGACATTCTTAAATTGTGCAGAGCAATTATGTACTTATTCTTATTTAGGTGCAGCTGCATCTGTTGGTCTGAAATTGGAACCGTTCGTGACTATAATGTCAACAAAGTTTGGATTGTGGTGTGGGAGTAGAAGTATGTGGAATGTGGCGAAGGGTTCAAGCGAGGCGACCGCATGTGACTATATTTATTGCATTTATGAAATATTTCGACTTCTTTAATTTCAAGATATTTTTTGAGATATTTTGATATTTTGAGATATTTTGGTTGAAAATTGATGGCAGGGATCTATAAAACCAACTGTAAACATTTACCACGTTTATATGACAAGTTCAAGTCGTCATACGTCAAAACGCATCGACTCAATATTTTAAGATGTCTTGAACGTTTTAAGCGCATCGAGTCAATGTGCTTTTCATATGTGTTCTTAAATTTTCAAGTCCAGTTGACTTCAAATTTTTGAATATTAGACGCCCGAAGAGTTGTAAGTAAGAAAAAATGAAGCATACTTTTTAGCCAATTCGGTTCTGAAATCAACTCCTGGCTCGAAAGTGTATCAAACCCACTGGCACGGTCGTATAAATATGGTAATTGATTAGTTAACTTTAGGTTTATGTTAACGGAACAGAATCAGGATCAACAGGAGTTTTGCTCAAATAAAAACTAAACTCGTTATTCTGTTAACTTTTAAAAGATAACAGAATAAAGTTGGTCAAGCCAAATTCTGCATTTATTTCTGGGCAGCCACCACTTACCCATCGCCGCCATCTCCTTGTATACGTATGTTTGGTTTGTTGTAGCCCCTCTACTGCAAGAAAATCAATTCGCTTTCCTTCTCAACAGTCTAGGAATGTCTGCGTTTTCATATTTGTGAAAATTTATTTCATTTGTCAATGTTTATTTCATTTATGAAAGTTGTCAGCTGATTGATACCAGAGCTGTCTGAATTTTTAATGTCAAGAGGGTTAGTGAGAAGTTCCACGTTTTTGATTTTCTCTTTCAGCATTTGTTATTGGCCAATAATAGAAGTTTTGACTTTGATTATGACAGACGATATGTATTTTTGCGAAAAATGCAGTAAAAAGTAATTGTGTTAGCAAAAAATCTTCCACACCGAACGCAATTCGAATCCCCTCTTGTTTGTGTTCGTACGACTCTTCCAGGGCCGAAAAGCATGCTATCAAAATTTGTACATTTGTCAAAATTGCTCCAGCTTTTAACATAACATATTCTGTTAGACGTCTGTAAAGGGCAAAACTGAGTTAGGTTAGGTTAAACTAAAACTGAGTTAACTTAGGTTTAAAACTGAGTTAACTCAGTTTTGAAAGTGAGTTAACTCACTTTGATACAAAAACAATTGCATGGAAATTAGAGCACTTAAATGCGATGTTAAATGCATTTAAGCGTTAAATGCATTTAAGCGTTAAATGCATTTAAGCGTTAAATGCATTTAAGCGTTAAACGCATTTAAGCGTTAAATGCATTTAAGCGTTAAATGCATTAAAGCGTTAAATGCATTTAAGCGTTAAATGCATTTAAGGCCCGGTGGAAATAGGCTATAAGCTACTCTAAAAAGCTGCAAATAACAGTTATCAAGCTGATATGAGAAACTTGTCATAAACCCAGGTATTACAACGAACCGCTGACACCCCCGAACATTCATTACAAAGTTTCCTTCTTAACCTCACCTAACCTAACCAAAATTTATCTCACTAAAGGTGCCAAAGCTACAGTTTTAGACAGTTTTATAAACTGTAAACAATATTTTTTGAAACCATTAATTGTGTAATATGAGTGTAATTCAATTTTCGGTCCACTAGTTTTTATATCTCTGAGATATAAAGTTCAAGCCCAGCACCAAACACATTCAAACAACAAACCAGCCTCTAAAGTTTAATGCAATTTTAAATAACAATGTGACCATAAAAGTGCTGAAGGGGGACTTTTCTTTTAATTGTAATGACTAAAAACCGACACAAAAGGCTTTTTCAACTTCTTGCTGGTGACTCTAATCAGCCATGGACACGAGATAGTTCTTGGCCAGCTGGATCAGTGTGTTTCAGTAGCTGTATACTTATACTGATTAGACAAATGTCAACAACTTTCAGACAGACTTTAATATAACAAAATTGTTTATCAAAGCTGACGATCTTATTAATTTGGTTTTGTATTTAAGAAATTGTAAACTCTTGAAACGATTTTAATTTTGATTAGAAAATTTTATTATCATTTTTTATTATTTTACATTTTTGGGATTGTATGAACACAGAATTTGTGAAATTGCTGTCCATTGTACTCCGTCTATTGCCTCGCCATTAACGAGAGCTGCAAGTGCCGTCTGATTCCGCGGCCTTTAATAGGCAGCTTTTGACATCAAGTTTTCCCAGTGACTGGATCTCTTTTAACCAGTCGGTCACTTTAGTAAAGCGACAGCTCAAGTTCCAGTAGCTCATTCTCTACTAGAGTAAAGAATGTGTCAAAGAAAATATATCTGTTAGTAAAGCTGGGAATTCACTAATTCAGTGAGCAGCAGTCTCATTGTCCTCTAGACACATGCCGCAAGTGCGTTGTTCCATAATTCGGTTGACTTACTCGTTAAGCTGGATAAAACCCGTGATGAGCCCTTAATAGTTCTTAAATCACACTTGCTCAGCCTCACCCAATAATTGGTCCTGCTGGGACCAAGGCGTATCAATAAATATCTTCGAATGGCTACACACCTCTAGCCCCTACCTTATGCTTTGTCAGACTGCACCCTATTGCTCACATACAGGGTCAAGCTAGTCGCCGGCTTCATAATTTTTCTTACATTGCTATGCCCGCAGATCCATACAAGTGTTACCGAGTTTTCTACTCTCAGTCTGCTCACAATTGTGCGGCTTTGACAGCCGCTTGGCTATCAGAATAGATTCAAAATCTTCTGCCAACCAATTTCTATCATAAGCAACTCAAGCGCTGGCAAACATAGATGGCGAACATCTCCGTCTGAAAGACAAGTGGGAGAAAGATTTGGGTGGCATCAGAACTGGCGTTCATCAGTGATCCATGGCCTTCAGATCATAAGAACCTTGCTAGCCACAGTCATGATACTCAGTGCATTCTGCGAGGATGTACCGATCCAGCAGTGTAGATTGATCTCCTCGCATATAAATAGTGAACCTTAATAAGGAGAATCTACCGAAGAACCCACAAAACATGCATTCATGAGCCAACCAAATATATATGACAGAATACAAACTGTAATACAAAATTGTACAGTCTGTCCAGTAGAAGCGTGATCGCCGTAACTTGGAAACTATTTGTCCGATTCGTTTCAAACAAACTGCATTTTATGCGTTTATAATATTTATTGTACGCAATATTTTTAATAACAGGTATAGTCGCCGCCATTCGCTATTATGGCCTCAAACCTCCGACCCATACTTTGCGCTAAGATTTGCGCAAGTTGCCGAGGCAATCGACTTCAAATCAGCCGAATTTGCCTCGATATCGGTTTTGCTGTCAATATACTATTTCCTCTGAGTTTCTGCTTTACCATTTCCCACACATTTTCTATCGGGTTGGCATCAGGCGACTGTGAGGGCGAATCTAACACCTCTACCCCATTTTGCTGTTTCCACTCAGCACACATTCGGCTGCGAAGTTTGTGGTCGTTGTCTTCTTGTATAATCCAAGAGAGTCCTCTTCTCCCGAACATCTTCGCAGCTGATAGTAATAAAGCTTTTTCATAAAATTTGTTCATCAAAACCGCGTTCAAGTTGATGGTAATAACAAATCCTTTTTCTGAGAAGCAGCCCCAAACATGGACCTTTACTGGGTCTTTAACAGTTCGTTGGAACAATCGGTTGATGGCGGCACACCAAGATCGATTTTTCCTACTATTTGCCCAAAATTAGGATTCATCCGTGAATATTACATTATTCCAATTCCGATCTGAATTGGCCTAAGCCCAGGCAAGCCGTTTTTGAACGTGTGATGATGAGAGCAACTTTGTTTTTAAAGAGCTCCGGTATTTGACGTCGTTAGTTCTAAAACGTCCTCGAATCGTCTCTTTTGATATTTGAACACCAGTTTTCTCTAAAACTGCTTTAGCTTTACGCAACGATAAGCCCTGCTTTGTCGCAAACAAATCAATGATTTTCTTGTCCTGGTTTGGGCAGGTCTTTTTTTCAAGGCCCCGCCCAGCCAAATCGTCGACATTTTTTGCTTCCATAAACCGTTTCGTTCACCTCGTTACGAATGACGTCGACTTCTTCCTATATTTTGCTGTAGCTAAACGTGACATTTACGGCCCTCTAGGGTGTAGACAAAGGAATACGGCTTCAAGTCGCTTCTCTCATGCGGAACTGATTTTGTTAAAACACCGTGCACTTTGTAATTTTTCACGAGACTGACAATTTTTGCAGTGCGTATTACAAAAATGATGAGGCTACTTAGGTGCATTCAAATTTTTTTGATAACGGTACTCTAAGTGATAATTTGGTCGATCACGCTTCTACTGGACAGACTGTAAATTATATCAATATAAAAATTATTCCATAACAATGTTATTCATTTCAATTAAATTGAAGAAATAAGACGAAAACTCGCCAATCGCTTTCAATCTTTTTTTCATTCAGCGTCGATCATTATTCGCTTCAACGATTTATGCCTTTTTAACAATGTTTTGATTGGAGTTGATAGAATGGAATACAAAATATTCCAATAGGAAATATTTGCACTCGTTATTACTTACTTGCTTCATGTAATGAAAGATTTAGTAAAGCTAAAAATCTGTTCTACAAGGTGTTTCGACATTAGTCTACATGAATGTAGGCGATAGCGCGTCGTACACGTTTTTTGCATTTTAGCACATGCTCGCTTACGTAAAACGCTAGCAACGGTCAGGCGGTGTGTTGCTGAAATTGAGAATAACAAAAATATTAACATTTTCAATTTTCCGCATACAGCGCGAAAAACAGCATCGAACCAGAGCGAACAACATTTAAATGTTATTGTTTTGCAAATGAGGGAGCGGCAAATAAATTCAACAAAAAAAACTCGCACCACAGTTTAGTATAAAATAATCGAAATAAAGGGTGTGTGGGCGTTGGGACGGCAAATGTTCCACTTGCTGGGTCGCTGCGATCCATCCACGATTTTATAATTTTGTATATATGCAAACTATGTGTACTACACACCGTGTCGACAGACTTTTCGGCTGACGCATCGAGTGCTTTGCGTTGCGTGTGGCCGCATGTCGAGTGCGAAAGATCGATGATTACAGTAGCTAAGGAAACGCGTATTGCATGAGAGGTATAGAAGAACTAAGGTATGTGAGAGTGAGTGAGTGAGTGGGGGGCAGAACGTGTTTTTGTAGCTGTGAGTATTTGGTTTGTTGTTGTCATGTTATGACGAATTTACAGCAAGTAAAATTTGAATGACTAGTTGCTTGGCTGGGGGGTTTCTCTAACTTTTATTGAATTATTAATAGAATTGTAATCGAAATTAAGATATTTGAGCAAAGTACCGTTGACTCAGAAGAATATTTAACGAGACATGAACATAGTGATTGTTTATTTTATTTATGAAATGAAAGTTGGCAATAAAGTTATTCTTTTTCATGAGAACTATGAGCGCGCTAGTTCATACTTTTATTTAATTCAAATAATTATATTACTTATTGAGTCTAAGAACCTATTTGTGTTCATGTAATAAGGAAAACTTTAATAACTTAACCCTCGAATGCATAGGTCGGAGTAAAATATTTAAGGTGTAGCAAAAAGAAACACATTATTTTTGCATGAAGTTGAAGGCTTTATTTAGCATAGTTGGAATGATCCGATTTAGGTCAAATATGCATCTTTTTGTTCGATAACATGTTGTGATTTTGAAGCTAATTGTATTATGTCACTTTCATAGGAATCCTAGAAACTGGAACAGTCGATCTTCACAAGTTTCTCTTTAGGCAAATTTTCAAAGCAAAATCGTTCGTAATTGACAGAAATAAGAGGCACCAAGTGACTGATGCCACTTGGAAGTATAAGATAAATGCATAAGAACCTCTCAACAAAACTCTCTAAGCATTTTGTGTGGGCTGGCGTCTTTTTTATGGAACATAATTGCTTCCGTATGGTCCAAAGCTGTTTGCTTCTGAGAGATTGCTATATTCAGATCGTTCAATTGCTGACAGTACAGATCCGAATCAAAAGTTAAGCCTTATGGGAGCAGCTCACAGTCGACGATTCCCTGCCAATCTTACTAAATCGGTCGGCAAAATTGACAATGAGATGGTGTTAGTGAGCGCAGTGAAATTTCTCTCCACTGTATTAAATATACCTGAACAACGGCTGATTGAGAGCTCATAAGAGTAAGCTTTGCCGACCGCTGTACTAAATACACATCAAAACCTTTTGAATGTTAATCCTGGCTTGGCCACCGTTTGCACGTTCGTCTATGGTTTTGTTCTAAGAGATCCACTGTTTCACTTTTCAAATAAGAAAGTTCGGTTGCGATTCAGCAGCGATTCACAGATTCAAATTCGGTCCATGAGGTAATTTTTGTGTTTACTCATGTGTCACCCATACATCGAGCTTCTTTTTGTTTGCAGCCTTATTACAATTGTTCCAAACGATTTTATATAGAATGCTCAGCTTCTGGGCAATCTAAATAGTACTTACGTGAGAATTGGACTCATCGATTTTCATGGTTTTATCAACATTTTGGACATTTAGCCTTTCAGAGTGAGGCCTGAAGAAGTCGACGAATGGAAAACTTTGTGTGATTGATTGTTGCAGTGGGAGGTCTATAAGCAACTACTCACATATTCAGCCGCCTGACTGTGGTTTTCATTTTTATCGAAGGAAACTGTAAATTATGGCGTATTTTTTCTTTGATGATGCTCATCTTTCATCAAAACTGAGTCAAGCAATCATCAAACTGTATGAGAAGGTGTCTTACTGTACTGCAAAATTTAAGTTTTACTGCAAAATGTGGCCTATTTTCTTTTTATTAATGTCCATATTTTATCAAAACTGAGTCAAACAATCATGAAACTGTCTGAGAAGTTCTTTTAGTACGAAATCTTATGTTTCTAACGACATTTAGTGTAATCCGATCGCACTTTACAACGAATACAAAAATAATAATTTACAAAAATAATAAGTTTATTTTTACTACTTACTTTACTTTACTTTACTTTTACTACTTACTAGATGTACATAACTTGGAATCAAACCGCACCCCACCAAACCAAAGTTTTTTTTTGCTAGTAATCAGTATTTTCCAAATGTGTTTCTTTTTTGGTTAAAAATAGAAAACTATATTTATTAAACAAACAAGAAAATAACTCACACATTTAATGGCTAAAAGAGAGTTTTCAAGTACAAAAATATCTCATAAAAATAATATATTTGGCAATGGCTCCCTTTCATTCTTCAACCGTTCACTTCTGATGGTTTGTGGACCACCACAACTCATCTAATAAGCAGTTTCTTTGTCAAGATATTTCTATTTTTGAATGTGTCAAGTAATAGCATCGCACATTTATTGATGCGCTAATGAATTACTTATATGCGAGATATATGAGATAGAAATTATATTATAATTTTCTGTGTAAGCTTAGATAGTGAACGCTTTAAAGTTTAGCAGGAAACCCCCACTGCTCGTGTCTCATTGAATATATTTTTTTAGAACAGCGATTTACTATGATCTCTAGCCTTCAAATTGTCTTCTAATCTTGAATTTAATCTTCTCAGTAATTCCATTGCTCCTTCCTACTGACCTCATAATTCCCTCCCTAATTTGTTGTGCTTGCCAGACAAGCTGGCAGCGTTCAATTTTCGACTTGCATTCATAATTTGCTTGTGAGCTTGTCCACAGTAATAACAGCCAATATTTACAAATTAATTTCATTTAATTTAATTTATTTATTTTGTGTAAATAGAACTCGTTTGTTTGTATACAAATTTGCATATTATTTTCGCATCAAATTCAGCTGAATGCTGAATTCAACAGAACGCCATGATTGGATTCGATTCGTTTGTTTTTGTAAAGTACGCCATCAACATGAATAAGTATTGGATTTAATTTTGACACAATTTCTCATTCGTCTATGCTTATTTTCATATTGGCTCCAGCAAAGTAAATGTTTGCGCCTTTCGTTCGCTCTGTCGCCCATTGGGTCCCCCACTGGTCACCAATTCTTGTGGTTACTGCAGCGTTCGTCATTCGTTCAGTGCTGTATAAATATTTAATTTCACACTCGTGAGTCATGCCGATTTTGTAAATCTTTCAAATTCTACTACAGCAATGACAGCGGCGCGCCAATTGCGCAATTGATTGCATAAGTCATTGCTTTTGTTATTCCTCTAATTAGATTATTGCGAAAATTGCCACCAAGGCACATCCCACTAAGGTGATTTCCCACGTGTGCTGCCGCCACCAATACGACGCTTCCTACTTGCCAACTGCTTGGGCGCACTGCAATAAATGCCACTATAATTTTTTGAAATCGATTGATGCGCATGCACCCATCTCATGCGCGGCATTTGCTACAGTTGGCAAAGCAAACAAACTGAAATTATGGCTAAAAGTCGACAAGTGACATAAACAGTTTGGTTGCATTTGTTTATTGCACTGTTGAAATGCGAGTTGCGTTTTAATGTGCTGGAAATACCTGTCGCCACAGTGGTCGGCTTCGAGCTGCACTTTTTATGGCAGCGGAAGAAAATGCGGAAATTAAGGAAATGCGCTTGACCAGACTTTGATTGCTAAATCGACCGTTACCGAGTTATGGTCCACTGCAAAATTTCTCTCTAAGTGTTTTCACTTTATTACCTCAATAGATGTTGAGGCTTCCTTGACCTTCCAACGCAGATACCGACTGCGTCTAAAACGTTAATTTTGTCTCTGTAGAACGAAATGTCTGCGTTAATTCGGGTGACATCTCTAGTCAGTGAAGCTCGTGGTTCGTTGGTATTCGATAGTCAAATAGATAGGTGGATGTTCTTTGGGTTATAATGCAAATCGACCAAATAATCTTTCGTGCTCCTTTCTACTAAAAATTGGAGAATAGTCCCAAGACCGATGGTCATGTCATAAGTAAATGGGAGATTTTTTTATTTATTCATACAAACTAAACACTTTAAATTAGTAAAAAAAATATAAATATTTAGCTAGGTACAACAAATATAAATAACTTATTTAAACTTTCCTTTAAAAAGAGAGAAATCGATTTCATTATTTCATGCAAATTTATTTAATTCCGATAATGAGTTAAGATTGAATGCATTGTTTCTAATATGTAGAAAAGTCCATTCGAAAAAGTCAAATAAAGTTAGAAAAACAAAGGCAGACAAAGTAAAAAATCAAAAGAAAAAAATATTAAATTTTAAAAGTAACTTCATTTCTGCAAAAAGATAAATGGATTCAAAAACCAAAATATTTCCTCAGAAAACAATTTCATTGTTTTTAGTTTCATCTCAAAAGTATACAAATTTATCATTTTTCTAATATGTAGAAAAGTCCATTCGAAAAAGTCAAATAAAGTTAGAAAAACAAAGGCAGACAAAGTTAAAAATCAAAAGAAAAAATATTAAATTTTAAAAGTAACTTCATTTCTGCAAAAAGATAAATGAATTCAAAAACGAAAATATTTCCCCAGAAAACAATTTCATTGTTTTACGATTCATGTCAAAAGTATTCAAATTTATTGAATTCCGATAATGGCCTAAGATTGAATGCATTTTTTCGAATATGTAGAAAAGTCCATTCGAAAAAGTCTCAAAAAGTTGAAAGTCAAAAGAAAAAATTTAAATTCTAAAAGTAACTTCATTTCTGCCAAAAGATAAATGAATTCAAAAACGAAAATATTCCCTTAGAAAACAATTTATTTGTTTTTAGTTTAATTTCTAAAGTATTCAAAACGAATCAGTTGTGGGTTGGGTTTGAACCCAATGGAATGGCAACAGCAGCGGTTGATTCAAATATAAAATTTTTTTTTATACATGTGTGCGTTTTGTGCCAAAAGTGTTGCATACTTTAGTGAGAGTGAACAAATTGTTTTTTGTTTTTTAGTTTGTAGTTTAGTTTAGTTTTTGTAGTTTGTAGCTATTCAGGTGAAACGTGGCACTGGTTGAATCAATCTCAGTTGTATTTTTATACGAATTGTATGAATAAATGCCCACCTGCGTTTTATTAAATTTTTCACTGTAGCAGAGTTAAGTTTAGTTGCAGACTACTTTCTAAAAGCAGTATAACAGTTTCGTTTGAATGAAATGCGAATCGCACTTCTAAAAAATGCATAAAATTCTCACTCAATCCCTGTTGGCATCTAAGCTTCGTCAGATTGTGTATCGCATAACATTGAAATCAATTTAAACCTTAAAGTAATCAAAGATGATCGGCGGATTGTTTGCAATAATTGTAAATGCACATTTGCCCGAGAAAAAAATCTATGAAAGAAAACTTCTTGAAATTTTCAAACACCTGCAAGATGTTAAACAAATCGAGTGGCATAGATCGGTTTTCACATAATCAATTTTTTTTCTTGTCATTGCAATGTCCCTTAGTTAGTCAACTTCCGTTCTCGTTCTTTCTTTATGTGTTTTAGTTTCGCCAAAACAAAAATTCGGGTAATTCCCTACTTATCAGAGAATCGACAAGTATCAGTAACTGCATGATACAAAAATATATTTTTGTATCATGAGTAACTGGCAACATATATTTTTTTATGAGGCCATGCGTCATGATGTGCTCGTTTTGGATTGGCTTGCAATAATTTCATAACGCAATTGTAAAAGTGCTTGCAATTGTTTGTCAGTGTTTTTATGCAAAATAATATGTATATTAAATGTTGATTTTGTCTTTTTGCACAGCTTTTAAATTTCAGGAGAATCTGATACGCACCATGATACAGATCGAGAATACCTATTTCGAGTTGGGCACTTCGAGTACGCGCAATTGTCTCATTATCTGCGATCGTGGCGTTATGGATGCCAGTGCTTGTATGTTGAGATTGAATTTGTTGCATTGAAATTAGTACTAATCGCACTTACCTTGCAGATATATCCAAAGAAAAGTGGGAGAAAATGATGTCAACGAACAACTGGAATCCCATTGAGTTGCGCGATAATCGTTACAATCAGATTTTGCATTTGGTGTCAGCTGCAAATGGCGCCGAGGACTTCTACACCACCGAAGTAAGCTCAACACTGAGTTTTAATGTGTTTCAATTGTGTTATTTTTCGTTTTGCTTTTGCTTAAGTGTGCAACTTCACGCACAGATAGAAATCAACTGTTTGAATTTTGGCTCTCCTGTACATCGTTTCGATCTAATCTAAGCGTATGAAAAAAGTAATGACTGAAGTGCAGTTGTTTAGCATTCTTCTATCACTAAGTTTTTGATTGAAATAATTGTTTAAATTTAAAGAATATAAAAAAATGTTAATGTGTGCTTGACTAGTTCTCTCCTGGCACCGCTGCGTGTTAAAAATCAGCTCAAATATCGATGTCGATGCAACTTCACGCACAGATAGAAATCAACTGGTTGAATTTTGGCTCTCCTGTACTTCATTTCGCTCTAATCTAATCGTATGAAAAAAAGTAATGACTGAAGTGCAGTTGTTTAGCATTCTTCTATCACTAAGTTTTTGATTGAAATATTTGTTAAAATTTAAAGAATATAAAAAAATGTTAATGTGTGCTTGACTAGTTCTCTCCTGGCACCTCTGCGTGTTAAAAATCAGCTCAAATATCGATGTCAAAATTCAAATAATTATATAAGATCGACACAAGCTAAGCATTGGCTGTAAGCTTAATTAAAATCATGAAATGTAGCGCTGAGTAGGCTAGAGCCACTGCTTTTTCAAATGTCAACACTTTTCTGTTAACACAAAATTGTTGAATAATTAATATTAATCAGCATTGAATTAAATTTTACAACTGAAAGAAATTGAAAAGGCTTTTTCAGGTAAATTTGCAAAATTCCAAAACCAACTCCTGCCATTACCTAACAAAGCTCGTGCAAAATTCAAGCCTTTTTCTGCAGCATTAAGTTAGGCCATGATACAAAAAATGAAGGTAGTTCCACTGCTTCACTGTAGTTCGGTAGCCATATTGAACCCTAATATGAAGTCATGCTGGACGAGTAGAGAAAAAGAAGAGGAGAAACTGATGATGAAAGTTACAATCGTGAAATTCATTCGGTGTTCGTTGTAGAATTATGTTCGTTTGCTGAGCATTTGCTTGTTTTTTTACACACAAATTAATTGGTTACGCCTTTTCTTTTATGGAGCGAATGAAATTCGCTGGATCGATCATTCTTTTGTTGATTTTTTCAATTGTTAATGCTTTCTTGTGGAAAAGGAAGAGTTAGTTCCCTTTTCTTATTACCTTTTAATGCAATTTTTATATAAAGCTGTGTCAAACACAAACGGTCAATAGTCAGTTAACCTCTATAATTTCATCAGGATTGAATTACGTTTGATCTCTCATGATTGTGAGATCAGTAACAATAACAAACTTCAAAAGCGGAACTATCTTGTTTTTTGTATTATGACCCCATTCTCCTTGGATTGAAATCATAGCATAATATGTCTCTGAAACATTATATTTTCATTATAGTGAAATCAATATTAATTTCACTATGAAACATTTCATTTCATTTTCATTATAGAAACATTTCTAATTTTTTTATTTTATTGTACACCTCTTGCAGGATCACGCTTGTCGCTCCGAGGGCGTGGAATTGGCACGTGAGCTGGACTATAAATCGGCTGCCGCCTGGGTGGGTCATCCCTATTTCGATGTCATTGATAATTCGACAAATTTTGAAACCAAAATGAATCGCATGATCGAGTCGGTGTGCCAGAAATTGGGCATTGACATTGGCGATCGGTTGCTTGCCACCTCTCGAAAACTCAAATTTTTGGGTAAGCACTTGATTTTTCGTTTGTTTTGTGCAGCTTTGCTTTAATCCACATTGATTGTGATTTTGATAGTGTCGAGCCTGCCGCCCGTTTCCGAATTTCCACCGTTTCAAGACTTTGATGTTGTGCATCATTATCTGCAATCCTCCGGACCGAAAGTACAAGCACGTTTGCGCAAGCGTGGCCAAAAGAATCACTGGAGCTACATACATACGCTACGCCGTCCCAACGTGCACGGCCAGTCGCGCATCGAGGTGAAAACACAACTGACGCACCGCGACTACATGAACCTGTTGGCGCAGCGCGACGATGCCCACTTTACTATTTACAAGAAGCGTCGCTGCTTCCTCATTAACAATCAATATTTCCAATTGGATATCTACAGGGAGCCCAGTCATCCACGGTGAGTGCTCATTCCTGTTTTTTGATGGGATATTTTGATTTAAATTATTATTTGTTATTTACAGCTGCAAGGGGCTCATACTGCTGGAGACGTATTCCTCGCTTTCGGGGGAGGCGCTCAAGAACTGTATGCCAAAGTTTTTGAACATCGCCAAGGAGGTGACCGGCGATCCGGCATTCTCCATGTTCAATCTGTCGCTGGTCGAGGACTGGAGCACGTCCAAGAAGTTCTGTCATTCGCTGTCCGGTAAGGAAAAGACAAACGGTGCCGCCATGGACAGTGATTAAAGTGCACAGAATGTGTTTATGGCTTGCTGTAAATTAATGCTCTGTACAGTAGTTGCGTCAATGACTTGGTCGCATGTTTGTAATAATTTAGGAAAATGCAACAAAATCAAACATGTTATTAGTTGAAACGTAAAGAGACGTGAGCAGAGTTGAACCGAGTTGGGGCGCTGTGAACCAAATTGTAAACCGCTCTAAATTGAGCGTAGCAAAACTTATAATGTTACAAGTCGAGGTGTGAGCGTGTAAATTTTGTTGTTTGTTAATGCGCGGGCCACAGCTTTGTAAAGTTCCTAGCATAAATTAAATTGTATATAGTGGCTGACGGTTTTGCTCACAGCGCACGCGGGAGGCTCAAGAACGTAAACATTAGTATTTTCATTATTAGTCACGTGCTTGTAATTATCACAGATGTTGAAGAAGAGAGTTGAAGAGATGACTTTGAAGTTAATCGAGATTTAAAAGTATACCATTATATATATAAATATATGGCACTGCTATGCCAAGCTGGTCTTAAGCACATCTCTACCAGCAGCTCGTCATTTTCTGTTGTCTTCAAATATCATTTATTTACGGCTACGCTTCATTTCAATTTGATTTCTTTCTTCTCTCTCCGTCTGTCGTAGGGTGAGGTTTGATTTAAATTTAATTTCTTTGTTATCTCTCTCTGTCTGTTGTAGACCCAGGCACCACCATCAATGCGAAAAAAGTAAAACAAACAAACGGAGTATCGAATATGCCACTGATGCTTAATGGTCATGCCAAGGGCTAGCTTTATCTTTAAGTCTTAATGTGTTAACAGATGTCAGCTGAATGTGTGCAGCAGCCGTAGTTGAATTGTATTTCTTTTTTTTGTACTTGTAAACAAATTTTTTGTAATTGAATTTTTTGAAATTGTTAAATTGTTTCTCGATGCTGGAAGATTTTGTTTTAATGTAAAAACCAAATTAATTTTAAACAAAACCGACACAAAGCCAGAATTCGTAATCAATTTTTTGTTGTTTTTGAAGTTTTCAATGCAAACTGTGACTGTAAAAGTTTCTCATATAAAATTGTAAAATTTATTAAAATTTTGGCCACGAATTCTTAAAATTCTACCTCAACAATCAAATGAAAAGAACGAAGGAATTATGCGAAAATCGCTGGAAACGCTGCGGACATCATTTATTAATAGCTGTAATTAAATTCTTAAGTCAAACCATTTTATCATTTGGAAAATGTAAAAGCTTTATATGGCTGTTTAACTTAAATGTACGTAAAGCGTCGCTTAAGTGCTGCTTGCATTGCTTTTGTGTGCATTACGCAAAGCCAAAAATCTGTACTTATTTTTGTTCGATTTTGCTTTTGCTGCAGACGAGCTTTTGCTGTTCAGCACGTTAGTTTCATTAAAATAAAATAAAATCTTGATTGATTTAAAATAAATTGAAGCAATTGTGAAAATTGGCAACATTTGAGAATTTCCGAAAATGTTTGCATAGACTAATAAAAAAAACTTAAGCAAATGTAGTAGGTCACAAAAATTAGGAAAAAAGCAGAGATACATTTTAAATTCTGTTAATAAGCAAAAACAAGAAAAAACTACAATAAATAAAAGTAAAATTTAGTAGCTAAAACAATCAAAGTGCGTCTCATAATTTTACTCATTTGAAATTTTTTGGACAGTGGCGGACTCAGGGGGGTTCGGGGTTGAAACCCCCGAAATATTAGGATAAATATAAAAGAACTAGCTGGGCCCCGCGGCTTCGCACGCAAGCTCTCTTCTTTCACCCGATACATATTTTGAACGCATGGTTGAACCCATTTTGATTTAAATAAAAACATATGTCTATTATCTTTGATGCCAAGTGGGTCTAAAAATTGTGAAGTCAAAAGGCCCTTTAAATCATGAGTTTTCACGTTTACTCTAAACAAAATCTTAACCCTTACTTTACCACGGTAGATTTCGATTTTCAAAAATATGAAAGAAACATTGTAATTATTTCCCGATTTAAATGCTTTTTGTCCAAGTTTGAAGTCAAAAGGACCAATAAATCGTGTTTCCATGCAAACTGTTAACCCATTGTTGACCCCGTTACATGTTGATTTTCAAAAAAAGTGAAAAACACGTGTCAAATTATTTCTCACTCAGAGTACTTTCACAAAGTTTGAAGTCAGTGGGCCCGTTAATTCATTTTTTTTTACAGTTTCGCCATACAAACTTTTAACCGGTCGTTGACCCCGTCCGATTTTAATATTTGGAAAAAATGAAAAACACGTATCGAGTTATTTTACATTTAAAGTACTTTCACCAAGTTTGAAGTTAAAAGGCCAAAAAAATTGTTTCTTCATACATACTTTTAACCCGTCGATGATCCAGTTAGATGTCGATTTTGAAAATAATGAGAAACGCGTGTATAATTTTTTTATTTCAAGTATTTTTACAATTTTTGAAGTCAATAAGCCTATCGGTTCATGTTTTTTTCGAGTCTACCCTTAAACAAATCTTAACCCATTATTGGTCCAGTGAAATTTTGATTTTCGAAAAATTATAAAATACGTGTCGAATTATTTTTGGTTTAGAGTAGAGATTTAGAGTCTTAGCGGAGGTTCATTTTTCAAAATGTATCTACAGTTCAAATTTTCTGTTCGTAGCTTCAGCGGTTTGGTCTGAGCGATGATGAATCAATCAATCAATCAGTCAGTCAATTAGGGCAAACAATCTGTGTATATAAAAATGGAGGCGGTACCACACCCTCTTGTCCAGTTCTCACAACTTTCTTCTAGTCGAATTGTGCTACTAAGTGGAAAGTTCGTACCAAGTTTCACTGATGTGTGTGTGTACTGCATAACTGTCAGCATAAAAAATGTGCCACGCTCCTTGACCAACACCCCATTCCCTCTATTGAAAGATATGATTAACTGGTAGGTTCATACCAAGTTTCATTGATGTAGGACTTACAGTTCTGCTGCATAAAAAATGTGCCACGCCCCTTGTTCAACGCCCATAAAATTTTAACAGTGGAATGACACATCTATGAAACGACGGTACCCCAAATTTCAATGCTGTGCGACTTACAATTTCGAAGCTATTCCACTTTAAAGATTTGAGTTGTATGGGCGGTGCCACACCCCCTTGTCCAATACCCACCCCATTCCGTCGGTCGAAGGACATGATTAAATAGTAAGTGTGAACTAAATTTAATTGATGTGTGACTTATGGTTCCAAGTTTATTGTCTAAAAATGTATTCTGGTGGCGCCACGCCCCGTTTTCCCGACTTTTCTTTTTTTATAAACCTTCACGTAACAATTTCGAACAAACCCGCCAAAGGAAGTATCCAAGTTGGTCCAGCCGTTCTCGAGTGATACGCAGTCGAATGGACCACGATTCATTTTTATATATATAGATTATTTTTTCAAACCCCCTGAAATATTTTTCTGAATCCGCCCCTGGTTTTGGAGTATGTAATCCATCTCACTGGCGTGTCGGATTATATATCTACGAGTGTATCTAGTCCGACATAAAGTTTTCAAAGGCCAAAAGTTGGCATCAACCAAAGGGGATCAAACTGAGAAGGAAACCAATCTGGAAAGCGGAAACTGTAGCACACATAGCATACTTTTAGGGTACAAACAATTCGTGCGTATTTCTTTACTAATAAAACGCAGCGATTCAATGTGACTGCTGTACATATCGCACACGCACAACAAAAGTGACACAACTCAAAATTTTTGATTTTTCAGGAAACGCAAAAAACTGTTTTTGAGCTAAATAAACATTTTTTTAAAATAACAAATAGACCGTTCAGTAGAAAATCCTCTCAGATATGCTTTAGGATAAGTAACAAGAATTTTTTTTTTAATTTTACACTAGAAAGTCCAAAATTTTGAGTTGTGACTGTTTTGATGATATTTTAATTCAATAATTACGAAACTATTTCAAGTTATGCCACTTTTCCTGAATTTAATAATTATAAATGACAGTTAAAACGTTGAAAGAAAAATTTTGAAAATTCATAATTAATTTTAATAATTAAAAATATATACAAAAATTTTAAGAAGTTTGCTTAAAATTAACTTTAACAAACATTTATTTCGTCAAAAGTGACACAATTTGAGTTGAGCTGCTTTTGCATTGAGCTGCAGCGATCAAATAGCATCAAACTTCTGACATGAAGAGAGACCTAACTGTATTTTTGCAACAGTTAACAACAACAAAATATGTACACTGAGCTTTTGCTGATTGGTAGATTGATGCATTGTTCACAGTATTAACACATAAACCCGAAAATAAAAACTTTTGAGTTGTGTCACTTTTGTTGTGCGTGTGCGATACATAAAATTTTCTTTTCGACAGCTACAGCGGAATTTTTGCTTCCAGTCTTTGTACAACTACAATTTCCCAGATGATTTATTTTCTTTTTTTTTTGGATAAAGAAATTATTTGTGGATTTTTTGCAAACTTTATTACAAGTTCAATTCCATAATACAGTAAATAAATTAAGAATTTGGTGTGTTTTTTGGACTATCCAAGTCATCTGAAATAAAAAAAAAACGTAAGCGCCAACAGCAGTGCTTACCGTAAAGCCTTACAAAAATTGGCTCTAATGTATGCAAGTTTGACAACTGAAACACACAAACAGATTACCGTGTAAACCGAATATTGCACAAATTTACAGGGACTACTTAATTTTATTGATGCGTCTAATCAGTCCGTCCACGGCCAGGTGAATTCGCAACACCAGCAAATAGCCAACAGCAAGTGCTGGCAAGCTAACAAACGTAGCCAAGCCCTCGTAGATGAAGCGCGGTGCAAATATCTTCCACACCATCAGATGGCGACAGTGTATGGTGCAGGCCATCATGGCACAGAAGACCTGCGAATTCAATAAATGATAAACATGCATTGTCTCAATTGATGAGCTATAAAGATTTCTACCTTAATGGCTTGCAGCATTAACAGCTGCACGGCCAGCCGGAAGGCGGTGCCCAGGAATACGGCTTCGTTCTCGAAGAGTATCAGCTCGCCGCGCGTCATATCGAAGCCAACACACTCGTACGAGATGTCGCTCAGCGAGCGTTGTGCGTTGGCGTTGCTGGTGCGCGGATCAAACGACTCCAGTTTACGATTTTCGCGATTACAGTTGCTCTTGATGAGATTGGGGAAGAGCGCAAAAATGGAGAAAGTCTCGGTGCAGAGCAGACCGAACATGCAGAAGAAGAACACATGGCCGCAAAAGGTGTTCAGCATGACGAGCACACCGGAGACAAACTGGGACTGGCCAAGGGCGCTGGTGCGACCCACGAAGGCGGCACGCCAGTCGATCTGCGACAGTGTGGTCTGATGTGATGTGGCAAAGAAGCAGAAATGGGCGAGCAGGAACCAACTGACAATGGCGGTGAAAGTGGGCTGTATGCAGGTCTCTAAAAAGGAAAAAGACGAATAAAATTTAGATGAGCACACAACATTTGACACGCACCCTAAATGCTTTTACTCACCGAAATTAGTTGCCGTGCGATAGCGCAGAATGGCGTGCACGGACAACAGAATGGCGCCTACCGCCACACAAATCACAATGCCAACGGACGACTTGGGCTCCATTAGCACAATCAACACCATTGCCAAGAACACGCCGAACGTGACAATCACCGACGAGTAGATGGTGGCCAGGCCATACACTACGGGGATCTGATAGCGCCGCTCCGCCTCGTCGCCTTGGTACATGCGTTTCATTTTCTTGAAAATCTGCGGCACAATACTCTCGTTGCTATCCGCCGTCACCACAGTTGCCGATTTGGGCGGCAGCACGTACGTCATTAGCGGCGACACCGTCACCACGACAATCTGCAGCACCAGCAGCGCATAGATCACCAGTGCCATGGCGTCGATGTGCGAACGCTGAATATTCTTGATGGCACTGTTTGCAAGCAGAATGTGCCCGCCCGCGCAGATCGAGGCAATTGTAGGGCCGTATCGCGCCAGCAGCACGTTCGCCGAGGAGCCTGTCAGGTTACCGCACGATCGCAGGTAGAGGCGAGTCAGCGTAGTGTAGAGCACAATAAGCACCACGGCAAAGATATATGTCTTACTGCTAGATGGCTTCTTAAGCGAGAAGCCCGCCGAGTTGTTGGAGGAGTCGGCGCAGTTGCCCTGCTCCTCGCGGCACCGGAACAACGTGTAGGCGAAGCGCACGAACATTATGGCCAGCATGCTGGCCAGCAGCAGCTTGAGTGCTGTCGAACGTAAGAACTGCGTTCCGCGAAAGCGCGTGCGAAAGTCAACGCGCACGCTTTTCTGCAGCACCTCGTAGGCCAGCAGTCCGATGACGGCGACCAGCAGGTACGACAGAATTTTCGGCTCCTGAATGATGAAGCTATTCGAGAAGAACACGCTCATCAGAATGAGCAGTATAACGCGCGTGGGCATGTTGCTGAAGCGCTGCACACTCGACCAGTTGGTGGCGATGATCGACCAGTTTTGGATGGTGTGAAAGACCAGCACAAACGTGCTGAGTATATTCGTAAAGAAGATGATGGCGTGCTCCTCCGTCTTGAAGGCAAAGTTACGGTAGTAGCGATAGCCAAATACGGCTGCAGCCAAGTTCAGCAGGTACGTGTAGGCCACCTCTTTGGGTGTGAAGATGCGATAAAAGTCCACGGCACGCGAATTGTTGATAAGCAGAAAGGAGAAGAAGATGGGCAGGAAGGTCATCAGCAGACCATGCGACATCTGTGTGGCATCAAACCTGACCCAAATTTCACGACAAGTGCTCAAGATTTGGCGCAGGTGTACATTTAGGTCGCCGATGAAGGATTTGTATGCCACCTCGTTGTAGATGGTCTTGACGCGATGTGACAGAAGTATGAATTCGGTCTCCATTTTGTCCATTTCCTCGACGTTGAAGGTGCGTTTGTTTTCCAACGCATAGTTGTAAAAGTAGCGATAGATTTGCTGTGCGTTCTGCCAGGCGTGCAGCAGCAGCGTCTCGAAGCGACTCATGTATGGCACCGCAATATCTGGCACGATGTTATAGTTAATCAACCCCAGGTTGGAGTAGGGTATGGGGATACCAAGTATGGTGGCGAGCGTGGGTACGAGATCGATCTGCGGAAGGAAATTTAAGATGTTGCAGTTTATACTTAATCAGCAAACATATATTCAGTAAATCTATCTAGTAATTTTTATGCATTCATTCGATAATACGAGACGATTTTGAGGCACATTTCGACATCTACGGTTTCATTGGTTTCTTTAGCAGAGATAAGCGTATCAACTACTGACGTCGAAACAACGCAGCGTTTATCTTCTTTCACAATTATTACAATCAACAATCATAATTATGATTATCTGCAGCACAGCATCGCTTGTCACTGATAAGCAGTTTTACGCATTGCTACGTACAAATCTCAACTAATCTTATCGCCTTCCTTTGAGCTCACCTGCTGCATTGTTTTGTTATCCGAGCCAAAGTCGCCGTTGACAAATTTGCTCCCCTTGGAATAGGCAAACAGCAAGGCGTTTGTCTCATCTTCTGACTCACCACCGTGGTCGCCGGAAGAGGTCATGCCGTGGTCGCCCATAATAAGGAGCGTTGTCTCCGTGTCCATTTTAGCTACCACAGATCTGCAATAGAATCGCGATTTCAATAAATTTTTCTTAGGCTTTTGCGTTACACTTACTTGATGACGTCATTCATTTCGCTTAGCTTGCGTTCCATCTCCTCATGGAGTGGTCCATACTTGTGTCCGCAGTGATCAACGCCCAGAAAGTGTGCTATTAGCACTTGCCAGTCGCCTGCGCTGAGCTCTGTGGGCAGATCCTTTTCTATGTTTATATCGACCGTGTCCAGATCGAAAATATCAAAACTCGGATAGGGATAGCTGCGCATGAAGCGTCGCGGGTATAGGTCGACCCAGGTGCTGTCGCCCAGCAGCACCACTCCCAGATCGTTTTTCACCATCTGATCAATTATGTTGTCTTCATTGATTTCTGGCGAGGCGAAATTCGAGCCGATATCAATGAAGGTTGGCAGGCTGCCAGTGGTCAGGCCCTTCAGGCGCTGCAGCGTCGTTGTGGGCGGGTCCGCGGTGAAGCGCAACAGACGCGCCTGCTCTGGCGTGCTTTGCAGCAGCTCATGCAGCACGGTCAGCTTGTTTTCGAAGGGCAGCGGATCCGTAAGGTTTTCTTTGAAGACACCAAATTCGTATTTGAGCGCGTCTATGACTAGAATGATAACCTTGGATTTTTGCGGAAGACACAAGTTGGCTGTAGCATTTACATCCTTGAATATTTCTTGTACAATCTCCTCGGTGAGAAAGTACTCCTGCAACAGCATTGGAATTATTACTATGCAAATTTGTATTCTCCTATTTGTATGAGTAACTCACATCGTTTGGATTGGTGGATAGTCGTCGGCAGCTGCTGACGTCTGTTTTAGAAACGCGCGAGAGCAGGAAACCACGCGAGAAGAGCAGCACACCGGAGCCAATCATATATGTCAACCACAGCAGTACGAAAAAGTAGCTCCACGCAAAATGTATGTTGTTCGCCATTTAATGCCGGATACGGGACAATTAAGGTCGAATTAATACAAGGCGATTCCGTGAAGACGAGACGCTTCTCGGTACTCTGATTGTACACTTAGGACACTGTCAAAATTACAGACTACTAACGTTTGTTAACTATAAGTAAATGCCTACGCAAACATTTTGAGTTTTTACTAATGAAAATTTTTAATACTTCAATTCAAAAAATAAGAAATTTTATAATAAAAATTGTTCTAAATGCCAGAAAATACTCATCGGTGATGCTGCTTCTTAGTTTGCATGTCATTCACAACCGATTGTGGACGGAGTGGTAGTCAGCTGTTGCTTGTTTACTTTGAGGCACTGGATTCTAGCGTAGTTCATGCATTTAATACTGATTCTAACGGACGGATTTATGAAACAATTTAATTTTTTTGTTGAAATTTGTTTAAAAAAATATTTGAACTTGAATTTGTAACTATTTTTTACTTCTGTAGAACAGTTCCACAAACTGGTGGTGATTGTAATCAGTGATGCTTGGTTTGAAAATGATTTCCAAATTAAGAGTGTTGCCACCTGCTGGTGTATTGATTTGATTGTTTGCAAGTTACAGCAGCTGCGCTGACCTTTCCATGTTGTCTGAATGAACGCAAACGCTTCAGTTTGAAAAGTAAAGTTCTCTATTCGGTACCACCTAGAAGTCGGTGGCCGCATCTTAAATGGAAAGTCCAAGTAGAAGAATGCAGGTCAGAGACGACTGATGCAGGTTAATCGACTCGACCAAAATCGATATACGGTTGTACCAACAATTTCTACTACGTTTACATTGAGCCCAAATGCGTAGTTTCAAATGAGTTATTTCAAAGTGCTTACATTGCCTCATTTGCATTGCACATGCATTTTGTTTGAGAGCTAATGTCAAACGCTCAATAGTCATGTTCTCTTGCCGCAGCTCATAGATCAGCTCTTTTCCGGCTTCTGACTAAATCAATTGCTTTTTTTTTGCTGCCTCTATGTTCAACACACTGCAATATTTGAATACATGTTTATTACACACCTTAAATGCTAAGAATATTCTTCATATTTAAAGCAGACGAAAATTTCAATTAAAATGTTCTATTTTAATAATTTTCGTTTGTTTTGATTTTGAATTTTCAAAAAAAACGAAAGCTTTTGGAAGCTTTTGAAAGCGTTTTTATTTTGTGATGCGTTCGATAAAATTGGTTTTATCGCATTTGCTTCGTCGTTTTGTTGAAATGAGTCATTTGATTCATGTGTGATTTGGCTTCGCATTTGAGAATTTTTGCCTAAATCACGCATCTAGGCTCAATTCAAACGTAGTATTAGTCAGTGAGTAAGTCGTAAGATAAAGAGTTGAGCGAGTGCCATGATACAAGTACAGATCTCAAAGACGTTACATTTTGCTCCAATCAACTCTACCACTGAATGAATTAACTAATTCCAAACGACCACAATTGTATTTCATTCGAAAATATCTGTCGAAAACCAATTTTTGTTGCTTTGTTGCTAGTTATCTTAAGCTTTTATTTATTTCCACGCAGCAGAAGTGAATTACTGCTAAACCACTTTTTAATACAAATGAACCGTAATTCCATATAGCTGGCAGCACGATTTCCTTTCGATCTTCCACAATTTGTTATGCATAGGGGCAACACTGTTCAGCGGACGCGTCGTTAGGGCGCAAATTTGAAAAGTGTACTCAATCCAGAAATAATTCTTCTACTTAGAGGAAAGTTGGAATTTTCCTGTGGTTTTGATTCGTTTTTATTACAAAATGGAGGGCATGGTGGAAATATTTCAAAAGACGGAAGAATTTAGTCGCAGTTTGCAGCAATTGAGTCAGGTAGTAGTGGGAAAGTAAAAATGTAGTGACGCTTACTAATTTGTTGCGAAATGTTAAAAGGAATATCTGAAGCAACTGCATGATAACTTGAGAGGCTCTGCGGTGCCAATACAACCACCAGCTACTTGTAATGAGTTGCCTGTGCCCACCCCACAGCAGGCAAAGAAGCGGCCCAAGCGTTTGTCTTCCTTGCGAGAGTATGAGGGTGAGTGTCATAGGAATTCGCAAACCCATAACCGCAGATAAAAGAGTTTGTTGTGCATTTACAGAAAGTTCCTCATTGGAAAATGGCTCGGCCTCGGCTCGCAAGAGTGCGCGTGCTAGCAATTCACAGCTACTGGCGGCAGCTGCAGCAATTGATGAGCCAGCCCTAGACTCTACTGTGCCTACGCCGGCGCCGCGGTCAGCTGCTAAATCGGCTCAAAAAAGCAACGGCAATTCACAGCCTGTGGCCACCATTTCGGAGGAGGAACTTATGCCGCCACCATCTCAATCGTTGGCCGCACCTGTAGCATCAGCGGCTTCGGCACCGGCTACTCTTGACAATGGCGAGGTGTCGTTTGCGCGCCCGCAGCGTGCAGCCAAGCTGAAATCGGAGAGGAATCTGAAGGAGCCAAAGCTGAATGTGAAATTGCGACGCCCCAACAATTTGGACAGCACAGGGGTTAAGTTGGAACACGAGCAGCGACCATCGCAGATACACTTAAATGCCACAGCAGTTTCGCGTGATAGCTCGAAATCATCCACTATCAGCGCAAGGTCTGAGGACTCGGTGGTAGTGTTGCCGCAAAAGGCTCCTTCGGTGGTGGACATTAATTCGGATGAGGAAAGCGGAGAGAAGGAGAAGGACGGATCGCGCAGTAAGTGTGTTAAAGTCTTGGAAATTTCTATAGAAACCGTTTCGGTTTATATGAACCCAACCTCTCTGATTTGAATGTGCTTTCTTGCAGACACTTCTTTGGAAAACGATGGCAAAACTCGTGGTCTATGCATCAAAGTAAAACGAGAGAAATTAAGCGTTAACAGTGAAGGACAGGCGACACGTAGCTCGCGGGAATCCACCGCTGTCGAGCATGAAGTGGCCGCATTGGCGAACCACACTACTGCAGTGGAACATCCTGCCACAGTACCAGAACCAGATGTGCCGCGTCCCAAAGTAAAATAACTTCTCGATTGTAGTATTGTTCCGTAACAAACGCTTCTTTAATTCCCAGGTGGCAGTTAAAGCAGAACATTCTACCGATGAGTCGACCGTGGCTTCCACCACACTATCTACAACCACTTCGGTGGTGCCAACCACCAAAAAAGGCCGCAAAAAGAAAGATGCCGTGCCTCGGCCCATTAAAGTGGAAAAATTCAGCGACTTGGGTGGTGCTACGGTTCCACCGCGTACCCGCAGCTGCGAGCGGCCAATCGAAACACTGCCTATAGCGAGTCGCACGCGCAATCGCAGCCGCAGCCGTGAACCGGCCGGCGCAGAGGCAGAACCGCAAGCGCAACAGCAGCAACAGGACGAAACAAAACGCGACCAATCACGACGTTCTGCTGCTTCGGTGTATGAGGATGCCGTCGATCAACCAATCGCTCTACCGGCTCCTGCTACAGCGCCGGCTGCAGCTAGTGCCGCTGAGTTGCCAAACGCTACTATGGTAACTGGCTCAGCTCCTAGTGATGCCACATTCTGCGCTAATCCGGCTCAAACAACTTTTGTGGTGGAGAATCAGAATCCAAATGCTACCGTAACATTGGACCGAAAAGCAGGCGCTGCAGTGGGCGATGCTACATTCAATGTGCCAGCCAGTGGGGGCAAGGACGATGTACAGCACTCGCTTGTCTCATCGCGACAATCCATGCAGACAGCGCGTGAGGATAACGATAGCATAATTACAGAGGATGAGTCGTATGAGCAGCAGGAAGCCAAGTCCAAAGTGCCATTGTCGGGAGGATCCTTAGCCACATTGCCGAAAGCAGGGAAAGCTTTCAAGATGCCAACGCGCACAAACGAACTGTTTAAGTACGTAATTCATTTCACATTCACAATTGAAATACTTGTTTCATTCTGTGATAATGTCCTTTAGCCCCTTGGTACAAAGCCCTGTTAAAAAGAAGGTGGAAGCCTTTGAAAATGCCGTGGCACAACAAATTCAACTCACAAAATCGGGCCGTCCGAAGCGCACAAAGGAAAACACTGTGCCGGTAAAATGACAAGTTTTGTTTTATATCAAGTACAAGTTTCTAAGTTTTGTGCATCAATTACAGTCGAGCATATCAACACCAACAGTTGGCAAATTGGGCCCTATGTCGTTGGGTCGGTTCCTCACACCCACACAGTCGAGTAATCTTACACCGAGCGCCTTGGCACAGCCCAAGAAAGCAACCTGTAGCGCTTCAAAGGCCTTTCCCAAAAGCACCACAGTCAAGGCCACTGCATCGGCGTCCAGCAAACCGCTTTTGCGCGAAAAGAGCGGTGAAGACTTTCGCAAGTTGGCCGAGGAGCGCAAAAAGCAGCGCGAGCAAAAGCATCAGTTGGCCGCACAGCAGCGTGAGGCCAAGGAGCGTGAACGTGCCGAACGCGTGGCCAAGTTGGCTAAGGAGCGCCTGAAAAAGAAGCAAGAGGCGGAGCAGAAAAAGCGTGAACTAGAAGAGATACAACGCAAGTTGCGGCAGCAGGAAGAAGCGGCAAGCGAGTGCAGCAGCGCCAAAGCAAAGGCGCCCAAAATGAAAACCATTGCCGAACAAGAGCGACTGCTGTTGGCGCAGATGAAGCCGAGTGGCAAAATGCAGCCACCACCACCTAAACTGCAATCCAAGTATACGTTCGAGATGTTGCACGAGGACGACTCAACCGACGATGAGACTAAGACCTCGTACAAGCGGCCGCCGCCGCCGACCTGGAGTCGAAGTGAGTGAAGCGGTGAAAAGTGCATTTGGTGCATTCTAGTCATTATGCAATTTTGTGTGTGTTTATGTTGCAGGCCATGTGCGCGGCGCAGACATACTGATGCAGCAGAGTTTTCCCACGCCCATCATTGACAGTTTCTTCTCCGTTGAGCCAATGTCGCCGGACTTGCGTGTGATTTTCCCCGAAATCGATCCGCGTCTCTTGAAACGCAATTCCAGCGTGCTGTGGTCGACGCCGCCGCGCTATTCTGAATTGCCCAAATATTAGTGCATAAATTTGTTTGAATGTTTTAGCTACTTTACTCATTATTTTTATTTACCATTTATTCTGTTTTTGCATTGCATTCAGTTGCTTCTTCTAAAAAAAAACAATAAAAGCTCAAGTCTTGGCACAAGCAAGTCTTCTATTCCATTTTATTGCAATTTTATAATAATTAAAATAATAAAAGTGCATTTATAATATTGCAGTTAATAGTGAAATAAATGATTTGGGTTACATGTTCTATAGCAATCGCTACCTGACACCAATGCGGACTATTGTGTGAACAGTTGGAAAGCGTCAACAATTGCGGCAAACACAATAACACAGCGACAAGTGTCTAATGGTAGCAACGACTGTACTCGTACGCCCTCCAGTTATTAATCTTGCTGCTGCTTCTCCGCATGACGGAAAAGGCTTGTGCTTATATATGTACATATGTATGTGTGCATGCAATTGTTGGCTTCAATTAAAATTGAGTGCAGTGGCGAGAAAAAGAAATGAAATTGATACGCGCGCATATGCAGCAATTTCGCTGGTCATGGTATGATTTCGAAGTATGCTGTCAATTCAGCATTACATTTGGTTTCTATTTTTGCTTTGGCACTATTCGAAATTTTATTTGCTTCTTCATGTACAAAGAAATTGAAAAAAAAAAATGTGACAGCAATGTACGTCAATTGCAGCAGCAAATAGGATGATGTACGAGTACAGTAGGCGGAACATAAAGAACGCGAACATAATTGAACAGAAACTGAAAACTATTGAAAGTTATTTGATACACTTTGCCAGTCGGAAGCGGTGCCAACGCCGAAATGCAATACGCGTGGTAAGCCGCAAGTTACATATTTGCTGTCGAGCACCTCGAAGGCAGTCGCCGCTAAACTGCACTGCAGACTGAAAAGCATTGAAAGCGAAATATTAAAAAAAAGTGATGAAAAAGCTAAAACAAAATTGCCGCCATGCACCGACGATGCTTTCTCGCTCTGCATGATTTTCGCTTTCAATTTCGAATGCAATTTCCCGTTTTCCTTTTTTCCTTTTGTGCTTCTTTTTTGCAGGCGTTTAGTGTTTTTTCTTTTTAATATTTGTTGTGCCTTCACGCACAGCTTCATTTGCGTTGGAATGTCGTGGATTGTTTGTCGACAGCAACGAGCTTGTACGAGCTGTTTGCCTTGTTGCTGTTGCTCAACAATGTCCTATTCTTGCTGTACTTAGTTGTTGTTCATGTGCTCAAGTGCCAGCAAAAATTTGCATCGCAAAGTGTTATTGACGGTGAGGCAATTGCATTCGAGTTTAACGTACACATTTGTATGCCGCATTGCAGAAGGGAATGTGCACGTTTGTTGTTTCAGTCTTTAGTATTTGCCGCATTGATTTCTTGATTAGCCGTTTGTGCGTTGTAGTAATTTTTCCACATTTTCAGTACTCAGTTTTCTTTTGCAGTTGGAGTGAGTGAAGTGTAAAATATTATTCCTCTCAAATTCCGTTTCGTCGCCCTTATCGTGTCCAACAGGTTTTAATAATAGAATGTCCAAGCACGTCTAAACGATTCCATTGAGGTTTTTTAGTAATTTACATCGCTTTTTGAAAGGAAATCTTTCGTTAGTTTTATTATTTTTTATGCCGAATTAAATAATAAAATTTTGTTAAAAATTTGGAAATTTTGAAATACGATTTCATATGGAAAAGTTCATCTTCGCCCAGCCCAAACTGCAAAATATTTACTACAAATATGAAATTTGAACTGTAGACACCTTTTTGAAAATGAATCTCCGCTAAGACGGGTTTTTTGTTGCTAATTTGGGGTCCAAAGAGGCTAAACATGGGCTAAGTTGTTATATGAAGAAACCAGATTTGTGGGATCTATTGACTTTAAACATGAAAATACTTCAAATTGAAAATGATTCAACACGTATTTTTCAGTTTTCGAAAATTAAAATTTAACGGGTAAACAATGGGGGAAAAATGAATGAAAAAAAATGAACAGAAGGGCCTATGGAAATTTAAGAAAGTTTGGATTGGATAGTGTTAAGGCGTTCCTCAGTGAGTCATCTACGTATACACTTACATATCATTGATTGTCCTGACTGACTGACCCATTGACTGACTAATTCATCATCGCCCAGCCCAAACTGCAAAATATTTACTATAAACATGAAATTTGAACTGTTGACACCTTTTTGAAACTGAATCTCCGCTAAGACGGGATTTTTTCTAATTTGAGGTCCAAAAAGACAAAACAGGAGTTAACTTGTTATATGAAGAAACCTGATTTGGAGGGTCTATTGATTTATTGAAAATAGTTCAACACGTATTTTTTAGTTTTTCGTAAAATTAAAATTTAACGGGTCAACAATGGGGAAAAAAATGAATGAAAAAAAAATGAACAGATGGGCCTATGGCAGGCGCGGATTCAGAAAAATATTTCGGGGGGGGTATTCAAAAAGTAATTCTTTAATATTTGTAAAATGCCTTTTAATTTGTATGTAGTTTTATAGGTGATTCAAATATTTCGGGGGGGGGGGTTCAACCCCCAAAACACCCCCTGAATCAGCCACTGGCCTATGGACTAGTAAAACCCTTGAAATACAATAAAAAAATAATTAGACAAGTGTTTCCTTTTTTCTTTGAAATCAAAGTTTGACGGGTCATCGATGTGTCAACAGTTTGAATGGAGAAACATGATTTAATGGGGTTTTCATTTAAAATATGGTAAAAGCATCTCAAATGAGAAATAACTCTACTCATGTTTTTTATTTTTTCGAAAATCCAAATCTGACGGGTTAAACGATGTGTTTGTTCAGAAAAACTGTAAAAGCATGTGAATTAATGGGCCTATTGGCTCCAAACTCGGCGAAAACTTCTTCAATCTTGAAATCAAAGTTCAAGTGAACATGGCTTAAATGTTTGAATGGAGAAACGTGATTTAATTTTATTAAATATTTGGACATAAAATTCTGAAAGGGTAAAAAAAGGGTTAAGAAATGAGTTATTGGGACCATTGATTTCAAACTTGCTCGCAAAGCGATCGGGTCTTGCTAGTATAGAATAGGAGGAAGATCTGGTTGGTCTAAAAGCGTGGGATATGCAAACCCTCTGCGGGGTTATAGAATTGTCACTCAATACTATTAAAAGAGAGTTTTCTCACCAAGCAAAATGTGAGAAATAGGTAACAATCGTCAGGGGCAACAAATAGGCGACTTGCCGATTTATTGCCGCAGCGACAAATAACCAACAACACTTGATATGTTTTGTATTTCAGTGAGATTGGTCGCATTTAAAAAATTGTTATTCATTCGTCGACGATTCATGGATTGATTCAAGTGCAAAACAATGAATATTGAAATTGAATATTTGTATGCGACTCGTTTTCTTATTGCCGGCAACAAAAAAATGTCTGATGGGTAACTGCCTTTTGACTGGTTTGAATAATTTTTCATTCACAATTTACAGTTAGATACTTGTTTGAATGCTGGCGGTTTTTGATGTGGTAGTTGGAGGTCGACGGTGAAGAGGGAGGCCGTGTCTCTGGTGTAAGGACCAAGTTGAGGATGCCCTATCATCTGTATGTGTGAACAACTGGAGAAGGTGCGCGCAAAGCAAGGGCGCCTGGAGAGAGCTTTTGCTGCAGGCTGTAACTAGCTAACGGTTGGTTATGGCCAGATAAGTAAGTACTTTTAAATTTTTTTACTTATTTGTTTACTTGCAAAAGTATTTATAGTCTTTTAATTAAGCGCCCTCCGCTTTGTATAACATATCATAAATTTGTACCAAAAATAAGAAGAGGTAAAGAAGTAAACATAAATATTGAAATTAAGAAGAAAATAGAGAAGAAAGAAAATTCCATTAATTATTAGAAAAGTATTGAAAAAGTTTCCTTTTGTAAGTAATTTTGCACAACCCCCAAGGCTCAGTGTCTCAGTAAGTCTGAAGTTCGTACTCGTGCTTTACCTAAGCCAACCTTTTGTTTTCGAATTAAAAAAATATGCAAATTGAAAACACAACTTAACACATCAACATTTTAATGCGCCACAAGAAAGCTCAGCTAGTTAATGATTTCAAAAAGCCAAGCTTTCCAGCTTCTCGTACACTCACCAGCAGTTATGTAGCAACAATCATGCGCTCCGCTCTTCTCTGTCTTTTTCTTTTCGTTTAACGCCAAGACGTGTCTTCAAGTCGCCGTCACAAGAAACTCACCACACTTTCTTGCCAGAGTCACAACTTGGCGCTGACTGCCAGCAATGTTGGCTCAGACGATTTTGGCCACGATCAGTTTACGACGCAGCGTGTTAGTGTGAACAACGAACGCGGAGTGGTAAGTGTGCGCCGCGTCAAGTGTTTGCTTAGACAATTTCAAGAGCCAAAACTAAAAAAAAACAACAACAACAGCAACGGCATCATCAACGCCATCATTAGAGCATCATTATCGACAGCGACGTCTTTGGCAACATGGCCAAGGCACGCACACACGCGTAGGCAGACAGACATAAATCGACTAAATGCGGCAAAATGCAGCATGTGTGCGTGTATCCCTGTGCGCGCTAACACATTGTAGATGAATTTTTATAAATGTGTGTGTGTGTGTGTGTGTGTTTGTGTACTCTATGAAAAGTGAATAATCAGCAGTTCCGCTCCAGGTGGATAACGCAAACAGCAAATGCGAAACACACAAAAGTTATGGCAGACCCCATAAAAAACTTTCTTTTTTCTCCCCTGTGCAAATAAAATACGATCTCAACTGAGCCGTCAGTGCTTGTGCAGTTAATGAAAATAATGGCAAAGCAAAAAAATATAAAAAAAAACGAGTCGAAGAAATGTGTGTGAGAAGTGGAAAAAATGAAAATGCAGAAAATAGCAAACAAGTAACGGAGACAAAGAGAATACAACGTGGAAAATGAAAATGTGCAACATTTTTACTTAATTAAATTAAGGTTCTGTGCTGGTGCGACGACCCACTACTGAGTGAACGTTGCGTGTGCATGCTGCCTGGCCAAGTTGTGTGCTGAATGAGGTTGTGCAGCGTGTAATGCGAGCACTTTTGAGCCCAGTGCACAATTTGTTTTTTGTTTTGTATTTCGATTGTGCGTGGTTGACTTGCGAAATACGCGCAAGCAAGTGACACTTTTAATTGACTAATCAGCCTGTTGACTGTTTGGCGCTGTTGGGTGTTTTTGATATAAGTTGTTGAGTGTTTTAATGAGCAAAATAAGTGTCTAATTGAACTGAAAAATCATGCAAAAGTGAGATAAGCCCATAGTTAGTTAGTGACTAATCAAATTCAATGATTAGTTTGGGTTTTTAATAAAGAAGAGGTTACTTAACTATTACCTTCGTTAGATAAAGAGGCCAAGCAATCATAGTTGTCTACCATTGTTCAATGTTTGAGTAATATTCTCAAAGTGTATTAACCGTAGATCGAGCTTCACAAAAATTAAGGAATCCTATCCTATGTATGCAAAGGAGAAAATTATACACTTTTCAGTTTTTTCAAGACCTCTTTCTTAAAAAAGTGTGAAAGATGGTTTTAAACAAACATAATCCCAGCACAACCAAAGTCACAAGAATAGTTCAATTAATTATATCTTGAAAAAAGTTATAATAAAACAAAAAACTAAATGTATCATTTTTGATACAAAGCTCGATCTACGGTTAAAACTTAATAATTATTATTAAAAATTTATTATTTTAGTATAAAATTCAATATGTATCGCGAATTTATATTCTTTTAGTATGCACATCGATATTAGAATGAAACATTTTTTATAGAGCAACCGCTTTTGGTTTTGGTTTCAACCAACTTTTCCATTCGACAATTTTTTTTTAAAAACCCAAAGGCAGATGAAAAGATAGATGAGACAGCTGCTTTGGCACTTTGTCTTCTAGTTGGTTGGACTGGGTACTAGTTTAAGTTGTTGGGTTGGTTAGTGGGTTAGTTAACTGACTGCATTCTTCCAACTGTTTTCTATGACGATCACTAATTTTCTCCTTCCCCAGTCTTTTCATAATAATCAGTTCTTCAATCAATTCTTTGTCCAATAATTAAAAGTTCAATAATCAATTCTTTGTCTTCTCAAAATCCTCTTTCGCCCAGCCATCTCATAAGATGCTATAATTCAATACATCCTCTCACAAATGCTGTCAAGGCACGTCTTCTAATTTGCTGGATATCCGTCACACTTGAAGCTGTTAATTGCACAGCGACACGGTCGCTTCGACCTGTTGCCGGATGTATGATTTATATATGTCACAATTCTCTCGAATTCTTCTACTTTTATGCAATTGCTGACACATGACAATGCTGCATGCAGCAACAACAACAACAACAACAACACACGTCAATAAATAACGCTGCTGAACGGGCGTAGTGCAACACTGTGGCCAATGCCATTGATGAAAGCTTTGCAAATTTTACTGCTGCTGTTGCCGTTTGGCTGCAATCTCAGTCATTGCCATTGCTGCACATTTGGCCATGTTCACGGACAACTTGCCGCATAGCTGGCGCGATTCGTGGTTGGCGATTTTTGCCGATAGCTGAAACTTGTTTGTTGTGCTGCAGTAATTGCGACTGCAATTGGAACTTGCAATTTGGATGTCAGTGCTTGGTGATGGATAGATGGATGCAACGGCTACTACGGCGTTTTGTCGTGTAGTTGGTTCGACTGGGGACTGGTTTAAGTTGATGGGTTGGCTAGTGGGTTGGTTGACGGACTGTGTTGTTGCACTGTTTTCAATGTGTTTTTTTGTTGGCTTAACTGCTGGTTGCTTCAGTTACTTCTTTCGAAACATGTGTTTTTTCTTAATGCCAGGATTAAAATTAATCAATAAGTCGTCTAGTGGATGGCAAGTATGTAGTAAAAGGTGTTTGAACTTAAAACTAATTGCTAATTGACAGATTGTGAAAGTGAAAACCATGTTTGCTATAAAACAGCAAAAGGCAAAAAGATAACTTTTTATATAATTTGTTTTCATCCAAAAGCAGACAGTTATATTTTAATACTATTGGCCGTTTTAAGTATGTAAAAAGTAAAAAAAGGTTAGTGTTAAAAGGTACTGAAACTGTAAAGAAGAAGAAGAAGGAGTTTTGTTAGTGTTTTGATAATTACAGACAAACTTTTATTTGATATAGTCGCTCAACGACGCTTTTCAAAGAGTTTTTTTTAACGTGACCATGAAATGAATGATGTCTAATGGGTGTTGAAAAAGTAGCAATAATATTATAAAGTATCAATTATATTATAAATCAAAAATATGTTTTTGATATATTGCAACTTTTGCTATTTTTACTTTTTATTTTTGCATTATTTATGGTTGCATTCAGATAATTCATTTATTCCAATACCTCAAACGTTGAACAATGGACTATGACACTTGATGTAAAAGATTCCACTTCGAAAAGTATTTTTCCTTTGTTTATTTTTCACAAGAAAGTGGATTGAATTGTTGAAATAGGAAGTGTTACAAAAAATGTTGAAGAAAACCTCTAAAACCGAAAAGTATCCTTCCTTCCTTCCTTTCTTCTTTTTTATATAATGTTTTTAATTTCATTAGAGACCTTTTTTCTAATATTTCAATATTGATGACATATTGCTTCATTTATCGATAGTTATCGATGAATAATTTCCACCAGAAAAACTGCACCAGTCGCCTCGATTCATAATCATTATGTAAAAAGTGAATGAATGAGTGTTAAAGTAAATACAATAACAAAACCAACCAGTTTTTTTCAAATATTTCGATATTGATGACATATTTCTTCATTTATCGATAGTTATCGATGAGTAATTTTCACCAGAAAAACTGCGCCAGCCGCGTCGATTCATCTTCATTATGGCAATTGTCTGAATGTAAAAAGTACAGCAACAACACCAACCAGTTCATCAACTTTTTTCGCCAATGTGCGCGCAACTTGCAGCAACAGTGGCAGAAATTCCAACCGGACGCACATGTGAAATTGGCCAAACAAACGAAGTAGCCGAACGGCCAGTGGACTGACTGACTAACTGACTGACCGGCTGGCTGACTGGCTGACTGACTGACTGCCTAAGCTAGACGTTGGCGAACCACTGTGACAACACTAACAACAACAACGGTAAACATTTCAGTTGCTGCTGCTGCCGTTCCACAAAGTTGCATTTACTGCATTTGAAACTGTTACTTGTGCCATTTTTCGTGTGCAGTACGAAGGAAATTTGTGCCATTTCTGGCAGCCGGCGTGTGTGTGTGTATGTGTGTTCGTAAATTCGGCCAAAGTCACCACATCCTCTCCACCCCACTGCAGTCTGCTGACTGCTGTTTGCTTGAATTTGAAAATGTTTGCTGCAAATTATTGTGTGGCATTGCAATCGTCTGCTTTTAGTGCTGTTGTTGTTTTTGGCATTACCGCTTTGCGCCACCGTAATCATCAATGTGGGCAATCAGCGAAAAGCGAATTGCAGCGTTAATCAACATTCTAGCGCATGAAAACGCCTTTTATTAGTTTGCATTTGCATTTGTGTTGTTGTTGCCATCAGCAAGTGCAACATAAAATGTAGGAAAACATCTGAAGTGCATTTGCATTCGCATTATCGGCCGCGCAATTTAAATGAAAAACATTTTTTTGTGTCTTTTTTTATCTGTTTTATTGGCCTTCAGCGACGCAGCGAATTCATCTTTGAACGCCAGCAAAGTGATTTGAAATTGTGATTTTTAAGACGAATTAGCATTTGAATTCGAAATTTTCCTATTTGCATGAAAAGTGAAAAATTAGAAACTACCGTCTTTGTGGAGCGCGTCAATCAGACTTTAAGCTCGGATTTAAGGCGACGCGTTGCATTTTAAGTGCGACCGCGTGCTGCGCGCTGAATACTCTGTTGCTGATGCTGCATGCGGTTTATGACTGACTGTGCGGCATTGCTGTGAGTGAAGTGAAGGTGAGTCTTAATGTTGACTATTTTCTATTTCTGACAGCTACGAGAAAGTGATTTACTTGTTATTTAGTTAAATGTTTGTTACTGAAAGTACTTGAAAATAATTCCATTTAAGTTGTGTGTAGAGAATATCTTTACTTGGTTTCTGTGAACTGTATTTAATCCTTAAATGTATGAATTATTTTTCTGTTTTTTAGCATCATTTTTTGTATATTTAAATCAAGTTACTATTAGAACAAATTTTGAATAATATTTGATAAAAAGTTTTATTAAATACCAGCAAAAATACTTTTGGATTTTAATTTAATTTAAAGAAGAGGTTCTACAGCATTTTAGGCATTCGAAAAATCGAAAAATTATTGTTTATGCTTTATAGGCGTTCATGTGTGTGTGTGTGTGTGCCTCAACACTTAAATAACCATTGCGGTCATTTTCTTTAGAGTTCCTATCAACTTTTGCTTTAGTGACTTTTATTTTTGTATTGTGAAAAATGTTATATTTGTTTTTTAATATAATATTTAAAATATTAGCCAAATCCAATGTGAACTTTTCGAGACATCAGTATTTTTTTCAACTTTTGCTTTGATGACTTTTATTTTTTTATCGGGTTCTACAATTACAATTAGCCATATCGGTTGGGTACTTTTTGGGTCTTTAGTATTAATGATTCATCATTGATTGGTAATTTTTTAATAATAATTGCTTTTACTTTCAAATAAGTTTGTTTCTTGAGTCGTTTGTTTCGTTTAAATAAAAATATTTTCTTCAGCTCTCAAAATTTATCAAACCTTTAGTTTGGAACGCTTAGTTAAGTTTCTTGAAGCAAAATATTGCTTAAGTTTGTGCCTTCAGTCTTTTGTTTTAAACAGTTTTTGTATTCAAACTTTTTTAAGATTATTATTGATTTGCCTCACATTTCTTAATTAATGTTAGAATTTTAAAGGAAGAGCCCTTGTTCAATGCAAGTTTGTTTCCTAAGTCTTTTGTCTAAGCATTAAAGGAATTTTAGATGCGTCTCGCTTCGGCAGGTTTTTCTGCATTACCAAATGTTGGACCAATTGAGTCTTGAATTTACAGTCTTAACCTTTTTTTACATATTAAAACAAACTGCAAAAAATATCGACATTTGTTTGGTATTTTTTGTGTTTCAAAGTTGAATATACTTCACGTAATTTTCAAAGTATTGAAGAAAATCCTTAATGAACCAAAAACAAAGATTCATTCTGTCAAAAAAGGAAACAAACAAAAAAACTTTGACATATTTAGAAGAAAAACCCAAACTTTAGCATAAAATAGTTTGCATTGCTTGTGAATCTGAATCTCTATGAAAGGCATCTAGTTGTTGTTCTAAACTTAAAAGAGATAACATTACACTTCCATGATTTTATGCGTACTTACCTATTTTACGGTGGCGCTCATAGGATTTTTTTTTCGGGGGGATTCCCCTCCAACTATTGGGCTCAACACCATTTGAAACCATGTTTGTCGCCCACAATCCTCAAAAATTCCACTGTAACTTTATGCATCATATACCTACACATGTATTTTCTCATAAAAATCGGTGAACTTGGTAAGTGTTAAGAAGAAGTTTAAAAAATGTTCGATTCATTTGAACGATGCTCTCAAAAAATTATAAAATTTTCAAATAAAGTGTATTAGTCTTTTTCTTCCTCTTTAACGCTTTACTCTAAAAATTTGTTTTTTATTTCATTTTTAACAGAAATTTACGCACTAAGTAAAAGTGAATTGAAGTAAAGCAAAAAGTGAGTTCAGGCAAGTGAGGTCAATTGTGAAATTTACTGTCTAAGATCACTAAATACCAAACAGCTTAACGCCAACAATTGTGACAGAGACCCAATTGAGGCTAAAAATACTCAAAAAATGGCTTCGAATTACTGTTCATTGCCATTGCATAACCACAAAAATAACGGTAAGCAATAAGCGGTAAGCCCAAAATTTTTACCTGCACCTACTTAGAGCTGCATACAACACATTACGCATTTCGTTGAGCCCAACATCCGCCATGAAACCAACCGACTGGCGCTGGCTGCCTGTCAGCAAGGCTGCTCGTCAGTGAGTCATTTCGGAGCAACGCAACGCAATCGCTATGATTTTTTTTAACCACAAAATATAGTACAACAAATGCGGCAATTTTCGTTGTGCACCCTTTACAGCAACAACAACAACAACGACCACAATCAGCATAAACTGGTTTCTGCGTGCAGCTTTGTCATATATTTATTTGCTTTTACATGTGTGTATGTGTGTGTGTTTATATGATTTGGGTAAAACCCAAATGAAGGTAAAAATTTAAGTCGAAAATAACTAAAACTGTTGGCGGGGGAAAATCTAAAAGAAATTATCAGCAAATTGTTGCCATGATTGCTGTTGGCCTAATTGCCTGCGTCTACAACTTCAAATGCACTCAAATAAATTACAATTTGCTGTCAGAGTGCGGGTGCGTAGAGCCAATGTGTGCGTTCGAGTGGGAGTATTCAAGCGCCCAATGGAACTGAACTCTTTAGTGTTTTTGGCTGGTTTTCGTTGACAAAATTCATTAGCCGCGCACAACGCACGACAAGAGTGAAGTGTGTGTGACACAAATAGAAATAAAAAGTGTTTTCATGCAAAACTTGCGGAAACTTTCTATTTCACTTGGCCGCTGTTTTGGCTGGTGTGAACTTTTAGTTTTACTTCAATGTTTGCATAGACATTTGGTTATTCTCAAAGTTGAGTTTGTTTTTGTAGACACGTGTAGATGTTAATTGCACAAAGTGACAACACAAAACCCAACAAGTGGAAAGATAGAAATACAATTAATTAAAAGTTGAAGGCAACACAAAATAAAAGCAACTCTTACCATGTGTGAGTGTGAGTGTGCGTAGCTAAGTGAAAGAACATCAGCCCTCGTATGTACATAACTGCCGGCTGTGACATTCAGCCAGCTGCCGCTGCCATTACGAAAAGGTTTTGTGTTTTTTTTTCTTGCACGCCATGTTTCGTTTGATTCATTCACATCGTCGCTGAGCCCGAATTCAGGCAGCACAAGCAACAAGTCGAGACCAAATCTCGAAAAAAGCAATAAAAACAACTGAAGCAGCAGGGAAGTGAAGTTGAATAAAACGCGCTGCTCGTAACCTTTCTCAATGCTTTCACTTTCAGCTAAGCTCGCAATTGCTTTTCGATTTTCTGCGTTTGCGTGGTTCATGTCTTTTACAATTTTCTTTTCTCGCCTGGTCTTGGTTTCGCTTTATGCTCTGTATTCGTCTGGTCAAGCAGTCGCGGCTGCTGCAATGTCTGTTACGATTATTCAAATTCGTGTGGAGCATTTGAAGGGCATTTGGAGCAGCTGTGCCCGGAGCCCGCTTCGATTTTGTCGCAATTATTCGGTAATTGACATTTGCTTTGCTTGCTCGACTTGGCTGCATTACAACATGCAGCCAAGTCGAGCAGCTTAAATAAAAGAGAATAAACTCAGGACTCGGTGGTGTCGGTTGGCGTGCAATTCGAATGGACGACGACAAGCCAAAGTTGTGCCTGGTGGGTTGAACATTTTTTTGTGGCACTACAAATTGTGAAACAAAGCGCAAGAAGCTAATGAACTTTCAGCACGACTTTGTTGAGTGTCATTTGTTGTTGTTGTTGTTGTTTGTTGGCATGTGTTTGTTGGTTTTTGAGTTTTCTTTTGTTGCACTTTTTTGTTAGCAAATAGTTTAGAGTTGTTGATAGCTGGTTTGTTTTTTCCAAGGTGGTAAATAGAGTAGCTGTAATATTTCTTTTACACTGCCAGTTGTATGTCGAAGTAGAAGATTGTGTAATTTCTAAAAAGAATTTATACTTTGCTGAACAGTTGAATAAGGAAGTAAACATTCTATTCTCACGTTGATGTTGAAACGTGAGGGTGTTATTTATGTTGGAGTTTAATCTCTTGTGGAAGCAAAATAATGCTTTTTATTTATATGTCCTGACTATAGGAAATATTAATAATTATGGCCTATAAGTTACTTAAACTGTCTTAAACTAACAACAGACCTTTCGGAAGTGACGCATCAAAATCGGTAACATTGTTTAAGTTCAAAAGACTCCTAGATAGAAGTGCATTTCTAGCATAACTCGTCCTAGGAACATCTAAATAAAAGGTATCCACCCTTCGCAGACTCCGTTTAGGGACATTAAAAGCTGTTCTTGCTAAAAGATTTTATGCATAGTGATATCTCTAGAATTTGTCAACTTATGATTATTGGATTCAATTCGGACTTACATATAAGATGAGCTGACATATCAAAATCAAAATGCGACAAAAACGCAATTTTCAAGTTTTTCAGTGCGTTGCTTCATCCGGTAATCTGAATGGAAATAATTTATTTATTTACAAATTTATTTACAAATTTATTATTTACAAATTATTATTTATTTAACAAATTATTTATTATTATATTATATAATTATATTTACCTATACTGAATAATGGAATAGATAGATTCGATATCTGTGCCAATTATTCAATGTTTCATGGTTTGCTTAGAATGTGTTACAATCCTTGTGAAACGCTGCCTACCACATTTTCCCGTCAAACATACAAATTTCTTACTTTTAGGTTTCGATAACATTTCTTCCCTCTCGTACTACACATTTCTAACATTTCTTCCCTACTACATTAATTTCATATCGGGTAGAATTGATCTGTTTTTTTTATAATTCTGAAGTACAAAAGTATGTACAGAAGATGGGTGGGCTATGCTCATTTCAAAGGGTTACCAGATAAGAACGATGAGAAAAGAAATTTAAATAAAATTACAATGTAGTGAAATAACAATTGGACATTGCCATTGTGTTTGGAAGAGCACATCATGCAAATAGGCGCCTCGGCATCGCTGGCCGTGCTTCAAGTGATCGATCCAGTTTCTGATAATTCGGTTCAATATGTGTGGCGTTATTTCAACAAAAGTGTTTCGAATGTTGGCCTCGAGCTCGTTATTTGAAGCGTGGGCTAAGGATCAAGTCCCCAAAGAAAGTTATAGAGGGCACCAATTCGCATTTTCGCGTCGGCCAAGCGATGAACGCTCACCGTCAGATGACTCAGTGACCAGATCTCCGGTGAAAATTTCCAGCGCCCTATTAGCGAACTCATAGCGTTGTCTATAGTTGACCGTTTTAATTTCTTGCGTCAGCAGAACCTTATATGGATGTTGACCCAAATCCAACTGCAAAATAAGCCGGGTTGGCTCTCCGGTGATGCCCACTTCTGAGTGGGCTACGCTCCGCTACGGCGGCTATGCTGCCTTCACTTTGTTCTCTCTGTCTGGTTGATGCCTTACGGTTCACAACAGAAACGTACTGCCTGACTCTACGACAAAATTTACATTGCCTGGTTACAATTGAGCCGGAATTTCGATAGTAGTTTTTAATAATTTCATACATAATGGAATGGCAAATTACACTTCATATTTTGGCATTAAAACGTCATTGACATCTTTGACTAATTGCTGAGACATCCCTTAGGAAAAACTATCACTGCTATCTGATCACGCTTTACAATACTGTTACAAAAATTGGTTCGGCCATCTCAACGCAGGCGTTTTCGTTTCTCTGGATTCTGCTTAAAAATAAAACACAGAATAAATTTATTCAATGCAGCTGTACAACAGTAGTCACTTTGTTTACAACTTTCGATTTGTTACTTATTGGACTACACCGTGTGGCACCTTTGCTTTCTAAAACCAAACTCTTCTCGGTTGCCTTTTATTCTTGTTTGCTTGTCGCGCAGATCATTCTTGCACATTCTAATTGGACTCAAATTTCAAGTATCATTGCGAGTGCATCTTTGCAAATGTTCTAGTGAAATTATTATGCCCCTAAAAGTATGCCTTGCGACAGTATGCCAGCGACAGCGAGCAGTAGTATCCTTTATACCTTTTAAAATTTTCCAGTGGAGCAAGACGGCTCGGGTCCGATATCTGTTTAGTTTTTAGGGTAGAAAGACACAGCTAAATAGTTTGTAACGTTTGTCATTGATGTCTGACCTAATTGTTGTTGGTGTAATTGCTCCAAATTGTGAAGACATTTTTTGGATCACGCCTTGACCAAAGCCTTTGGAATGAGTGCACCGACAAATCTTAATGCCGATGCTATACAAAATTCTAATGTATGTAAAAGAAATGCATATAATTTCGAAGCTATTATGGGAAGTGCCATGCTTTCTCGTAAAGTATACAAACAAGTTTTTTCCTGAACGAAGCAACCGTTGTGTCAGAAATTCTGAGCAATTGGTCAAGTAGTTTCCGACTCTGTAAGGAAAACATATACAAACCGATAAAGATTCGTTTTTAAAGATCTAAATCTTTTATAAATTGGTTCATATAATTTCTACTTAAATTATTATTTCCATTAATATGTCAACTAAGAAAACTGCATAAAATTTTCAATTTATATTATTTTATTTTTTTTCCTGTTTTTATCATTAAATGTCACCAATATTTCCACGCCAAAATTTCGTATTCAACACAAAGAAAAAAATTATATAAATTCTCCATTTTGCGAATGATTGTAAATTATAAAATCAGCTACAACCTTTCACATACGAATGCGTTCAGACGGCAGCCGATTTCATGGCGCATTCAACTCTAGAAAGCAAACGAAATAAACAAAGAGAAGAAAAATTTAACCGAAAAAGCTCAAAATTATAGCATCGGACAACAATATGCAGTGCCAATAAAGTGTTTTTGGATATTTCTTTCATAGTTTCTTTTACGATTTCCATCATCTCTTGTTCTTTGCGCACGAATTTCACTTTTGAATTTGTAATTTCAAATCCGCAGTAGACAATTTCGAACATCAACAGTTATGAATAAAATCGATTTGTGGCACACACAGGCCGACAATCGGCCACAACGCAGTGCACAGTGCAGCGCAGCGTCTCAGTTACTTTCGCTCAGGCCAATCAATTTTTGGGCATTTTATTATAGCCAAACACCGCCAGTGGCCAAATGGCCAAATCGGTGGCTGAACTGAACTGTGAGTTGTGAGTGATGGCTTGCAAACAATCAAATTTGCATTTTAGCATTCAGAAAAAAACAGACATTTGTCTCTCTTTGGCCTTTTTCACTTCTTTTGACTGGCGTTTGCGTTGGTTTGTGCGCCGACACATATGGCCAACTGATGCCAGTTTACGTAAGCACTGCGGCGTTATTGTTGTGCGCAGTCAATATTTTTTCTGACTTTTTTTTCATTATTAGCGACTTTCAATAACTTTGAGCCGAGGTTATTGCACTTTCATTGTGCTGAGTTTGTGGTGTTTTTTCAGCGACTCATCTAACTTGCTTTGACTATTTGCACGCGGTGTGGTAATTAATCAGTGGTTTTGCTTCATGAACGCTGCTCACGTTTTTATTGTAGACAATTTTTTTATTATAAGCGGTTAATGCTTTGGCTTTGCGCATACAAAAAAAGATTGTTTTAAAGACTCTCTTTTGCTGTCATTGCTTACCTATTAGAAGCTTTTCACCGACCGGCTCCTTTGTTATGCAACACGCCATTTGTTGTCTTTGACAGCGGTTGGCGCTGGTTTTGATGACACTTGTTTATGTCGCGACCATTAGCGATTTTTCCGCTTCTAATTGTTTTCGCTGCCAAAGAACGGAGCAAAGTTGAGTAAAGTTGACGGAGAACGGATATTTTCTCATCATTCACATACACACACAAACATTCTCAAATTGCAAACAATTGCAAAATTCTATAACACAGTGTTGGTGGGTAGAATAGTGAATATGGAACTGGTTATAAAATCTTTTTAAATAGTGTCGTAGTTCTAGTTTGAGCTTCTTTTTTTGAATTGGGTGAAATGTTTGACGTATAAAAACTCGGCTCTGCTCGGTTTATGTAGTTTTTTCAAGAATGGGTTCGACAAATCTGAGTCACTGAAGATTTCAAGTCTTATAAGTCTTACAAAACATGGCCGAAAATACAGCTTTGGGGATAAAAACTAAAGCACTGGAACTGAGAAGGCTTTAAGACTTTGAACACAATTTTAAGTTCTACAATAATTTCTATACTTAAAAATTAGTTTTTAGTTACCAAAAAGCATTTTAATTTAGTTTTTCGTTACCAAAAAGCATTTTAATTTAGTTAAAACTTAGTTTATACTTGATAAACTTTTTTTTTAATTTCTATGCATTGTTTGCTCAATTTTTATACACATACGACCTCAGGCCTAACTTAAGACCTAAGCGATAAAAAAAGTTGAATACTTGTTTCAGGAATATGAAAGAGGGAACATAATTTGCTTTTACTAAACACATGTGGAAGTATGAAAAACAAATTTATTATTATTTAAACTTCAAAACTCAAACTTTTAAACAAAATTCAAACTTTAAAACGAAATTCACACTTTAACCCTTTCCGACATGAAAATAACAGCCCGCTGTATGAATTGTATGGGCTGTAGTCCAATATATTGCACATTGTGACTGAAAGGGTTAAAACAAAATTCAAACTTTTAAAATTGCCTTTCCAAAACTCCCATATGGATGGACAGATTTCTGGTAAATTAGAAGATCTGAAATAAAAACCCAAAAGGATTTATAAACTATGTTCTATTGCTTATGGAATGCATGGATAGATGTAAGAGGGAAGGTCTATTCCTCAAGCACTCAGGCTTAGTAGCTCATTGCACTTTTAGAGCTCGAGAAACAGGATGACAGCTGAGGGTTGAGTGGGGTATGCAAAAAAGTGAATAAATAAGGAAAGAGAGGACTACTGGTTCGTCTGTGTAAATTTCAAAGTTTGCAATCTTAACCCTTTCGGGACTACTGGGATAATACGTCCCAGCAAGTTGCCAATGCCCATCAAACAAATAATTCAAATCTTACGACCCCCGCAAAATATTATTTTGATTTCGGTGTTCTCGCATAAAAGAATGATTTCGGAACTTGTGAGCCAATTGAATTTTCTTATCCCAACATTCATAGCATGAAAATATTTCTACTGACAGTACTTTATATTTCAAAATTAAACTCCGTCCCGAAAGGGTTAAAGATAGGACGTATGTAGAGAAAATGCTCTGGGCTGCCTACCTCCTCTTGGAGGAAGAGTACCTTGTGGTCTGGATGAGGCCATGTTGGCCATCTTTTGGGTCCATGGATTGTGTGTCGTGATAAGTCCAACATAGTGGCGCACGCAAGAGGGGTTTTGCGGATCAAATATCTCAAATATTTGTTTGTTACAAAAATTGTATATGGCAAATAAAATTTCGAGTGGTATTGGGTAAAAAAGTTGCAATCAAAAAACCCGCTGCCCGCAAAATGAAATCATATGTACGCCACTGGTGCAGCCATTTGGTGAAGATTTCTCCTCCCCAATTTCAGAAGATATTCCCCTGTTTTCCCGTTTGGACTTATCAAAGAAGACTTAGCAGTTCTACAGCTTCCCAAGTTAGATTCTTGCTATCTTTATAAATAGTTTACAATCACACTTGTTCACACAATCAAAGGTGTCTTCAAAGGTGTAGAAGCTTTTCTAAATACAATTTTGTAAAATTTGTAGATTTTAAAATAAAATAAAGAAATGTAAAAAAAATAAAATAAAATGTAAAATTTTTAGAATTGAAAAAAAAATTGATAGATTTTTGAAATTGTTAAGAAAATTGTTAATAGTAAAAAGTTACATTACTCTCTTAGGAAATATATTTATAAAGCTACTGTCAAAATTTCAAATCGTTCCGTCAAAATTTGGCAAAAAGCGGCTCTGAAAAAACGCTCAGTGTGCGCTCCAAGGTTCTGTGGCAGTGCCGCACACAGGGGAGATGGGTGAGGGATCAAAGCCCGCAAATACAAAATTGGTTGCACAAAATATGATTTCAAATGGTATTGTGCCCTCCCCCCAAATGGAATCCTGTGTGTGCCACAGCACTGTGATATAACCAGGATCTGAATATCCTAGATTTTTCCAACTTTACAACCTACTAGAGAATACTTTTTAACAATAGGTCCAACTTGCTACTATTTTTTTGATTCTAAAGTATTATGAAAGCCAATGAAAAATACAAATCGCCTTTACCAAAACTCTAGTGTTGTTACCCCTTTAATTACAACAGTTTTGAAGATGTTGCACACGTAATTGTTATACTTCAAACATGAGTGCCTAAGAGTTCAATGTACTCATTAACATTTTACATTAAGAATGCTTCAGTAAAATATTGTTTAGCATAATTTTAACATAAATTATACTAAATTATGTTCTTCTTTGTTTCTATTTTCAGCAAACGTGCACAATTAAAAGCTGAAAACATGCGTGCCAGCGATTTGCTCAGCAAAAGACACATTAAAAAATCATCTAACGAGTCAACAAATTAGAAGGAATTTTCTTAAATATTCTTTTATAAAATAAACAAAAAGTAAACACCACTAAAATAAGACTCGAAACATTTGAAAATTGCCGTTAACGATGCGTCGAAAAATAGAGCAAAATCTCAGCACGCATAGAAACTGCAAAAGTCTACGAAAAATGCCCAAAAGAACCTCGGCAAACAGTTGGCCCACATATCTGAACGGACGCTGGCAGCGCACAATGCTGGCATTGATGGCGCTGCTGCTGCTATTGGCGACACAAATTGCCGGTAAGTCTTGACAATTATTTCGTTTGTCTGCCTGAACAATGTTGTAGTTGTAATGGGTATTTATTGATCACTGACAATTGTCAGCGAAGATTCTTTCGCCTGAACTAACAAGCAAATGTGAGATGCGCCTCAGAAGGAAAACTAGTCTCTGCACAACTTGTGTTATTTTTATTGTTATTGGTTGGCTTGTTTGTTGACGAATTGTGTTGTGAAAGTGCGCGTTTTTTTTGCACAATTTGCTTGTGGTGTATTGACATGAATGCCTGTTTGGCTGGAAAGCTTAATGTACCAGCAACATGTCACCACACAGCTTACAGCTGTCGACAATTTGAACGCCAATAGCAATGATTGTGTGGCTGTGTATGCGCACGCACCTATGAGTGTGTGTGTGTGTTAGTATGGGGCGAAGTATGCTGCTGAGTTGTGTAATTGCGTATGCAAAAATATGCTGGCCTGACCTCGATTCTACTTGCAGCTGTCTACTGATATGAGAAAAAAAAGTAATGAAAATAAATTCGAGCTTTTCACTTGATGCATCTCACGTGTGAGCGTTTGGTATGCAATTGGTGAACGAAATGAAATTTTTGTGTCAACAGATAATAAAATAAATTTGCAATTGAGCCAATTTTAACCACATTGAAATCTTCTTCACGTTTTTAAAAGTTGACATTTGGGATGCAGCAAAGCATCCATCAGTTTTTGCTGCCTTTGTTACTTTTACATTGAAAGTAAGTCAATGTGTTGATTTATTGTTTATTCAATTTCTGTTGTTGTTTTCTTGTGCGGCTTTTGATGCTCGCTTTCCAGCGGCGCCCTCCATTCAACTGAAATGGCATTCGTGCAATATTAAACGATATTGTCAGCGAGTTGGCTTAAGAAATTTCACAATGACTTCAGCAATGCCCGGGTTGGGTTATTGTGCAATTTTGTATTATTCACGCGTATAAAATTATGTATATGTGTGTGTGTGTGTGTGCGTTGTTCATCACTTCACGTAACCTATAGAAAATGAAAAAAAAAGAAATAAAATAGTTTTTGAATAATAAGCTAATAAAAAATGTGTGTGCGTAGTAAAATTACAAAATACGACACAATGCGTCATTGATTTCATTGGGTTTGCGCCAAGTTTGGTTGCTGTTTTTGATTTGTTTTGCATGTGTATTGTAAAAATGTGATAAATAGTTAAAGGCAGTGGTGCACGCAAGGGGGAATTTGGGTTCCTACTCCTCTCCCCTAAAATATATATAGTTGGTTACAACAATTTTCAAAAGTTATGTAGGGAATGCGCCTCAAATAGAATCTTATTTACGCCACTAGTCATAGGAACATAAATACATTTGATCCAGGAGATCAAAAAGTACTAATATTTGCTAAATTAAAAACCAGCTATACAAATTGTTTCAGGATTTTGATTTGCTCCAACATTTCTATGCAAATGTTTTCTTTTTGACTGCGTTTCATCCATCTGGTCAAACAAAGCGATGACCAAATTTCTTTTTTTTTCAACTAGTTGCTACCATTAAAGCACTGGCGCATGCAAATGGGGGTTTTTGGGGGTTTTAAACTCCGAAAATATATGTGTTTGTTACAAACTTTGTAGGTGGGAAATGGTACTGAGCTCAAAAGTAGTGTCCAGACCCCAACAAAATTAAATACTGTGTGCGTCACTACATTGAAAACGCTATCGTTTTACTATATATAGTAGTATTAAACTGAAGCTTAAAAATCGGCATGAGAAATTTGGACATTGAAAGCTGTTTTCCTTGAACTCCTGAACTCATTTTTGACTTCTGGTTGATCAAAATGATAATGAATTGTTTAACCTCACTTGATTTCTTCTGGTGTTTGATTCATTTTGTTCACTGGATCCAAGGCTCAAACGACTCATTGCCCAACCAGCAAAAAGCTTTGATTTTAAAGTTGTTGCTTGCATCAGTTCAGTTCAGTTTTCTTCACCAGGTCTCCAGGTCTCTGTAGCAGTCTAAAAATAAATCGGCCTATATAGCTAGAAAATTTGAATATATAATCACTCATACGTGCAGTTGTGCCCAGCCGACTGCACCTCAACAGATGTGCTGCATACGCATGCAGCTGCTTAATTAAATTAATTAACATACAAATAGCCAAATGAATTTTATGCATGCACACACCACAATTATGAGAATACTGCAGCCAACATAGCTTCGCCAAACACACAACGAAGATGGTGAAAATAACTTGGCATAGCACAGCTAAAAGTTACTATTAAAGCCAAACTACCTAACTGTAAATACGATATTAGCTTCTAATAATTATGCTTGTATGGAACTTAATACTAAACCCATTCGTTGGTAGTAGTTGCTGATCACAGCAGAAACAACAACAGATAGCAGTTGTAATACGTACTTCATGTGTATGTGGAAACAAAAGACTCAAACAACAAACGCAGAGTTGTTATTCCATGTGGATTGGGCAAAATCTCTCTGGACAAGTGTCTGCAAACTCCATGACTGTAGAAAATATAAATCAAGAACGTTTAATAACGTTTTGCTTTTTCTTTAAATTCTTGCATGCTTCATTCAACAATTTGGGTTAGTTTTGTGGGCCAAAAAAAGTATCAATGAAAACGTTTATAGGATTTAGTGCTGAAATGTATTGCCATGTACAGAGTTGAGGTGAGCAAAAGAAACAAAGAATTAAAAAAAAATACTTGCACATGAATAACACAAGAGAGGAAGAAACAGTAAAGGGAAAAGTAAAGTAAGGAACGTCTATGAATGAAAGGGAGTAGCTTGGTTTTTATTGTATTTTTATAGATTAATAGAACTAAATGGTAGGAAAAATATAAAAATTGGAAAATAAGAAAAATCAATAAGGCCCAGAATTTGAAATAAGATGAAAAATGAAAAATAAAAGTTAGGTGAAATTAAATAAAAATAAGAGGAAACTAAAACTGAACTTTAGTAAAGCAGTGATAACAAAAACCATGAAAGTGAGAATATAATCTTCATAGCCTAAGAATATTTGAAGATAGAATCAACTACAAATTCACTCACTTACTTAACTGGCCATGACAACAAAAGCCTTCTCCAGTCGCCTCTGCTTTGCGCGCTCTTTCTTCAGTTGATCTCATCAAGAGCTGAAGGGGCGTTCTCAACTTGGTCCTTCCACTGACGACATGGTTTTCTTAACCCAACCAACTACAAACAGAAATAATGAAATCACCAGAACCTAACTGACTACTCAAAATATAAATTCCACGCTTTCCCACATTGCCTTGGGTCCATTTTCATCTCCCACTCGAATAAGCAAATATTATCATAACCTCAAAAAATTGTTTAACCAAAAAAATGTGAGAATCTTTGGTAGAAAGATGTTAAAACTTTGTGTACATATATTTTACGACTTAACAATTAACAAACAAAAATTGACTGCAACAACCTGTTGTGACTACGGCAACAGATCAGTGATCAGACAACAGTCGATAATGTGGCCCCTACAGGTTGTTGTTGTATTAATGGTTTGAAGAATTTTTAAATTGATAACTTGTCGGCTTAGCATTTATTTTCATTCATTTTTCTTAATTTCACATTTTGGCTGTTTTTGTCGCCACATGCAATCTACGCGCGGGTGACCTACTTGGCTGCAACACAAACAAGCAGAGGAAAAAACTCAAAAATTAATAAAACCAAAATGATGAAGATGTGGATGAAGAAGCTGTAAGCAGATTATGGCACAGAAAAAAGTGACCGGCACAGTGGTTGTTGCTGACTGCTGGCTGGCAGGCGGCGCTGTATGGGGTCATTGGTGCGATAAGTGTTTAAAGTTGCCGACTGCTGTCACTGAGTGAGTGAGTGCGGCAACAGGTGTAGAAATGGAAATTGAGAAAAGAAAACAAGAATGCCTACAGGGAAGTTCTATTTAGAATGTGTGAATATTAATAGCGATGGCTTTGATGGCTAATGGTTGTTCTAAGAAAGTGAAGTGAAGCGTTAAGCGAGAACATAAAAAACATAGAAAACACATGTAAAGCCAACGAATGATACTTTTAGTGGCAGCTTTATGAGTATTGAGGTGGCAATCTGTATTAAGAAAATAATTCACTCAAAGTTGTCTAGTAAAGCAAAAGATTTAAGCCACAAACTTGTGTGCTACAGATAGTAGCAACATTGTTTGCTATGCGTTGTTTTTGATTGCAATAACTTTAACATATCCGCAATAACTTTCCCTTTTCGGTATTTATGCATGAAACTTGCCCATGCACGCCAAATCTCTGTCAGATGGCAGCGAAAAAGCGTTAAGTCAATGAAAGTTGAAAGATGTACGAAAAAAAGTACAAAAATTTAAAACAAAAAATACAAAAAATCAAAAGAGTAGATAAAGTTTTTGATAGGAATTTTTATGGTCAAGTTCGTTACCTGCTGCACGAATGCATTTTTCGTTCTCGCATGAAGCTTTCATGTTGTTTATTCACTGGCCGGCAGACAGCCGAACGAATTAATGCTGTTGGGCGGCACAAAGCGGCCGCTTGCAATTTATCAATCGATTGCAGCAAGGCGGCAACAGGCGGCAACGGCTTTTGTGCGTTGGTTTCTTTCACCTTTAGTACACACAAACACACAAACACAGACATACAGACACATATAAGCGCCGAGTGACTGACGGACAGCAGCGCCGGTGAAGTTTTGCTGGGTTCAAGTCAGGAGTCTTGCTTTGTTATTTTTTCTTGCCGTCAACTCGGCCATATCAATGAAATTTTTTCGCATCTTCTTCATTTATATGCTGTTGTTATTGTTATTGTTGTTGCTGTTTGTGTTTTGGAATTTTGTGAATTTTTTTTATACCAAACCGGTTACTGGTGATATTTGCTGCCACTGTCAAGTTTTTATTTTGTGCATATGAAATGGGCTTTTGACTTTCTTTAATCGTGCGAAAATATTTGCGTAAGAGTTTTCAGACTGCAGAGGACTCAAAGTGGATATTGAGAATGTGTACAAATGGTTTTGGTTTGAGAATTTAATATTAAAAAAATAAATTCAAACGCAAAAGAAATTCTACATTCAGACTAAATCAAACACTAAAGAGTTCTTAATTGTAAGAAAGCAGCAAAAATAGAAATAGAACAACTAGAAAATTATTACCTTTCTCTCGCTTCTACTTTCAACGAAATGCCTTTAGGACATACAACAAAACATTAAGCTGAAATTCTGCAAAATTTAGTCAAAAGCATCAACAATCAGCAAAACTTAATAATCCATTTTCGTGAGACGAATGCCCGAAAACCTGAAAACCCCATTTTATTCGCGTCAAAGTTGTATTGACATGACATTCTAATCTTGCTACATGTATCGCAGCAGAACAAAAATCCATACAACATTTCACAAAAATTTAAGAATATCTTGGAGCTTGGAGCAAAAAACCGCTGCCCCAATCACTTCGCACACAAAATAAACGGCGCCTGGTGCAAATCACACACACGAGAGGCCAAACTAAACCTGAAATGGAATTCCGTTAAAACCGCGCAAAATGTGGCAGAACGCTGCTTGCGGGAAGTGTCGGTACAGCTGGGTGACGCGCTGCACAAAAAGAGCCAAACTTGCGCGCCCGAAGCGCACCAGTCAACCTGCTCATGGCATCTGGCATCGAATAGAATGAAGCGGAATACGTTTAAAAGCCGCTTAGAAAGACAATTTGTAACAGCGCAGCGCTAATTTAAAGCCGGTTCTGCTGCTCGCCACTGTCTCCACACACACATACACACATTTAGCATAGTTGGACCGACTACGGTTAAACGGCTTTTATTTAACTTTGTAGAGTTTTTCTGGCTTTCGGTTACGTATGACTGACAGCGATCCAATATAAACACTCACAACAGTACCGCAGAACCCACACGCGAGCGCATAGCGTTTCTACTTTTTTGATCTCTTCTTGCTGTTGATTTTAGTTTTGAATGGTGGTTTTTGTTTTCAACACAACAACAGTTGGCGCTGTGTTGGGTAACTTGGCATTTGGTTTTATTGTGCGGCAGCCTCTTCCAGCTGCTCGACGCTCTGTTGACACATTTTCCATTGAAACTATTTTAGTTTCTGCGTTTTTTCAATATGTTTTTTTAAGCATACAAATGTCTTGGCTAATAATATGCTTGTTGTTGTTGTTGTGACCATTTGCTGTTCAGATCCCTGACTGGCTGGTTGGCTGTTGAGTGCAGAATTTCACAGAACAGCGTGAACAGGCAATAATAACCGATAGTCACTTGACACATTCTCACAGTGGCATTCAATTCAAAGTTGGTCAAACTATTAAATCAATGGACTTATTGGTTAATGCTTTAGTTTGAACATGCGCATGTGTTGGTGTCCGTGTGTACGTGTGTGTGTTGGCTGGTTTGCAATGTGGTGCTGTGGCTGGGAGTTGAGCGACTGGCCGCCCGGCAGACTGGTTGCTGGCTGGCTGTGAAAAGCGGTTGACATGTTTCACTGCGCTCATTTAGGCCTTTTTGCTCCAATTACAAGTTGATTACTCAATTGTAACCGAATCAAAGGTATTCATTAAAACGCGAGGCAGCCTATGACAACCTAAATCAAGTGTGAAATGGTAGAGGAAATTGATTGAGATGAGATTTGGGTCAATTGTTGGAAACAAGTAGATGAGAAAGACCATCAGAATTAGAGTTGAAACTATTTGAAGTAAATCTTTGTGCTTTTTGAAACTGTAATATTTGGTGGGAAGTTATTGGTTCGACAGTTATGAAAAAAGGCGGAAGCTGTAATTCTAATGAAGTAGAAAAATTATATTTTTTTTATATCAGTATTTTAAATAATACAAATTTACAAAATCAATGAAGCGAGAATAATGAAATTTTGATACGTGATCAAGGAGATTTTGGGTTTTAACACAGTTACTTTTTAAGAAAATTCTATATAAATTTTCAAGGAAATAAAGGAATTTTCCAAGAACCATTTTCACATCCTTTTTTTATTATTTTAAATTTTTTATCCCCTTCAAAAAGTCCATTTAAAAGGACAAAGGATGTAGATATGAAAAACTGAGTACGCAGTATTACTATGTTTCGTCTCTAGTTTTTTCCGGTGTGAAATTTTTTTTTTAATTTTTGAGTGAGCGAAATTATTATTGGATGAGTGCATAAGTTCGTGCCCGATTTGAAGTCAAAACACAATTTGAAATTTTTCAAAACAAAATCTTTATTAATCAATTATGTATTCGCCATCATGTTCGGCAATCCACTCCCAACAATCAACCAACTTACGGATGCCGGATTCATAAAAATCACGCGTTTTTTCGTTAAAAAAGGGGACATCGTCCACGGTTTTAAATCTTTTTCGATTCAAATTGTTCTGCAATGATCGGAATAAGTGGTAATCAGAAGGCGCGATGTCTGGTGAATATGGAAGATGCGACATGATTTCCCAGTTCATCTGCTTCAGTTTGGACAGAGTCGCTTTTGCAACACGTGGTCTGGCGTTGTCGTGGTGGAAGAGGACTCCTTTGCGATTGGCCAAAATCGGACGTTTTTCTTCAATTGCTTTCTTTAATTGGGCCAATTGCTGACAATACTTATTCGCGGTTATCGTTTCGCCAACGGGCAAGAGCTCAAAATATATCACTCTTCGGATATCCCACCAAACACACAGCAACACCTTCATCGGATGCAATCCACCTTTGGAGACCGGTTCCGCCTTCTCGTGTGCCTGTTTCCATGTTCGTTTTCGTTGGACATTGCTGTACAGAATCCATTTCTCGTCACCTGTCACAAATCGATCCAGAAAAGGCTCATTTTTGATACGTTGAAGCAAAGAAATGGCTGTTTTTACACGGTCCACTTTATTTTTTTCACTCAACTGAGCTTCAAAGTGTACCCAACCTTTTGTAAATGACAAAATGCAGTTGATTTGTTTACGTTCAGTTCTTGGGCATCCTCTTCCGTTGAAATGCGTGAATTGTCCTCAACAAGAGTGCGAATAACGTCGTCGTCAAGGTCGGAAGGCCGTCCAGCGCGAGGTTGGTCTTTAAGGTTAAAATCACCAACTCGAAATTTAGCAAACCATTTCTTCACTGTGTGAAGCGCTGGTGCACGATCCAAATAAACTACTTGAATAGCTTTCGTTGCGTCGCCAACAGTTTTTCCCTTCCGAAACTCGTATAACATAATATGACGGTTTTCGTTATCCATTCTCAATGCGCTTTTCCAACAAGCAAACTTAAAGAAATCAAAATGATTTGACGCTTAATTCAAAGTGTGATTCGTCACTTTTACAAAGAATTACAACAAGTATACGAACGATTGAAACGCCACCTAGTAAAATCGGCCACGAACTTATGCACTCATCCAATACAAACTGTAAAAAATATTTGATCTTTTCTCCGAAAATTACTGCCTCAGTTGAGAACAGCAGTGTCAACCTACAACAGCTACAACAATGATTTCAACAACATTATTTTCAGCATGTAAAAAAGTCAGTGGTGAAAAAACTTGTGGTTTGTGCCAAAACCAATTCGTGAGTGTTGAAATGTAGTCAAGAAAAAGTCAGCCTGAGCTACTGCAAGTCAGTGAGTTGTTGTGATTGAGCTTACAGATTTTGTGTTTGTTGTAATTGAATCGACAGGTAGTCACAGTGATGTTGTTTTTTGACACCAAAGAAAGAACCAACGCAAGTTTTTGTTGTAATTGAGGCAGCATAAGCCATTGCAAGTTAATGTCTACTATGTCAGTTATTTAACCCTTTTAGTGCCGAATTACTTATAACGTATTACATATTTATTTTGAGATAGAGTTCTCCCGCAATGCGAATAGTAAAGCTCTACAAGGCGCGGGCCGATGTATCGGCTCTGGCACTTCTCGCTAGTGCAGCTAGAGCCGATATATCGGCCTCCGGCACTAAAAGGCTTACAAACATGCAAAGTTGGTCCAAATGGAACCTGCAGATGTCAGTGAATTTTGTTGTTGTTGTTATTGAGTCAAAAAGCAGCATCAGTGATGTTTTTGTGAGCCAAGTTTGCTAAATTGAGTAAAATTCAATTGCGTTCTGGTCATCTTTTCTATAAGTTTCTTTGAAATCCTACTTCACTGATCTAAATTGACTTTTGAAGGGTTAAACCAATAATTGATGTTTTATTTATTACTGCAAAGCATATTTCTTTTACATTTTGATGCAAATGATGGGTCCGAACCAATGCAATCACATTAAAAGAATGAATTTGTTGCATAGGCGTCACAAACAAGTTGTGTCGCCATTTGGAAATTGTCTGACCAGCTATACGTTCTAATGATATATATCTTCTTCTTCATCTACTTACTCAAAGAATGTCGTATGTCTTTGAAGTTAAAACCTTATTCAACTAAGCATAGCAAGAAGATAAGAGATCTCACGGCTGCACAAACGCTTTGGAATTCTGCGCCTAAAATAAACGACAATGTTCAGAGTCGTTAGTGTAAATCAGTGTCGGGGTTTTCCGACAAAGTAGAGTTACGAGTGCGCCATCGTTTGGTATGCGCCACATGTGCTGTCTGTCTGTCTGTCTGGTGCGGCCCGATAATAACTTAAAGAGCAACACATGCCGTCGCCTTGGCGCTGACATTACTTGGCACAAATTTACGTCCTCGTGTTGCAATGTCTAAATTGTGGCCCCAAACTAACGACTTGTTTGTTATTGTTGTTGTTGTTGCATTGCATGTGCGTTGAACTTAAAGAGCAAAGTGTTTTGGGCATACTTTGTATGTGTTTAGAACTTTTTTCGAGGCAGTGCTTTGGTGTGGTGCCAAAGAAAAACAAGAGACTTAAGACACAAACTGGATTAGTAAAAGCAATGGCGTAGTAGAATTATTAAGGCAAATGTTAAAGTAAACTTTTTAAAAGTAAATTGTTCAAAGTTTTGTAATTACAACACACACACACATACTAACTTAAATAATTATAATACATACACACATAACAAACAATTGACTGCAGCAGCAAATGTAAGTGCATAATTTTCCATTGCCGGAGTTTTTCTGGGCTTTTCATCTTTATGCACCGACACAGGAAGCCGTGTGAACAACGTGGCTGTAGGTAAAGCAGCAAAATTGCATGCTTGGATTAACGTAAGATGCAACTTTCAAAAATACACGGCAACGCAAAAATCGTGTAAATTTAGAAATTTACTGAAATTTTTCGCTTTACACACACACAAAGCCGGGTCGAAAAGAATGCAAGATAATAAGACAAGGCAGAAGAAACGACGAAACAAGCGAAAAATTGCAATTGCCATAGTAACAACAACAACAACTCAGACAACCACAACACCTGCAACAACAACAACTACGACGATAGTTGTACTTGCCGCGGCGTGCCAAGTTAGCATTGCAAAATTATGTTGCAGCAACGAGTTGAGATAAAAATTGGTACAAGCGCAAATGTGCATGTGGCATGCAGCTGAAGAAAAGCGTAACAGCGCCGCGGCGGCAGTCAGTCGCGCTTTAAGGCAAATGCAACAGCAGCAACAGCAACTGTTGGGGTGCCGGCTGTTGGGGCTGCTCGACTGCAATTTGATGGTAAATTGGCTTGTTGGCGCAAGTAAGTAGCGATGCGATGGAAGCTGGCGAGGGTCTAGCAGAATTTCATATTAGACCAGACCTTGATTAAGGTCATTCGCTCGTAGTTGGCTATGACGCTCGCCGTCGATGTTGTTGTACGTACTCGCAAGCAAAGGATGCGCAATTTTACATGGCGATGCGAGTGCGAGTGTGAGTGTGTTTGAAGTCTTTGTTGCGCATGAATATGCAACTTGGTGACTCGTTGGTGCACGCTGTTGATAGTTGTTTTTGTGCGACATGCAGCACAAATGCCGCTAATGAAGGTTGACAAGTGCCGCGTCGCTTACAAGCAACGCAAATTAAATTTGTGGCATACGCTAAGTGGGCTAATAAAAAGCAGTAGCAGCTATTTAGCATTTACTGAAATACATATAAAAAGAAAAAAATTTTAAAATATATGGAGATTCTTACAAAGTTAATGTAAAAATTATAATCAAACTTGCATTTAAACATTTTCTATAAAAAGAAGATAAATAACAAATATTACTATGAGAATTGCAGAAATAAATTTGTATAAAAAATATTTATAAAATTATACAAATTATTTTGAAATACATAAAAAATAATAAAAAATTATAAGGATTAAAAAAAATTATTTAAATATAATAAAAAATAATAACAATTTAAATGATATCAAAAAATAATATTAAGTTAATATTTATAAAATCATACAAATTATTTTTCAAACTATGAAAATATTAAAAAATTACATTGAAAATTGCAAAAAAAAATAATTAAAAAATAATTAAAATTAAAAAAACAGAACTAAATGACTAATAATAATTAATTTGTTGCAAAAAAATATTAATAAATCGTAATAAATTTTAAGAAAAAAATAAAAATATTCAAACAAAATTACATTAAATGATTTTTTAAAACTAAAAAATAAATTATGTTAAAACAAATTACATTACATAAGTTTTTTAAATTAAAAAATAAATTATGTTAAAACAAATTAAAATCATACTTAGTATGTATTAACAAAATTTCATGAAATGTATAATTTTTAAATATTAGAAAAGTTACAAATGAACTGAATTTGTTCAAACAAATCTTTATAAAGAAAAACTGAATTAGTATAAAAAAAACAAACAAATTTTTCAAAAACACAAAAATATTGAACAAAATAAAAATATTACATTAAAAAAAAAATTGAATTAAAAAGATTTAAACATTAAATTTCTAATTTTAATATTAATTTAATTTTTAATTAATTTCATTTTTAATTCTTTCTATTAAAAAAAAAGTTTTTTTATTAAAAAAAAAATAAAAATTAAAAAAAATTTTTTTTTATTAAAAAAAAAATGTTTTTTAACTTTTAATTTAGTTTAAAATTTAAAAAAAGAGAACTGACTTTGTATTAAAAAAGTGTATAAACTATTCTGAAAGAAAATATGCAACAAAGTATACAATACAAACAATTATAACCAAACGCACTAAACAATTAAAATTTATGAAATAAAAAAATGTTACTTAATCAGTGAAAACGACATTGAAAAACATATTGACCATTTTTAATGCAGAATGCTGGAAAAAATGTATAACAACTTTTTCAAATTTTATTTTCAAAAAATGACTACAACCATTTGATAATACAAATTTAAAATCAAAATGAAGTTATGAAAACTTTTACAATTAAAAACTCCTTTTATTGTTGCAAATTAAAACAAAATATTTTCCAAATACCACATTTTTACATAAAAAATCACATGTGCTTTAAAAAATATTTTTCTTCACTTAAAAAAATATGTCCAAAGTGCTTTATTTTTGCTTTCAACGAGCAACCTTCGTCCATGCAAATGAACCGAAATCACTTAACTCAAGTCCTCACTCAAGGCATGCTTAATTTTTTTCTACTTTAAATATTCAGCGTCACGGTCACGCCGTCTCTCGCCTGCGCTATTCTAAAATATGCAAGTCCACCAACAACAAAACAGCATTGCTGCGTGCAACACCTTCTGCTCGCTTGGCTGCACTTGAAGCAGATCCGCAACGTATACACCGCACACACTTAACACCCAAAACTCGGCAGAAGCGACAGCACCAGCAGCAGCAACGGATAAGAAAGCCAACATAGCTGGCGCTGCCTTGGAGCGCTCACTTGTGTTGTTGGCCACGTTTCTCACTTAAATGCAGTAAATGGAATTTAATTTGTTGCAGGCACGCCGCATGACCAATGTTGGTGTTGCTCTGGCCGCCGCTGCTGCAATTTGTATGCACTGCAGCGCAACGTATGAAGGTTTGCTCGTTGTTGTTGTATTGCTGAATGAATTAGAAATATCATTTACATATTACTGCTGAAGAGTTGTGCTTCGAGTGAGGCAAAAGCAAACAAGCAACGGTTGCACGGACAGAGCCTTTTAGCCGCAAGCACACACACATGTTGAGTGCAGCAGTAAAGTGACGAGCTATGATTTGGTGCTGAGCTGAAAGATTGCTGTGTTTTTCAAATTGATAGATGACGCTGGTGAAAGATGGACAACAAAATAAGTTCACAAATTAATAAAGCTGTACTGTTGTTTTTGATTAAAAAATTGCAGTTGCAGTTGTTTTGCAGTGCGCAGAAACGTATTTGAGTAATTTTATATATTTCTCGATTTAAAGTTAATTTTCCAACAAAAAAATTCCTAAAATTTAAAATTGCGTTTTCCATATTTCACACTTGAAATATGAAAGATTGAAGCAACGAACTTGCACATAATAAAAATAATACGAATGTACAAAAGACTTAAGCTACAAACCTGAGTGGAAGACGTGCGCACAGACAACTTAATGCGCTGTATTAGGAAGTTGAACCATACAGCTGCGTTGAATTGGGAATTTTAATTAGTAATTTAAGCATTTATGGCTGCCAGCATACAAACGTCAGATAAATCATGAAATGTGTATGTGTTGTATTTATAAACAAAAAGTTCACTAGCTCTAACATACATTTTCCCCATACGTTTTCCAGTCAACCTGAAACTCTGCATTACACTTTTGCCTCAAAATATTCACATCAACTTTATTAATAAATAAAAGAATTATATTTATTTATATTTTATTCATAATTTTCCTTTAGAACAAAACCTGAAATGAAACAAAAACTACTGTTTTTTTAGTTTCCTGACAAAAACTATTAAAATTCGGTTCCTTGTTAATGAATTCGTCATGCTTTGGCTGTCAAACTTTGTGTTATATAACGCTCCATACTAAAACAAAGCTGCTTTCACCTTACCCAAAGTCACTCATCCAAACATAGACACACACACACATTTACATATTGGCATCAGTGTGGTCACATCTTTATGCATGCAACCGAAAACCCACAAAATCAATTTACATTAAATCAATTTTATAGCAGCCAACTTGAAAGCAGCATGACCGACAGGCTGCTTTGAACAGCAGCTTCTATTTAGATAGGTGTGTGGCATTTTAATTTTATGCAACTCATTCATCATGCTTGCCCACAAAAAGGTATCAAAGGGCGTTTACACTTCTCGACTAATTAGTAATTAAGTTGTTGACAAGACAGTGTTGTCCAGCGTTCGATGTTGGCATTTGTTATACAGAAGAATATAACAAATTGTAAATTTTAATTATTCATGCGGTGGAAACTTTGGTTCGGAACATGGCATAATTTGTTTTTTAATTAAGCGCTACAAGTTCATTCGGTGGGTTCTTGTTTTGAAGGAGATTTTGAGTTAAGTTGTAGCGATGCTGGTGAAGTTCAGGCAGTTGAGGATAACATTTTTTTTAAGGAAGAAAGTCAAATAAATATTAATTTCATAAAAGTAGTACTAGTGATAGTAATAACTAGTAGTAATAATAATAATAATTTTTGTTTTAATATTAATATTTTTATAAGAATTTTTGTACATACCTGAACGCACTTATCTCATATCCCACAATGGAAAAATGGGACACAAATGGGGGCATAGTTTAGACTTTCGAAACTCTGTTGTATTTTTCAAGAAGAGTATTTACCCCCATTTATCACCCACATATATACCCACATATGATACAGTTTTCACGGATAGTCAGACAGCCCTTACAGAGCTGAAATCTACTATAGTAAGATCGAAAGTAGTTGGGAGTTGCCGGAGTCACCGGAACGCTCTCTACTAAGGGTTCTGAGCCAAGCGTAGCACGAAAGAAAGCAATGGAGAGATGGCAGCACATCGCTTTGTCCATATTCAAAGTGGATGACCATATGTTCCTTCCAATATCTGCACTGAATATTGAGTATTGATTTGAATATTGATAGGTTGAACAATTTATTGAGTCCTCATGGCGTAGAAGAACCGATTGCGGCATCTATCGGACACTATGACCCTCTCTTTCCTTGAGGAACATGTGATGTGTACGGTTCATGAGTCGAAACTCCTTTCGGCAGTTCATTGTAGTCATCACTGGACACTGCGCTAATGGGTCTTTGCTCATCAATGAGATAAAGAAAAGTTAGAAACGCTACAGTTCCTGTACCATTGCTCGGTCCTCCAGGAATGCCGACTCCGTTCCGTGGGGTCAAAATTTCTCTCCTCTTTCTCCATCGGTTTGAAATGTGTGTTGTTTCACATGTTTAAAAAGTAATGTTGCATACACATTTCAAACATGAGGTATTTGTACTATCACAACAAACCCATAAAGAGGTCTAAGTGTGTCTCATACAGAGGCAGCCATTTTAACCTAATCTCAATGTTAGAAATGATTTAGTGCACGATTTTTTAATTTCAATGCTTCGGAACCTCTCATTTTATGCGGAAATTGAAGGGAAAGAATGGGGTTAAGTTTCATCGCATCGAGGTCAAAATTCACAAAAGTGCTTGGAAACTCAACAAATTGCATCACAGCTGTTCAGTAATTGCCCAAATTGAGACAGTGGCGCACACAGGCTTTAATTTTGGGGGTTTTGAGTAAAACTTTTGCGCCCAATACCACATATTTTGTACCACCAATTTTTGTATTTTGGTTATTTAAACCCCAAAAACCCTCTGTGTGCGCTCTTGCTTAGGGGATTAAAATCTGTGACTGATCACCACTAATTTTTTCTTCTAAACACTTCTTTCGAACATACTTACATACATAATTTTGTTTTTTTAATTTTTTCCCCTTGTCGGAACGATTTAGCAAGCGCAGCACTCAGACAATTATACGTCCATTGTACTACGACTTCTTGTTCCCTGTTAATATGCTTTAAATCTTCCTGATTTACGAAGAAACCTTGATAGATCATGGGGTCGCCTGGATTTGCATTGATTTGGTCCTGATCCTGGATTTGGACTTGACTAGCATAGAACTGGTTAGAGGGCCAAGGCCATAAGCGCAGCTTGGTTGTCGCTACAGACACAGATAGAACTGCCTCTCCACCTACTCTCTATCACAAAGTTCATCGCCTCAAGTATCGCATGCACCTCTGCACTTACATACATACTCCCATACTAAATTACCGGTTTTATAAAATGGGCTCCTGTGCTCTCAGGTTGGCTCCAGATGTATTAAATGTAAGATCAAACCAGATTTATTTTTGATGTTTTCTTCCATACATATTCTAAGACTAATTCCTGTCTCCAACTCTCAAAGGGTCTGCCATACCAAATCAGTAATTAATTAAAGTAAGCGTGGAGATATCGTGTCCCGGAAACCACTAAACCGATTGCATTGATTTATTCAACGATTGGGAGCTATATTAAGGGGTCATTCTCATGCGCGGACAGGAAAAATGGACATTCTTCAGAAATTATTTCCTTTGTGAATACGAGGAATTGTCAAAAAAAGATATTCCACTTTAATTTATTCATTGTTATGGTACAAAAATAAAAAAAAAATTTTTTTTTAATTTTTTCAAACACTTTTTTTTCGATTAAAGACACGGCTTCTGCCGCATCATGGCCAGCTGGCGGGGATGGTTTTGAGTCACAGGATTATCTGAAACATAAATTTCAAAGAAATTCTTAATCAGTAACCTTCGTTCAATAATGTGTGTGACTAACTAATTAAAACACATTTTTTTTGCCAAAATTCGTTTTTATTCATCAACATAGTCCCCTTTTAGGGAGATACAATCATTCCAATGCTTTTCCAATCTTTCGATACCGCCTTTGCAGAACGATTTTTCTTTGCCTTCAAAATAGGCGTTAGTTTCGGCGATTACTTCATCATTTGAGCCAAATCTCTTACCACGGAGCATCTTTTTGAGGTCTGCGAAGAGCCAGTAGTCGCTGGGGGCCAGATCTGGAGAATACGGGGGATGAGGAAGCAATTCGAAACCCAATTCATGCATTTTTGCCATCGTTTTCATCGACTTGTGACACGGTGCATTTTCTTGGTGAAACAAAACTTTTTTCTTCTTCATATGGGGCCGCTTAATCGCGATTTCTTCTTTCAAACGTTCCAACAACGCTATATAATAGTCGCTATTGATTGTTTTCCCTTTCTCAAGATAGTCGATAAATATTATTCCGTGCACATCCCAAAATACTGACGCCATAACCTTGACAGCCGATGTTTGTGCCTTTGGACGCTTTGGGCGGCTTTCACCGGTTGCATGACACTCAGCAGACTGCCGATTTGACTCTGGAGTGAAATGGTGGATCCATGTTTCATCCATTGTGATGTACCGACGCAAAAACTCCGACTTGTTGCCCGTAAACATGCCCAAACAGCTCTTTGAATCATCGATTCGTTGTTTTTTTTGCTCCGGTGTGAGCAAAAGCGGCACCCATTTCGAAAACACCTTTTTCATAACCAAATGTTTGTGTATTATGGTGTGTACACTGCCTGCTGATATCTTTAGAATGTCAGCAATCTCCCCCACTTTCACTTTACGGTCGGACATAATGATTTTCAGTGTTTTTTCAACGTTTTCCGGAATAACAGCGTCATTTGGCCGTCCAGTAGATGGAATGTCATCGGTGTCTGTACGACCACGTTTGAATTCGGAATACCAATAACAAATGGTTCTTTTTGATGGAGCAGAGTCCGAATAATGTTTTTCAAGCCATTCCTGGCATTGAACAGTATTTTTTTTCATTAAAAAACAATGATAAATCAGCACACGGAATTGCTTTGAATTCATTTTTTTTGAAAACTCAAAAGTAGTGTCACTTAAAGCACTGCAACTTGTAAACTAATGGTCAGATTGACATATAATTTTGACAGTAAGCCTAAAAAGGTTCACAATTTCGAAAAAATATTGATTTAGTATTAGTGCCGCCATCTATGTGTCAGTCACACACATTATTGAACGAAGTGTTATGAACGTACCTCTCGCCCGTAGTAAATTTGAATTTTTTCATAAGAATCTCACAAAATGGCAGGCATTGGAAGTTAGAACAGTAAAAAATGGTTGTTTTTGAAGATTTTATCATTTAAAAAAAATATGAAATTTTTAACATATCGGAGTGAATGTATGTAGAATGACGTGACAAAATCGCAGAGAGATCGGATGAATGGTTTTTTTTAAATCATCCCCGCCATTTCAAAAAAAAGGCGTTCCGAGAAAAACACGTTTTGACTAACCGCTAGAATCCTTGACCGCTCGTTATATAAATGTCTCTAGAAGCCGAAATACTTGAAATTTTCCAATAAAATTTTGACAGCATCTTCCTCAAGGATGATACATTCCAAATATGTTAAAAAAATTTTACAAAGTGCAAAAAATACAAAATTAAAGTTAAAAAATTCACTACCAGATGGCGTCTCTCATACAAACGAAATTGTGAGGTTGTTATAACTTTTGGGTTTGTACGAAGCAAATCAAAATGTATTGTGGAAACCTCATTAACTCTTCGCCATAAATGGAAAAATCCTACAGTTTGTCGTTTGATTTTGATTGTTGATTTGAGCATTTAGACAAAGGTAATTGTGCTTAGACTGTTGTCATTGCCTGTTAAACGGGCAGTCACTGAAAGAAAAGTATTTTCTAGTTGGTTTGGATAGAGTAGAGATTTAAACTTAAGGTGCTCTCGTATGGGTTCCAAATAATTGGCTATGGCACATAAATACTTTAAACTTACATTACGATATCTTGGAAAGAGGACTGTGAGTGACGTCGGCAGAGTGGAAGAAAAAAGACATTAAACACGAATGACAAAAGTTTTAAACAGTGGAAATATGTGGAACATAAGGACTGTGCCAGAAAAAATCCGGAAATACAGTTTGACCTGTAACTACGAAAGGTTTTGTCTGACAACTTTCAAATTTTCAGCCCTGATTCTTTAATCCTTATACATATTTTCTAAATTTAATTTCATATTTTAAACGGGGTTTTACTTAAAATGGAGTCGAACGAAAACGCTAACCGAAATATTATTTTGCACACTTATCAGCAATATAGGCAATTATCGAAAAATGAAATTGCCAAAAAAATTAATTTACCCAAATCTACTGTTTATGATGTCATAAATAGGTATGAACAACGTTTTACTGTCGAAAGAGCCGCTGGTTCTGGCCGTAAAAAGGGATTTCAGCTCCCTGACTTACAGAAAGAAGTTTTACAGGAGTTCAAGAAACACCCAAACACTTCTGTAAGAGATATGGCCTTAAAATTTAGAGTATCGCCATCAACTATACAGAAATACAAAAAGGAAGGAAGGATGAAAACATTTGTAGCTCAGAAGGTACCAAAGAGAACTGAAAAGCAGGAACGTGCAGCAAAAACGCGCTGCAGAAAGTTATACGAAAAATGTTTACCACAATTTGACTGCGTTTTAATGGATGACGAAACGTACTGTAAGTCTGATTTTAAACAGCTTCCTGGCAAAAAATTTTACACGGCTTCTAAAAAGGGAGAGGTCAAGGAAAAATATAAAGAAATAGGAACTGAAAAATTTGGTTCCAAATACATGGTTTGGCAAGCAATTTGCTCTTGTGGATTGAAAACCGATTCTTTTATTACCCAAGGCACTATTAACCAAGAAATTTATATCAAAGAATGTTTGGAAAAAAGAATTTTGCCTTTTATTAAATCTCACCGGGATTCATTAGTATTTTGGCCCGATTTAGCAACTTACCATTACGCCAGGAAGACTGTGGAGTGGTATACTGCAAATAATATACAATTTGTTGCTAAAGATTGCAATCCCCCAAATACCCCAATGTTGAGGCCTATTGAGCGGTACTGGGCTATAATTAAACGAGAACTAAAAAAAGAAGGAGGAGCAGCAAAGGACATTAAATATTTCAAAAGAAGATGGAATAAGGCGGCTAAGACTATTGATGAAACCACTGTGCGGAACTTAATGGCAGGACTCAAGGCAAAGGTACGCAGCTTTTACAGGAATAAAGATTAATCTACGAATAAAATATGTGAAATTAAAAGTAATGAATGTATGTAACTAATTAATGAAATAAAAGTTTAAGTTTTATAAAAGCAAATTTTCTATGCATTTTTTCTTGTTTCCGGATTTTTTCTGGTACAGTCCTTAAGTACAAGGGAACTTCTAAAGGGTGGAATTGGAATTGGCTAGGATCCACAGAACACTGAACAGCACATTTAGCTATATGCTAAGACATGAATGAGCAAATTCGTGCACAACATTTTTTAGACAGTAAATTTATAGCACATTTTTCACTTCATCTCCCTTTCAACTTGCAAGAGTAAAAAATATATGATAATGAATCAATACAGTAATAAGATTTGATACTAAGGTTTAATGTTTATAAAACTCTGGGCATATTCGTCAGCATCTTCAGTTCTGATACGCTACTTTTATATTGTAAGTATTAATAAATTTGTAAACTAAAAAATACAAAATTACATTGAAAAACGAATAATGCTCAAGTCATATAAAAATTTAATTGAAAGCAATAATTTCAATGTGTGCTTTTGAAAAAACTTTGTGGTATTTGAAAAACGAAAATGAAACTTTAGCTCGTCCAAGCAATAAAAAATTCGAAATACACAAATAAATTGTGACACAAACAAGCGGCCAGTGCAAGCGTAGTAAAAAGTAAAAGTGGTCTTTACCGTAAACAGCAATTAAATTAACTAAAGGCCAGCCAACAATAAAAATAACAAAAACAACGAAAGCAAGCAACATTGTTATCGATGAAAATGTCCATTAGTGAGTGCAATATAGAAAACGAGAGTTGCAGCGGCGAACAGAAAAAATGCAATGCGCTATTTAAGTATTTTTATTTACCTAAGTCTGGTTTTGGCTGCAATTGGAATTCAATTTCATTTTCATTCAACGCTTAAAAGGAAAATTGTCAATTGTTATGCGTTAATAGCGGCGGAAAAACCAGCTAGAAAAAAAAAAACAAAACTGAAAATGAAAAGAAAAACACTTGAAACACTTTCACAAGTAGGTCTTGCTTTGTTATTTTGTTTTCACAAATGGAGCGAATCAAATATTTGCTTGAAAATCGCGTGAAACTATTGAGAAATATAAATGGCCGCAATATTTGTTTGCTGTTGAAAAAAAGAAAAACACAACAAACAAGTTTCAAAAAATACATTAAAGAAAAAGTGTACCGAATTCAGACAACAACCAAAATCGTCCGATTATGCCAGCTAATGCTTTTACTTTCGGGCGCAGTGCAACATGGCGTTGCGAAAATTCATGTCGGAAGTTTGTGGCTTAAGTCTTACGTATTTTCGTAACACTATGATTTATGTGTTTGAAAACTAAATTATTATTATTATTTTTTACAATATTTTCAAAACAAAAAACAGTAGCAGCATAAAAACAAAAGCTATCATAATGAATTTATTTGGCATAAATGAAATTTTGCAAACACTTAACTAAATTTTCCACACACAGACATGAGTGATTTCCTTTTTCAAATATTTTATGATTATAACGAAATCGTTGCTGTTGGTACATTGCAAAAAGTTCATTGGCCAACAGTTTTTCTGTTTTCAACAACAACAACAATGAAATTGGTGTGCTATTGTCAAATCATACACACACATTAGTTCCGCTGCTTGGCTTAATTAATACGAATAAGTACCAAGTATGTGTGTATGTATGTTGCAAATAAAACGCTGCAGACAACCACAACACTTAACTACACTTGGCTGAGTTTTAGACGCCGTAGAGCGCTGACAGTCCGCAGCGCTGCCAACTCTTGCGACCTACAGCACTAACATAAAATCACTTTCTATTTCGCTCAACGCTCCACACACGTCAAAGTGGCAACTTCCTTCGACGCCAAATCGCTTAGCTGTAACGAAGCAAAAGCCCTGCAACGTGTGCGCCGAAATCGGAAAAGCGTGAACCAGCCACCAAACTGTCTAACGGTGCGGCAATTTCGCCCGCAGTCAACATTTACGACACATGTGCCGCGCTGTGTTTTGGGTGTTTAATATGCCAGGCGACAGTAATTACTCGCTGCTTCTACTTTTGCTTTGCCTTTCGATTATGAAATATTGTGCTTGTGATTTGTTTTTATTAATTTGAATTGTATACACGTATCCAACAGTTTGTTTTTCGACTCGATGGCTTTGTAAGAAACTTTGCTATTATGTAATGCGTGTTGCGGTAGGCAGCCATTGTCACATACGAATATGTATGTATGTATGTGTGTAGTGTGCGCCGGGTGACATGTGCAACGTCATTTCTGTTGGCGTGGCACATGAATTGGGTGAATGTTCGCAGCACGTAGGTGGTGTAGCAATAAGGAAGACTTTGGTTTAATTGTGCTTAATTACGTTGCGATTTATTTGAATTTAAAAGTGCTTTAGGTGTAAAAAAATATAAGAAAATTTTCAGTAGAATAAAAAAAATAAATCAATTAAGGCACCTATCAAAAATTGTGCACCTTTTTGAGTACAAATAACAGAATTTGAATCAATTTTATTTTTCATGGAAAATTATTCATAGACTGTATAAGTTTAAGTATCTATTTGTTACTCCGGCTTACTTTTATGGCCTCAGCAAATAAAAAATGTTCTCCGAAAGAGATGCGACATAATTTTAGCTCTGAGAACATGGATACTCAAATGGTTGCATGCTAGTTGAATTTTCCGGAGTTGAATCTTTCTACTTAACAGAAACAACTACTATAATTCAAATCAGATTTAAGATCCATGTGGAAAAACATTATGGCCAACATTTTTAAGCACTTTAAATGATACGTTAGGTTAGGTTTTTCCGTTTGATTCTACGCTCGAGTAATGTATTGTTCCGTCTTTGATTATATAAAATAGTGACTGCAAATAGATGATTTAGCTGAATCATTGATTTTTATGTGATAAGTTATTAGGTTAGGTTAAGCTTTTTTTTGTCTCTTAACGCTATCCGCGTTTCGAGAAGTATATTATTTCTTCAGTTTATTTACAACTCGCCGTTCGGAATCGGCATAAAGCTGTAGGTCCCTTCCAACCTTGTAAAAAATTTGCACGCACAACACGGATGGGTGCGGGTAGCTAGGCCATAGTCGCGGTATAGGTCTGTCGTGCCAGTCAAGAAGAAGATCATAGGATGCATTGAAACGGAGTAGACGGAATTTTTGCATGTAGAAAGATGTATTCAAGAGGATTCTGACAATGGCTTTAGGATACCGAAGCCTTGATTTGGTTTCAGCTGTTCCACAGTAGAAAGATGAATAGATTCGTTTTATCTGAGAAAATGAAAGAGCAACCATTTTCAGATCTCCTGGGACTATTTTTAGGAAACTGTTGGGCATAGAAACTACAGGGTAGGCCATTGAAAGTAGAAGCATCTGGTAACCCTATAACTTTTGACAGAGCTGTCAGATCGACTAATGACATAGCGCGTTGGAAGCGTCATTCCAAGACAATTTATACCATGGAACAGTACACTCCAAAAGAACTCCAAAAACCATCGATTTATTGCGGCCATTGTTCCCCGGCCGAATCATATCGAAAAAAGGCGATTATGAGTGGCCACCGAGATCACCCGATTTGACGCCGCCAGACTTTTTTTTTATGGGGCTACTTGAAGTCCAAGGTATACACCAACAAGCCAAGGACACTAGCTCAACTCAGAGCCAACATACGCCGCGAAATAAGAGCCATATCGGCCGATACACTGGCAAAAGTGATGGAAAATGCCGAAAAAAGGGCACATTTTGCGGCCAAAGCCAATGGTGGCCATTTACGCGATATCATTTTCAAAAACTAACTAGAAAATTTCTCCTTGGACCAAAATAAATGAATATCGAGATGAAAAAAAAAAATGTTTTTCCTCTTTTTTTTCAAAAACAAAAAATGCTTCCACTTTAAATGGCCTACCCTGTAGATAGGATCTTAGCTTAGACCAGAGAAGCCTAAGATGGTTGACTGCCATTATGATAATGATACATAAGAACCGCAGGTGGTATCTCAAACGACCAAATCTTCTTATGGATAAAACTTGTAGGGTATGTCTGAAAGATGCCGGGACAGCGGAGCACATAGTGTGCAGTTGGAACACAAAAAGTTGCATTGAGCTGGGTGCTTTTTCAAAAGTAATTATTTTTCAGAAGTAAATTTTTTTCTGATCCTAGGCTGGCATTGTCTGTTAAATATGCATAAAGCGCGACTGAGAACTTTAGATAGCGAACTATGCAGATTCTGCTTGGAAGATGAAGAAACATCTGGCAACATTATAATGAATGAATGAAACAGGCTCTTTTACACGTAAGAAAGTCTATATTGGGAAGGGAACTGGTTCAAACGAAAGAGCTGTCTGAAATCGATTTGGGAAAAAATCAAGGAGTTACTAGACAATATTGGAGGTTCATCTCCTCCAGAAAGAATAATGGATTCGACACAATAGTTCTTATTATAATCTAACCTAATCTAATCTAATTTAGCCTCTGCCAAAAAGTAGATTTTAAATGTAGGTTTGTTTGCATCGGTATTCGAATTTATGATTCATTCTTCAAAATCAATGACTATCTGACTTGTGGTATAATACAAAAACTGAAAAGCTACTTAGGTCATTAGGTTAAGTAGTTATGTGGCTATCTCCGAAGAAGGGGCACAGTCAAACCTATAAGGTGTGTGATGTCAAGTGAAAGGAGCCACTTAATCCGGTCCTTCCACTTGTCCAGGAGGATGGTCGATTTATCTGAATACTTATTCTTTTCATATAAGAAACAAAAAGGAACCCCGATTAAGTGGCTTAATCCATCACAATGTGTCTTACAGGCGTTTCTTTAAAGGCACCCACATAACTCACTTACCTACTTAAGTAGTCTGCTTTGACGAATTCCCAACTAACGAATCCTACTTAATCCTATTTTTCACTCCCATTCAAGATAATTAATACCCACAACTAAAAAATTTTAAACCAATTTAATAATTTTTTGTTTTTAATCTTAAGTAATCTTTCTTTCACACTTTTCAACAAAAAAAAATTTCTTCAAAATAGTTTACATAAATATAAAACTAAATGCTTTCTTTTGCAAGCAGCACTTCTAGAATTCATAAAACCTAACTTTGAAAGTGGCCTTTGAAATCGAAACTTGTGTTACATTTCACTTTTTAGCAGTAAAAGGCACATTTGGTTCATGTTATCGTTAACGCCTGTTTGCTAATGAGCATTCGACACGGCACTGCGCAACAATTGAAAGTGGAGTAGTCAGTTGGCTAAATAGAAAAACGAATACAAAAGTTATTTGAAAAAAAAAGCCGAAAATCTACATTTTTGTAGGTCAATTTTATTTAGTTAAATGGCGCTTTGGTATTTTGCTATTTTGCTGTTTGTTGATTTATTGGCAATTGCCAACTGAAAAACCGACAGACGAAATAGTCGAGCGAATTAATGAAAAGTAAATACTGCTGCACAATGATTACAGTTATGCGAGCAACAACAGTGCGAGCGAGAATAATGACAGTAAAGCTCACAAGTGCAAACGAAGCTGGCGGCTATTCGCAATGTTCACAACGATCGAATGGCCAACACAAAAAGCGGCAATTGAGTTATTAGAGCTGCGGTCGCGCGTAGTCGGAAGCCAATGTGACTCGAGCGGTAAAAGAAATTAATTACCGAAAAAGATTTGCTCGTAACTGTGCCGCCGGCTGCCCAGTTGACTGACTATTGCTTCTTTTACTATTTTATTCGTTTGCCGCTTTCTACTGATTGCCTCGGTGCGCGTTCTTGGCGTGGCCAAGTGATTCAAGTGATGTGTAAAGCGTGTAAGGCGTGTACGTGTTTTCATATATACCAATACATATGTATGTATGTACATGTTTGTGTGATGAAGAAGCGGGAGGGCACTGTTCGTGTGTTAATCTCTTCAAAAAAAAAGCTAAAAACAGGTGTTTTGTGGCGTGCGCTGCAATGCTGCGTTACGCTGCGACGTGGAAAGAAATCAATTAGCTGCAATTCCTTTCTTTTTCTCACCTGATGTGGGTTTGTCTGTATGCTTGTGCGCTCGTGTGTATGTTTAGTGTGGTAAAAGTTAGAAATGGCATTTTTTGGCTGGTTTTTCGTGAATTAACAAAGCCAAAAGCAGAAACGATAGAGTGTGTTGTTTGACATTTTTGGCCGTTTTAAGCGAGTTAAATCAAATGTTTTGCACAGTTTTGGCAGATTTGCAAGCACAAGAAAGGGAAAATTGATTGGTTACATTAGTGAAATATTTTCATAGCATGTGGGCCGCATAAATTATTGCTGCCTGTAAATTTTTTCGCTTCGCTTTATTTTGTTTCATTTGACAAATCAGACATGAAGCATTAGTTGTACTTGAAACAACTTCCTTGCTACAAATGTAACTTTTAAAATACAGGTATGAAAGATATATTTTTAATGTTAGTTGTACTTGAAGCAATTTCCTTGCTACAATAATAATTTTTCAATTTCTTTTAAATCTTTTTTGAATGCTGCGAAAAAATTTACAGGCAGCTTTTTAAGTTATACAGTTTCTGCTTGTAAATTTTAATGCTTCGCTTAATTTTGCTTCACTTGTCAAGCCTTCATGTCTGACTTGCAGTTGTACTTGAAACAATTTCCTTGCTACAAAAATAATTTTTCAATTTCTTTTATATAATTTTGAATGCTGCAAATTGTCGCTGCTTGTAAATTTTAATGCTTCGCTTAATTTTGCTTAATTTGACAAGTCTTCATGTCTGACTTGCAGTTGTACTTGAAACAATTTCCTTGCTACAAAAATAACTTTTCAAATACAGTTATAAAAGATATTTTGTTAATGCTTTTTTATGTGACTTTGAAGCATTCAATTTCAATTTCTTTTATATATTTTTTGAATGCATTTTTATGTGACTTTGAAGCATTTGTAAATGATCACCACAATTCAAGTTCTTTGCTTAAGTCTATTGTCTGCCTTGTGACGCCAAGCATTCTTGAGCGCTTCGACAAAACTGTGCGTCCTTCTTTCTCGGCCCATATGCGGCCGCCAAACAAAAAACTCAAGACACAAACTTGACACAAAAATGCAAACAACAATCCAAATACTGTTTACAACACAACAACAAAGCACACAGCCATTCACAATAGACACAGGCCGCTTGTGTGCTTTTGTGTGCCACAATGCATTGCAAGTTGCATTAATTTTCACATCAATGACACAGCATCTGGTGTAATATATCAAAGCAAACATTGTCACCGAAATGCACTGCTCGAATGCGACGATTGTGTGCTGCTGCTTTATTTATGTCACTTAAATGAAAAATACATGAAATAAAAGGTTGGAAAAGCAACGCCGAACAGCAGAGAAAATAACACTGAAATCTTTGGCTTTGTGTTGAAAAGTGAAATTTTACGCTCAACTGCAGCATTTTGGCATTTATTTCAACCGCTAACCGTACGTGTGAGATCTGCTTTTTTGCTTTATTAACATGCGCGCACATTCACACATACATATAAATAGATATGTGTGTATGTTTATGTATAACATGTGCACAGATAGCATCAGCTGCAGCGGCGGTGGCAGCATCACATTGCACATTAGAGCCAAGATTGATGTCGCTGTCGTCAGCGGGTAATGTATTTGTTTTGCAGTCGCAGCCGCAGCCACGCCAGCAGTTACGCAGCAACCGAAGAATCTAAAGTTATATGCATGCATACATACATACATACAGCTGCTTGTGTGTGCGTGATTGTAGAAAAAATAAAAGTGTTAGTAACGCGTGGAAAAGAAAAAATTTCACCTTGACATGTGCCAAGCGGCACTGATGGCACTGACGGAAAAAGTGTGTAGCAGTAAACTACAAAGAAAATCAGTTGCTACTACGTGCGCATAAATTCGATTAAAATCAAAAACTTCAATATTAGAAACTTCAGGCAGTTCGCTGTTGCCAGTTGCGCTTCTCTACGAAACGAAAGACTTAAGACACAAACGCGGAAAAAATTGAAAATTATTACAAAAATATATATGTGGAAGTTCCTGCATGACGTTCTATTTGTTAAATCATACGTAACACTGTTGTATGTTTCACGTTCTGATGCGTTTTGTTGGCGGCTGTTGCAATTTTATTAAATAGAATGGCGTCTCGTTAAGGTTAGTTAACTTGGCCGTGGCTAGTTTTATGATGATCGCACTGAATAAATTATGGCTTTCTGCAAATAAAAAAACGCTCTTTCTTCACTTGAAACATAATTGACTCATTTCTGGGAGAGAATTGCAGAGGAGTGCGGCTTTTTTACTACACAGAAAAAATTATCTTAAAATATAAATTTTCTTATTTTGAAGGGACAAGTTGATGTCAGTTTGGCTTATTTAATGTAATGTCTTTTTATTTTTTTACTTCGCTCTGATTCACTACTGATTTCACATATATCCGGTTTCAATTATTGAGGGAAAATCAATCTTTTTTTTACAACGTATTTTTAAATTTTAAATATTTTATCAAATATTGATTTATATTTTCAGTTGAAAGTTTTGGGCATGATTTCTCAACATGATTCTTTATTTAATACTATATAATTGTTCGACATATTTAAATTGAATTATCCAATTAAGTTTTTTTACTTCAGTATCTAATTTATTTAGAATTTTCTGTTAGTAAACTAATTTATCTCAGAATAGTTCTGTAATTCATAGAAAAAAAAAAATAGAAGTATTTCAATCTCATGAGTCAAGAAATTTTCCATAATTTCACAAGTTTTAATGTAGCCAGATTATCACTTTAAATCACTGAATCTGTTGAATTTTTTCCGCCTGTAATTTTAGGTATTTTTTGTTGCTGCGGCGATCTCTTTTCCATCGTTTAAAGTGTGTTAATTGCGTGCAAGCGTTGGCAGTTTACAACAACATTGTTTCTTTCATTACATTTACTAAATTAATAGCGTTTTTTCTCTTCCGCATCAAAATAAAATTAAGCTTTATCTCATTTCTTCGCACACAAACTTTACACGCTGTTATTAAACTAAATTCATTTGTTCATTTCTTTCTTTCCCCCTTTTGCAGAATGTCGGCACGATGGCGGTTTGCCTTCTATTTCTCAAATTTCACCGAAATCCAGCAGTCAGCTGGATGTCGCCGGCCTTTCTCTGCTGCACACTTCGCAGCTCGCACTCGAAAGCACCATTGCCGACTCGGCAGCCTCAGGCCCGCTCGACCTCAGTCACGAAGAGAACGAAACACGCCCTCACATGCGCGTCGAACGCTCCGCCCTGCCCATTCTCAACGACAACTATCCGAAATCCGGACCCAATGCTGTTAACTTTCCCAGCGAAAGTGAGAAAGATGCCGGCGCCGGTCGCTATTTCCAGTACAACATTAAGCCCACTGGCACTTTTGACGGATCGGCCGAGGCGCCCGAACTGACGCAGCGCGCACGTGCTGGCAAAACTTTGCGTTCTTCCAATGCAGCCACTTTGCCCACCGCCATCAGCTCCAGCTCCACGGATTCTTTTTTAGCGCGAGGGGACCTGCGACCGTTTACGTCGGGGTCCCCAATCAAGCCGACGAGCAGTACTGCTACCTCGACGGTGGCCAGTGCCACAGCGGTGCCGCATAATCCGCGTCAGAACCCCAACCCCGACATACAGGACATCATCACCGGCATTGTGAAGCTGCTCAACGGCAACGTAAACGTGCACGCCAACACACAGGGTCTGCGCCGACCGTCGCCGAGTCGCATCAACAATCGCGGACCGCCGCGCATTACCGACGTGCAGACGCTGCCGCTGGACTATGACACGCAGAAGAAACCGCTCGGCTCTTCGATACGACCGCCTCCGTACACGGGCCCCTTCGACAGACCCGAGCGGCCGTTCATTACCGGTGTGCCCATACCGGAACAGATTGTACCGTTTCGACCGGGCTTCATAAGCAATCGTCCGCCCTGGCATCGTCAGAAGCCACGCCCACCCATTACGACCACCATTGGCGGACGTCGTCCCATACCGCAGTACAAGCCGTTGCCGTCGTCGCAGATGAATCCGCCGCTGGAAAACGAGTCGCAGTTGGGGCAGCAGGAAGCGCAGCCGCCACGTGCGCCAAGCACTCAGCAGTCCGAGGAGCCGTTGCCAACGCTTAGTGATGACAATGATAGTCCAGATACGCCGCAGCCCACCGACACCACCTACGATTCGGAGTTCTCCAATGAAGATGCCAACACACAGTACATTGAGGTGTCGGATCAAGAACCCGTCGACGGTGTTGCTGACAACGTGGCATCCGGCAGCGATGGCGCTAATGCAGATGAGGAACCGCCGGCACCAGTACCAGCACCTGCGCCTGCACCGGCCAAGAAAGAAGAGCACAGCAATAACAACAAAAAGAAGCCCAACAAGCACAAAAGCAGTGACAAGAAAAAACACACGCCCGATGACTACACGACCATCATAGAGACCAGTTCGGTGGTGCGCACACAGATGCAAATGTCCTCGACTTACCTGCCGATGCCCATGGAGAGCGCAGCCGATGTTGAACTGGATCCCTCAACGGAAGAGGTCATTTTCATGACGCCAAGCAAAACTCCAGCGCTGGAAACTGCTACACAAAAGAGCAGTTCAACGTCCCAAACAGCCATTTCCAGCGGAATGCCAGATACAACGCAATCTGCAGACACGAGCAGCGCCACACGCAGCACCGAATTGCAGGCTGTCATCGAACCCACACCATCCACTTCTGCTCCCCTACCCTCCACCACCGCTACTACCACCAAAACCACAACCACCTCTACTACCACCACCACAACCACCACAACCACCACCGAATTGCCCACTAACGTCGTCCCACCTACGTCACCATCCGCCCCGCCAGCCAAGTATCAGCCCCGACCCGGCATTGTATTGGACGACCCCGAATTCAAACCGGGCGGCCGTCCACGGCCCCAGCGCCCGCAGCAACAGCCGCCCGCACACATACAGCCCACACGGCAGCACCTGCCACCCGGCTATGGGGAAATATTCGACGTAACACTGTCGGCCATACAAGGTCCCGGCTCGGCGGGCGGCTCTCAGCAGACCATCAACATTAAGCCGTACGGCTCTTATGGCAGCGGCGGAGGCGGAGGCGCCGGTTTGCCGCAGCAGCCGCAGGCCGATATCATTGTGTCCGCTTCAGGTGATGACGGGTTTGTTTCAATCGATGGTAAACGTACTTACATCAATCTCTTTGGTGACCCAACAGATCCGCCGGCTGCGCCCACAACGCCTGCCACAGCAATACCTCAGCTGCCGGGGCTGCCGGCGAGTGGTGGTGGCACTGGCGGTGTAGGTGCGAGTGGTAGTGCGGTGACACAGAATGCACTTCCGAACCTGGGCAGCGGTTATGGAGTGCCGGAGACAGAGGTGGTGGAGCTGAAGCCAACGAAAGCGCAAAGCGTCAAGCCGCAGCCGCAGACACCGAGCACCAATTCGGCAGCAACGAGACCACATTACCGCACACGACCCACGCAGCCGCCGGTGCGCATCGACACCTGCATTGTGGGCGACGATTCGACATGCGATCAGGCGCAGCACGAACGCTGCAAAACAGAGAACGGCGTATCGAGTTGTCACTGTCGACCGGGTAAGGCGGCTTGTCGGAACCGAACTTGCAAGTAGATTGAATGCATTAAATTGCTGTTATTTTAGGTTATTCGCGTCGGAAGCACAGGGAGCCGTGTCGCAAGGTCATCTCCTTCTATTTGGGGCTGCGAGTGGATCGTATTTATGATCATCGCATTGTTTGGGACAACAAGCTGATGGACCACAACAGTGAGCCGTACGGGCAGCTGAGCTACGAATCGATACGAGCGGTAGGCAATTCAATAAGTTTGCATAATCCAAAGAATACTTGACTAAAGATGTTTCTGTTCTGCCAATAGATTGACTCGGCCATGTCGATGACACCCTACTCGGACGAATTCTTGGAGGCCAAGGTCAACAATATCTATCGTGGAGATCCGAATCTCGGTGGCAGCGGCGTCTTTGTCAATTTGACCATCAAGGCGAGTTAAACAATAATTTGTCCAACCAAATCTAACCAACTTCTTTCCATTCAACGTTTTCTTGCAGCTGGACGAAAGCGTTGAAACTCTGCGCCCAAATCTGCGCAGCGATGTACAAAAGCATCTGCTGGGCGTGTTGCATCGGCGCAACAACAACATTGGCAACTCCGTGCTGTACGTCACCTCGCCGGAAGGCTCAATATCCGCTCTGCACGACCTCGACGAATGTCAATCACGCGAACTGAACGACTGTCATTCGAGCGCCACATGCACAAATCTGTGGGGCAGCTTTCGCTGCGCCTGCGAAGCGGGCTTCCGCGACCCGTGGGCCGATCAGCCGCAGCGCGCCGGTCGCGATTGCCAATCGTGCCCCGATTCGTACTGCAACAATCGCGGCAGCTGCAGCTACAACGACGAAGGCAACCAGGTGTGCGCCTGCGATTCTAGTCACTACGGCGGCCAGTGCGAGATCGATGGCGAGGTGCTGGGCGTGGCCATTGGCGCCTCGGTGGCGGCAGTTGTCATTATTGTGCTGACCCTGGTTTGTCTGATTATGTGGTCGCGACGCTGGCAGCGCGAACAGAAGAACGCAATGGGTTCGCCCGTATTCGGCTACATGAACACAGCTCCACTGAAGTCGGCTGCGCTGGCGGCACCCGGCTACCAAGTGACGCTCGAGGATCGCATGCGTTGGGCGCAGATTGCCGATGTGATGGCCCAGACGAATCATTACGGGGTGAGTTGGCAGAAAAAGGTGATCACTTCGGCAAATTTCGCCATCGAAACATCCTTTAAATAAATGTTGTCGATTTCACAGGCGGAGCCCATTGGTCCCACACGTCCGTCGTCGGCCATGTTTGCCTATCCGAATCTGCAGACCATGGGCATAGGCACCATTGGCGGCATGTCCATGCAGAGCAGCATGCAAATGCACCAGAACCAGAACATGGCACCGCCGGTGCCGCTGCCACGGTATGAGTGCGTATTTAGCTGAAAATCCCTTAAAGCTTGCACTGTCGGACAACTAATGAGAGTTTGTTTTCTTTCCCCAACCCCCTGCTCTTAGAAGACTGGGACTGAGCTCGCGCACAAACGGAATGCGCACACTGGAGAACTCCAGCTCCAGCGAAGAGGAGGATCGCACCGATCTGCTGGGACGCAACTTTCAAGTACCCCGACCGAAGAGTCGCAGCAATGGTAGCATAGCGGTGAGTAGCGACGGCAACAACAACAATCATTGCAACAAATTTGAATTGGATTTTCGTTAGAATCAGTCGGGCATCTACTACGATGTCGACTACGAGCCGTCGGGCAATGGCATCGGCAACACCAGTGTGGACCATCTCTATGGCTCGCAGCATCCGTCGTCGTCGCACTCGCACGCCGGCAACAACCACATACCGGGTCCGCAGGGCATTCCCATGAGCACGTACACGTCGGGGCGTGCGCCGAGCAGTTATTACATGAAATAGGCCGGAGTGCGCTGTGGCCTTGTTAATGCATGTTTGATGAGTGTATGAGAGTGTGTGTGTGTGTGAAGTGTGATGAAAAGCAGTATACATGTGTGCATGTGAATGAATAAACGTCGGCCTCGTTGCTTGGGAAGCTCCCTGTATGCCATGCTCAAAGCGAACTAAATAAAGGGTGCCAACACCAAAATCAGGACACTTATTTTCTGATATAAAAATAAAATTAAGTAACCTAGAATTTGTTTCAACCATTGATTTCTACTCTTCGCTCTTTAAAGTTTTATAAAGCCCAGATTAATTTCCAATTGTTTTCTCCGTATGCCATCAATCGCACTTTTCGTCAGACTCCTCCCAGCAATTGTTGCACGAAGCATTCGTTCACTTTTTTAGACCCCCACAGTCACTTCCATCGCAACTCTTCTTCTGTCGATACACTCGCACTACTCTTTTTTAAAATGACTTTAACTATCACTACTAGTCGCTACTTTTCGAAAGGGCGGAGTTTCGGGCTATTAGACGGATTACACTCGCGCTGTACATATTCGACCCCATTCTCTTCATATCACTGCAGTCACCCTGGAGTAGTGGCAAGTAGCCAAGTCAGGCCAAAACAACGGTTTTGATGTATGGCGGCGAATGAGAGGCAGCAGTCTCTTTTCGAGACATTCTTCCCGGTTAATATTGCCATTCATTGTACCGACTGTTACAAAAGGATTTGTTTTAACACCGCACGAACAGATGGCTTGCCAAACCATGGTTTTCTTTGGGAATTTTGACCTTGAATTCACCTTGTATTCATCAGCAACATCTTGGCGATTCGTGGATGTGTAGATATCTCACCCAGCTAAAAATTTAAAGTTGTCGAAGCAGTATGTTTCATCATTCATGATCACACAACTGAATTTCGTTAGCAAATTTTCGTACAAGTACGGCAACGACGCTTCGCAGTGAGATTTTGTTTCGCGTCAGGATCTGGTACTACTTGAGCCTTGTAACTTTTCAAGCTTGCTCGCCTCTTGGCTTTCTGGACGAACGATGATGATTTCTCCACGATTTTAGCTACCGAACGACTTGACATTTGCCGATTTTTTTTAAATGCGGCAGTCACTTTCTATGTGCATCTAAAATTCTTCTGACCACCACTACCCGCCTTACGATCAACACTCAGCCGTTCATTAAATTTGTCAACACTTTACCGCATTAGCTTTTTTGCAATTTGGTGTATCCTGAGGTTGTGATTCGTAATGTGTTCGTGCAACATTAGTTTTCTACGCTCGTATTCGTTTGCCATTTTCTTACTAATAAAACGGGGTTTGAAGTCATGGATTACTTAAATCTAAAATTTTACTTTTCAAAGAGTTTTATTTTAACAGAAACAGGGGTTTAAAGTGTCCCGATTTTGGTATGCACACCCTTTAAGATGACCGAAGTGATGCGCCCCGTGCATCTCATTCGCATAGAAATCTAGTTAAGTGCATAGTTGAGTACGAGTATCGTTTATGGCCGATTGCAGCAGTAAGGATACTTAGAACTAGTCGTTAAGCCAGTGTACATAATAATTCGAATAATTTGAGCAACAAATAAACTGACTTAAATAAAATTAATCCAACTGCAACCAATGCCACTAGAACACGCGCGCAATCGGAAGCGCTGGACGGTTAGCAATTAGTTGTAGCGGCGAATGTTATTTATTGCAATTGTACTAATCAAAAGTGTTAAATGTAAACAAAGCCTAGATTTAAACAAGAATTCGAGCATATTTAAAAATAATTGTAATGTTGTAATGTTAGTGTAAATATATTTTATGAATAAAAGAAGAAATTAATTTAAAAATTATGTTTTTTGATGGATTTTAATGAACCTATTTTACAACTTATTGGGAACAGGAAGGCAACGTTTGCTTGAAACTCAAGTTTTGTATGGTTTGAGAATTTTATTGGCATGCAGCTTTAGATTGAAATGAAAAACATATTCAAAAATTTCTTTGAAATAAACAGTCCATGAATTCATAAATAGTTAATGCCTTAAAACAATAACACAATTATTCGTAAACAATTTCTTTAAAAGAAAAAAAAATGAAAAATACGAAAGCAAAATACATGAGCAGGTGCAACTTAAAAGTGAGAAAATTTAACTAAAACTAGAATCACTAAATCAAAATGTGTCAATAAATTAGGAAAGTAATCATAAGAAACTGTTGAAAATTGATTTCATTTCATACAAAATGACTTTTGACTTGAAGGAGTTTGTGTGGTGACACGAACTTCGCTGAATTGCATTCATTTCTTCTTTTTGTTTTTGCCTTGTGCAACCGGTGCTGGGGCACCTGTTAGGCTGGCCAGCTCTTTCTTCAGATTTAGTAAAACCTCCACTTCTGGTTTCCAGACCGCAGCGTCCGCGCTACCTTTTAGGGTTCGTACTTTTTCGCCCTGAACATTTCAGAAATTTTAATTAATTTAATTCATAATTTAACTGAATCTAAATAAACTGCGTAGCTCTTAAATTTGTTCGTCGACTTACCTGTTTTGCTATTTGCTCCTCTAACGCTTTGACTTTGTCCGCCTCAGCAGGCTGTGGTTGCGCTGGTGTTGTTGCTGCTGCTTGTGCCGCTGTCAGCTGTTTCTTCAAGTCGAGCAGCGCGTTTACTTCTGGCTGCCAGACTGCTTTGTCTTTGGTGCTCGCCTTCAGTTGACGCACCTTATCACCTTGTCGCTGTATGGCCTCTTCCAGCTGTTTTACGGACAGAGTGCCGTTTTGTGCCGCAGCCGGTGTAGCTGCAGCAACCACAGTCGCATTGTTGGCAGTTGTCTCCTGTACGCCGCCAAACTTCACCTTCAGCTCATCGATGAAGCTCTGTTCCAGTTTGGTGAAGAGTGGCGCTGGCTTGCCAATCTTGTGGCCGGACGGCAGCAGTATGTTGATAAACGGTTTACTGAAAACAAATGATAAGTTAACAAACGAAAACAAAGCAGCAACACATTTCACTTACTCTGCATTCAGCACCGTCTGCTTGGTGTTAAGCTGCTCGAAGAGCGTGCGCGCTGTCGCCGGCATGTAAGGGAACATCAAATTGGCCAGCAGACAGGCAATGTTGCAGTTCACACCGATAATGGTGGCGGCGCGCTCCTTTTGCTCTGCGCTACCTTTGAGCAACACCCAAGGCTGCTGCGCCTGCATGTAGCCGTTGCCGTGGCGCGATATCGACAGTAAATGCCGAATGCCATCGCGTAGTCGCGCTTTCTCCAGCGAATTGACATAACCGCGGAACTCGCGATTAATAAGCGCCAGCAGTATGAGCTCGTCGTTGGTCAGCGTCATATGGGGAATGACGCTGTTGAAGTTCTTCTCGCAAAACACTAACGCACGATTCACAAAGTTGCCCAAATTGTTGAGCAAGTCGGAATTGTTTCGTGCTGCCAAATCGTTCCAGCTGAAGCTAGAGTCCTGTCCCTCGGGACGTGCGGAAGCGAGGTAGAAGCGCCAAATGTCAGAAGCAATGCCAGTCTCCTAAGAATATATTACTTATTTTAGTATTTAAAATTATTAACCAGCAAGTTTTACGTACCTGTGCATCGTTGCCAAAGACACCAACGCCGCGGCTCTTGCTGAACTTGCCATCTTCGTAGTTTAGATACTCGGTAGCCATAACATGTGAAACAAGCGTTTGGCCTTTGTTGGTGGCCAGCAGCGAACTGGGCCACATTACCGAATGGAACGGCACGTTGTCTTTGGCCATGAATTGGAAGAGTTCGACATTGACACCCTGCGCGGGTTGCCACCACTGCTTGTATTCTTTGGTGTAGGTTTTTGTCATGGAGACGTAGCCGTACGGTGCATCGAACCACACATAGAATACTTTCTTTTCGAAGCCGGGATGGGGCACGGGTATGCCCCATTTCAGATCGCGTGTAATGCAGCGCGGCTTCAGACCCTCGCGCAACCAAGCATACGTAATCACGCGTGCATTGTTCGTCCAGCCGCCGGCAACGCGATCCACCCACTCGCGTAGCTGCGGCTCGATTTTGGGCAGGTCGAGAAAGAGCTGTTCGGAGGTGCGCACCACGGGCGCTGTATTGCACACTTTGCAGCGCGGCCGTATCAGCTCGGTTGCGTTCACTAGCTTGCCGCACTTGTCGCACTGATCGCCACGTGCATCTTCATAGCCACAGCCGGGATGCGGACAGGTGCCCTCTACGAAACTGAAGTGAACTCATGAAAGGTTATCAGATATTTGCATTTGCATTATTGCCAACGCACCGATCGGCCAAGAAGCGATCGCATTTCGGACATAGCAGCTGTTCCACGCTCTCAGTTAATATGTAGCCGTTGTTGTAAACGTCTTTGAAAGCCTCTTGCACGATTCTGAAAATGCAATAATAGAGCATTGAAATCAAGTAGTTGATAGTAAGTAAAGAATATGAATGTTTTATTGACATTTCACACTCACTCGGTTTGATGTTGCGCCGTGGTGCGGCCGAAGAAGTCGAAGCCAATACCGAACCAGCGATAAATGGAGTTGTGCAACTCGAAATACTTGTCGCAAATTTCCTTTGGCGTAAGATTTTCGGCCATCGCCTTATTTTCAGTGGCAGTGCCATACTCGTCAGTGCCGGATATGAGCAGCGTGTTGTAACCAGCCGAACGTGAATATCTGTGCAAAAACAAATAAAAGTTCCTATTGAAATTTACTCGATTCGGCGATTGTCTCATGCGGCTCACCTGGCGAAAATATCAGCTGACAGCACACAACCAATGATGTTGCCCAAATGCGGAACATTGTTCACATACGGCAAAGCAGAAGTGATCAATACGTTGCGTTCGCCTGCCTTAGGTAGTATGGTGCGCGGATCCTTGCGCTCAGGAACACTAACCGTCACAAATGCCAGACGCGCACTGTCCAGCTCTTCGTCCGTCACAGTATCCGCCAGACTGCCACCAGTCTCGGCCAAAACTTTCGTAGCATCCGCTGCTGTGGCCACTTTCAGCGCAACGTGATGTAGGCCGCCGTACTGATTGCTGTTTTGCAGTGACGTGAAGGTCAAATCTCGCAACGGCTGCTCAGCTAGCACTGCTTGCACCTCGGGCAGTGCGGTCATTTTGCGGTACCACACTTTTAAATTCTCAATGTTTTGGGCACCCTTGAGTGTGCCGTCGGGCGCGAGCAGTGACCAAACAAAAATATCGGCCGCGGTCAGTTTGTCGCCAGCCAAATACGGTGACTCGTTCAGACGCTCGTCGAGTTTTTTCACCAGCGCATTCAGCATGGGCAGTGCTTCGGGATTGGCGCGATGGCCCACAGCCATGTGTTGCGCCAGCGCAGGCGCCAGCAGAACGCTGGACCACTCCAGCCACTGTAAACAAATGAGCAAAATGTGTTTGAAATTACGTTTCTTCGGTGCTTTAGACGGTTGTGTATTGACCTCATCGCGCAGCGCACCCTCGTCGGGAAACAGATATCGTGCCGCTGCATTCGTGGAGAACAGTCTCAGCCCATTGTCCAGTTCCAGTGTGGGCAGTACGAGAAAGCCTTTCTCCGTGGCCTCTGCAAATAGAAACCAGTAATTGCATCAGTCAACGACGTTACATGCTGACACTGCATGAAGCGCCAGGTCCGCTGACTTGGCAGTCCATGTACCGAGAGACAATTACCGTTAAGGCTGATTTTCTCCACTGTTACGGCAAGTTTGGCAAACTTCGCCAGCAGCTGCAATTTTAGTCCGAACGGATTTCCCTCATTTGTGTAAATAATCATGTTAACTATTTATTCTTTTCTGCTATAAACTAAAATAATTTGCCACAAACCACACGAGAGCACGCGTTCAACTTTGGCCTGTCAGAATCCAATTAGTAGCTATTTGCCACGACTTTGACAGGTGTGACCCATGCGCAAAGTTGCATTTATATGCACCTGCTGGGCTTCAAGTGCTCTGAGTGAAATTGGTTGTGGAATGAAGAATTAAGTGCATGCAATGCACTAATTTGTATAAAATATTTTGAGTATTGCTTAAGATTTACATTTTGCAGCGAAGGGTTTGAAAAAAGAAATTTAAATACAGGGTAAAATCAGCCACATTGAGATAATCCAGCAGAAATTCCTTTAGCTGCAGTCCCATTCAAAAACTTGGCAGCACTGTTTGCTGTAATTAGCAAAATCAGCTGATTCTGTTTATAAAAAGCCGACACAAACAGTAAGAAATTGCGTGCTCTTCATTTCTTGTGTAAATATTGTAAAAATAACATTTTAACAAGTTGTAACAAGTTCAGAATTCTGAAATGGGTGAGCGCAAAGGCCAAAACAAATACTATCCGCCCGACTATGATCCGAAGAAGGGCGGCCTCAATAAGTTCCGCGGCACGCACGCGTTGCGCGAGCGTGCCCGCAAGATCCACCTGGGCATCATTATCATCCGCTTTGAGATGCCCTACAATATCTGGTGTGATGGCTGCAAGAATCACATTGGCATGGGTGTGCGCTACAATGCAGAGAAAACAAAAGTGGGCATGTACTACTCTACGCCCATTTACAAGTTCCGCATGAAGTGTCACCTCTGCGACAATCACTTTGAAATACAAACGGATCCGGGCAATCTGGACTATGTGATTTTGTCTGGTGCGCGGCGACAGGAAAATCGTTGGGATCCATTGCAAAATGAACAGGTGGTGCCCGAGACAAAGGAGGTGCAGAAGCGTTTGTTCGATGATGCCATGTACAAGCTGGAGCATCAGGCGAAGGATGCCAAGGCGGGCGAGGATGCTAAACCGGTGCTGGAGAAACTGGTCGATCGCAACAAAAGCGTTTGGGATGACTGTTACGAGGCCAACTGTCGACTGAGAGCAGGATTTCGAGTATGAGTTGCTTTTACAATTAAATACTTTTCAGTTTATTAAGATTACTAATTGTCGTTTTGTTAGGTCAAGAAAAAAGAGCTAAAAGCACAGAAAGAGCTGGATGACCATTTGCTGGCACGCAGCAGTCTGGACATTGCGCTGCTACCAGAGAGCGTTCAGGACAAACAGATGGCTGCGCTGTTGCTGTTGCAAAGTAAATCGGCCCAGGAAAACGAAGCAGAAAAGCGACTGGACATACTAATGCGGCCGGCCTTGCCGGGCGCCACGAAAACCACATTTGGTGGCCTTAAGCGACAAAAAGTGCTTAACACTCAGCTGCAATATACGGATTTGGGCATCAAAAAGAAGTCCGCTACAAACAACAATGCCGAAAAGGATGAATTGGTAGACGGCAGCAAGCAAACTGATGAGGAACAGCTTGAAGAGTGCACTAATAGAGCAGAAGAATGTGAAAAAGCAGAAGAATGTGAAAAAGCAAGCAATACTAAGCTGGCCCAGACTAAGGAGCCAACAGCACCAAGTGCAGCAACGTCTGGAACGCTAATCAGTTTACCGCAGAGCTTGGCGCTCGTCTGTGATTATGCGAGCTCAAATTCAAGCTCCGAAAGCGATTAAAAACATCATACAATTTTATTGGAATTTACCATTATACAAATATTGAACTCAAACGCTTAAAAACTAAAATAATGCGAAATAACATAAATAATAGTGAAAGGCAAATTAAATGAAGCTTGCGATATTCAAAATATAACAGTCAAACAGATTGAAACTATACGTAAATTTAGTCTAGTTCTATGGAAAAATAAATAACGAGACATATTGAACTGAATTTCAAGACTATTATTTCACAATTCTGCTGTTTCCAAACCCAGATCGGCAGAGTCATTACACGAAACCGTGTCATCGGTGGCGTAGAGTACGGTCAACGCATTTTTACACCAGTCGGTGTGCACCTGCTTCTCAATCGACTCCTTTAAGCTGCAATAGAATACGTAGAGAATAGGATTAGGCTTTTTCAAATTAACAGATGTTGGGGGTTAACTATTTATTTGCGATAAGAAAAGCACTTTCAAAATGGTTTATCTGTAAGTAGAAATCTTGTTTATCTGTAAGTAGTCTAGGAAATTTGCCCTACAAAATATATGCAATCCATATGTGACTTTACTGGTCTATATTTTTTGTATGTTTTTATACTCACAGCGCTTCGATATCAATGAGTTTCTTGTAGTAGTAGCCGCGCTCATGCTGCATTGCCTGTGTCTGCAAGGACATTTTCAATGCAAAAATAAAAAGTTTAATTGAAAGTAAAAATTAAATTCACCAACCTGTTGCACGAGCAGATCATGAGTCTCCTGCAGCACATGCAGACTAGTGGGCGAAACCGAGTGCTCCAGCTGAGTCTGCGCCGAGCACTGCTGCTTTGGTGTGGTCAGCGTGTGCTTAGCACTAGCGGTTGTCTTATCGTTGTTGTTGTTGTTGTTTGTTTTGGGTTCTAGCGGTTGTGCTGGTTTGCGTACGGGCCGTGGTGCATTTTTCTCCGCGGCAGCCAGCGCCTCGGGCAGCTTCATATTCTCTTTGCCGGCTGCGTGCACATCAAAGAACTTCTTAAACCATTGCAAAAACTCAAAATTGTCCTGAAAGCGTCCCTTGATGAGACGTTCAATGGGCACAGACTTGTCGTAGTTAATGCGCGCAAAGGCCGCTTGAAAAAGCTTCAGGTTGTGCACATGTTCGTGTTCAAACTTGGCGGTCATTTTCACCTTCTTCATGCTGACGCTATGCGGAAAGAGCAGCTCCATCATTTGGCAGTAGGCAATGCCTGATGAATGGTTGACATAAGGTTAGGTTAGGTTAGGTTAATGGAGGGAGGTGAGCGCCGCTTACCTGAGCACAGTTCCTCGATTTTCTTATATTGTCCATGCACAGTTGAGTTAACCCATTCGAGCATTTCGTGACGTGACATTTTCTCCACAGTGGAGTTGGTCAAGGAAACGGGCACTTTGACGTCTGGCATTATTAGAAATTTTTATTTGAATATAGAATCTAAATTTTTGGTTTTTTAATTTTAGTTTTTAACACCAATTGCAGTTGCACAAAAAAGTTATTGGTTGCTCCAAATTGCGGAAATTGCGGCACTGACTTAACGGTATTTAAAGAGAAAGAGCAAAGAGTGCTCAAGAAAAAGACCAACAAGAATGATGATAAAAATATTCATTAGTTCGACTTTTACACTTCCGTTCTTTTCATTAACCCTAGAATACTAACATAAGTCGATTCAACTAAACACGCGAACGTCTTTTAATGCAGTTACAAAATAAGATTAGCATTCCAGGCTCAGTTGTTCTGTCATAGATTCTCTTCTCTGTTATGTTCGCGCATCAAATCGTAAAAAATCAACCAATAACACTGCACAACAAAATCAATTTTTTAACAAGGTTCTGACAACGGATTCTGTTAGAGGGGACCAAAAAAAAAGATACGTGTATCGGCGTTTTAAAAGTTTACGTCTGATTTTTTTTAGGGGGCCAAAGTTTTCCCCTTTTCGCGCAATCTTTTGGTGAATCGGTATACGAAAACCATGTAACATCACATTTTAGTTATATGATGTGTTCAGCAACTTGGTGTAAAACACTACGAGGGATATTTTTGTGGAGCATTTTAACCCTGTAGCTCCTATTTTTATGGGTCAATTTGACCCTTTTTTTCTAAAATGCCAAAAATATCCTGTAAAACGGGCCTTTTTAAAGATAAAATGTACCACAAAAATATTAGCCATAAAATTCTACTATAGGTCTCTGAATACATCAAAGCTCAGAAATTAACTTGAACGCCAGAATTAAGCCAAAACTGAGTAGTTTGAAAACCCCCCATATTTTTTAATTAGGAATATTTTCTCAAAAGACAATATAGTTTTTTTCAATATTTTACTGAATAAAAGCTTTTTATGAAAAATGTTTCCGAAAAACATGAAAAAGGAAAGGCAGAGGGGGTTCGTGTGTACACAAAAAATATTCACACTTTTAATGCAAACAACTTTGTCTTAGACATCAAAGCTCTAGTTCTTCAAGTTTTTATCCTTTCTGTGTAAAAGTCCATAGGGAGCCTTAACCTTTATGTACAAATTACAAAAAACTCAGACGTGCTGGACTATTACTTTGTTTGGCAAAAATGATCAGTACGATGTCCTCTTTCGGAAATATGCGGTCGTTACATTGTTGCAGAAATGCTGTTGTACGGTGTAATTACATAAAATAATTTATTTATTTTCATATAAAAATTGCCTGCTCTAAAATTGTGGCAGGTTGCTATACTCCTCCACTTTCTTGACAAATTCGATAAAATCATGATGCAGCACTTTGGGCCATTCCAACGCTATAAAGTGACCGCCTTTGCTATAGAATTTGCTGTAGATCAGATTGCGATACTTGTACTGCAGCTGTGCGTCCGAGAAGTGTATGAGTTCGTGCTTGAAGCGTGTGCAGCCGGTGGGCACTGCGGTGGGCACACGGTCCAGCTGCAGCGCTCGGTGTTCCCTGCTGTAGGCTTCGGCGTACAGGCGCACCGAGGTGGTTATCGAGTTGGTTAGATAGTAAATCATCACGTTATCCAGCAGCGCGTCCAGTTTGTAAGCCTTGGTCAGTCCACCGTGGGACTGATTGAGAAAGTCCGAGCTGGTCCAGGTGGACCATTTCTCCAGTATGTAGGCGGCCAGTCCCACGGGATTGTCGGTTAGCGCTGCGCCAATGGTGTCCGGCTTGGTGGCCTGCAGATGAAAGTAGCCGCTCTCTTGTAGCAGCACGGGCAGCTGGTGCCACTTGGGGAACAAATACTTCTCGAAGATGTTATAGCCGAAAACCGTTGGCAGCATATTGCGAAAGATGCCCTTGAAGATTGCTCTCGATGTCATCACGGTGCACATGGTTGAGTGATAGCCGAGCACATTTTCGGGAAACAGCGTAGCAATGTGCGAACCAATCACTGAGCCCCAGTCGCCGCCGTGTATGAAGAACTTCGTATAGCCCAGACGCAGCATCAGGTTGCGCATGATGACAGCGATTTGCGCTGGACCCAGACCCTTTTTCGAAGTGCCCTGTAATGTTGGCAAACATTAGCCACAGAATTCACTCGTCGTTGCGTCTCACCTGCGACCACGCATAGCCCGGCAGACTGGGCGCAATCACGTTGAAAATGTACTTGTTCGACGGGCTGGGGTGCGTCTGGTGCAGCTCGTGTATGAGCGGGTAGAACTCGCGCACCGAGCTGGGCCAGCCGTGCAGCAGCAGCACCGGGTAGTGGTGCTTGCCCGCCTTGTTCTCGTCGTAGACCATCAGATGCAGAAAGTGCATACGCAGCCTGCGGAGCGAGCAAAAGCCAACAGTGTCAGTGTCAGTCAGTGAGGCGCGCGATAAGCGGCTTACGATATGAATGCAAAAACAACATAATGGCAAATCAATGCAATGTACCCCTGTATGTCGGTGGTGAAGTGATTAAACTGCCAGAGGAACACTTCACGCTCGCGCCAACGCGGCAAATAATCATCGCGCCAGTATTTGAGAATGCGCCTGAGCTCCTGCGTATTGAAACCATACTCAAAGTTGACGCCCTCCAACGGCGACGTGAGGCGCAAAGTGCGATTGAGCTGCGCGCGCAGATCGTCAATGGTCTGAAAGCGAAAAAAATCGGTTTTAATTGAAACGTGCTGCCAGGCGTTGAAGTGGCAGCTTACCGAATCCGGATATGCGAGCTTGTTGCCAATCACCTCTGACGAATTGCGCACATAGGCAATCCAGTCTTCGGGCGCAGGTCCGTCGCCCCACCATTGGCTCAGATTCAATGCGGGTCTTTCAGCGCGGTACAGCGCATTCTCGACCCGGTTGTATGTGATGGCCGCGATCACAATTACCAACAACCCCGAAAGACCCCAAGTCAATTGTCTGCCGCTCATGTTACTACCTACTAAACAAAAACCCACTAATGGCGAATTATGGACAGCAACAAAAATTAACTAATACTGAAATATTATCAATTTGTGCAGCGATCTGAAGTGGTGCGCGGTCTTCACGCGCCAAGTGTTTTAAGGGAACTGGCTGTGGCTGGAAGCAGGTAGGTGTCACTGTCACTACGACTGCCACTGTCAATTGTTAGACAATCGCTGTGATTTTGGTAGCTACGCGCTAATCATACTGTGTTGTTGTTATTATCATTGCACAAAGCGGTAAACGTCGATAGTTGTCCGTCACCCAACAGTGGCGATAAGATGACCGAGTTCTGTCCAATCGGTGCGCGTGCCACGTAACTGAGAGCAGGGCTGATGGTGGAACACCTCAATAGGCCTAACTATGATAGTCGAAATCACAAAGCGTTATTAAAATGACTAATGATAAAGAAGTCTTTATAAATACTAAATACGATATAATAACTATGTACCTACTAATCACAATTTCAGTTTTCGAAATGCTTCAGGTAAACATTTTGCTCGAGTTAGATCTAAAGATTCAAGTCTAAAAGAAAGAGATATCAACAGTTTTCTCAACTTCATTTTTGCTTAAATCTGCCAATTTACATTTTGGTAGCGTTTTTTGATATTCGTCTTTGCCGAACTTAGGCCGCTTTACCGGCATTTTTTCTTCGTCTCTTATCACTAACGTAACGGTTTTTCATACTTATGCACTCTTGCCGCTACCACACATTTGGTGTAATCTATGGGCATTAATATTACAAGTACTGCAATTTGTTGCTGTTCTAGTCTTTTTTTGTTTCTTCAAAAATTTATCACTGTTTATCATTTTGAATGGTGGGATTTGTATTTGATTTGACATTTGTATTGGCAGTGACCAATCGTAATTTAACATACGTTTTCAAACATATCAGTTAAACTGGTGAAATAATTATTGAAATGTTGTTTAGTTGTAAAAAGATTCACAAATTTACAAATTTCAGTATATTATTTATTATGATTAGAACTGTAGTTTTAGTTCTTTCTTCAGCTTTGTTGGAGTTTTCATTGCTCTCCATCCTTTATCAGTTTATACCTTTGACCATTTGCCAGTTTATTACTTGTTCTAGTGAACGTCTCATCCACTTCTCCATCCTTTAATCAGCCCTTGAGTCCTCGAAGTTCCTAAAAATTTCTTATATTGGTTTATTAAGTCAACTGCTAACTTCTCAGTCCATTTTTTCTCTTTGATCGTTGATCTGCGTTACATTAATTTATCCGCTTTTTAATTTCTTCATCCGTCCATCTGTTCATTCTTTTGACTGTTCGTCAATTTTACCGGTTGTAAGGGAGAGGGCTGGGGTGTGAACCGGGTTTTGTTTTTTGGCTCTAACTTTTCACAGAATAAAGATATCGAAAAATCGAAGATACCGTTGGAAAGGTGAATATATAACGCAACTTTGTTATGAAGACAGATTACCGTTTTGATTGAAATTTAACTCTCTACGTCCAATTTTCTGAGAACGTGATTTTTCGCTTTTTCAAAAAAGTGGCTGGGTTGTGAACCATCTGGAAAATCCCTATTAAAGTCGGAAAATACGAAGAAAACACCCATAATTTTTAAGTAAATTGAGAATTTATTTAATCAGGAAGCCTCAAGAGGTGAAAAAAAGTTATAATGACGCTTCTTAGGCCAAAAAATCGCAATGAATGAAACTGCTCAATTTTTTAAATTTTCATCCTAATCTGTGTCGGAATGTTTGCATGTGAAATACGAACGTGTTCTCGTATTGGCTCACTTCAAGTGAACACAACGAAATCGAGTGAAATTATATAAAATGACTTTATTTTTATGTATCCGTCCATATTTGACAGTGTTAGAACAAATGTAGTACGAAAAACAGGTGGTTCATAACCCAGCCACCTCAGTGGTTCACAGCCCAACCACGATGCCATTTTGGAAACTTTAAAATAAACGACACTTCCAATCATAATTCGACATAAACAAATATTGCATCGTAAAATAGAATCATAACACTAAATAAACATGTATTACACAGACTTTTTGCAATAAGCTCAGTCACTAAGATAGCACTTAAAAAAAAGCCAACAAGTTTTCGCAGTCGATTTTCAAACACGATGTCTTTCAAACTCGATTGCTGCCACAAGCAATACGTGTTTGTACTTCGGTGTAACCACAAAAGCAGAGTCATATCATAAGACAAAATTGACAGTTGAAAGATTGGCGATATGTCAATTAGGGAAAGAAAAAACGGCAATGGTTCACACCCCAGCCTGGTTCACAACCCAGCCCTCTCCCTTACCATTTTCTAACAGTTTATATTTCTGTCTGTTTGCTAGTTTGTCATTAATCTTTTTATCAGCATATCTGCCCATATTCACTCCGTCCATTAATTCATCCACTTTTAAATTAATTCACCCGTCCTTCTGTTCATCCTTTTGACTGTTCGTCAATATGATAGGTTATTCCCATCTTCTAACAGTTCATCTTTCTGTCCGTTTGTTGCCCTTCCAGTCAACTTTTCCATCCTTTCATCAGCATATTTGTCCATATTCGCTCTATCCATTAATTCATCCACTTTTCAATTTATGCATCTGTCCATCTGTTCATCTTTTTCACTGTTCGTTAATTTTAACGGTTGCTTCATCTTCTAACAGTTCATTTATCTGTACGTTTGCTAGTTTGTCATCCATCTTTTTAACATCCTATCCATATTCGCTCCATCCATTAGTTCATCCACTGTTCAATTTATTCACCCTTCCATCTGTTCATCCTTTTGGCTGTTCGTCAATATGATAGGTTATACCCATCTTCTAACAGTTCATCTTTCTGTCCGTTTGCTAGTTTGTCACCTGTCCCAGTGAACTTGTCCATCCTTTCATCAGCATATCTGCCCTTAGATCCCGAGAGATCTAAGCTAAGAGATTTTTATATTATTTTTTTATCGGTTTATCTACTAGTCCCTCCCTCCATTAATCCATCTGTTTGGTCGTTTGTCTGCGTTCTATCCATTTAACCACTTTTAAATTTCTTCACTAATTCTTTTGTTTATTTCACCACTCGTCAGTTTGATCGATTGATCGGTTCCTTTATGCTATAAGTAAATAATATGTATTTACAACTATCGTTTCAGCTACTTGTCACATTCGTAGGTTCCATTGTCCACTTCGCTTCGTTCGTTTATTCATTTAAACATCTAGACATTCGTTTGTACGTTCTTCTCAGTGGCGGATTCAGGGGGGTGTTTTGGGGGTTGAACCCCCCGACAAATTAAAAAGCATTTTACAAATATTAAAGAATTACTTTTTGAAACCCCCCCGAAATATTTTTCTGAATCCGCCCCTGGTTCTTCTGTTCCTGGTTTATACCTTTTGGGTTATTGTCTTGTACGAACGGGATCCATCTTCTCTGCCTACTAATATGTATGTAAGACCACTTCTCTAATCACTAGTTGGAAGCTAGTAATAACGTTTTACTATAAATAAGTTCATAAGTCATATTCGAAACATTGATATGGTCTCATTACTTTGTTTCAATTGAAAAAGTTAATTGCAGTCAAAAAAGTTTGCGTGCTACTACTTCAATCAGTGGCAAAATGGAATTTATCAAAATTTTATTTATATGTTTTTTTGTAGATAATAATTCGGTTTTTGGTTACGCGTCGTTGATGGTTGCCAGCGAAGGTTTCTCAAGTTTAAAATTACAAAAATGTTCTTACAAGTATTAACTATTTGCGAAACATGGGCATTTGACAATTGTTTGTTACGCTCGAATGTTTTATTATTTGTGTGTAGCCACTCAAAGAAAACTGATGGGCACATTGTTTGCTGTGATCGAACATAAAAGGTCAGTGTTACATGTTTAATATTCCATATAAATATCCATCGCCAACATGTGGCTTAATAATTAATAATTGATTGGCACGACAGCCCGATACCGCGACCAAGGCCACCATCCGTGGAAGGGACCTACAGTTTTATACCGATTCCGAACGGCGAGTTGGGAGCTTTTTCATTTTACTCTCAGAGGTTTGCCATTTCCTGCTGAGAGGACAGCCGCCGAAAGAAAAATTTTTGTTTTTCATATTTCGATGTTAGCAGCAACGGAGTCTTGAACATGGGTTCGAGCTCGCATTTGACTCGCGGCCCAACGCACTAACCATGTGGCTTCCTTTAGTAAATTTTAACACTTTCAGGTACTAAAATTCACAAATGCTCGCATTCCCCATAGTTTGACAAAAATAAACTTTATTTCGTTAAAAAATATAATTGGTGACATAAATGCGCAGGAAATTCTTTTTTTTATATACTCGTACATAGAGAGTACATAAAGTATATACAAATCTTTTAGAAAACTCAACACCCGCACTTAAGCATTATTCTTTGGCAACGCTTTCGCCACGAACGCCACAAAGTCTTCGTACAGCACTTGCGGCAGCTCCATGGCGGCAAAGTGGCCACCGTCGGTGTGATGGGTGCTCTGCACCAGATTCACGAATTTGTGCTTGAGCTGGGCGTCACTGGTATGCCGGATGTCGTGCTTGAAGCGTGCACAAGCGGTGGGCGGCCGAACGGCCACGCGCTCCAGGTCCAGTGCCATTTGTGCCTTGCTGAAGGCTTCGGCGTACAGACGCTGCGAGGTGGTAATCGAATTGGTGACATAGTACACCATCACGTTGTCCAGCAGCGCGTCGAGGGTGTAGCGTTTGGTCAGGCCGCCATCTTCCATATCTCTGTATGCAATATTCGTCCAGGTGGAGAATTTCTCTAGTATGTAGGCGGCCAGGCCGACCGGATTGTGTGCGAGCGCTGTGCCAATGGTGTCCGGTTTGGTGGCCTGCAGATGCATGTAGCCCATCTCCTCCATTAGATGCATGAACAGCTCCGAAATGGGTTTGTAGAAGTCGGCGTGCGTCTGCTTCACCAACCAGTCGGGCAACATGGAGCGCATTAATCCCTTCAGCTGACCAATGGCACTGTTGCTGGTGCACATGTTCGAGTGATAGCCGATCACGTTTTGCGGAAAGATTGCTGCAATATTGGAGCCCACTATTGAACCCCAATCGCCGCCCTGTACAAGGAATTGCTTGTGACCCAAACGTATCATCAGATTGCGCATGACGACGGACATCTGGGCGGGCCCAAAGTTCTGCTTCGAGGCGCCCTGTAAGTAGCGAATCGAATCGTTATTTGTATAAAATTTTAGTGTTTAATTTTTTTGTTTTTGTACCTGTGACCAGCCATAGCCAACCAAGCTGGGCGCAATCACCTCGTAGACGTAGTCACTCTTGGCGTTCGGCTTGGTGAGCAGCGGAATAATGTCGTAGAACTCGCGCACCGAACCGGGCCAGCCGTGGAGCAGCAACAGTGGCAGCACCTTCTTGCCATCGGTGGTCTTTGGTTTGACATGCAGGAAGTGAATGCGTAGACTGCATTGAAGTAAAGTAAAAGAATTAAGGATTAAAAGGAGAAAATGTAAATTGGTGCTACAACGATTCAATTAAAAATATTTAAAAAATAATTGTAAAAGCATTTTATAATAAGTTTTAACTTTCAAAAACACAGTTCGATTTTTAAAAAGTATGTGCAACATTGTGGCAGCCGCCGTGGCTCAGTTGGTTAGTGCGCGGTCCAACGAGTCGCATGCAGAGCGACGCAAGATCGAATTCTGCATGTAGTAACACCTAAAAAAAAATAACGGGAAACTCGTTTTCTCTTTCGGTGGCTGTCCTCTCAGCTGGAAATGGCAAACCTCTGAGAGCAAAAATTGCCTATGAAAAAGCTCCCAACCTGCCGTTCGGAACCGGCATAAAACTGTAGGTCCCTTCCACCCGCGTACAAAATTCACACGCACAACACGGGTGGTTGCGGGAAGCTAGGCCTTAGTCTCGCGTAAGCGGGCTGTCGTGCCAATCAATTATTATTATAAAAAAAATTATTATGTGCAACATTGTAAAGTTGCATGTTGTTGTTTCATAATAGGCCTCGGAGTATGTCTCTTATAGAGGCAGCCACCATAACCTAACCTAACCTATGTTGTTAGTTTTTTGTTTTTTTTATTGAATCCATCAAGATCATAAGTGCTGGGGAAAACATCTGCAGGGAGACCATTCCACAATCGGGCTGTTCGGGCCAGGAACGAACTTTCTCTGTAGTGCGGCAGCAAGCAGCAAGCTGCTTATCTCCACTGAGCAATTGCCGAAAAAATAACGGTAAAATAAAACCACACATGCCACGTTTCGACGATGTTCCAAGGAGTCAATAGACCTGGATGCCGTACTGTCCCCTATAAGTTTAATCGCACGGTTTTCACCCGATCCAGGAGCTCCAAATGGGGTTTTGAAGCCCCTGCCCATAGGTGCGAGTTAAACTCCATTTTAGGTCGGATATAGGTGGTATAGATAATGCGGAGATCGGACGGAGTGAAATATTTTTTGCCCCGCTTTAAGAAGCCGAGGCACTTGGCTGCTTCTTTCGACACGCCAAAAATATGATCGTTCCAACGAAGATCGTTCTTAATGGACATGCCCAGAACATCAAGAGCTGCCGATTCCGCAATACTCACGCCATCCATAACCAGGGATGTGTTGGGATGTGGGGAGACTCATTTGTGGGATAACAGGCAACATTGGGTCTTGCGAGGATTAAAATCGACCCTGTTCGCTTGACCCCACTTGGAGATTGTTTGTAGGTCGCTATTAAGTGTGTCATTCATACGGCGCCGTTCTCTTTCAATCTCCACAGAGCTGGGGCGCTTTGTGAAGGAGTATGAATGACAAATGGTGCTGTCATCCGCAAACGAGTGGATGGGATTCTTGGAGAAAGGACCGAACACTGCGGCACTCCCGCGCTAAGGGAATGTTTTTCCGAGGCTATGCCGTCTATTACAACACGAATAGAGCGATCATAGAGGAAGCTAGTTATCCAACGAGAGAAGATACTACCGACGCCATAGGCAATCAATTTACACACGAGTGCTTTATGCCACACTCGGTCAAAGGCCTTAGAAATATCCAATGCAACAACCTTGCTTTCACCGAGGTTTAGAATACTATAGTTCCATTTCTCGGTGAGGACCGCCATAAGATCTCCCGTCGATCGCTGTCTTCGAAAGCCGTATTGGCGGTCACTTAGTAGTCTATTGTGCTCCAGATATTTCACAAGGTTGAAGTTGACAATTCTTTCCATTACTTTGGAGAGCACCGAACAGATTATATATATTTATAGGTCGGTATTAGGCTAAAAGGAATAAGTTCGATGAAGCAAATGTCAACTTGTGCCATGCCATCATTATTAAAAAGAAACTATTGACTAAATAAGAGTTTTATTTATTAATCTGTCGATCCCATCTCTAAATCTCATCTTTTCCTTCTCATTTTATACTTATGGTACCCCTATTTTTGCTCCCTGGACTCGGCCGTTTGTACCGCCCAGTGTTCAGTTTTTGTTCAACTATAAAAACACGTTAACATTTAAGATTGTCTCTTCAAAAACCGCATAAGATTTCTAAAGTATTTATGTGAGTAACAAAGTTCCATGTTGACGGCTTAATTGGTGCAGTAAAAACACAAATTTAATGTTTTGTGAAGTATGAACGGTGAAGTTTTGGACTCGAGACAGAGTTCATGTTGTACAGGTCTGGACAATAAAACGAGACTGACGTTCAAATTTTCGAAGACATCTGTGTTGTGCGATTGAGTTCATGCACAATTAAAGGGGGACCTACGGTTTTATGTGGAATGTTAAGAAGCTTTTTTATAAATTTATACTTTTACTCTTAGAGGTTTGCAGTTTCTTGCTGAATGCACAACAGTCAACAGAATTTGTTTTTTTACATCTAAATGCTGGCTATGACGAGGAATAGAACCCGCAGTCGAGCATTATTTTAGATTCACAGTTTGTTATAAGTTAATTATGATTACCTAAATCAGCCACACCTAACGATTATGAATGAATATTTTATGCAGCACAAACTGTGACAAGCTAGAAGGCATTTACATTTTTCACTAACAATAAAAGTTTTTACCATATAAAATAGAAATGCAAAGCAGAAACAAACAAAGCTGCCAATCAGTAACAAACTCAACTAATAAATGCTCAATTGGCTAATCGTGTTTTTTAATGATTTTGTGCAACGGAAATATGTCGGTCAGTGTGTGAGCCTATCAACAGAAAACACATTTGGTGATTGGCAATAAAATTATAAAATTCAATCAATGAAAAATTAGCTAAACAAATGCAATTTACTCGAGTTTACTTTAAATTAATTTATTTTAAAATTGTGTTAGTAGATTTTTTCAAAGTGTTGAACAACTGTCGAATTAATTTAAACAAATTCACTGAAAAGCTGCCAAGAACAATTAAAAAACTTGTATGTATGAGAACGATTATAGTACAGGAAAATCTGGTTAGCGAAACGCATTAGAAACGTAAATTGCTTCCTACGTTAAGTTTGTATAAAAAGTAGATTTTTAAAACAGCTCAAAGATAAAAACGTGCCGAATGAACATTTAGAGTTTGTTGTACTATATTATAGTATGATTATATAATCATCATTTATCATTTAATAATTATGCACACATTAATTTCTGATTAAAATGTACGAATGCACGCGTGGAGCTTTGTCGATTGTAAATCATAAGTATATAATTTCTTTCAAATATCAATGTGGATTTTCGGGCTCAACCTTCTAGTATCTATTTTATACAAGTTTTTTGTTTTTACAAAAATTGTGTCAATTGGTATTTGTGTGTGAATCAGATCCACATAAAAATCGGGTGGATGAAAGTTTTTGCTCTCTTTTATAAAGTTCCAAAAAATAGTAATATTAAACTGTGAGACAGTACTTTTGACTGATCCAAAAGTTGATATAGACGTGAAACTATGAATCATTTATAGTAAACTAGCATACTCAGTTTTTCATTTTCTGATGCGTTGTCCTTTTAAATTTTAAAAGGGCAAACATTTTATAGACAAAAAATTAATGGATATTCCATATTAATTTCTTGCTTATTTTTGGACTCTAAGCCATGGCAGAATAAAATTTTAAGGCACACACCGAGATTTAAAATATAAATTTCTTTCAAAAGGATTTGCTAAAAACATTGAAGGTTATTGAAGGATACATGTTTAAAAGGACCTTCCCGAAAAAATGTGACCCTCAAAATGAGAAATATAGTCTAAAGGCGACAATTTTCTTCTTTGATTTGATATCCATATCTTCATCATTGCACCACCACAAATTTTGAAATAAATTCTTTGAAATATGTTTGTCCTAAAAAGTTAAAGTAAAAAGACATTGGATCAGCAAATGAAAAACTGAGTATGTATGTCAGGTTACTATAAATAACCTCTAGTTCCACGCCTAAATAATCATTTGAATGGGTCTCAACAAAAGTGTCAGCAAGTGTCCGGCAACACAACTATTTGAAGTAGATCTATGATTAGCTCTGAGAATAGATGTGCGATTATGTGGTCTTCAATAGCCAATCTTGACATCAAGTTTCCTTATGATTCTGTATATTTTTTAGTCGATCTGTCGCTTTTCTGAAGCGAAGGATATTCCACAATTAGAGTTCCGGTAGTTCATCTTCATTTTAGTTATCTTTTTGCTGTCATTAACTAATGAAGGCAATAGAAGTCTCAATCCGCGTCCTCCAAAGAATCACAATTAAAAATGTTCGAAAAATCTACTTTTTTCCATAAATCAATTCACAGCACAATCTCTAACTACTTCAAAAAATTCTTATCACTCTCTTCTTTAACTGGAAAAATACTGTATGTCTGATTTTATGTTAATTGCATTGCTTTTGCAGGAACAACAGTTGTTTATATCTTCCGAAAATGTTTAAGTTGTTGACTCGTTGTGACTCGTATTTACTGTGGGATATGTTTATATAGAAATGCATGCAGAGAACTTGATCCAAGTGTCGCTTTGAAGCGTCTGGAAAGCTGCACATAAAATAATAGAACTCATTCATTAGCTGATCTACATATCACTTGGAAATATGAAGGAAAGGAATACGAAATGAATAATATTTCTGTTCATTGAAATTTATCTATTTGCAGTAAGTGACGCCCATTTTTACCCTCAGAAATGGTTGAAAATAAAATGTATTATTGTTCCTCAGTCACTACACTCATTTTCAACTCATTCTCGCTCTGTTGCTCTCTTTCTCTCAGTGACATTTTTAAACAGATATATTATGTGTCTGTCAGAATTTTATAGCTTTAAATATGCATTTTGTTTGACTTTTTTGCAAGTCCATATGAACTAAGATAGATAATAATTTTGTTTATTGTTTAAGCATTCATTTCACACACACACGCAATGAGTCTATGACATTGTCGCTGACCCTTTTCGAATGCCATTTATGCACATTGCATACTAAACACTCACCATTTAAATACAATTATTAACTTTTTACATATAAAGTGACACCGATAAACAATTAAATAACTTGCGCCACCAAGTCTAATAAAACATTGAACTATGCATATATGTGTGTGTGTGTGCATTGCGCCGATATACTCGTAAAAGAAGCAGCGGAGCGGAAGAGGACTATTTTTAGTTGATCACATATACTGAAAGAGTAGGCAATTTTTACTGCATTGCATTGTATTGACTCACCCCTGAATTTGCGTTTCGAAATGTGGGAACTTCTTCAAAAACGCCTCGCGTTCACTCCACTTGGTTAGGTATGTGTCGCGCCAGTATTTCACCACCTTTTGCAGCTGCTTCGAGTTGAAGCCGTATTGAAAGCCGACACCTTCCAGGGGTTCGTGCAACTTCAGCGGCCGACTAAGCTGTGCCTTCAAGTCTTGAATGAGCTGCAAAATGGAAATTCAGATGATTTGGTTGTGACATAAATTAAGTGATTTGAATAAACGAAAGCAGTTGTGATTCGAAAGATATCGAATAGTGCGTTGTAGTTGGTTTTTTGATGTCTTGGCGATACATTAACATCGAAATAAATAAAAGATACATTTTTAGTTAATCGTTTTGCGTACACAAAAACTAGTTTCGGTTGCCTGGTTTCAATATTTTGCAATGCTAGTTTTTTCCTTTTTACTGTTGTTTTAAAATGTTGCTTCAGCCACAAAAGTAGCACACAGTAAACCAGCATATTAGCCTTGATTTCATTGTTGGCTTTAACGATTGCAATGCTGATTGTTGCCAATCTTTGTGGGTTTCTATGTGGCAGAGAGAAGCTTTAAAAAATTCTTTCATGACTGGTTTTTTTCATTAGAGTTTTTGTATTTGAGCAATTTTTGGATGAAACTTATAAAACTTTTAAAGTTTGCCATTTGCAATTTTTTATAAATATAAGAAATTAAAAAAAAAAAACAAATAAAATAGTTGAAAATAGTTGAAAATAAACTTCTGATTGTTTTAAATTGTATTAATTTTTTTTAGATTTTTTATTTTTTATTAAAATCGGTTTATGGTATTTTTTATATGTCATACATGCTTTTTATTACATAATTTTTTTTGTCTAAAAAAAAAACGAAAATTAACACATTAAAAAGTGAAAGTGAAAATTTATTAATTAAATTTTGTATATTCAACGCTGATTTTTTATATTGTTATTCGTAATTTTTACACTTTTTCTTACTATCGGTTTATGGTATTTTTTATATTTTATAAATATCTTTTATTAAATAAGTTTTTTACAATTATTTAAAATGATGAAAAATAACAAACAAAATTAAGTAAAATGTCATTTTAAAATTTTTAATTTTTTATTTTATTTATTAGTTTATTTTGTTTTATTTTATTTTATTTTGAATTTTTATTTTCATACATTTATGTTTTTATTGTATCTATTGTAAAAAATCGCGACTCTTTTTATATATTTTTTCTGAATATTTTTTTAATTATATAAAACTTTTACAAACATTAAAAATTATTAAAATTAATTAATAAAATTAACTAACAAAATAAAGTCAAAAATAATTGTTTTAATTGTTTGTGTTAAATTATGATTTGTATACATTTATTTGAATTTATTCATTTATTTATTTATTTTTATTATTATTTTATTATTTTAAAAAATTTTTTGTTTCTATTTTTATATTTTGTTTTCAATTTTCAATATTTTTTGTATCTTTTATATTTTATGAATGTTTCGTATGTTTTATAAAATCATTTATAAATATTAAAAATAATGAAAATTAACCAATAAAATAAAGTCAAAAGCCAATTTTAAAATTTTTTTGTTATCATAAATTATTGTTTTGTTTTAATTTTTATATTTTGTATATACATATTTATAAATTCACTTATATTGATTGAGTTTTTTTAATGTTACCTTTTTCCTAATACCGGTTTATTGTTTTTTTTATATTTTATAAATGGTGTTTTATAATAAATTTTTTTTGTAAACATTAAAAACTACGAAAATTAAAATCAAAAAGTCAAAGTAAATTTAGAAAATGAGTGTGTGTTTATATTGTGTTTATAATTTTTAATTTTTTCTTCAAAGCGGTTTATACTATTTGTTATATTTCATAAATGTTTTTTGTTATAAGCATATTTGAATTTTTATAAAAATTTAAAATTATGAAATTGAACAAACAAATAGAGTGATCCAATTTTTTTTATGTTCATTATTAAAACTTTTTAAGGTATGAACATACAATAGAAATGTATATTAAAAAGTTGTTAGTTCTTCAAAACATATTTTTTGATTTTTGATTTTTTTTTATTTTCTATCATTTTTAATATTTATACCTTTTTACTAATAGCAAATTAATGACCTTGACATTGTATGCGCTGCTGCGTTAATGAAGAAGCACAGCAGATAACATTTTGTCGTTCTTTTTTACAGCAATTTTTATTCTCATTCCCGCAAAGAGAACCAGTGAAGAAAATATTTCTATTTTGGTATTTTTTCATTTCGTATGAGCTGCATTTGGATCCCCACTGTGAGGCTGCAAGGACTTGTAGAGGACTTATGGTAAAAGCAGCCGGTTATTTAAAGCTCAGTTTGCAAAGCCATAAAATATTGAATTAAACCAGTACTCCGCCAGTACTTTGAACTCGAAATCATTTGCTAAAATTAGCAGACTTTGTGAGCATGTTACGAGTACTTAAATAAACTTGAACTCATCGCCACACGTACGCCAAGTGAAAGCGGCTACTTGGTTTTGTTACCTGTTGGAGTCGCAACTGACAAATAATATTCTATACATAATTAGCTCACACTTGGTGCAATTTGACGACAACTTGCATGACTAGTCATTTTATTAATTCGCACCCGACCCACCGCCTACCTCGGGCTTGACTGCAATGTCGAACGGCTTGACGGCGGTGTTCTCCTTGTAGTTGGCACCACTGCCGGGTCCCCAGTATTCTTGCGGATTGAGCGCCGGCGCCGGAACGGGACGTGAAAGCAGGCGATAGTTTTGTATGAGCACTGCCACGCCCAGCGACAAGGCCACCACTAGCGCTCTGACTAGAAAGGCCATTTTGTTCGTGAAATTTCGTCAAGCAGCTTACTGTTGTTGTTTTTGTTGCCGCTGCACTTATTAGCTGCGAATAATGTTGTCCGCTTGAGAGGTGCCAAACACAATCACGACAATGCTCGAAGACCGGCGCAACCGCTCATGCGGAGTGTACGATTTCAACTGAGCGTATTGAATGGCATCAGGCGGCGGCGACTGGCGGCCGGCCGCACAGGCGAGCAGCATCGGAAAAGCTTTTGGCGCCAAATGCACGTACGCGCAGCGCTCTACAGCTGACTGGAGCTTTGTCGGCGAATGATCTTTGAACGTGGTCGGTGGCTGATTTTGTAATACAGATCAGCCGACCGGCAACTCACCGACTGACAACTACAACTATCACAATGTTTAATTTTTCAGGCACATTGGCGACGACATCGATGCCGGCTGCCAACTTATATTCACACTAAATTAGCTTCGGCGTTAGGTTAATGCTTACAGGGTGGTCTGCGTACTGAGAGCTTTGGTCCGCATGACTTTTTGTTTGGCGTGTTTGGTCGATTCGAATGGCATGATTTGCACGTTTACTGATAAAAAGACGCAACAAGTAGTCGCGAATCGCTGTAAAATGAGTCTGATTGCAATGTTTGCAGTGGGGCTGATTGTGCGCGGCGGGCAGCGGTACATATGAAACCACATGTATGTATGTTTGTATGCGCATGAAAGTGAAAATCATTGCCTGATTGTTTGTGTTGTTGTTTTTTCATTTTTCATGATTTGTTGACATTGACATTGCGCACTGGAGAGCGATGTCGCCTTAATAAGAATATAAACAAAAGCATTTCTGCGCATTAAGCTGTGCAGCCTTGTATAGCGAAACAAGGGTAGGAGCGAATGAGGCGGAAGAGGAGGAAGAGTTGGAAGGGACAGAGGTATAAGAATGTACACAAACTCATTAAATTGCGTGTACTAAGTGCCGGCTTGCGCTAAAAGAGATGTTTTGCTTCAAAGAGCGCCACTATAACAGGTAAAGAGCCATTCAGCGATCGCCAAACTTTAACTTTAAATAAAACTACAAAAATGAAAAATATCTTTAATAAACAAAACATATTTGTATTTTCTTTTTTTAATTAGAAATTTTTTGTTTATAATAATATATAATTATATTAATTATTATAATTATATATAATACTAACGTTTTTTCCTTTTCAAAGCATTAATTTCCCAGGTAAACACTAAAGTTTATTTATAGTTTAAATCAAAAAAATTCCAAAAAATATTATAAACAATTTTTAAATAATCCTAAACTTTAAAATATAAAAAAATTGTATAAAAAATAAAATTTAAATTAAAAAACCCTTTTACATAAATTTATTTTTTATAATAAATAAAATTTAAATTAAAAACAAATTATAAAACAAACAAATTATAAATTTTAAATAACCGAAAAACATTTTTGTAAAAAAAATTATTTACTGAAAAAACTTCAATTAAAAAAATATATTTAACTAACAATATATTTATTACTAGCAGGACCCCGCGGCTTTGTACGTAAATTTGAAGTCAATAGGCCCAATTAATCAAGTTTCTTCATACAGCGTATTGAATGGCATCAGGCGGCGGCGACTGGCGGCCGGCCGCACAGGCGAGCAGCATCGGAAAAGCTTTTGGCGCCAAATGCACCACTGTATGCGCGGTGCCACGCCCGTTTTATGCAATGCTCAATCTATTCCTCCAGTCGAAGGGTGCGACCCAGTGTCATGGATGTACGACTTACAATTCTAAAGAGACGCAGACAATTTTAGTCACAAAAAATTTGCCACACCTCTTATCCAACAGTCATGGAATTTTACCAGTGAAACGACACACTTAAACGGTGGTCCTGTGCCAAATTTCAATGCCATCAAAGATATTACATATTACAAAAATTGGGTTGTATGGTAGGTGCCACGTCCGCCTGTCAGGTCGTATTCACACTATTTGGTTTACTGAGACTTGATCGTGACGAACATTCCGTGAAAAAGTCTGCTCAATTTGCCGTCTAGTTTTTGAGTTTTAGTGTCGTGTGATAAACAAACAAACATTGATTTTTATATCCCATAGCTTATACCTTACTGTTCCTATAGATTATCGTAATATTGGACACTTCTGAGGAAATTTTATAGAGCAAGAATTTTATTCTTAGTTACTTATGGAAGACCACAGCTTGCTGTGGAGATTGAAAAGAAACTGTTCTTGAAAATAAATTGCTGAAATTTTCTACATAATTGCCTACTTTGATAGTCGCCAAATAGGTAGGTTTGTATGATTGGCTGTCCAATGGACCAGGCATAGACGGACCAGGCATTAGCGATCTCTTTATGAGTTGTAGAAATAAACACTTTGACTGTGGCATTTGCCTCCCTTCCCTTGAGGAAAACGCGATTTGTACTGTTCCTGAGTAGAACCTCTATTAGACATATCGCTGTATACTGCGCCATTGGATCTACGCTTATCAAATGGCGCCTCTCGTCCAGTGATGTTTGCAGAAGCTGCGGAGGTGAAGAGGAAATAGAAACGATTTATCATATCCTATGCCACGACTCCGTGCTCAGGGGGAATGATTCCTAGCGGACCTGAAAGTTCAAATTCCGAATCTGCTCTCTTTTATCAAAAGATTAAACTGATTTGCCCCAGATTGGGACCAATTGGTTAGCTTCAGAACCATTACAGAAGGGATTCACAATGGGTAAATTTTGCCTCCGAGTGGAAGTGCGGATTTGTGCCGCACACCCATCCTTCTTTACCTGACCTAACTTAAACTCTTTGAATAAAAACGTCAGCTTTTGCCAAATCTAAGAAGATAGAGAGACGATTCTAACTTTCTTAACTGACTATAACAACCCGTTACTGAGTTACGGCTTATCGCAAAAGTTCTTTTCCGGCGCCTCTGCTTTGAGCGCGCTTTCTCTAGTTGGTCAAACCAAGAGAAGATAGGATGTCTACCGAAGAGACGGTCTCCCTCTTCGCCGTCGATCACCAACTACCGCATCGAACACTTGTTTTTCCGAATCTTTATTGTCCATTACTACAACCATGTCTTTTTACAGCTGTAAACCCGAGACTCTTTCCAGACCGGTGAACTCGGAGGTCTTCAGGTTGATGCATGGCATGATCAGATAATGCCTAAAGAAACGCTTACTTGTTTGGGCTATAAGCGATTATAACCAATTACACTATGTAATAAGTTTGACCCTTTCGGGACTACTGGGATAATACGTCCCAGCTCGTTTTTAATGCCCCTCAAAATTATTCAAATCTTACGATCCCCGCAAAATATGATTTTGATTTCGGTATTCCCGCATAAAAGGATGATTTCAGAATATGTGAGCCTCCAATAGAATTTTCTGCTGAGAGTACTTTGGATTTTAAAATTAAACTCCGTTCCAAAAGGGTTGAAGCAGATGGTTTTCTTCAAATATTTTCCAGGTAACAGTAATAATTTTCAACAGTTGTCCAACTGAATAAATCTAAGCTCTAATAGGAAAGGCGTTGCATGGCAAAAAAAGATTTTATTAGAAAGCCAATAGATCTTAGTATAATGTTAAAAACATAAACTTTAGATTACACAGGTTTATGGAAATTACAAAAATGGAAAACATTATTAATTTCTATTATTCCTTAACGAATCAAAGGTACGAAATGGGCTAACAAAAAACTCCGCATTATTAAGTATAACAAACGAACATTAATTGAACTTTATTTTCGCCACGAATTCGGCAAAATCAATATACAACATAACGGGCACCTCGAGGGCAGCAAAGTGTCCGCCCTGGTGGAAATACTTGCTGTGTATTAAATTGGGGAATTTATCTTTCAATTGCCAGTCGAGCGCTGGCGGCAGATCGTTCTTGAAGCGCGCACAGCCCATCGGCACCGGCGACTGCACGCGATCCAGCTGCATCGCCCAGTACTTTTTCGTCATGTTCTCGGCGTAGAAACGCGCCGCTGTGGTGGCGGTGTTCGTCAGATAGTAAATCATGACATTGTCCAACAGTGCGTCCAGCGTGTAAACCTGCTGCAAGCTTTCGAACTCCTGTTCCTTGCCGACGCCGGTGGTTAGCTGAAACTTCTCCAATATGTAGGCGGCCAGGCCGACGGGGCTGTGAAGCAGCACTGTGCCAATGGTGTCCGGCTTGGTGGCCTGTATGTGCAGGTAGCCGGTCTCGCGCATCATAAAATCAAACTTTTCCTTGAGCGGAAAGTGATGCGCATGGAAGAAAGTCGAGGGCACGAACCTGTCCGGCATGTAGCTGGCCACCACGCTCTTCAGCATGGAGAGCGGCGTATACACTAAGCACATGTTCGAGTGAAAGCCGAGCACATTGTCGGGGAAGAGTGTGGATAACACGCCGCCAATGAGCGAACCCCAATCGCCGCCTTGGATGAGGAATTTCTCGTGGCCCAGCCGCAGCATCAGATTGCGCATGACGATGGCCATTTGAGCGGCATTGAAGCCGGGCTTGCGGGCGGGCTGCAGGCAATTAATGATGCATTAATTAATGGTAATGATGCGTGACAAAGTTTAGCTTACCTGCGACCAGCCGTAGCCCACCAACGAGGGCGCAATCACTTCGTAGACGTAATCGCTGAACTCGGCCGGTTCGGTGAGCAGCGGTATGAAGTCGTAGAACTCGCGCACGGAACCCGGCCAGCCGTGCAGCAACAGCAGCGGTATGACTTTTTTCTTTTTGGCAGCCTCAGCTGAGGGCTTGGCGTGTATGAAGTGTATGCGCAGTCTGTCAGCGGGTTGGGGGGAGGGGAGAGGGAGAAGAAAAGTCGCGTTATGTTCACGCAACGGTAAATGTGCACAACGCTTACCCCTGAATTTCGGTGGCATAGTGCGGCTGATTGTCCAGAAATTGTTCGCGTTCCGTCCACCTGGGCAGATAGTCGTCGCGCCAGTATTTCACAATCTGCGCCAAGGCATCGGTGTTGAAGCCATACTCGAATCGAATGCCCTCCAGTGGCTCGGTGAGCTTCAGCGAGCGATTGAGCTGTTGGCGCAAGTCCTCAATGATCTGCAAGAGACACCTCCACTTTGTTATTCATGACCAAATGGAAAACATGTAAAAGCTGGAGACCTCTTTGTCGTATTGTATTTTGAAGCGTCGCACTTTGGTGTCCGGCTTGTGATCGCTGGCGTCGCCAAAGCCCCAGTACGTGTCGGTATCCAGTTTGGGCACCGGCAACGGACTTGTCAACTGATAGAAGCGCCTAATCGAGCCGCCAATCAGCAGCGCGATTAGAATGGCGAATATGGCTAGCTTCATGCTGCACTTATCTGAAGACAATTTTAAGTATAAATTTTTATCTATTACGCGCCAAAATACAACACAGGCCAATGTTTCGCATGCGTCTCCAACGCAATGTAGCTGCCAACTGTTTTCGGCAACTGTTGTCCACACACTGAGACCTGTTGGTCGCACTATTATTATTCAAGTGTGATCATATTTTAAATTTTTTATTGTGCGTTCCATTCTCAGGCGGACACTCTTTTAAATAGCAGCAGCGCACTTAGGGTGCCGGCACAGCAATGTTGCTCTCCAGTGTACGGTGCACAGTGGGGCTTATCTTATCATAGCTTATTGGCTATGAAGCGGCGTTCAGTTTACCGCCTCGGCCAAAGTTTGTGATTTATGGCGGCGTGCAAATATTGCTAATGCAATTCAAGCCATAAACAATTTGGATGAAAATATTATAAAAAAAATTTATTGTAAATTTATTATAAAATTTTTACCTATAAATAACATAACCACAAATAACAATACATAGTCGAGCCGCATGTGTACGATATGTTGTTATCAAATTTCAATTGTCTTCACATATAAATATTTCTATTGTCACTACCTAAGTGCGTTAGTTCGCAGTTTGGCGCTATGACTCTGCAAAAGCTTCAAATACGACAAACAATGAAATTAATTTTTTGGACAAAATTATAGATTGGCACATATCTAACTAAGCAAACAGCATTCGTGAACTTTAGACATTCTCAAGTGGGATGTGTGTTTTACGTGTACACCTTATTTACTCATAGTACATACCAACTAAGTATATACAGGCGTCACGGTTAGATGATCGCATCATCAAGTGGTTTGTCTGGTTGGAAAATACTCAATACCTAACTATTCTAATCTGCCGGCTGATAAAACAATGATGTGATTTGTTTTATCAATTCTACGTTTTTGACTGTTGGCTTATTAATTTTTCATATTTATTTTTAGTTTCCATATTTATTTTTTATTTAATTGATTTCGATTTGAGGTAAACGCATTTGAATTCCTACTAACATACTTGAAAAAAGTTGTCTCTTCTTACGCAATTGATTGAATGACTTGTTGAATTTTCACATTTCAATTGGCATGTTAGAAGTAAAATTCGGCAAATTAACGGCGTAAAAACTTCTATGACGTAAAATGATGATTGACTAAGATTTTGCATAGAACTTTTCAGACTTTTTTGCTTTAGTATCCACAGTTTGGTGATAGTCAGTCTCTGGATCGTGTGGAACACAATTTTTTCATACTCGCTGTAGTGTTCTTCAATAGGTTGATGTTCATATTAACATATTTGATATGAAATTTTATGACAATAAAGTTGTACAATCCAAATTACTATGAATGACCTCACGCCTATATAAACTTTTGTATGGGGTATGTGGTTTTTTGTAGCACAGTGTAATCGATACATTATTAAAACTTTCTCGTATACTTTAGCAGTAAGTGTAGAGTAGCTACAGTAGCGCACTCACGAGGTTTTGGGAGTTTAAAGCCCCCAAATACAAAAATTGCTGGTATAGGGTGTTTTTTTTAGAGGTTTGTTTTTCGAATAGAGATAAAACTTGCATTTTGTGGTCAAATCTGGCAACTCTACTGTCATTTATGTTCAGTTTGGTTTGCCATTTCATCATGAACAGGTTGACAAAAGAACAACGCTTGCAAATCGTGAAAATTTATTTCGAAAATAATGGTTCAGTTCGCGAAGTTTACCGCAAGCTCCGTCCATTTTATGGTCCATCAGAGCAATTAATTCGGTTAACCATGGGTCGTTTTCGCACTACGTTTACTCTATGTGATAATACGCATCCGCAGAGACGTCGAGCAGTGCAGAGCAAAATGTTGAAGAGGACCCGAATGAATCGATTCGCCACCGTGCACAGCAATTGGAGCTTTGTCCATCAACTTTAAAAATTGGACCTGTAGAATTGGCTTTATTCGAGCCAGCCGCGGCGGCCACATGCCCGAAATCATATTTAAACATTAATGGCATAAAATTATCCTTCCAATAAAGCCAAATTGATGGACATTAAAACGATTTTCTTGTGTTTTATTTCAATTCGAAGTTCTATACCTCTAAAAAAAACACCCTATACAATATATATACAGTGGACGTCCAGTACAACGAACTTCCCATTTAACGAATTTTCTATTTAACGTACGGCCAAATTTTATCCATTGATGGTTTTATATTACGAACGAAAGTGAAATTTGCTTTTTTGGAATTGGCTTTTTTTTAATTAAAATTTCAATAATCAATCAAAAGAAATTGCCATACAGAAAAGTTGACTTGCGTAAAGAGGCAATCCGCATCGAAAACTTTTTTACTGTACACACATAGCCATTTTTGTATTTTGAAAATGCTCGAATAAAACAAGATATTTGTTTAACCTTCTGTCTGTCCTTGGCTCAAAATTGCTATCAAACGGTTATATAATTTACTGACAAAACATAAAAAAATGTTACATATAAATAACAAAGGAAAAGGGGAAAGCCCCGAAAAGTGTTTTTCTCAATTTGTTATTGGGTTGTAAGCGCGATTAACACTAAATAACACAAGTAGACGAGGGCACAAAACCGCTGAACCATTTTTTTTATTCCGAATGCGGTCAAAAAAGCCCCAAGGGACAGGCAGAAGGTTAAAAACTGAATATGTGAGACTTATTTCTTTAAGAAGGATGGTTTAAACAAAAAAAAAATGTCGATCGATTTAACAAATTTTTCGATTTAACAAATTGAGGGTACAACATAAGATTCGGAAGCCTACTGTCCACTGTATATTATTTTGAAACTATAGTTTCAAATTGTACTGAAACTGTTTCAAAAGTACTAAAATTAAGTCCTGTTTACACCACTGGCAGGCTATGTATGCATTTATATCGAAATATATACCCACATTCAACTAATCTACCTAAGATGTTTTTCCCCTCTTTGTTCACTTCGCTTGGGCGTATAGGGCCTTAACGCATTAAAGCTGGGTACCAGTTCCGCCCATACGATTTTGATAAAATTTTATATACGACCTGGAATTGACCCAAAATGACCAGAAACAAACTTCCATCTTTCTATCTCTGCACGTTGCTGAGATATTCATTGGGTATTTTTTTAACCATTAGGCAGCAATTAGTTCTTTCCGTACTTTTTAAAGTGATCAGCTAAACACGTGAACAAAAGATCTATTGTTTACAGTTATTATTAATTAAATATTAATTTAACTTGCTCTTTCCTTCTCTGAAGATATTTGAGATGTGATATTCCTAATTAATGTGCAGTTCTTAGTAATAAAACATTGAAGTCTCAAAATTCTTTTGCTGAAATTACCAGCTTTTTCATTGTAGGAGTCAGCGTGCAGAGGACGCGAGGCATTGCGTTGATTCGGCAAGACTGCAGAGGCTACGAAATAGGTTCTTGAATTAAGAAGTTGTGGACACTTGAATCCATTAAGTTCGTAGGTGCCGGTCATAATTTCGGCTGAGAGGTTAGACCACAATTGTGCAGTGCGTGCTAGAAACGAACTCTTTGTGTAATGTTTAGTGCACTTGGACATCTTATCAACCTGGAATGAGTGAGTTCCAGTAGATGGGCAGTGAGCTACAGGCTACTCGGGGAAATACACGTAGTGATTACATCAGATTTAATGGCTCTCTAATCTGAACAGTTATAAAAGAAGTTTCTATGGAATAGTCGAGGCCTCGTGCTCGTCCTCTCTCTCAATGGGGGCTCTACTTGCATGGGCCAAATTGATGAAATTTTATCAAAAGGAAGCAAACGAATTGGGGTCTGAGGAACAGACCTGCTAACTTGGCCAACTTACAACATGAAACGGACCAACTAGCTGCTCAACCTCAGCTGTCACTGTTTTTTTTTATTTATTTTTTTAATCCTTGTGCACTGCTCTCTGGAGCATAGGGCCTCAACAAGACTTCCATTGTACATGATTTTAGGCTGTTTCATGCCGTCCCATGTGGTGTTGACAGTGGCTAGTTTGCGAAGGGTCGACCTTCTCCAGGTGTTTTTTTAGTCGATCGCGACTTCTACTCCCTTGCGGGTTCCAGTGCCATTCTCGTGATGCTGTCGAGTTTCTTAGCGTATGATCTATCCATTTCCATTTTCTGCGCTTTATTTGCCTCGGGTCACTGTCTTATGGTGAAAAGATTGGGACTGTAATCCAACAACTTCTGTCAAAGGTGCGGCTCCAAGGAGCAGCAGGAGACCGTTCTCCACCTGTGGTTTCCGTGTTCCTTATTACACAGTTACACAGAAGAAGATATAAGCTTTTCGGCTTAGCTTTCTTCATTCTATCGCCTTTGAATATCAGGGATATAAAATCTCTGAGATTAATATTTAACTTTCAGTCAACGTACAAATTGCACAGTGACAAAATTTCTTGTCTTTTGAGGTGATCCAAGAATCCACTTAATTTATGGCTTCTTCGCAGGAAATAAAATGCTGCTCGGCAATGCAAGAGTTATTGACCAAAACAAATGGTAGTCGAACAGATAAATGTCTATAAATGTCTACTATAAGACGAGTGGGGTAGGACATTCCGTTGAAGCGTATCTAAAGCTATCTTAATGACTTTTCTAACAAGTGATCGAGTGTTGTTGTGCCAAAAGATCAACGTTTCCAGCAAACTTTGTTTTTTGGCACAAAGATTGACATGATTAAAGATATATATGCCATAAAGAAAGTATGTTGTTTACACTTCAGCGAAAGGACACATATTGATTTTTACAGGCAAATTAGGACACTTCACCATGAAATCAATCAATCAATCAATCACCTTTACAAGTGGGTTCAATGCAATTTAATGCTAGTTACAGACGCCATCTTTTGTAAAGACCTCAAAAACCTATTTTTATTCCTACAAACTGTTGAAAATATCGAAAAATGTTTGGAAGTATCAGGTGTACAACTTTGCTTCCGCCGTTTTCCGATAGGTGGCTGTACCGGCTGATTCTGGTTGAAATACATAGATGGTAATGCCTTTAAAGTGAGTGTGGACAGTGCCTAACGAATTGTCATCGCCGTTTCAGTGACAGTTGTTCTTGTTTTCGTATTATTCACGCTCGAAAATGTCCGTTTATGTGCCCAATTCTCGCCATTTGCGGGAAGTTTTACTTTTCTGTTACAATTCGAAAAAAAATGCAGCTGAAGCGCATCGAATGCTCTCAGAAACTTACGGTGATGCTGCTCTGAGTGAAAGAACGTGCCCGGAGTGGTTTCAACAGCGGCCACAATATCAAGAGCGACATGACAAAGTCATCCTCCAACACGACAATGCTCGGCCTCACGTCGCAAAAGTGGTCAAAAAGTACCTGGAAACGCTGAAATGGGAAGTCTTGCCCCACCCGCCGTATTCCCCAGATGTCGCCCCTTCTGACTTCCACCTATTCCGTTCGATGGCACACGGCCTGGCAGATCAACATTTTCAATCCTTCGAAGAATTGGAAAAATGGATTGCTTCATGGATAGCGTCAAAAAAGGACTCCTTTTTTCGAGCCGGGATCCGAAAATTGCCGGAAAGATGGGAGAAAGTTGTCGCTAGCGACGGACAATACTTTGAATAATACATCTGTAAGCACTTTTTCGCAATAAAGCTTTTAATTTTGGAAAAAACGGCGGAAGCAAAGTTGTACACCTGATAACATTAATTTGATACATTTTTTATAATTGAGTACACAAGTTTCACCTTTTCATCGAGAAACAACTTAAAATATAAATGTTTTTTTTTAATAATTAAAAAATCGTCAATAAGAGAATTGAAATCATATGAATTCGATTTCAAAGTTCTCTGAAATTTCGCAAATCTTGCAAATCCCAACAATTAGATTTGAACATCCAAAAATTTTCATTTTGAATTAAAATTTGATTGATTTGATAAATTTTTTATAATTGAGTACACAAGTTTCACCTTTTCACCGAGAAACAACTTAAAAATCTTCAACAACTCCAAAAATTTACATGCTAAAATAAATTCTAATGATTTTACTTGCAGATAAGGAGTGGATTGGGGGATTTGAGAATTTTTGGTAGGCGAATAGTTCGAACTTTTACTCAGCAAATTGTCATGGTTGAGTTTAGACAAAAATGTCATAGACAAGTCGGTTTACACCAAAACCCAGAAATTTGTTTTCAAATTGAATTCCAGCAAACAATTTCCGTGGTGTACCTAACAATATTTTGGTTCATAAATTTTTAATTTTCGTGGAACACAACGAAGCCCGTTGACCATGATTGGTGTCATGTGAAAAAACACTTGCCGAAGAAAGGGAAAACCCTTAAATGTATTTGTGTGCATGCAACATGAACATGCAATTGGAAATATACAAATTATAGCAAAGCGAAGTACTGCACAAATGTCAATGACCTTCTACGAAAAACGACAACAGCCGCAATTGTTGCGAGGGGCGCAACATGAACACTTGTCACAGGGCGCCCGGCAAACGCCACACGTATGCTTGACAGGCGGCGAGTGGGTGGGGGACACATAATTGAAATCACCACAGCAATGTTGTGCAACAGCAACAACAATAAATAACAGAGTAGAAGAATATGAAAAACCAAACAATTATGTGAACATGCACAATGGCAGCGATGATGGCGAACGCAGACAGCGGTGACTCCAGGGATTCCGATTGTTGGCGCACTGCGTGCAAATGCAATGCACTAATTTTTAATAAAAAAAAAATTAAAATTAACTCAATTATCAGCAAACATAGGGCCGTGTCAAAGGGGGCGCCAGCATAATAAAAAGCGGGGGGAAGAGGGGCCGTTTCGATTTGTGTAAAGTTTCAATTTGAAAATGGTGCCGTCAAAGTTGCGCGCGCTTTGTACACTTCGTGCGGCCACGTTAAGTGCTGCAGTGCGCCGCACTGAACTTTGTTCAATTGCTTTGCGATTGTTACACTTTTGATTTGCGTGCTAGCCACAAGCGGCGCGCCAATGGTGGGCGGTGTGAGTGAGTGAGGGAAAATCTTGCAGGAAAACACGAGGAAGCGGAAATTACACCGCTGGCAACAACAATTGCGCATAAACACAAACAGAAACAGAAGGCAAAGTGTGCGCCTTGGCGTAATGTCGAACGTGTCATGGCAAGTGCCACCAACCAACAACACAAACAGGCCGCGGCGTTAGGGTGCGAGAAATGAAAGAAGGAGCGCCCAGGCGGGAAGCACTTAAAGGCCTAATTACCACATCGATACTTCATTTGTTATGCGGTTGCACGGCACTAAAGGCGGCGTCGCCGTGGAACTTTGTTCATTTCAGTTGTACAACTTTAACCACAACTAAATTTTCGTTTTTGGGTTATTTCATTTGGCCACTTAAGTGGGAATATGTGTGTTGGAATTGCATTGTTGTGGCATTCTTGTTGTGGCGTTGAGTTCAGTGAACTGCAGCGCCGAGTATTTTTAGTTGGAAATTAACGTTTGACTTGCGTTGCGTGTGCTGGTCAAAGTATTTTTTGTAGCAGCCTAAAAGTGTGCTTGTGAAAATGGGTTAACAGCGTCAGTGACAATGTGAAGTCACTCTTTGACTGTCGGTTGAGTTTTGCACATAGGAAATGTGCAGCTTTTTGTGAGGTACTAAGCGAGATGCTTCTATGACATTTGTGGGAAGAGATTTTTATTGATTTGATTTAACAATAAATGAGCGCGATATGTGTTTAGACTTTGCGCAGTTGAACTGGAGAAATTCGAGAAACTCGAGCGGCATTCAACGAGTACTTTTAAGATTATCAGATATTTCATTTGATGTAACAGCAATGTGGGTTGTTTTTAGTGCTGGTTCCAATGTTAATAGCAGCCAACATAATGTTAAGTTAGCAGTGGTCGTAACATTACGACCAAGCAGCAATTTTGCATTTGCATCAAATGCGTATTTTATGTGCTTTTACCTATTGACACTAGAAAGATCATTGCGGTTATTTTGTTTTATATTGTACAATTTTTTTAAATTATGTTTTTTTTAATTATAATTATAATTTTTTTTAATTTTTAATTATTTGTATTTACTTTAGCATTTGCTTTGGTGACTTAAATTTTCGTGGAATATTTTATATTTTTAGAAAATATTATTTTGTGAAAAATTAGTTAAATCCTGTGTAGTTTTGAGATATCAGCGGATATCATATGAAAGACTTCATGTCTTTGTAGGTACGGAAAACTTGCGGTCTTTCTAGTGTAAAAGATTACTATTAACATTAGAAGGTCCAAAGAGTAAAAATTACTCTATTGAGATATGAAACAGATAGATAGATTAAATTGTTGGAGAAGAACAATAATTGAATTAAAACGCAGCTCGGGCTATGCGACACAAATAAGGGATTAGTACTGTCTAAAAGTGAGGAATAAACGATTTAAAAAAATTATATATAGTTATCAGGTCAGTCCACAAGTTCGTGCGTTTTTCTGAGGTGGTTTTAAACTAAATAAAAAAGAAGTTTTCAATATTATTTATCAATAATATATTTTCCTGCATTTTTTACAATGTCTTCCCAATGTTTAGGCAAATTTTTAATTCCTTGCTCAAAAAATTGTTTGTCCTTGGAGCCAACATACGCGTTGATATCCCTTTTTATAGCTCCTTTTGAGGTGTAGTTCTTATTACTCATATGGGACTAAAGTCCGCGAAAAAGGTGGTAATCGCAACGTGTAATATCCGGAGAGTATGGTGGATGCAGCATTAGCCTCCATTCGAGCTCATTCAGCTTGCCTAAGATATGTCTTGCGGTATGCGGTCTTGCGTTGTCGTAGTGAAACAAAACTTTGCGTCTATTGGCTAAAGACGGTTGATTTTTTGCAAGTGCTTCATTTAGTTTGGATAGTTGATGGCAATAAAAATCAGCTGTGATCGTCTGGTTTGGTTCCAGCAGATCAAAATAAACGATACTGGTCATATCCCATCAAATAAGCAGGAGAATCTTCTTGGGGTGAAGGCCATCTCTGGGGGTTGGTTCTGGTGATTTACCTTATCTAACCACTGGCGTTTGAGAACAAGATTGTTGTGAAGGACACATTTTTCATCCCCAGTGACTCTTATTTCTAAACTCTTATTGTTAAGCCGCTGCAGCAGCTGAGAATACACATTCACTCTCTGCTGTATTCACACTCTTTGCGACGGAAAGTTTATGCGGAACTTAAGCTTTGAAACCTTGCCCAATTGAACCAGGTGCCTGTAAACTGTTCCATGGGAGGAATTTAACCTTTCAGCCATCATATCGACTGTGCAACTTGGCTCTGCTTCTCAGGACGACCAGAGCGTGGGGCATCCTCAACGTCACAATCACTACTTCGGAATTTGGAAAACCACTTTTTCGCAGTCCTTACACTCACGACATTCTCCCAATGAGCTGCGTTTATTTCTGCAGCAGCAGTTGTTGCATTTTCTCCACTAAAAAAAAAAATATACAAAATATGCTTTTTATAATCGTTCAAAGATTCCATTTTATTTTTTAACAAAGTGTGCTTCTATCTGCGATTAAAATCACTTGTTGAATGCACAATACATCAGAGAAAATACAAAAAATTTCATTATCTCCCACGAATAATTTTTTTATGCAAAAAGCGCATATTCTGAAACTATTGAAAAAAACAAACGCACGAACTTATGGACTGATCTGATATTTTTAGTATAGGTAGAAGATATTGATTAAAACAAATTGTTCTTTGGTATTGTTTTATTGTCCTACTAATTCGTTGTACGGAAATATTTGTAATTAATTTTTAATGGTGTTTGTAGCATTGAATTTGGTGCTTCCGTCAAAAGGTTCTTCAACCACTGCCAAGATTGCTGATAGTAAAATAATAGGAAGAAAAAAATGAAAATGATTCCGATTCATTGCAATAAATTGTAACTAACTTCGTTGTTTCCAAAATTTTATGAAATTTGTGTTTCATGATGACAATTTTTAAATATATAGAATAGAAAGGCACGAAAATTGAATGGAATTTCGCAATGAAAAGTTTAATATTTCTAGTAGAAGTTTATTGGCATTTTCTTCCTTAGCGGCTGTGCAAATCAACAGATCTGAACATTTGTGTACATTATATTTGATTCTGGTATTTTTCGCAAAATCGTAACTCCAGACTTGACAACACAACTTGCGCTGGACGTCGATTTGTGTCTACGGCAGCAAACATTTGTCAAGATACGCTAAACAAATATTCGATTTTTATGCACTGAACAAATATTAAATTACAATTTTGAGACTCAACCGTTTTGTTGTCGAAGCTGAAAAATCCCTTTAAATAGCGAGCGAGCCCACACAGAGCTCACAGTTGAAAGTGACTTGAACGTCAGCAATCATACAACACAATGACATTTTTCCCAATTGAAGCATTTGTTGCAGCGTTGATGCTCTTCTCGATCAACGTGTGCGCTACTTATTTACCAAATTTAACCCTAGGTGCAGGTGGAGATTTTACAGGGAGTTGGATAAAGTAACTGGAACCAATAATGCAATTTTACTGTGATGGAGGACGTGGCGCCGACACCATTCGCCATGGAAGCATTGCCGACAAACGCGGTTGGTTCAGTTTATCGATTATAAAAAAGTGCCTAAAACTATCAATTGCAAAAAAGTCGACAAAAGTTACGAACCTATTATAATATATATTTCTTATACCCAGAATTGTTAAGCTACTTAACTCTTACGGTTGCATATCTGCAACCAACCGAAATATTGCCCGTAATTTTAGAAGTAATCATCAAAACGACTCTTTTTTGCTATTTTACAAATATACAACGTTCCTTTTTTGAAATACTGGCTTTAATAGTGGGGAATAGTAGCTAAAATTTACTTGGCAGGACTTTGTTTGCCGTTTTTGCGAAAAGTTGCACGCATTTATTTTAGTTAAACAAAAGTGATTAAACATTTTTAATAAACTACTTAATATACTTTTTAATTACAATATTACACTAGGTAAGTACATTATCTTTTTTTCCATTTATTTAGTTAAAGAAAATTGCAACTGAATTGTAAATAATCTGCGATTGCTCTTGGTTGCAGTAGTGCAACAAAGATCATTCAGAGAGAGAAGTGCCTCGGCGGCAACACATTTCGCAAAAATGGCTTCAAACTCTTTGTCAGGAGATGAAATCGCAAATCTTTTAAAGGAAAGTGAAGACGATTTGGGCTTTTCAAACAGTACATTACGACATTACGACCATGATCCACAAATTGACCCCAATTTTGGAGTGTCTGAAAGTTGGTCAGAAAGCGAAAAGGAAGCAAACTTGGGAATACCGCCCGTAATCGGTAATAAATCGAAGGCAAAGGAAAAAATTAAAGTCACTTGGAGAAAAAGAAATCTTGCTCTTGGTAAAGAATAGCTAGCATTTCTAGATGAAGCTATGTTGCCTAATGAGCTACTACAACTTTCAACTCCATTCCAGTTCTTCAGTTATATATTCCCAGTGGAAATGTTTGATCTAATTAAAGAAGAAACAAATACTTACATACAACAAATACTTACATGGTTCAAGAAATACCAAAAATACCATACTTTACCATGTAAAAATGTTCTAAAATGCACTTTAATTTTCTACATGTACATCTGTGGAATAGCTTACATCCATTAAAGATGTCGATATATCTACAACTGCGTGGTTGGACAACAAGTTGGTTTGCTTGGCATGAACTTTTGCTGGTGAACTTCCTAAGGACAATGTACGCCGATATGCCAAGATCCGTAAAAAGTACATTCAAGTGGATCGGCCATATGTTGTTGGCCAATACAATGCTGGGGTTGATTTGATTGACAGCATAATGGGAAGAAATAAAATATCAGTACGAAGTAAGCGGTGGCAGATGCGGCTGTTTTATCATTTGCTCGACTTAACAATAAGTAACGCCTGACTATTATATAAACAAGTCCATAAAGCTCTTCTACAGAGAAATTGTTGACCGCTGCCGATGTTCGACTTGAAATTCCTGAGGTTTTGTGCAAAATGGAAACAGCCTAGTCGAGACCTCACAAAAGGAGTAACAACGCAATGTAATGTGAAATAGATGTGAAAATGAAACGTGACCCAACGCAGTAGAATCCACCGTAAGCTGTGCGCCAGGACGAAATTAATCATTGGCACATATGGAGCGTTGAAAGAATAAAATATAAGGCTCGAAAATGCACTGGTTTTACGAAACCAGTGCCAGTTTTTTGTGAAAAATTTGGAGTAGGTCTCTGCTACAACAAACGCAATAATTGTTTTAAAACTTTACAAAAAAACATCCTTAAAAAATAAAAGTATATAAAAAAATAAAAAATACGTGTTGTTTTAATTGTGGTTTTATATCTAAAAAACAAAATTTGATTAAAATTACTGCTGTTGCCGTGTAAAGGGTTAAATAGTTAAATTTGTTCATTGCAAAATGAGCACACGGCACTTTGAAAAATACTTGATCGCTCTGCAAACAACATAAACAACTATGAATTTTCGGTCATTAATAGATTTTATAGTCTTTGGAGTTTGTTGACATTTTTTTTTAATTTGCACAATAAACATACCACCTCTGTTCTGAGGCTAACTATATTTTTTTAAGCAACTATTATTAAGAATCTATCAGTGCCATAAAATATAGAACGCATTCAAGGAGATACTTTCATTAAAATTCATCAACGTGCGACTATCCTCAAAACGTTTGTGTCCTGCAAAAGCACGAAAAATGAATGAAATTTCGCAATGAAAAGTTCAATATTTCTAGTAAAAGTTTATTGGCATTGTACTTTCTTAGCGGCTGTGCAAACCAACAGATTAACATTACATTTGTTTCTGGAATTTTTTGCAAAATCGTAATTCCAGACTTTATTCACAGCCTGTGCTGGATGTCAATTTAACTGCGCTTTTCGAAATACGAATGTGACTTTGCGACGCAAAACAAATGTTCGATTTTTATGCACTGAACAAATATTAAATTATAATTTTGATACTCAACCGCAATGTTGCCGGCGCTGAAAAATCCATTTAAATACCGAGCGAGCCCACACAGAGCTCACAGTTGAAACTTTCTTTGAACGTCAGCAATCATACAACACAATGAAATTTTTCCTAATTGAAGCTTTTGTTGCAGCGTTGATGCTTTTCTCGATCAACGTGTGCGCTACTAATTTACCAAATTTAAACCTTGAACTAAATTTTCAAAATTTTACATGGAGTTGGGTGCAGTAACAGGAACCAACAATGCAGTTTTACTGTGATCGAACTTGAAGCCGCAGAAAAAACCAGGACTCGGCGCCGACACCATTCGCCATGTAACATCGAAGCATTGCCGCAAACGTGGTTGGTTCAGTTTATCGATTATAAAAAATTGCCTTAAACTATCAATTGGAAAAAAGTTGACAAAAGTTACGAACCTATTATAATATATATTTCTTATATCCAGAATTGTTAAGCTACTTAAAACCCTTTCCGGAAATTTGTACAATATATCGTAAAAATTTTTCCAAGATTTTTTATTTGACAGCGAACGCATTTTTTATGGTTGAATTGAAAAATCAATGAATTGTTCATAAAATAAAAAAAAACAAGTCAAAATTGTATGCATTTTTAATCTTTTGCGGACCATTGTACAAAATTGATTGAGCGTAATTCTCAACATAAATGAGCTTTTTTTTATATTTTTTGGTATTTAATTGCTTAAATGTTCAATGAGACTCAATATTTTGAAGGAAAAATTTGTATCTCAAGAAATGTGGAAATTGACCGGAACGGGTTAAATAGTTAAATTTGTCAATTGCAAAAAGAGCACACGGCACTTTTAAAACTACTTGATCGCTTTGTTAACAACAATGAATTTTCGGTCATTAATAGTTTTTATAGCCTTTGGAATTTGTTAAAATTTTTTATTAATTTGTACAATAAACAGTATTAAAGCACTTTTCACTCAAAATTAATACGCACAAATGAGGTTATATCTCTTGAAAAAAAAGCACACAATAATATTCTATAGCTCAATTAATTAATTGATTGGCACGACAGCCCACTTACGCGAAACTAAGGCCTAGCTTCCCGCAGCCACCCGTGTTGTGCGTGTGAATTTGTACGCGGGTGGAAGGGACCTACAGTTTTATGCCGGTTCCGAACGGCAGGTTGGGAGCTTTTTCATAGGCAATTTTTGCTCTCAGAGGTTTGCCATTTCCAGCTGAGAGGACAGCCACCGAAAGAGAAAACGAGTTTCCCGTTATTTTTTTTTAGGTGTTACTACATGCAGAATTCGATCTTGCGTCGCTCTGCATGCGACTCGTTGGACCGCGCACTAACCAACTGAGCCACGGCGGCTGCTCAAACAAAAGGGTATTTATTTAGTTATTCAAATAAGAAAACAACAATTGTATGTTTAATTTGAATGTATGTATGAATTTGCGGCCATTTCTCTTTATGCTGTCCGTTACTCGTTGAACATCCGATCTAGTGACCTGGGCAGCAAACTTGTTCCACTTAACAATCATTGATCCTGCGTTTTTGATAGCACCACCATTTATGCGCCTTTTGTTTTTACAATAATTTTCGATTGGGCGTAAATATGGGCAATTTGGTGGATTGCTATCTTTCGGTACTACATCGTTACTATTGGCTTGATACCAATTCAATGTTGCCTGTGAATAATGAATGATCGCCAAATCTGGCCAAAACTTTACTGAAGAACGATGATGATCAATAAAAGGCAGTAAAAGTTTATATAGGGTTTTCCAACAAGAGGTGTTATTTTGGTATTCAAAGAAAAATGCCATTTTTTGAGATAAATGATCGGATGTTTATTTCATAATAAAGAGGAAGGTATGCCGTTAATAATGAAAAACAACATCAGCCAAATGGCCACCACGACCACGCTTACAGGACCATATCCTTTTCATGAAATTTTCCATAACCAAATCGCAAAGTGGCTGTCCTATGTCCTCGATAGCCTCACGAATTCTATCTTTGAGGTCTTGAATCGACGCTGGGCTGTTGGCGTACACCTTATCTTTCACGTGGCCCCAAAGGAAGAAATCGCAAGGTGTTAAATCACAAGATCTCGGTGGCCAATTGTGATGACCTCTTCCAGAGATAACACGGTCCGGAAACTTTTCCCGTAAAAGAGCAATGGTTTCGTTGCTTGTGTGGCACTAAGCGCCGTCTTGTTGAAAGTAAACGTTGTCCAACGTTGTCTAACTCCGACCATAAAAAATCATCTCTCGATAGCGCAATCCATTCACCGTAACTGTTGCTCCAACCTCATTTTCGAAAAAGTAAGGTCCAATGACCCCGCCGGACCATAAACCGCACCAAAAAGTCACACGTTGAGGATGGAGAGGCTCTTGGGTTTTCCGAGCCCCAGATGCGACAATTTTGCTTGTTGACGTAGCCACCGAGGTGGAAATGGGCCTCATCAGTCAAGATGATTTTTCGCTGGAATTCCGGATCATTTTCATGCATTTCAAGGACCCAATCAGCAAAGACACGGCGTTGTTGATGATCGGTCGGCTTGAGTTCTTGTGTTAACTGAACTTTATAAGCCTTAAGACCCAAGCCTTTATGCAAACTACGGTGTAATGACGTTTTTGGAATGCCCAATTCCAAAGAACGATGAGGAATCGACAAACCTGGGTTTTCTTCAACACTTTGGGCTACAGCAGCAATATTCTCAGTTGTTCTTGAGCGACGTGCACGGGTTTTATTCTTCACATCACTAACAACATCTCGAATTTTTCCAGCAATTTCGGTATTGCGGTCCGACAAGGTGCTTCCCGACGACCCAAAAATGCTTTAGTTTTGCGAACTGCAAGATTTTCACCATTTTTGTAGTGAATTTTAATAATTTCAATGCGTTGTTGAAGCGTGTATCGTTCCATTTTTAGTAATGGCGTAGTTTCTACTTGTCAAATGTCAAAGGAAAAAAGCTTCAAAAGTGACAGCTACCGAAATACCGGGTAATTCAAAATAACACCTCTTGTTGGAAAACCCTATACAAGCATTCCTTTCTGTATACTTCGGACGTCATAGCGCTCAAAGCCACATATGCCCTACTCTTCAGACCACAGCTGCAAATAGTTTGCCAAATCATCACTTTTTTTTGGCAAATTTTTAAATTTTTTTGTATTAATATTTTGAAGTAACATGGCCTCGTTTCTTTGAAGCATAAAACTAACTAAACATAAGATTTTGTGTATACCTATTTCAACCAAAAGGTGTCTTTTGACACCTTAGCCAATTACTAATGAAAAAGCTTTTAATGATACTCTTTTTCCTTTTTTTTGTCAAAAATAATATTTATTTATTGTTATTTATGAACTTAGCTATCTTTCAGTATTCAGGTATGGAAAATTAATAATAAAAAATAATTATATAAAAACGATGTAACAAAACATTTTCCTTATTCAATACAACACTTTTTACAAATGAATGGCTGGTCTTTTAAGCACTTGCCACACGAGTATTTTTTACACTGGGAACAAATTGTAATTGCTCTAATACCAGAACAATACTTTACTTGGCACTTTTTCCCCCTTTTTGTAAAGGAACCGATTTTACATGTCATAGGCACCACGTACATATAAAATGCCTATAAATTCCTCTAATTTATTTCGAGATAAGCTCCATTCTTTTCCCAAAACTCCTCTTGCTTCCGATTCCGTATATTTTATAATGTGTTCCATATTATGGTTGTCGAATAGCAAATAAAATGCTGAGCTGACACTTCCTTTCATAATATTTCTTTTGGTGTGCCCGGTTGGACCCGATACACCTTTGAAAGTAGTATGAAGAGATGGTCTGCCAGAAGATGAACCTGTTTCGATCTTTTTCCATACTGTCCCATCCATTGCGATTTCAATATCGCATCGTGTTCATTGTTTTTTTTCGTCTTCAGAATCTGATATCAACCTCATTCTCTTTCGTCTTCTATTTGGAATCGAAATTTCCTCTTCTTCGGTATTTGAAGATTCATTTTCATATTCGCTAACGTTTTCATGAATGAAAATTGTGGAATATTCATCAAGCGCATCTTCTCTTTCAGATTGTGTGTCGTCATCAATTTCAGAGCATTCTTCATCTATATTATTCACTTCTTGCAATATCTTATTTATCCTTCCTATTTTGGACATCCTTCGCATAAGAAATAAATAAAAATAAAAAATGTAGAAAATTGAAGGAAAATTATAAACACGTTTTGTATTTCCATACCTAATGTTTCAATTTTAGTCAAAGTAAATACTCCAAAACTTGAGTGCTCAATTATTTTAAGGACCAATCACTACAATGAATTATTAGAATTATTAGATTAAAATGGAATTATTAGAATTGAAATAGTGTCAATTGTAGTGTGTAAGTGTAATTTAACAATTGTTATATGAATTGTCAAAAACTAAAATTAGAAAAAATTATTCAAATTAGAAAATAATTTCAAGTCAAAGTTTTAAAAGGTGTTCAAAGACCTTTGGTAGAAATAATGTTAAAGTAAAATTTAGCATAGGTTTCATCATCCATTATAACGCAACCATTAAATTTGGTCAAAATGTTGCTATAAAGTTTACGAGCGCGTCTTTTTGCTATTTAATTTTTTTATCTGACCGATTTGGGAATTTAATAACTCGATATTATTTCAGTTCTGTTTTAAGGCGTATTCGCCTAGCTGTCGATAAGCTAGTTCCAAACTTTTTAGCGCGATCATTGTCAGATAAGCCGGGATTCTTCTTAATTGAGGCTAGAACACTTCTTTTTAGTAGAGTAATTTTTTGTATTTTTTTCAGTTGTTTTTTTCTTCCTTTCAAGGCTCAGGGTATCCTTGAATCGGTTTATTACTCTGCAAACAGTAGTTTTGGACAACTTTAATATTTTAGCAATTTTTGATCCTGGCCATGTCGGAGCTTCCACAAATTTGTTCACAATAAATTTCCGAGCAGCAAACTCCATCGCGAATAAAACTCACTAATAAAAAGCTAGTTCTATAAAATTTTAACCTGATAATGGCACATTCATTGCCTACTTAAACGAACTTACTTTTTTTAATACATTCCAAAATTGACTCTGTAGAGATTGCTGGAGTACGTACCAATTTTGAGTGAACAGTGCTTTACCACCTCTTCTCTAAGGCTAACTATCTTTTTTAGCGACTATTATTACGAATCCATCAGTGCCATAAAATATAGAATGCATTCCAGGAGATACTTTCAGGAAAATTCATCCACGTGCGACGATCCTCACAATGTCTGTGACTTGTGACAATGTACGAAAATTGAATGGAATTTCGCAATGAAAAGTTCAATGTTTCTAGTAAAAGTTTATTGGCATTTTCTTTCTTAGCGGCTGTGTCAACCAACAGATCTGAACATTTGTGTACATTGCACATTTGTACAATATTTAATATTTGTATATGATTTTGGTATTTTTTATAACATTGTAACTCACAGTCAGTTTGTGTCTACGACAGCAAACATTTGCCAAGATACGCAAAACAAATATTTGGTTTTTCTGCGCTGAACAAATCTTAATTACAATTTTGATACTCAACCGTAATGTTGTCGAAGCTGAAAAAATCTCTTTAAATACCGAGCGAGCCGACAGAGAGCTCACAGTTGAAAGTGACTTGAACGTCAACAATCATACAACACAATGAAATTTTTCCTAATTGAAGCTTTTGTCGCAGCGTTGATGCTCTTCTCAACGGTCAACGTGTGCGATGCTCATGGAGGCCTTAACGTAACCGTCGAGCTAAACGTAACTGGATCAGGGTAAAGTAACTGGAACCAACAATGCAGTTTTACTTTGATCGAACTTGAAGCCGCAGAAAAAAACCACGACTCGGCATCTCCACCATTCGCCATGTAACATCGAAACATTGCCAGCAAACGTGGTTGGTTCAGTTCAACGATTATAAAAAAATGCCTAAAACTATAAATTGGAAAAAGTTGAAAAAAGTTACGAACCTACTTTATTTTATATATATTACTTATATCCAAACTTGTTCAACTACTTAATGTGTTTAAATTGAATAAAAATTATAAAAATACTAAAAATTATGTTTTATTTTGTGTTTTGACGTGTAATCTAATGTTTACTACAAAATAAAGCTTATTAAAAATAAATTTGCGTACTTCTTATGTCAATTCACTAACTCAGCAATAAAGACAAAGATTGCTCAATAGTTTGAATAAAAAAAAATTAGCAAAACAGCCAATCAAAATCGTAATCAGTTGCTTTAGTCATCATTCAAATTGTTCACTTGTACACTTGTTCGAATCTTTAAATTTCATACAATTTTTAATGGTAAAAAAACTTCATGCACACTTGAAACTCTTCTTGATTAAATCATCATCAACATCTCAGCATCGGATGCAGCAACATTTGGCACGCCTCATCACTCATCGACTCGAAGCTGCGCGCCAAAACGCAAATGCTTACACGCTTTTGCAATTCCGGCGTTGCCGAACACGCAGCGTGGCCAAACGATTCAAACATGAATTCACAAACTTACTCAGCTGTCAGTTACGCCCGAAAATGTGCCCGAAATCGAATGTTTAGTTGGTTGTTATTTGTTGGTATTTTTGGTTGTACGATTTTTTGCGCTGTTATTAATTTTTTAGATAAACAAAACCGCTGCATAAAAACTCACTTTCGTTGTGTTGTTGAATCACTGTCGGCATAGTTGTTGTTGTGTTTCATTTGTTAGCGTTGTTGCTACTTTGCCGCAGCACACTTAATAACATTCTTGTTATAGTTGTTGCTGTGTTATTTGAAGGAAGGCTAAATCGGCCATTGAGCAACAAATCTGTTTACTTGTATTTAGTTGAGACAATGTTTTTGCTGCTTCTGCTTCAGCAGCTGATGATAATTTTTCCAACTTGCCACTGTTGCTGTTCTGGCCATCTATGTGTGTGTGTGTGTGCGTGTGATGGTTGTAGCATTTAGGTTGCTGATGTTTTTATTTTGATTGGCATTAGTGCAGCATCATCCAACTCGCTTCATTAGTTCTATTAATTTTTGGTTGTTTGTTTTTGTAAAATAAATTTCATTAAGAAAAAATACAAATTGGTGTTTTTTTTTGGATTTGCTCAGCTCGCACACCTTCCGGGTTAGGTGAACCATGAAGGCTCTTCCCGCTGCTGTCACGCATTCGAATTTGTAAAACCTTTGCTCACCTTTTTGACAGTAACGAAAATTCTTCAAATCAATGCGGCAATTAGTTTTTATAGAAACTTAATTAAAACTACATTAAATTGAATATTTCTTGTTCATAATAATTTATTGCATAACTCATTCATATTTCTCATATTTAGTATAAAAGTGCGTCTCTAAGAGTTCCACTTAGAAGCGGAACGTGTAGGAGGCGCCACCGCGAAGGTCAGGCCGACTATTGCCGTAGGGACCGCCCAAGTGCTGCGAATAGCCCGCGGTGCCATCGATGGAATGGCGTCCATTGTCGCTCTTCCACACCGGCACACGTGCATTGGCATTGATGTCGAAGCCGTGGCGCCGGCTGCCGCGGGCCTGCACATCCAGTTGGCGCTTAAAGCGCAGCGGTGCCTCCTCCGCCGGCAGCGCATAGTAAGCGTACGCTGGCTGCAACAAAGCGCATAATTGTCAGTAATGCAGTGAGCTACTTGTTCTCTCATTTCGTCAACCACTTACCATATCTTGAAGCGCCGCGTAGGCTCCGTCCGATGTCACCAATTCGTGCGGATAGGCGAGCGCCGCACTCAGCGCACACAACAAAATTAAGATTTTTGCAATCATTTCGCTTGTTGTTGTTGTTTTAATTGTAATCACTAGCAAGTCAGTGTTCAGATGCGTTGACGTTGGTGTCACTTGCTGTACTGTTAATTGTGGCCATAGGCTTAACGGGATTTATATAGTCAACGCAACTAGATTAGTGATTCCCCAGTGATAAGAATTCCCCGTTCGGTGTTTGCCGAAACAACAAAACCAAAAATTCGAGTCGCTTTATCTGTGTGTGATTTTGCTCAGCACACAGCCAAGAGACATTGCGAGATATTGTATGAAACATCAATTGTTTGGAGGTGGTTTCCCGCCAATTAATCAATGAATAATTAAGAGCAAATAATATTTGATCGATTTTGTTTACGTATTTTCATAATTCAAATTGTTAATTATCAACAAATAGTCTAATCAAACAATTCACTTTACGTCGCAAATTTTATAAATACGTTGAGCTCGATTCCATTTGAAACCATATTTTTGTATTTGAGGGAATTTGAACCCCAACAACTCCTCTCTGTGCGCCACTGGTCTAAACTCTGTAGTCATTGGTAGATTGTCAGATTATGCCAACAAATTCACTTTACAGCGCAAATTGTATAGTGTCTTTAACTTTCAATGATTTTGAAAGCAAATCTTTTTAAGATAGTTTCTTAAGTCTATGGGCGAAACAATCCTTACAGATTAACTAAACAAAAAAAAGTTAACTGAAAGTACATCAGATTCTTATAAAAAATAGGACTTCAAGTAACTATTTAAGGCCATTTCAAAATTCGATCTAGACAACAAATTCATTGAAACAGTTTTTCTTGAACTCCAAAAGGCTTTAGGGATCGGGAGAAAGAAACATAAAAGTGGAGAATAACGCGCAAGCATTTACAAGAGATCTGGAAAATAATAGACTCTAACAACAAAGGTCAATGAACAAAAGCGTACATAAAGATTAGAGGAGGATTTTTCTTCTATTTTCAAGTGTCTTTAAATCGATCAGAAGGCAACGAGCAGGAATCCTGATGGGTTATTTTATTTGATTTGATTTGATTTTATTTGATTTAAGGCAGGTTCTCACCTTGTGGATCCGAAAAAGTGCACTTTTTTTAGGAATTTTTTTTGAAAAAACGGTTAAAGATACAGCGCTGAAAATTGTTTCTGGATATGAACACACATTTATTTAGAGAATACAATTTTTCAAATTGAATGAATCAAAAAAGGGGGAGGGGGCGTCCATCAGTGGCGGCATGTCGGCGAGGAGGTGTCCCGCTACCGGAAGTGATTCCGTCAAAACCCGTGATCGGAAACACAAAAATCGCACACATTCTTAATGTGTACTGTATTATCTATTGAATTCACCAAGATCATGAAAAAAAATCAAAATTACAAAAGTTATGAAGTTTTGAAAAAAAAATTAAGATTTTCGCATTTTTTGTTCACTTATTATTTTTTTAAATAAACAATTTTCAATATTTTTGGCTGATCGGTGGTTCATTTATTAGAAAAAACCCTAAGGAACATTTGGAAACGATTGGTTCATTCCAGCGCCTTCAATCACTTCCGTAAGGTCCGAAAATGTGGTTCTGAGAAAAACGCGTTTAAAGTTTAAAGCGCGCTTGGCCGGTGCTCTACACTGCTCTATGTAACGGCCTGTAACTTTTGTAATTTTTCAGATTTTGATCTGAAATTTCTGGAGCACATTTTTGAAACATATATCTACACGATAAGGCAAACAAAAATTGTTGTTTTTTTCCACAAGGTTTTATTTTATTTTAATTTTTTTTATTTTATTTTATTTTATTTTATTTTATTTTATTTTATTTTATTTTATTGTATTTTATTTTATTTCCACGATTTATTGAACTCCTTAAGGGTTACATATTACATATCGGTTGTTTAACAACAAGATTCATAAAACTATTGCAGGTACATGGTATTTTCTTAAACATATATACAATTTAACTTTCCATACTTAAAAACGAACGAACAATTGACGTTGTTGACAATATAACTGATTTTTGTATAGTCAAAAATTTGTCCGCTAATTGAAGCCTCTCCAGTGTCGTCATCAATGTTTTGGGCACTACCCCTGTCGATGAAATGCCACATCTTGTTCAGTTCCACATCTGTTTCAGTTCTTGGGCCAGTTGCTGATATTTCCTGCTTTTTTCCGCGATACAGTCCTGTAGGTTGTGTGTGTTGGGAACTCCGATGTCAATAAGATGTGCGTTATTTGTCAACTTTTCGAGCAGGATAATATCTGGTCTGTTGTGCGGAACGCTCCTACCCGTCAATACTGTGCGATCCCAGTAAATCTTGAACTCGTCATTTTCTAGCACTGCACTGCGCGTGTATTTATAATATGGTAGTTCTTCTGTTAGCAGCTTGGTGCGTATTGCAAGGCTTTGGTGCACAATTTTTGCAACGTTGTTATGACGCGTCAAGTATTCAGTGGCCGCTGACATTACACATGCTCCAGTGATATGTTGTATCGTTTCCGGTTGTTGTTGGCATTTCCGGCATTTGTCGTTGTTAATGTCAGCGCGTGCAATATATTTTAGGTAATTTCTGGTTGCAATAACCTGGTCCTGGATCGCGAGCATGAGTCCTTCAGTTTCCGCATAAATGCCCGCTTGTTTGAGCCACAGATTTGAGGCGGGGGCGTCGATATCAGCTTGACTTAAGGCATGTGGATGTTTGCCATGCAACGATTTAATCTTCCATTCTTCCAATAACTTGTCAATGCGCATGATGTCTGTTGCCTCGTCTTGGGGCGTCGCATTTTTTAGGTTAAGTGACGTATATTTGTCATCGGCTTTGCATACCGCTATGTGTAATGTAGTGTCCTGTTGTAGAAAGTATCGGCGCAAGCTAGAGATTTGCTTTTTGCAAAGATGCTGAATGTCTATTAATCCACGGCCTCCTAAGCTTCTGGGTAGGTTTATTCGCTCGATTGCTGACTTTGGGTGATGTGCTCCATACTTTGTAAGCAAAGTGCGCGTCGCTCTCTTGACGCTTTCCAATTCCGTGTCGGACCATTTCAATATTCCGAACGTATATGTTAGCACCGGAACAGCATACGTGTTTATTGCTTTGAACAAGTTATTCCCGTTAAGGCACGATTTTAAGAGAGCCTTGGTTCTGTGCAGGAAGGAGTCAGTTCTATTAATTTTTGGTTGTTTGTTTTTGTAAAATAAATTTCATTAAGGAAAAATACAAATTGGTGTTTTTTTTTGGATTTGCTCAGCTCGTACACCTTCCGGGTTAGGTGAACCATGAAAGCTCTTCCCGCTGCTGTCACGCATTCGAATTTGTAAAACCTTTGCTCACCTTTTTGACAGTAATGAAAATTCTTCGAGTCAATGCGGCAATTAGTTTTTATAGAAACTTAATTAAAACTACATTAAATTGAATATTTCTTGTTCATAATAATTTATTGCATTACTCATTCATATTTCGAAAACCTTAACCAACACAAGTGCGTCTCTAACAGTTCCACTTAGAAGCGGAACGTGTAGGAGGCGCCACCACGAAGGTCGGGCCGACTGTTGCCGTAGGGACCGCCCAAGTGTTGCGAATAGCCCGCGGTGCCATCGATGGAATGGCGTCCATTCAGGGGCGTAGCCAAGGGGGGTTTTGGGTGTTAGAACCCCCAATAGCCTATAATTTGTCAACATTTTCAATCACTATTCATCGTATGTACGTTAAACATTTAAAAGAATAATAACAAAACAAATTTTTGGCGAAACTAATTTGTTTTTTAAAAGTCTCGTTTACGCTCAATACAGCGATTTGTATGATCTAAAAACATCTCTAAAGACTAGTTTAGTTCGTCGACCAAAATGTGCTTCAGGATGTCGGTACAAGCCTTTTGGATTGTTTCTACGTTCTCAAAACGCTTTTTTTCATCGGCAAATGCATTTTTTGAAAATGTGTAAGTCGCACGGTGCCGCATCAGGTAAAAACGAGGAGAGGTTGGTGGTTAAAATTCGACTTTTAGTAAACAAAAAAATAAGTGTCGATAGATGAGATGGCCCAATGTTCAGTTAAAATGCGATAAATTTATGCCATTGAGATGCTTAACCTTCGCCTTACCAAAGATTTTTGTATATGTCGTTTACCCATGTCGTTCACTCAAATGACCCCAGGCACTTCCGCCGCTATTTTGAGTAAAACTCACAATAAATAAGTATTAGAAGATTTCTTTCCAGAGGGTTTATGAACACATAATTAGGTACGTCAAAAAAAATTTATCGTGAGTTTTATTCAAAATGGCAGCAAAAGCGCCAGGTAGGTATTTCGTATACAAAATGACATAATTCAATTTTAAACATGAAACAAATTTCTAAACAAAATATGTTTTCATGTAATTGAAAATTATCAAATTTGTGGTTAATTTGAGGATTTGATCGAATTTTAAGAATTTCAATGAAGATTTTGGCTTATCTTTTATGAATTACCGCCCAGTTTTGATCTACGGTGATCGCGGATTCAGTTGGCTAACACTTTGGTCATCATTTATGTTCTGACAATCGTTTTGAAATCGCTTTTACCATTTATGAACTCCACCACGGTATAAACAAAAATCACCATAAACTTAGTCCATCAATTTAAATGCTTCGGTTAAAGTTTAAACATGTTTAAAATAATAGTTAATATTGGATCTTTGTTCGATGCACATTTTTGTACGATGACACAAACATACTTCCACTTCAGATGCAATAACTTTGCTTTCAGTCCTCCAATTTTCATGAAATTTTTATTAAAAATCACGGAAAAATTTAGTTATTTGGAAACTTTACTTAAAAAACATGTAATACTAAACTGGCAAACAATTTTTTTAAAACACCCATGACCAACTTCTGGCTACGCCCCTGCGTCCATTGTTGCTCTTCCACACCGGCACACGTGCATTGGCATTGAAGCCGTGGCGCCTGCTGCCGCCGGCCTGCACATCCAGTTGGCGCTTAAAGCGCAGCGGTGCCTCCTCCGCCGGCAGCGCATAGTAAGCGTACGCTGGCTGCAACAAAGCGCATAATTGTCAGTAATGCAGTGAGCTACTTGTTCTCTCATTTCGTCCACCACTTACCATATCTTGAAGCGCCGCGAAGGCTCCGTCAGCTGTCTCCAATTCGTGCGGATAGGCGAGCGCCGCACTCAGCGCACAAATGAAAATTAAGATATTTGCAATCATTTCGCTTGTTGTTGTTGTTTTAATTGTAATCACAAAAAAGTCAGTGTGCAGATGCGTTGACGTTGGTGTCACTTGCTGTACTGTTAATTGTGGCCACAGGCCTAACGGGATTTATATAGTCAACGCAACTAGATTAGTGATTCCCCAGTGATAAGAATTCCCCGATCGGTGTTTGCCGAAGCAACAAAACCAAAAATTCGAGTCGCTTTATCTGTGTGTGAGTTTTCTCAGCACACAACCAAGAGACATTGCGAGATATTGTATGAAACATCAATTGTTTGGAGGTGGTTTCCCGCCAATTAATCAATGAATAATTAAGAGCAAATAATATTTGATCGATTTTGTTTACGTATTTTCGTAATTTTCTCCAAATTGTGAATAATATAATACATAGTCTACACAAACAATTCACTCTACGTCGCGAATTTTATAAATACGTTGAGCTCGATTCCATTTGAAACAATATTTTTGTATTTGAGGGAATTTGAACCCCAACACCCCCTCCCCTCTGTGCGCCACTGGTCTAAACTCTGTAGTCATAAGTAGATTGTCAGATTATGCCAACAAATTTACTTTACAGCGCAAATTGTATAATGTTTCTTCAACTTTCAATGTTTTTGAAAGGAAATCTTTTCGTGATAGTTTCTTAAGTCTATGGGCAAAAAAATCCTTATAGACTAACAGAACAAAAAAAATTTAACTGAAAGTACATCAGATTCTTATAAAAAATAGGACTTCAAGTAACTATTTAAGGCCATTTCAAAATTCGATCTAGACAACAAATTCATTGAAACAGTTTTTCTTGAACTCCAAAAGGCTTTAGGGATCGGGAGAAAGAAACATAAAAGTGGAGAATAACGCGCAAGCATTTACAAGAGATCTGGAAAATAATAGACTCTAACAACAAAGGTGAATGAACAAAATCGTACGTAAAGATTAGAGGAGGATTTTTCTTCTATTTTCATGTGTCCTTAAAACGATCAGAAGGCAACGAGCAGGAATCCTGATGAGTTATTTTATTTTATTTTATTTTATTTTATTTTATTTTATTTTATTTTATTTTATTTTATTTTATTTTATTTTATTTTACTTTACTTTACTTTATTTTATTTTATTTTACTTTATTTTATTTTATTTTATTTTATTTTATTTTATTTTATTTTATTTTATTTTATTTTATTTTATTTTATTCTATTTTATTTTATTTTATTTTATTTTATTTTATTTTATTTTATTTTATTTTATTTTCTTTTCTTTTCTTTTCTTTTCTTTTCTTTTCTTTTCTTTTCTTTTCTTTTCTTTTCTTTTATTTTCTTTTCTTTTCTTTTCTTTTCTTTTCTTTTCTTTTCTTTTCTTTTCTTTTCTTTTCTTTTCTTTTCTTTTCTTTTCTTTTCTTTTCTTTTCTTTTCTTTTCTTTTCTTTTCTTTTCTTTTCTTTTCTTTTCTTTTCTTTTCTTTTCTTTTCTTTTCTTTTCTTTTCTTTTCTTTTCTTTTCTTTTCTTTTCTTTTCTTTTCTTTTCTTTTCTTTTCTTTTCTTTTCTTTTCTTTTCTTTTCTTTTCTTTTCTTTTCTTTTCTTTTCTTTTCTTTTCTTTTCTTTTCTTTTCTTTTCTTTTCTTTTCTTTTCTTTCCTTTTCTTTTCTTTTCTTTTCTTTTCTTTTCTTTTCTTTTCTTTTCTTTTCTTTTCTTTTCTTTTCTTTTCTTTTCTTTTCTTTTCTTTTCTTTTCTTTTCTTTTCTTTTCTTTTCTTTTCTTTTCTTTTCTTTTCTTTTCTTTTCTTTTCTTTTCTTTTCTTTTCTTTTCTTTTCTTTTCTTTTCTTTTCTTTTCTTTTCTATTCTTTTCTTTTCTTTTATTTTCTTTTATTTTATTTTATTTTATTTTATTTTATTTTATTTTATTTTATGTTAATGAACGGATAACTCATACCGTTCAACTCTAAGAAACTTTTGACTCTAAAACCTGCAAAACCTGCAAAATAGTTTACTTTTAATAAGAAATATTCAATTTACCAATGAAAAGTTTCCTCACAAAACTTTAAGAAAACAAAGCGAAACAGAGCTGAGTTGTTTACGAAACAGGGACAAAGTGAAATTCTAACCTTTTCATTTTTTTCACTCTAAATTTTACCGCCCATGCAAATAAAAAGAACCGAAAATATTAAAAAGAAAATTATGTAACAATTTTTCCATTTCGTCAGTTCTCAATTGAATTTGTGTATAGTTAATATGCGAAATGCCTTTAATGACCATTAACTGAAATGCTTCAATGCTTAAATTTTCATTCGCAGTCGCTTTGCTTTTCCGAAAAGATGCACTAAACTTGCCTGGTGCGACTTTGTGAAAATTATTGCAAAACAGAATCAAACGCCTGAAGAGCGGTGCGGAAAATCGAAGAAGCACACAATTCAATTGTGCGCCCAATTTCAATGCAAAATACTCGTACAATGGGGAAAGTTTTCAACTGCCATTATACGAGTTCCAATTGCCAACACAATAAAAGCACCAAAGGTGAATAGGCTCCTGTATGAATGCGCATCGTTTGCCAGTGAAATTGCTGGCAAATCTTGAATGCATTGAAGCGTGCGAGTGTACCGTGAAAATGCAACATGGCACTTTGTCATTCAGTACAATTTTTTAATAATCAAACTGCAATATGCTTTTATGGAAATTCTTCTTGCATTACATTTTATTGCAGGCAACAATTCACTTGTACTGAAAATATGTTATTGATTGCGGGAAATTTTCATAGAGCAATATTTTTCAGAATAGTTATTTTTTTTAGGTTTAATGGTTATTTAATATATTATTTAATATTTTTTAATAAAATGCTGCAAAACCCTCCTGAGAATCAGGGTTTGCTTTTGAAAAGAAGAAATTTTGTGTACTTAAAGAGATACAATCCGAAACCACATTGTGACAGGTCCTACTGTAATTGTACACCAATCATTTCTTTACACAGTCAGGGCAGTGATTGGTGGTTTGGAGAGTTTCTCACACAGTTAGTGTTGAAAGAGTAGTGTTTAAATAGTAAGATTAAGCTTTTATTTTATATTCTTCCGGAATACATAATTTATGAATAATAAAATTTTCAATCTTGCCTGCTGTCGTACTAACTACGCCCAATTTGCGCCCCTGGCTAGAACTTTGGCTGAAGTTAATTCACTTTATAATTTTATTGATTTTTCATCTTCCAAATTGTCTTTTAAACATAGTTTAAACACTTACTTTAAATAACTAATCTGTAGTTAGTCTGTAAGCTACTTAATTGTACAATAGACCCAAATAAATAAATAGATAACTCTGTGCTTCTCCCATATCTGCTTTGTAGAAGATTATTGGTGAAATTGAAGATTAAGTTGATATTTAAAACCGTTGTTGGAAAACCGATTGCGGTATTTTCCCTTCTTGTCTATAAGAGTCCTTCACGAGTATACATTTTTGCTATTCAAAAACATTCAAATGCTTTTGAATAGAATACTTCACTTCATCTCTGCGGACCAGTCCGAATGAATACGAGTACAGCTCTCTTCGAGTACGAGTGAGTTCCGAACAGAAACGAGTAGTCATACACTTTTTATTCATATTCGCTCGTTTACGTATATTCGTTTTATTATTGCTAAGAATATTTAGAAATATTTATGTTGTATATTAATATTTATTTATTTGTTATGCTACTTTCTTCAATAGTTTCCATTTCGCGTATTAACTAATAAGCCACTTCAACCACACTGGAAAAGTGACATACTGCGCATAAAAATATTCGATGAAACTGTTGATCGTCGAATACTTTGCAATACGAGCACTGCAGTATTCGCTTCTCCCCGACTACGAGCACTGCAGTGTCCGCTATTCACCGAATATGAATAGAATCGAGAAGCGACGCTCGCTGGTTCTCGTTTCTATTCAATTTCAATTTCAATTTATTATTTAATAGTATTTGTACAAGTAAGACTGAGTCTTTTATAGTATTCGTTTCGTTGTACACGTTTTTCGAATACCAAGTACCCGTACAGTATGTACAGTAGTGTAGTCGCCAAAATGAATATACTGTCTATGAATAACAATGAACTTGAACTAGAAAGCACAACTTGAACTGTCCTTGAGTCGATTTCCCATTCGGCAGCTCGTTGGAGCCATCACTGGACATAACGTTATTGGGTTCCATACTCTACAAATGGCGTCTCTTGTCTAGCAATATGTGTTGAAGCTGTGGAGATGAGAAGGTTTTAAAAACAATACAGCACTTTCTCTGCTCTAGTCTTCTCTGCAGAGAAGGGACGCCGACTCCCTACCCTGGGCTCAAGATTCCTGACGAACCTGATCTCGGATCTTTTTCTCTCCTTTCCTTCTCGGATCTGCTCTCCTTCATTAACAACTTTTTTGCCCCGGATTTAGACAGTTGATACCAGAGGAAACCAAGAAAGGATTCACAGTGGCTTGATTGGTACCAGAGGAAACCAAGGAAGGATTCACAGTGGCTTGATTGGTACCGGAGGAAACCAAGAAAGGATTCACAGTGATTTGATTGGTACTAGAGGAAACCAAGAAAGGATGCACAGTGGGCTAATTTGGCCGCCAAGTGTGCTTCACCAAGCTTTTATTTTTCATGCTTAGCTATGAAACTTGTATGCTAGATTCTTGTATGCTATTTTCTTGGCTTTTCTTAAATTGAGTGAAATTTTTTTTAGCAATTTTTCTTTTGAAAAGTATCTCTTAAATATTTTAAAATTTTTTTCATTATATTAGAAGGTTGCATTCTTCTTTTTGTCCGCTTTGCCAAATTCGCAAGTACGGGAATTTCTTCAATTTCGAGTTTCTTTCATTATTTAAAATTCAGTTAAGCAAAAAATAATCGCTATTGTTTACAAATTGCCTACAACAACAACAACACATGTGTACGAATTTGTGCTGTTAAATTTCGTACAAACAGATTTTGTGTATTTTATTTGCTCGGAAAGAAATTTAGGTGATGGCACCAGCTGCTTTGAAAACACCTAAACAAACCTGAACACAAACCCGACCACTGATTGTCTCTCTCCTCTCTCGAACACACTCAATGGCTCTCTCTGCTACTCGTCGTTTCAGTAAAAATAAGCACATTTCATACAATTCGGCATTATCCACGCCCTCGACTCGGACTCATATCAGCTGAACTGTCACGCCGCGTTATTAGGCAACAGAAATTTTAACAAAAATAGCCCAACAAAATTATACTCACTCGAAATCGCTGCAAACAGAGACGTAAACAATTTGACGAAAAGTAAAAAACTGAAGCAGAAAACGTACATTTTCGCATCAGCCAACAGTTGAAACTTAAAATCCAAACCGAAAACATTCAATTTTGTGAAACGTCATGAATTTTACTAGAAATTTCTGTCTTTTGTTGTTGTTGTACATCTTCCATATCGTTGGCGTGCAAGCGGTTGCAGCGCCAGCGAACTGGAACCTGGTGCCCGCTGCAGCCATAAATCCCTTAAAGGTAAACTATGCTCGACATTTTGTACGCTTGTATTGGAAAATATTGACCACAGTTGTGTGTTTCCAGGGCTCAATACAGCCGGAATCGCTGAAAATTTTGAGTCGTGTCAAACGTGTGAGACGAGTGGCCCAATTCAATGAACCGCCGCTCGTTGACAAACCTGACGATGCCAACACGCGCAACAAGGAGCGTTTTCCCGTTTGGGACGATGCCGATGGAGAGTATCGCGCCGCGTGCAACAGCTGCAACAGCTGAGTTGCAGCTGAAATAGGTGACCTATAAAGTGTACGATTGAGTAGAAAGAAGGTACAAAGTTCGCTCTGGATTACGTTTAGAAGTTGAAAATTTGTTCAGAAGTCGAAAGAGTAAAAGTGAAACTATGTCAACATTTGCTATTTTTAATATAAAATTCACAAAATATAAACTACTTGACTGATTATTTTGTGTCTTTCTTTTAACTTAAAACATCTCTATTAAAGCAAAAACAAAAAACTCCAAAATCAATCAATATTCCAGCCAGAAAAACTATCACAAATGTTCCTCCTTGATTGCTCAAGGTTTGCTTTGCGTGCTTGAAGTCTTTAACACTTTCTCGAGTCTATTCAATTTCAACTACACTCTTTCATAAATCAAAATATGAAACAAGCAATAAAACAACAACACTTATATTTAACATTTCAAATGGTTGTAAATGTCGCCATTACCAACACGAAGGGCGCCCTTGCCATTTCCCGTCGTTGTTATTGTTGTTGTTATCAACATAACCGAGGCAAACGGCAACGTGTTAGAACACAAATGATTTAGTTGTCAACAAAAATGTACCGAATCGAATAAGTAAATAAAATTCAATTTCCACATGGCGCAATTTCATATTAAAATTTACTTAAATCAATACAAGTTTTCTGCGTACATCAAGTAGAACGTTGTTAAAAGTTCGTGGAAGACTTTGTTTCTCTATTAGCAGATTCAATGTTTGTATTACAAACATATTTGTTTCACTGTTTACGCAGCAACACAACTCTCTAGATTTCAAGGTCATTAACCCCTTAACTGTTTATGTCGAGCATACTCGTCATAAAGATTACAAAAAATTTATCATTCGGGAGTCTGTCAAATTTATTTATCTTATACTATTACAATTACAAATGTAATAGTAAACTTATGATTTTGCAAATTACAATTACAGTCAATTTTTTATTTGTTTTTCTGCTTGTTCTTTCTTTACTATAAAATAATATAAAAATGAAGAAAACTATCAGGTGTACAACTTTGCTTCCGCCGTTTTCCGATAGGTGGCTGTACCGGCTGAGGCTGGTTGAAATACATAGATGGTAATGCCTTTAAAGTGAGTGTGGACAGTGCCTAACGAATTGTCATCGCCGTGTCAGTGACAGTTGTTCTTGTTTTCGTATTATTCACGCTCGAAAATGTCCGTTTATGTGCCCAATTCTCGCCATTTGCGGGAAGTTTTACTTTTCTGTTACAATTAAAAAAAAAATGCAGCTGAAGCGCATCGAATGCTCTCAGAAACTTACGGTGATGCTGCTCTGAGTGAAAGAACGTGTCGGGAGTGGTTTCAACGTTTTAAAAATGGTGATTTCGTGGTAAGTGAAAATGGTGAGTCATCCTCCAACACGACAATGCTCGGCCTCACGTCGCAAAAGTGGTCAAAAAGTACCTGGAAACGCTGAAATGGGAAGTCTTGCCCCACCCGCCGTATTCCCCAGATGTCGCCCCTTCTGACTTCCACCTATTCCGTTCGATGGCACACGGCCTGGCAGATCAACATTTTCAATCTGGAAAATTCAATTTGGAAAAAAACGGCGGAAGCAAAGTTGTACACCTGATATGATTTTCTTTAAATTTAAATTTTTCAGTTTATTAATTTTGTATTATTCAAAACACTTCAAAATGTAAAACTTTTTAGCTATTTTTTAAAGTGCTGTCCAAGTGACTGAATTTATTCCAAAAATGTAAGTGTAATACATATTTTTGTTTAGGGTTTTGATTCTATTTTACGATTCAATATTTCTTTATGTTGAAATATGATTGGAAGTGTCGTTATTTTTAAAGTTTCCAAAATGGCATCGTGGTTGGGTTGTGAACCACTGTGGGGGCTGGACTCTGAACCACCTCTTTTCGTACTACATTTGTACTAGAACGGTCAAATATCGCGGGATTTATTAAAAAAAAAGTAATTTTATGTAAGTTCACTCGATTTCGGCGAGTTCACTTGCAGTGGGCCAATGCGAGAAGGCGTTTGTATTTCACATGCAAACATTGCGAAACCGATTATAATGAAAATACAAAATTTTAACACTTGCATTCATTGCGATTTTTTAGCCTAATTGGTGTCATTATAACTTTTTGTACCTCTTGAGGCATCCTGATTAAATAAATTCTCAACTTATCAGGTGTACAACTTTGCTTCCGCCGTTTTTTTTTTCCAAAATTAAAAGCTTTATTGCGAAAAAGTGCTTACAGATGTATTATTCAAAGTATTGTCCGTTGCTAGCGACAACTTTCTCCCATCTTTCCGGCAATTTTCGGATCCCGGCTCGAAAAAAGGAGTCCTCTTTTGACGCTATCCATGAAGCAATCCATTTTTCCAATTCTTCGAAGGATTGAAAATGTTGATCTGCCAGGCCGTGTGCCATCGAACGGAATAGGTGGAAGTCAGAAGGGGCGACATCTGGGGAATACGGCGGGTGGGGCAAGACTTCCCATTTCAGTCCAGAAAGTCCAGAAAGTGTTTTTAAGATATGCACTTCGGTCTTTGAGATTCGTTGACCCTGTTCCGTCGTACTATTCTATGTGCTCCTTATTGGATATCAAGTCCCTCGAAGACAGGAGGAAGATTCTCTCTATGACCTTTGTATTCGATCTAGTTACTGGTGCTTGATAGAATCAATTTTCATGTTCCCGCCAAAAAGTTACGGAATTATGAATTTTTCAATCTTGACCGCTGTCGTACAAATTACGCCCAATTTGCGCCCCTGGCTAGAACTTTGGCTGAAGTTAATTCGCTTTAAAATTTCGTTGATTTTTCAGCTTCTAAATTGTCTTTTAAAAATAGTTTAAACACTTACTTCAACTAATTTGTACTAATCTGCTATTAGTCTGTAAGCTACTGAATGAACAATAGACTTAAATAAATAAATAAATAAATTATCCACTGAAGATTATTCTATTTCATCTTCTCTCATAGAAACTCTAGTTCGTATTAGTAAAACCACTGGAATAGTCGATTTTCTCAAGTTTCTCTTGAGTCAAAGCGAAATCATTCGTCATAGAGAGGAGATTATTTATCCCTCTTTTTTAAACTAGTTTGTTGTTCATATTGTTGAATTTTTAAATATAGTGTTTACATATTTATGAAATGAATTAACACTTTCCCATCACAACAACCGATTGTTTTGATATGTTTATTGTTCAATACTCACATCAAAGTTTCGCTATACAACACAAAATAAAACACAAGTTATAGCATTTTTTCAATTTTTATTCAATTTAAACACATTAAGTAGTTTTACAAGTTTGGATATAAGAAATATATATAAAATAAAGTAGGTTTGTAACTTTTGTCAACATTTTGCAACAATTGATAGTTTTAGGCATTTCTTTATAATCGATGAACTGAACCAACCACGTTTACCGGCAATGTTTCGATGTTACATGGCGAATGGTGGAGATGCCGAGTCGTGGTTTTTTTCTGCGGCTTCAAGTTCGATCAAAGTATAACTGCATTGTTGGTTCCAGTTACTTTACCCTGATAAAGTTACGTTTAGGTCGACGTTTGCGTTAAAGCCTTCATGAGCATCGCACACGTTGACCGTTGAGAAGAGCATCAACGCTGCGACAAAAGCTTCAATTAGGAAAAATTTCATTGTGTTGTATGATTGCTGACGTTCAAGTCCCTTTCAACTGTGAGCTCTCTGTCGGCTCGCTCGGTATTTAAAGAGATTTTTTCAGCTTCGACAACATTACGGTTGAGTATCAAAATTGTAATTAAGATTTGTTCAGTGCAGAAAAACCAAATATTTGTTTTGCGTATGTTGGCAAATGTTTGCTGTCGTAGACACAAATTGACTGTGAGTTACAATGTAATAAAAAATACCAAAATCATATACAAATATTAAATATTGTACAAATGTGCAATGTACACAAATGTTCAGATCTGTTGGTTGACACAGCCGCTAAGAAAGTAAAATGCCAATAAACTTCTACTAGAAACATTGAACTTTTCATTGCGAAATTCCATTCAATTTTCGTGCCTTTGCAGGACTTATATGTTGTGAGGATAGTTGCACGGTGATGAATTTTCCTGAAAGTATCTCCTTGAATGCATTCTATATTTTATGGCACTGATGGATTCTTAATAATAGTCGCTAAAAAAGTTACTTAGAACAGAGGCGGAACAGTAATACTGTCTATTGTACAAACTTAAAAAATCTATTTATTTGTAAGTCCTTTCCCCCCTTCTCCATCCATTTTAAATGTGTCTCTTACATATGCAGCCACCATAACCTAAGCTAACCTAACCTAAACCTTTTTTCGAAAAACCGGCTATCACCAGAGGAAGATACTAAATGCTTTTTATTTATTTATTTAAAGTTTTATTCAAAATAGCGGCGGAAGCACCTGGGGTCATTCAGCAGGGTATTGGTAAACGATGTATAGAAAAATCGTTGCACTGCCTCAAGATGAGTCCAACAAAAAAACGCAAATCGGACGGTCCGTTTGAGTGTGATGCCGTAACTCACATACAACCACTTTTTTTTATATATATAAATTTAAGTTATATGGGCGGTGCCACGCCCCTTGTTCAATACCCGCACCATCACGTCTTTCGAAAGGGAAAATGTTATGTTCGTACTTAGTTTCATTGCTGTGCGACTTATAGTTCAATGGAATATTTGGGTCACAAGAAATGTGCCACGCCTCTTGTCCAACACCCATCGACGGGGTACTACATTTCAGACATGCACAACTTACAGCTTCGAAAATATTCCATTATTAAGATTTGGCAGGGATTTTCCGGAAAGCGACCGGTTTGTTTAAGCGTGATGCGCTTTCACACATACATCCACTTTCTTTTATATACATAGATTAATTATATAGGCGTTCCGTGTGTATAGATGTTCCGACACCCCCGCTTTCCTCTTGGCTACGCCACTGGATAGAACTATGCACAGTCTACTAGGCTTCGTAAGGAGCTCAAACTGATTTAATGAGTCAGCAGACTTGTGTTCGCTGGGTTGACGAAGCTGTCGAGGCTGCATGGATAAGGAAAAGCAAGAAAACGCACTGTACCTTCTATGCACTTGTTCTGCATAATCCAGAACATGGAACTCTCACCATACATTTCTTCTTTGCCATACATTTTTAGAAAATTGTGCATTAAACGCTAACTCTTTTCTGAGTATTCTATCTTTTCTGACGATTATACAAACAAATAAAGAACCTATAAATGCTACAAATGCTTTCTGGTCAAACTTGTTAAAGATATAGAATGCTCTCAAGGAGACACTTGCAGGAAAATTCATCCACGTGCGACGATCCTCACAACGTCTGTGACCTGCAAAGGCACGAAAATTGAATGGAATTTCACAATGAAAAGTTCAATGTTTCTAGTAGAAGTTTATTGGCATTTTACTTTCTTAGCGGCTGTGTCAACCAACAGATCTGAACATTTGTGTACATTGCACATTTGTACAATATTTAATATTTGTATATGATTTTGGTATTTTTTATAACATTGTAACTCACAGTCAATTTGTGTCTACGACAGCAAACATTTGCCAAGATACGCAAAACAAATATTTGGTTTTTCTGCACTGAACAAATCTTAATTACAATTTTGATACTCAACCGTAATGTTGTCGAAGCTGAAAAAATCTCTTTAAATACCGAGCGAGCCGACAGAGAGCTCACAGTTGAAAGTGACTTGAACGTCAACAATCATACAACACAATGAAATTTTTCCTAATTGAAGCTTTTGTCGCAGCGTTGATGCTCTTCTCGGTCAACGTGTGCGATGCTCATGAACCCCTTAACATAACGTCCAAGGGAACCCTAATTGTAATAGGGTAAAGTAACTGGAACCAACAATGCAGTTTTACTGTGATCGAACTTAAAGCCGCAGAAAAAACCACGACTCGGCACCTTCACCATTCGCCATGTAACATCGAAACATTGCCAGCAAACGTGGTTGGTTCAGTTAATCAGCCTTAAACTATAAATTGGAAAAAAGTTGACAAAAGTTACGAGCCTACTTTATTCTATATATATATTTCTTATATCCAAACTTGTTAAACTAGTTAATGTGTTTAAATTTAATAAAAACTGAAAAATGCTAAAACTTGTGTTTTATTTTGTGTTGTAGGACGAAACTTTGATGTGAGTATTGAACAATAAACATAACAAAACAATCGGTTGTTGTGATCGGAACGAATATGAACAACAAACTGGTTTAAAAAAAGGGATAAGTAATAACTGAAAGAGTTTCTCATCCAACATACGAAGAAGACAAGAGTAAAATCTCACTTCCCACTATACCAACTCTTTCTGTCTACATAATATAATAAATATCTCAGCTTGAGGTACTTTTCTCAAGGACCACAGTCTGAATTGGACCTTCATTATCTAATTAAAATTATAAATAAATGATTGAATGAATAAAAAACTAATAATACATTACTTCTTAGTGCATTTTAAAGTAGACATGTTTCAATTAAGTATGAAAGAAAATATTCGATAAATTGCCTCAGCTGCTCTGATTGCAGCCACTTGCTTTTTTCATGGAATTTTCAATGAAACTTTAACAAATAAGTGGTTCCATATCACCGATGATGCGTTGGATCTCGGCTTTGATTTCACAAAACCGTCACGAAAAGAATCGTACGGCGTGAAATTGCACAAGTTTGATGGACAGTTGACATCGGAATTTCGGGAGATGATTTGTTCTGAAAATTGTTGCTGTAATAAATCGATTGTTTTCACACAATGACAACGCAGTCTTTCTTTGTGTGATGCGCTTCAGGTAAAAACAGGGAGTGATTAAAATGAATTTTTTAGTCGAAAAAATCAGCCAAATGTTCAGTTAAAATGCAATCATTTTATGTCATTAAGATGCTTAAATTTCAATAATTTCATGAACAACCGCCTAGTTTTGATGGGATCTGCGGTGATCGCGGATTTCATTTGGCTAACACGTTGATCATTATTTATGTCCTGAAAATCGTATTTAAAACGCTTCTACGACTTATGAACTTATGCCACGAAATAAAAAATCATCACCATACACTTGGTTCATCAATTGAAATGTTTCGTTTAAAGTTTTCACAATTTTCAAACAAAAGTTAATATTTGCTTTTAGTTTGGTGCAAATTTTTGTACCGATTGCACCAATAGACTTTCACTTCAGATACGCAATAAAATCGTTTCAAGTAAACCAAGTGTCATTAAATTTTTACTAAAAATCGAGAAAGAAAACAAAATTTACAATGCACTAAGTGAGCCACCGAAATGTCTTTACTTTAAAAAGCACTTAATACTTAATTGGCAAACACAGTTTTTTTGTAAGACCCCCATGACCAAGTTCTGGCTACGTCCCTGGTTATATTGGAAAGCAAACCCAGCTTTCTCGCACCAATCACGATTCTCGTCTGATCCCTTTTCAAGTGAGAGAAGTTCTCTCTTTGGCGCGCAGTATATCCTGTGTTACCTTCAGTTCTAATGGTCAAACTCTATAAAGCGCGTTTCAAGCGGATCGTCGTTTTTCGCGTTTCTCGTGTTTCGAGAAAAAGTTGTATCAATGTATTTGTATGAAGCAAACTCCATGACTTGACGTCGATACGCCCGAAACGCGGCAAAAGTTGAACTATTTCCAACTTTCTCTCGCGTTTCTCGCTTAACGACGTCAAACAGCTGACAGAGCTCCTAAAGATGTCATACATTATGTGGTTAAATGGTAATACCGATAACAAACTTGTGTTATCGCAAAAGTCGGGTGCATTTATTTTACACGAAATCTATTAAATACATTTAAGAAACATTTGAAATTCAATATTTTAACATAAAATTTGGAGAAATTCCTAAAAATTTGCATAATTTTTTGACAGACGAAACTTAGTCTTCGCTGTATTGGAAATTCGATAGCTTATTCGTTGTCGATCGAATTTTGCTCATCCCCGTGAAATCAATTGCTACAAATTGAATTCAACTGAATCTTTTTTTTATTTTTTGCAATGTTCGATATGCATTTATTGTGTTTAAAATGAAATCAGTAAATTCTATAAAGTCTTTAACGTCGTATAGCAATTTCATTTCGTTGTTTTCCACAATTCACAACGAAATCAATCAGCAGTTTGCCAATTAAAAATTAGCATCAGCTGACGTAAGAAGAACAAGCTGACGCGTGAAACGTGCTTTATGGAGTTTGACCATTTGCAACGCGAATAACGCGAGAAACGCCATAACACGACAAATCCCGAACGCCTGAAGCGCGCTTTATGGAGTTTGGCCATAAGAATCAAAGAGAAAAATTAAAAATAAAAAAAAAAAAATCAATAAAATTTCTCTATTTTAAGCATTTTAAGAAGAAATAAAATCGAATTTAAAAAGACAAATTAACAGGGAACAACTAGGAACAAGAATCATTCGGAAGCTGAGCTGTCATAGATATTGCAAAACAAAAGCACAAATTTTGCCATATCAACTGCAGCTTTTGCAATGGTAACCCACTCTATGGTTGTTGTTGTTGTTTGTGTTAGTGCAACGACCAACCAACAAGTCGCCGACAATTGTCAAAGCGGTTCAATCTGCGTTTTCTAAACGTTGCGCTATCTCTTGCAACTGTCCAACTGTCGGTTTGTCAGTTAGTTTGTTTGTTCGATTGGCGAACTGTCTTTCGTTCGGTCTGTCTGTCTGTCTGTCAGTCGAGCTGCGTGTTGGTCGCTCCCTCGTTTAGTTGTTATTTCACGTATTATTACTATTAGTGTGGTTGGTAGTTGCTGCTGCTGCTACTGCATTTAGTAGCAACTTCTCTTGTTGTTGTTGTTGTTGGCCGTTTGGCAGCTGATATGCTACGAAGCACCAGTTCAAATTGCAAATAAATTGCAAGATAAATTGTTTGTTTGTGTCAATATTTCTCTATGTAAATTGGCAAATTTCAGCCATGCCGCACACTCTCGACTTGCGGCAGCTTAAGTGGCGGACATTTTGCGCTGTGGTAGTTGCCATTTCGGTTTGAGCCGTTTCACAAATCGTTGTAGGAGGTCAAGTGATTTGTACTTGATTTATGGTGCAGCTAGAGAAATTCTCCGCAAGCGAAGCATTGGCACAGCTCGGTGCTGCTTCGGGTGCGCGCGCACTTGACAATGCCGCAAAGTACCGTAAAATATGGACAATTGGCAATGCGACGAATGTTGGGCTGTTAAACGAAATGGCCAAAACAGAATTTGTTGCAATTGCAATTTAGTTGAAGCTGAAATTGTAATTTGTGCCAATTGGATTTTAAGGAGGAAATTTCAAGTATTTGCGGTCAAGTTTATTTAATGAAATTTTAATTTAATTATTTCATAATTAATTTAATTTTATTATTTAATAGTTAATATGTTTTCAAGCATAAATTGGATTTATGTAAAGTAAAGAAATACAAAATATTATTGAACAAATACAAACTGCAAGTCAACACATCAAACATTTGCAATTTCCCCAAAGTTGCTTGCAACGGAATTAAAATTTCGCAACGAATGCTGTCAATTTCTAATTTTCTCAATTCTCTCCCCTCCCCTTCCCCACTACAAAATCTGGCACAATGCCAGCGTACTTTGACATTTTGTTGATTGTTTGAAATGTTTGTATCTTCACTTAACATTTTACTGTCGACTCATTCAAGTTGCAACAAACTACAACAAAAAAAGAAAACATCGCACAAATTAAATGTTAACAACTAAAAGAAAAGCAGACAATAGACACTGTCAGTTCGAGGTGCACAGCTCAACGAGCTCACCCCAACGATTTACAACATTTGATTGCTAATCAGTCGCACTTACATCAATAAAATCGAGTCTTTGCAGCGTGTTTGTGCTTTTGTGGAGAAATAAGAATTCCCACGCAACAGCCAGACAGATTGATGATCGTCTTCGGCAAATGTTTGATGGCATTCGAAGAGCCATGTACGCCGATCGTTGGGATAACTGCGCCGTTGCAATTTCTGCCGTGTCAGGCGCAATTTCCCCCCCGCCCCCTCGCTCCAGCAACAATCGAATAACTTTTCCGCGATAAATTGTTTGTCATTGTTCGGGCTTGATTTAGTGGCCGTATCATGTGTTGTCAACATTTACATACATAAATACTTACAAACACACAATAAAGTGCATGTGTACTCGTCGGCAACTGCAGACAAGCGTTTGGTGAACTCATTCAAGTGAGTAAAAATAAGGTTAGGTGAGTTTTTAGGTTAGAACTTTGGCATCAGTCATGGCTTACTTAACTGCCTGAACAGAATGGAATACCACAGCCAAAAGCGATGTGGCAGCCACATCACTGTGAACACAATGTTGTAGTAAGAACAAAAGTTCTAAAAAGTTTGATTGTAATTTTTATGGTTTGATTATATTTAATATGAATGTATATTCAATAAGTTTTTCTTTTTCTGTGGTTGATATTTCAAAATGAAATGTCAAATGTTTGAGCTGACAAACGTTTGGCACGAAAAACTTAAGAAAACTGAAAACTTAAAACTTATGACATGAATCTTTGCAACACCTACAGTTCAGCCCACAACCACAGCTATGCATTGTGCGCACTCTAATAAAAATTCATACACTTCTACTATTGACAGGTCCTGCCACAGCCACAGCTACAGCCACTTCACTACAGCCATTCGGTTCGTGCAGTAACTACGAGTAATACCGTATGCGAGTAATACTCGTATACCAAAATTGTCAGAATTATGCTTAAAATTAACTTTAACAAAAATTTATTTCGTCAAAAGTGTGACACAATTTGAGTTAGGACACTTTTGCATTGAGCTGCAGCGATCAAATACCATCAAACTTCTGACATGAAGACAGACCTAACTGTATTTTTGCAACAGTTAACAACAACAAAATATACTGAGCTTTTGCTGATTGGTAGTTTAATGCATTTTGCACAGTATTAACACATAAACCCGAAAATGAAAAATTTTGAGTTGTGTCACTTTTGTAGTACGTGTGCGATATGGTACCCACGTGTTGGTTTTGTCTCCTTATAATTTCTTCTTATCTTGCGAATTCTTCCCTTCTATCGTCACACTGGGGAAGAATTTTACTCTCTTCTATAGCAATGCAAGAGTAATTTCAATGCATTCCAATTAAGTTTGAACTCTTTGTAAGCAATCGAGGGCAGCATATAGTTCAGAGCAATGATCGGTAGGTTTCCACATTCAAATAATTTTTTTTTGAAGAGCATTTGGGGTGAGAACGTGCTCGGTTGCTGGTCAGACAGAAATTGACACGCTTTGAGGGCAAAATTGTTGCTGCTGTAAATATTTACATGTGTGAGTTAAGTTCGGATCTAACGAGCGTCCATGTGAGCTGAGCCGAACGGCAGGGCTGGTTTTGAGAGTTTGAAATTGTCAAAGCAAACTTGTTTTTAAGGGGGGCACTCCATAAAACGCTCAAAAAAATGACCATTTTCTTTATTTTATTGTACAAAAAAGAAAGCGACAGAAACAATCCGTTTGAAACATCTGTAGGTATTAGTTAAAAGTTAAAAAAAAGTTATACATAAAAGAAAATTAAAAATGGCAAACATATTGAACATCTTCCAAGGCTTGGTTTAAAAAAAGACGTCTTCCCGTCTACACGATGCCGTCCGAAGTTAACCCATTAAAACCTGACCCCAGAAGGGCTTGTGCGATTTCCATAAAATTTTACACAATCTTAGTAATTGACCTAATCAAGAAAAAAAATGAAGCAAATAATTCATACCCCCACCCCCTGAACCAGGAGGGTACGTTGCGCAAACGCAATTTGGGCCTTAGTCACATACAAAACATAAAATTAAAAAAAAAAAAATTTTTTTAAAACTTATTTTTAAATAGTTTAGCATTACAAAATGCAGCCCACAAAGGGATTTTGATAGGTTTGAAGAATAAGTATTTTTAATTGAATTTCAAAAATTCCCCAAAAAAAACCTTTGACTTTGGATCGAAAAAAATATATGAATATTTAAAAAATTTTGAAATTTGAGTATGGCAGAATCTAAAACGATCAATTCGAATCCAAAATGGGTAGATTTTTAAGTCTTATATCTTTATGAATTACTTAATGTAGCGAAATTCCCAAACGTTGCGCAAACGCAACGCTCAGGGCTTAATGGGTTAAAGTCTGAAAAATACAAATTATATATCAAATTAATCAGCAGGCTTGTCGCAAGTGCGTGAACCTCAAAAACTATAAAAATTTTCAACATTTAGCAACAAAGCCATATAAACTACAAAAAGTTCGTTTTTTCTTACTTTTCTTTATTAAAAAACAAATTTTTTTAATAGATTTCAGAGGTTCATGCACTTCTCTGTTCAATATCTTACAAAACGAGTATATATTCGTGTAGATCAGTTCAGTAGTTTTTTTTTTATCATGTGGACGGACTACAAAAACGTGTTTATGAGGAAACGCGTTCCAAAGTTATTCGGAACACCTGGTGTGGCTCAGCGCGCGTCGATGAAAAGAACTGTGTCTCCGAAAGTTCTCAGAGTTCGACTTTGAAACTTTGCAATAATGTTTTCGGATAATATATCTTTCGATTAAAGCAAAAAAAAAAAAATCGATTTTTTGAAACCATTTCATGGAGTGCCCCCCTTAAGCAGCTTGGGGTACGCTGGTCTCCAATGTGAGGTTCGCAAAACATAAACAGCCAGAACAAGAAAATTTTAATACTGAATTTCTTTTTAGCTTTCATAAGTCATTTCCCTTTCATTTCCATACTGAAATCATTATTATTTATTTGTATAACTATTTTTTCGCAATAATGTAGAATTAAATTTCTTTTCCCTTCTGCTCTGTCGTTCTCAGAGTCGTCGCCATACAATTGCAAAATTTGATAACATTGAAATGAATTGAGTTCCCTGTTAGTGCTGACTTTTCGCTATAAAACGTTGATATAAACAAATGCTTACGCACTGCAAAAAAAGTTAGTGCTATGTAGCGCAGCTCATACGAAAAATCCAGAACTGGAAACATTCAAGCCGCCGCGATTCGAACTAATCACTAGTTTTGTCTGTAGTTTGTGGGTAATATGATTCATTGGCGGCGCCGAGACGTGTCGTGTGAGAGCGCGACTGAGGCGCGTCCAATCAGTTGTGCTGGAACCTCCAGTTGAGCCGTGCATTGTAAGAAGTCCGCGAAGCGAGCGAGCGATTAGTAATGTTCAGGAAGTGCAGCGTGCTCAGCTGTCTGGCGGTGGTCTTTGCTGTGCTGTTGACGCTATTTGGAGCAATCGACGGACGCTATGTGCAGCACTTTGCAGCCGCTGGCCAGGGTTCTGTGAGTATCGATCGGAAGTTTGCGCCACTGACTCATGCGTGTGCCGTGTCCGCAGGTGCTCGATCCCCGGCCGGATGACACCATCTTTCGCTTTGAGATGCGACAGACGCCGTTTGACTTCGGCAGCGACAACGACAGTCTGGAACCGGTTGCTGGCTTTCCGAAAGCCTTGGTATGGCCTGTTCGAGAATAATGCGAGCCGATTCGGTGTTGGCTGGAGACAGTCACAAACATCCACTAATGCTGACAATGAAAAACGCGACAAAAAAGCAAAGGAAAGCAAATTTCTGCGACTAGTTTTGTATGTGATGTGGTGGCTGCGTCGCATTGCTGCACTCATAGGTTTTGTAATGGCAATTGTTGTAGTTGTCATTGTGTTGTGGTTTGTGGCACGAATTTTCCTTTGATCGCATTAAAGATTGCGGCTGCCGCACACTGACACCGACACTAATGCATTTTTAATGAATTGAAAGTGATTTTATCTGCATCGGTTGGCATTTGACAAATTAGCAGCGGAAAAAGGCGTAGAAAGGCGTCTAATTAGTGCCGACATTAGTGTTAAAGCGCTGTTAGTCTGTCTACACTCGAACTGACAGCCAAACAATGGCATCCATCTGACAATTTTGTCAGTTTTACAAAGCTCAAATGTGCAAATGCTGGAAGTGGTGACAGAAGAAAGTGCACAAAAAGAAAGCAGCGCCGTCAAGCAGCCGGAAAAGTTGTCTGACACAAATGTGTGAGCAACAATTGTTGGTGGAGCTGCGCCAGCAGCCACACTGATGTATGTAAGTTAGTAACAGTGACAAACCGCACAAGAACGGCAACAATTATGAATACTTAAGAAACGATTAAAATGCCATTTGTGACAGACGACAGATTTTTCGGCACATTGTCAAAGTTATTCAGATTTGTCCGGCGACTGTTTTGTTGCTTAGTGAAGAGTGACAACCATGGTTGGTTAAGTTAAAGTTAACAATTGGCAAATGTTTGAAGTGGGTTTTGGAGTTGTAAACCCACCCAAATATAGGGGTTTCCAACAAGAGGTGATATTTTGAATCAGCCGGTACTTCGGTAGCTGTCACTTTTGAAGCTTTTATTCTTTGACATTTGACAAGTAGAAACTACGCCATTACTAAAAATGGAACGATACACGCTTCAACAACGCATTGAAATGATTAAAATTCACTACAAAAATGGTGAAAATCTTGCAGTCGAATTCCATCGAAAAATCATCTTGACTGATGAGGCCCATTTCCACCTCGGTGGCTACGTCAACAAGCAAAATTGTCGCATCTGGGGCTCGGAAAACCCAAGAGTTATTGTTGAGAAGCCTCTCCATCCTCAACGTGTGACTGTTTGGTGCGGTTTATGGTCCGGCGGGGTCATTGGATCTTACTTTTTGAAAATGAGGTTGGATCAACAGTTACGGTGAATGGATTGCGCTATCGAGAGATGATTAATGATTTTTTATGGTCGGAGTTAGACAACGTTGGACAACGTTTACTTTCAACAAGACGGCGCTTAGTGCTACACTCGTTGCTTGTGTTTGCATTGCTCTTTTACGGGAAAAGTTTCCGGACCGTGTTATCTCTGGAAGAGGTCATCACAATTGGCCACCGAGATCTTGTAATTTAACACCTTGCGACTTCTTCCTTTGGGGCCACGTGAAAGATAAGATGTACGCCAACAGCCCAGCGTCGATTCAAGACCTCAAAGATAGAATTCGTGAGGCTATCGAGGACATAGGGCAGCCACTTTGCGATTTTGTTATGGACAATTTTATGAAAAGGATATGGTCCTGTAAGCGTGGTCGTGGTGGCCATTTGGCGGATGTTGTTTTTATTATTAACGGCATACCTTCCTCTTTATTATGAAATAAACATCCGATCATTTATCTCAAAAAATGGCATTTTTCTTTAAATACCAAAATAACACCTCTTGTTGGAAAGCCCTGTACAAAAATTTCTGGTATCAAAAAGAATGAGCTCAAAAGTTGTACGCAAACCTCCCCTCCTTCTTGCCAAAAATGAAATCCTGTATGCGCCACTGGGGTCATATATCTTCAGGTGCACTGAAAACTGGGTAATTTTCTAAATTTTATATAACAGTTATATAGAGTAAAATAAACCTCCCAAAATCTTAACCATTTAAAGATTCATAGTTTTAATTAGGCACACAAAACATAAAAAAACAAAAATATTTATTTATTTAATTTTTTTGAAAACTTCCAATCAGCACCGTAAGTATTTGCTGCCAAGTGCAGCCCTTCGAATTGGCTAATTGATTGCGCGTTACGGCTAATAATAACATTGCCAACCATTACCAGAAAGTAAACAAAGTAAACTTTTAACTCTTCCATTGCTGCCGCTGCCATTTTCACATTGCAGCAACTTTGTGAAAACGGGCGAGGGGGTGAAACCGAAGCAATGCAACTAACTTCGAACGTCTGACGGCATCGCGGGCACATTTCAACTGCTGCCGCCGCTGCACGACCTTCAATGAAAAATGAGAGTACCATACACGGATAATGGACTGTTGAGGCGCACAACGATTCTAGGCGGAAAATGATACTGTACCGGCTGCAATTACACCGAATGCCAGCGCAATGGTTGGCCAACTGCCAATTATGATTGGCAGTTATGGTCAGGTTGGTTGTTAATGCAGCAGCGCTGATTTTTTTCCGCCATTGCGTCTTTAATTTGGCTCGTTCTCGTTTGTTTGGCTATTTGGATATTTGCACAGCTGTTCGTTTGTTTGTTTGTTTGGCCGTTTGTTTGTTTGCCGGTTCAGTGCTGCTAGAATCATAGACTGCAACTAGTTAGTTAGAAGGGTAGAAATGGTCACTCGGCAACGTAATGCAATGAAGATGCGACTTAAATGATTGTAGCAATTTCCTTACCAAGGCACTTGAATGGCATAAGTTATTAGACAACAAAAACAACAACAGCAATGTGTAATAATTGCCTGCCTATATGAACTTCATTTAACAAAACATTTGACATTTTCGCTACATTATCGAGAAAGATGCCATGCAATGCAAGCAACAAAAGCCAAAGTTTGGCCGAAAAGCAGACGGCATTTAAAAAGCTTCAATTACCGTTAAAACTACTGTCGAAATGCTATAAGTGCAGCGAGAGTATAAAGTAAAATAATGGAGAGATATGGCAAGTGGTGCTATGGCAAGCGAGCAAACTAAAAAGCCGGTCGTAGCGAACAGTTGTGGGTGCTACAGTGCAGTTGTAGTTCGAATCTTGTAGTGAAGAATACAAAATTGTGGTTTGTTTCAGCACAAATCTCATACGAGGTTACATCCACTGGGTTCTCTGGATACAGATGTGTTGATGGCAATAAAGCGCTGATAATATTTACGGAGCCAGAGCTTTTCGTTGTAGGTGACAGCAGTCAAGTGTGTTTTGAGAAATGAACCAGGTTTACTGAGTACTGGGCAAACTCTTCTTTGTTAAGAAATTGGAAATTTTTCTCAAAAAACTTTGATTTGAAATGGAGTAAGGCTCGTCAAAAGCTCACTGCAACAAATCAACTTAATGTTGCGGCTAATTAATCTAACGTAAACAGATTTCGTGGTGTTAAATTACATTTTTTGAATAACAAATTTTACTTATTTATGTCGACTTGAATTACTTTAATAAATGGCCCCAGATTTGTGTCAATGGCCTTATGACCTGCGAACACGAGTGATTACCGTGTAGCATCATAGGTTACAGAACCTGTAACCTGTGATGCCAAAGGTTACAGGTAAAGTTATGGAGATAGGCTGACAATAGGACTAACCACTTGGCTGACTAACTTGGCCGAAGCTGACGCAGACTATTCGGCCTAACTAAAATATTTGGCTGAAGGCCGAAACCGAATATTCATAAAAATTCTTTTACGGAAAAAAGTGGTAAAACTCTGCGGTTTTTTATTAACTAATTTTTTGTTTAAATGTATTGTTCAAATATATATTTTCGAAAAAAATTGTTTGCAAAAAACCAAAACCACTTCAATTCAGTTTCTAACAGAAATATACAAAAACTTAATAATTCAATTTTCACAAAATCTGATCAGAGATCATCTTGATGTCCGAATTATCGATAAAACTCGTTATCTTTGCCAACGTATTCGATTATTTTAGCCGAAGCCGATGATTTAAAATTGACCGAGTAAGCCGAATACCGAAAATAAATGTTCGGTCGGACTCTAGTAACAACTTTCTCTGGCAAAACTTGAACCAGTAAGCCCAACCAAGAAAAAACATAAAGTCTTGAACCTCTAATAAGACGGGGTTTTTCAAACTTCGGGGTCTAAAGGGGCACAGCATGGGTTAAGGTGATCTATGAAGAAACTTGATTTATTAAGCCTATTGGTTTTCAATTTGTTGAAACCACTCTAAATCAAAAAGAATTCGACACGTTTTTTTTCAGCATTTCGAAAATAAAAATTTAACGGGGTCAACAATTGGTTAAGGTTCGTGGGAAGACTGCGAAAAAAGTGTACCGATGGAACTATTGACTTTAAACTTAAAATAAAAAATAATCAGACAAATTTTTCAATCAAATTAAACTGGGTAAACTAAGGGTTAGCCGCCGTGGCTCAGTTGGTTAGTGCGTTGGACCGCGAGTCAAAGGCAGCGACCCAGGTTCAAATATAACACCTACAAAAAATAACGGGAAAACTCATGAGAAATAAATTAACAAGTATTTTTTCATTATAGCTCGACGGGGTTAAAAAGTGTTAAGAGAAACTTGATTCTTGATTCTGTCTTGTGAAGGCTTTATGATTCAGAGAGGAATGAACAAGGAACAAAAAAAAGAGAAACTTGATTTTCTGGGCCCAGTGACTTCAAACTTGCGTGCGAGGCCCTGCTAGTGGCTCATAAGACAAGAGCGTTCTCATCTATAAAACCTCGGACCAGATCAGACCAATTTCTACTATAAGTTTGTGAATATGAGAAAGATTGGAGGGATCAAGTTAAGGGAGTTGAAGTAATGAAAGAAAATATATATTTTCTTTGAAAGTTCGATGTTGAAATTCTTTTTGAATCTTTGTTCTAGTCTCCTATATATCTATAGACCCTCTGTTGGACCGACTTCTGTTATAAGATTAGGAATACTGGAGGGATCAAGTTATGGGGTTTGGAGTAATGGAAGAAAAGATGTATGTTCATTGATAGTTCAATGTTGAAGCTCTTCTTAAACATTTTTTTTATTCTTTTACATATCTATAGACCCTCTATCGGATCGACTTCTGTTATAAGTTTAGTTTCTGTTTAAGTTTATAAGTTTATGGAGAGATCAAGTCTAGAGAGTTGGAGTAATGAAAGGAAAGATGTAATTTCTCTGATAGTTCAATGTTGCCATTTTTTTTTAATCTTTTTTATACTCTCCTATATATCTATAGACCCTCTATCGGATCGATTTCTGCTAAAAGTTTAGGATTATTGGAGGGATCAAGTTATGGAGGTTGGCGTAATGAAAGAATAGAAGCATTTTCTCTAAAAGGTTTATGTTGAAATTCTCTTCGAATTACTTTTATACTCTTCTATATGTTTACCGAAACTCCGGACGGACCAAGTTTAAGCAGTAATGAAAGGAAAGATGTAATTTCTCTGATAGTTCAATGTTGAAATTCTTTTTAAATCTTTTTTATACTTTTATAAATATTTATAGACGCTCTATCGGATCAATATTTGCTATAAGTTTAGGAATATTGGAGGGATCAAGTTGAAGGAGTTGGAGTAATAAAAGAATAGATGTGTTTTCTCTGATATTTAGTTCAATGTTGAAATTCTTTTTGAACCTCTTTTTTTTACTCTCCCATATATCTACAGAAGCTCTGACAGACCGATTTATACTTAAAAGTTTTGAATATCAGATCAAGTTGAGAGAGTCGGGGTAGTGAAAGAAAAGACTGTCCAATGTAAAAATTCTCTTTCAATTTTTTTTTATAAAAACCTCCTTTAAACACCTCAACTCAGGTCCATTTGGCCGATTTTATTTTATAGCAAAGCATAGCGGCCCCTTGCTGCCACTGTAGCGTGCAACACAAAGCCAAATTTTCGGCCATGCCACATGCAATGCGCCGCGTTCAAATGTCTACAGTTCATGCGGTGATATTTGGCTGGCGGCGGCGGCGGCGGTGCATCCGCAGCGACGATTGCGACCGTGTCGATGACGTTGCCTCGCATGACCTATAAAGCGTCTGGTAGCTGCAAGATTTGGCTTGGCGGCGGTAAATGTGGAAATGTGAAAAATGAGCGCAGCGCTGCTAATAAATTGTGCGAATGTCGCAGCAGCCGTTGACAGCAGCCATTCGATGGCACAAAGTACAGAATGAAACGAAAAATTGCAGAGAACGAAAATAGATTCAGGAGGGAGGGGGTGAGGGTCGAAGAAATTCTTATAGAGAAATTTGATAAGCGTGCATTGGCGCTGCGGCAGGCACGTGGTAGCTATTCGCAGTACCGTACGATGCGGTCACGTTTTCCAAATTAACCGAAATCGTTGCTACGAGTGCAGTGATGATTGAATTTTGAGCCGCACTCACACACACACACACGTATACTGGAAATCTTCACATGCACATGTGTTGGTTTGTGTCGAGATATGCGACACCTAGTGGCACAGAGGTGGAGGTACCTGTTGCCTGCATTTCAATCGCAAGTTCAACCCGATGCTGCCCTCATGCAAAGTGACGTTGCACTGGCCACAGCCGCTGCGGCCAATACTCGTTATGGCCGCCGTAGCGCTGCACTGGGCCAAAGATCGCATTCGAGCTGGCAGCAAAGACAAAAGTGCGCGATCAGCGCGCGATAAAGATGTGCAGCACAATTGATGCTGCCGGCAGCGGCCATTTGCCGCGCACGCGCATGCATGAAGTCATTACGTGCGGCCGCCGTGTTGACCGCGCAGCGGATTAGCGCATGCGCGCTGCGTATTCAATCACATTGCAGCGGTAGCGGCAATAAGCCGCACGCCAGTGGGCTGCCCCCGCCAAACGGCAAATGCCAATCCAATTGCGGCCACCGCAACTCAATAGAAATCATAGTAATAATGCGAGCTATTCGGCCATTTCACCGCCCATCACCATTGCCAGTGCCAGCGTCATCGCCCGCGCCTTGTTGGCCGCCGGCCGTCAGCAACAATTGCAGCTGCCATTATTACGCCGAGCAGACGCTAACATTTCGCTTGATGACTTCCTGTTGCTGCGTTCAAGTGATCCGCTGCGGGTCGGTTTGACGCTGGAATTTTTCATGCGCGATAACCGCAAGTTGGGCCAAGTATTCACTGAAAGGTGTACAACTCGTTGGCGATCGCTGTGGCTTCAGTGGTTAGTAGCTGCGATTGAAGGCCACTGGGTTGAGGTTGGAAGTTCTCGTTTGACGAATAACAAAGCCTCAGAGGGATCTCCATCTGCGGCAATTGTAGCTTCACTTATCTTCGCTATGTTTCGATTGCAATATTTCCCAAAAGTATGGAAAGTGGCGGAAATCATGCTATGTTTCGATTGCAATATTTCCCAAAAGTATGGAAAGTGGCGGAAATCATCGCGCTTCCGAAACCAGGAAAGGATCCCACTGACGTAGCATCTTATAGACCAATAAGCCTACTACCGACAATATCCAAGATTGCAGAAAAGCTACTACATGATAGACTCAGCGAAATACTTGACAAAAAACATGTAATACCTGACCACCAATTTGGATTCAGAAAAGAGCATTCTACAATACAGCAGATTCATCGCATAACAAATAAGATCATGACTGATTTCGAAAATAAACGTTACTGTGTCGCCCTGTTCCTAGACGTAGCAAAAGCATTTGACAAAGTATGGCATAAAGGACTATTATACAAACTGAGCATGATCTTACCACTTGACTATTACCTCATCATCAAAAGCTATATCAGTGACCGTACCTTCTACATCAAATACAATGACAAGTACTCGCATATTCACTCGATAACAGCAGGAGTCCCACAAGGTAGCGTCCTAGGACCACTGTTATATGTTTTGTTCACTTCAGACATACCAAAACCAGACAACGTAAATTCGGCTATTGCTACTTTTGCTGACGACACAATTTTATTGGCTTCAGACAAGAACCTAGCAGTTGCTACGGAAAAACTACAAAAGTACACCGACGCAGTTAAGAACTGGTTTGACAAATGGAGTTTGAAAATAAACGAGGACAAGACTGTTCAAGTGATATTTACAACAAAAACAAAATACACAGGCGCTCCAATAAAAATCAATGACAAAAATATAACCATAGAACAAACAGCAAAATATCTTGGTATACATTTGGACTCAAAACTGCACTGGCACTACCATATTAAACAAAAAATCAAACAGATAAAAGAGAAATGCAGACAACTTCACTGGCTTTTGGCTAAGAGATCTAAACTCAGTATTGACAATAAACTGCTGCTATATAAAACAGTTATTAAACCAATTTGGCTATATGGACTGCAAATATGGGGAACTGCTAAGAAGACGCACTTAACAAAAATACAACGACAACAATCAAAAATCCTACGTATAATAACACTATCAGACCGTTACACTACAAACGCCGACATTCATGAAATGCTAAAAATATCAACAGTTGATGACGAGGTGAAAAAAGTAACAACAAGGCATTTTGACGTACTTAAAAAACACAAGAACACAGAAATCAACTCACTCTTGCGACGCGAAAACCAGACAAGACGACGGCTAAAAAGGAATCGACCATGTGACCTATTGTCCCTAAACTAAAAATCTGTTACCTAAATATTAAGAAACAATTGTAAATTCCAATCCTGACTGTATCGCTCTAGGCACTGGCCTTATTGTGATGTTTTTATTGATCTTCCTACCTAAATGTTTAACCAAATACTTGATGTCAACGACAGTTGTATAAATAAATGGGAAATAAAAAAAAAAAAAAAAAAAAAAAAAAACTTATCTTCGCATAGGTTACTACACTTTTTCAATGAGATTCCAGACTATATGAAGTCAATTTTAGATGTCATCAAAGTAAATATTAAATTTACACTTCGAAAACCATCAAATGTTCTTAAGAGAGCAAACACCTAAAACCTACACTTTTCCAATGATATTCCAGAATATATGAAGTCAATTTTAGATGTCCTCAAAGTAAATATTAAATTAACACTTCAAAAACCATCAAATGTTCTTAAGAGAGCAAAAACCTAAAAGCCTCTTTGAGCTGTTGTCCTAAAAAAGTTAAGTTAGGTTAGGTTAGCCAGCTGGTCTATAGGGACCACATTCCATGTCAGAACCTTTGGTTACCATTTGGGATACAAGTAAGTATTAAAAGATCTGCAAAAGATGGCTTAGGTTAAGTTTCGTTATAGAAGCTGGAGACTTGGAGACTCTGGCTCCATTGTGAGTCTAGTAATTTCAGAAATCCTGCGCCCTACCTTGTCCCTTGGGTTTCCCTTATATCCAGACGGCATCTGTTGGGAACCATTTGTTCTTGGCAGGGGAATTGTTTGGATCAGGATCTGTGCATTAGCTATTTCCGCGAGTCCATTGAAGAACCTTGTCCCAGGATTTCGGAGACCGTATTGGGTCCATTACGAATCCTTTGTCTTTAGATCCGTTACTCTTCTATCTCCCATCTGTTGGGTTCCCTGAAGATCCAGATATGCTCTTTTTTAAACCATTTGATCTATGCTGGGAAATTGTTTGAATCTTTTGGATACCATTTAGTCTTGGTAAGGGAACTGCTTGGATCAGTAATCTGTGTATCAGCTTTTTCCGCGAATCCATTGGAAAACCTTGCCCCAAGATTTCAGAGACCGTTTTGGGTCCATTGTAATAACTGAAGATCCGTTGCTCTTCTATCTGTTGGGTTCTCTGAAGATCCAGATGTGTTCGTTTTGAAACCATTCGATCTTGGCAGGAAAATTATTTGAATCTTTTGGACACCATTTGGTCTTGGCAGGGAAATGGTTCAGCTATTGTTGCGAGTCCATTGAAGAACCTGGTCCTCGAGTACTGAGCTGTAATTCCTGTAATGATGGACAGTGACACAGCAGTTGCCCGATCGTTTCCACTGTATTCGCATCTCTGCAGCTTCTGCATAAATCGTCCATCGCCAGTTGCCAAAGAAGACTTAAGTAGCATTGAATCGCAAAAGACCATCTTGTAAAGTGTAATAATTTCACCCTCTAAACATCAGTATTTGTCATTTCCCTAAAGTGTAAACAACATAATTTCTTTGTTCTCTAACAATGACAACTTTTGTGCCAACAAAACACAGTTTGCGAAAAGCGCTGATCTTTCTGGACCATTTCGTTTGGCCAAATATTGCAAAGCAACTTGGAGGACGCTTCAATGAGAAGTCTTGACCCACCTTTCGTATTCATTAATCCTTCCGACGACCATTTGTTTCGGTTGATGACTTCCAGAGAACTTCACTTCATTAGAAGAGGTAAAAAATTTAGTAGATTCTTGGATCACCTCAAAAGACGAGGAATTTTGTATGCTAGCTGAAAGATGGGGAAAAGTCATAGAACGGTAGGCAATGCTTTGAATTGTTGGTATCTTCCAAACATATCGGCATGACATGATACGAATCAAACAATATCATTTAGACCACAGGACTAATAGACGTCATGTGTGTTCCATAATTTTCAAGTTTACTGTCCTAAGTGGAAGGTCCAAAATGAGTAATTAGAATAATTAGAAAATGTCGAGGAGGAAGTGCTTGGAGGACGAAAGAAATCATGGGATTTATATAAGTTTGGCCTTAGTCGCTCAGCTGTGATGTTCATAATGTCATAGGTTTATAGAAAGAAAGCGTAACTTCTTGATGGATCGTTGTACACAGCTATGGATTGAAACTTCAGTCTACTTCTCTGGACTGTTTGAACTAAAGCGTGATCCATTTCGAGGTTCCCTACTTTTTTAAAGAAAAAAACACAGAAAATTAAAATTTAACGGGGAATGTTTATTATCATTGGAAAGAACATTCTTTGGCATTTATTTTTTGAAGATTATCTCTTTCAAATGTTGGCCGCGGCTACGTCTCAGATGGTCCATCCGTTGAGTCCAATTTTCGATGACTCGTTCGAGCATTTCGACTGGTAACTGGCGAATGACACGCGTGATGTTTTGCTCCAAGGCCTGAATCGAAGCGGGTTTATCCGTATAGACTTAAGACTTTACTTATCCCCACAGAAAAAAGTCTAACGGTGTGATATCACACGATCTTGGTGGCCAATCGACCGGCCCATTACGTGAAATTAGCTGTTCTCACCGGCATCATTTTTGAAGAAATATGGACCGATGAACGATTTGTAAACGTTTTTCAGGCGTAAGTCTTTCCATGATGAAATGCCAAACAATACTGAACAAAAATAATATGACAGCTTGACACGACTCACGCGTGATCTGTCAAAAAAAGGTTATTGAAAAAAGTACCTCTAGTTGGATCACCCTTTACTTATTAACAACCATGTATTTGTCTTAGGATCATTTGTTAAACATATTTGCATGAAGTATTTATTTATCTGTAAGTCCAGTGGGACAAATGATGAGAATGATGTTCGAGTTTTTCCGTTCTAATATTTAATTTAAGCAGCGTCAACTTTGGCTATATGGAAATGTATTTTATAACTAGATTTGTCTGCAAGTCGGACAAGTTCAAAGAACAGTAAAGTGAAACCAATAATAGAGTGCAATGGATGTTCTGTGGTCTCAGTGCTATACCAATTTGTCATGTTGCTTTCGACCAAAAATAGCTGAATACATTTTGTGTCAATGTTAATAATCTTTAAGAAGAGATGCACAATGGGCCAATTTGGCCTCCAAGTGGAAGTGCGGTCCCTGTGCACACATAGCCTTATAGTCCCTATAAGCCTTATAGTCTTTCCAGAACTAGGCTTCAATTCTTATAATGTGCTTTCACAAGTTGTTCAAGGCAGATCTTTTTAACATTTGAAATCTGGATTTTGTCTATAAAATTTTAATTATTAAGTACTTCACCAGCTTTCAACGCCTAAGGAACGTCATTTGGTACAGTAAGGGGCCTATCAGAGTCTAGGGGCCACTAACCTAATCTTGATGTTTCTCTGCTTTAATATGACACAGTGTTGTGAGATGTCTGAAATGACTTTCTTCTAAATCTTAAAACAAAAACTCAAATTTACTCTCAAAAATCTAAAAATCTCCGTAACAATTTTTTTTCTTTTTTAAATATTTTTTTTAGATAAACTAAGGAATTAAATTCCCATTAAAAAAACATTAAAATATTTTTAGTTTCATATTGTAGCCTTTTTATCTATTCAGCTTTAGCTTAACAACAACAACTTAACAAAAACAAAACATATAAAAATGGGATCGGTATGAAATTCGCTTTTGTAAACTGCCTTTCCTTCCTTTCATTGCAAAAGTATACACTTTCAAACATTAAATTAGTTAAATTAAATCCGAAACTTTAGGTTTCAACATTTAAGGCCTCGCCTCAATGTATCACCATCAAAATCGCCTTAACTTACTCCTAAACAATTCTTCCTCCTAAAAATTCTTCTAAAGGGCCAAGAATCTCCTAAATCTAGGAGAAAATCTCCAGATCTGGCAACACTGATACGACATGAAATTGTATGGAAAATAAAGATTTTTTTATTAGCATTTAGTTATGAAATAAATGTAAGCTATAAGTTCTTAAAAATTGATTTTGTTTTAATATAAAACTTTGGAAATTCGCTGTTCGCGCTCGATTCATAATATGACTTGAAACAATTTGATGATATGAAATAATCGAAAATTGGTTTTCATTAGCATTTTTGATTAAATCAATTTCAATTTTGAATTATACAAATTAATTTTGTTTGTTGCCATACTTTTGCAATCAACTCTTCGCATTCAAATCATCGTACAACTTGAGATAATTTGTAAAAAAAATGTATCGAACAAAATAGTTTTCCATTAAGAATTTCACATGTGGCTGCGACCCTTTGAGTGCACTGTTTGAACTTCATGTACTAAATTTACACAAATCAGACGACATGTACCGTAAGTGCGACACACACGCACGTACACACACACACACATACATTGCTGTAGTACGTGAAGTGACCAAGTCCAAGTGCAGTGTTCAATATCAATTGTGCATTCCAGAGAATAACTGCGGCCAATGCCGACTGCCGATTGCCGCACAACTAGCCAACTGGTCGTAGGTCAGTGTTGCCAGCGAACAACAATAACTGCCAGCCAGCCAGCCAGCAGGCAGCAACACGATGTGGTACAAATACCGAAATGCCGTGCGCGTAGTTACGCTGGGCCCGCTGCCGAATGTGGCGTCTAACTGCAATTTGCTGTGGCATTGGCGATGGCGTTGACGGTGGCTGTGGCTGTGCAGCCGGCGGCAATGTCGGTGCAGTCGATCGTATAGGCGACTTGGGACATGCTGTCGATGTAATGACGATTTGTACCCAATTATTTCAAATATTGTATTGGAATTGATTGTGTGCGGCGGCAAAAACAGCCGAAGCTGTTGCTGGCTCGGGAGGCTGCAATGCAATAGCGCGGAATGCAATTTGCACATATGCGAGTGCACGTAGGTATGTGTGTGTGTGTGTGTGTGAGTGACTGAATGTGCGCCTACAAGGAAGACAACAAGGAACAAAATCCAATGGACAAAGAAGTCACTTTATGTGGGTCATTATGCGCACAAAATGGCACTGCAATAGATTGGAAAATTTTGTTATTAAGAATGGTAAAAAAATATGTGTAAATAAATTATAAAAAAATAATTTTTTTTTTATTTTTCTTCGGCTTAGCTTGGCTGCTAATAATCGTTGTGAACTCAATGTTGCCTAATACACAAGTTTTAGTAAAAGCAGAAAAATAAATTAACCTGGAAGGTGTATTGCCGCTGACCGGACTAACCTCTGCGTGGCCGCTTGTGGCTGCCGCGCGTGGCCACAAATTCAAACGCACAAAACCAAAACGCCGCCGGCCAACGCTCAAAACAACGCCTTACCCAAACAAAGGTCAGCACCTTTTTCATTTCATTTAACTCATCTTGCACACTGGCGGCGTGCAGTAGAATTGCGATTTGCTGCGAGAGGGGGCGATGTGTGCAACGAAACTTTATTGAAAGTGAAAAATCTAGCAAAGTTATAAACATGTAGTTGGTCAGATATAAACAGTTGGTTAGATAAGCCACTGCCCGGTGCTCTCTAAATTAAGGTGGAAATCTCTCCCTTCTTGATCAACTTGGAGAACCTCAGATCAGTCAACATCAGAGACTTGTGAAGGCTCTCCGAATTACAGTAAGACAGATCACTTTTTTCCTTATGGTATCACAATCTTTCGGCAAAATTCCGTGCCCACAACGGACTCGAGATGTGACTAACCTGACCTAAACTGAAGATGGAAATCCCTAGGCTCTCCTTTCTTGAACAACTTGGCAAACCTCAGATAAGTCAACATCAGAGACTTGTCAAGGCTCTTCGACTTACAGTAAGACAGATAGATTACTTTTACCTTATGGTATCACAATGGGTCCAAGTGAGTCTTTCGGCAAAATTCCGTACCCACAACGGACTCGGGATGTGACTAACCTGACCTAAACTGAAGATGGAAATCCCTAGGCTTTCCTTTCTTGGATAACTTGGAGAACCTCAGATCAGTCCACATCAGAGCCTTGCTAGGGTTCATCTACAAAGCGAATTGAGAGATATACATTTTTTTTCGTGGTATCACAATGGGCCCAAGTGTGTCTTTAGGGAAAGTTCTGTGCCCTGGCAGCCACTTTAACCTAACCTGAACTACATACTTAGTTGGTCAGAAAAATTTGTGTATTAAAGGAAGCGTGAACAGTCATTGTCAGAGCGCTGCGAAAGAATAGTTTTAATTGGATATTCAAGTTTTCGAAATCTGATTGATGATAATTTTTATTAATGCCAACACTCTAGAGATATCTTTAAAAATATCTGCCTTAAAGTCCCAATCTCTAATTACTTCCCAGTTCTCCAATTAAAAAAGGCTTGCAATTGTTTTCAAATGCGAAATTTAAAGCAAATTGGTTAATCTTCAGACAATGTCAACTGCAGCCTTATACCCCGAACACATAGACGAAGGAAGCAACAAGACTGCATCTGTCATAACATAGAATCAGGACGTTCATATGGGTCCGACCACAGTTGTCGCTGTCGCCAAACATAGAACTATTCTCTATTTCGTAGGCAACATAACTAAAGCAACTCACATCACTGTTTTAAAACAGATATTTTTAATGGAAGAGTAAGGTAATAGTTTTTAGGTGTGCTTTGAGTTATCACTCATTCTCATCATTGAGCACTAAAGAAAGAAAAATATACCTCCAATATTTTCTGAAAATCGAAGAAATTTGTGCTAAATCCTGACCCAGTTTCCGGTTGCATTTGAGTTGCTCTGTACTTCCGGGTAAAATACACATACGATCTGGCAGCTCCAAGTATACCTAATCAACACCCAGAAACTTTGTTGAATTGATCAGGTCTATGAATAGGAAAACATATGATTTATTTGTTCACTTGAGGGTACTTCAAATTAATGCTAAGACTCGATAAGTTGTATCTTAATAATAATAATATTGAGGCTATTAGGCACTGCGACCAGTGTAGATCTTTTGTGCAAGCCTGGTTTAACCTTCTTAGTTGAGGCACTCTTTGGGGTTGTAGATTCCAGATCGTTTCCGGGGCTATGGTGATAGCCCCTAGCTGGAGAAATCTTTTTCTGCTGAGCGTAGGACAATCACAGAGAACGTGCATGGAGGTGTCTCTTTTTTGATTGCATTTCCTGCAGACATCCGAAAGGAAAATTCCCATTTTACTGAGATGATACCTTAATGAGACCATTTAGGTATCCAGTGAGGATGCGGAGTTCCTCCTTTTAGCATGAGTAGTATTCTGGAGACTCCTCTGTCTGGGGTTATAAACCGCTTTGCCTGACGTTGTCCCGTGCAGTTGGTCCATTGTTCGGCAAAGTTTAGATCTACCCATTTCCTTAGCCACTCTTGTGTGTGTCCTTTTGATAGTCCACAGAATGGTACTGGGCCCACAAGTGGGCGCATTGCGTCTCTTTTGGCAAGGCGATCAGCTTTTTCGTTGCCTTCGTCACGACCTCCCAGTTCATTTAAGAGAGCACGGCAATCCTTGATGAGTCTTGAGGAGACCGCATAGGCTTCTAGAGCCTTTAGGGCCGCTTGACTGTCGGATAATATATATACCTGTGCACCAGATGTTTTCCTGCGTAGGCATTCTCTGGCGCATGCCTCAATGGCATGGACTTCAGCCTGAAATATGGTAGCTAGCTTCCCCATGGGAACGGACTTGTGGAATCTTGGGCCATATACTCCAGCCCCTACGCTTCCGTCTTCTTGCTTGGATCCATCCGTGTACCAGATTTGAGAACCTGGTGCAGGCGTGAATCTATAGGTTCTCAACGATTGTCTGTCTGAAATGCAGACTTTGAATCTCCTGGAGTATTCCACGTCAGGTGTAATGTTGTCAGAGATTTACATGGGGTCATTGCTGAGCATTTTTAATATGTGTCCCCTGAGACCTCCGCTCTTTAGTTCGTAAGTTCTTATCTTAAGTTGTAACTTAATTGTTAAATTTTTTCCTAATGCATCGGTAGGGTCCACGTTTCTTTAGAGCATTCAAAAAATGTATTATAACTAAGAAAAATATACCTGGAATATTTTCTGAAAATCAGAGAAATTTGTGTTAAATCTGGAACCGTGGTCCGTGTCAACATCAAGAAATTCTATTGACTTCATCTGTGGTTCGTGTGAATGATGAAGCTTCAGTGAATTGAGAGTTTGAGACAAAAGTTATTGAACGAAAACGAAGCAGCAACTCACATCTCCGACGCAGTGAATCCACTGGAAGATATCCAGTCATGACTTGATGTGAACAGATAAAGAAGGAGTTCAAAAAGTAGAAGTACTTTGTGACTAGTTTTGAAGTAAAATGAAACCTAACGGTCTAAGCTATCCTGATTTTTTTTTTTTTATTTTCTTGATGCATCAAATTGAGTGAACGAAACCCCCTTTATTGCTCCCCCTTAACTCGACCCGACTGCTTTTGGCATTGCGATTAGAGTTTTAGTTTCAGTACGGTGCAAGAAGCAGCAATGGGCAGCAGGCGTTTGCTGTTGTAATCCGTTCAGTAAATACTGCCAAACACTTAAAATTAGATACTGCCGGCCGCTTTAGCGTTTAGCTGGCGGCTAGCGAGATTTTTATGGCGATTGGGTTAGTTGCAATTATATTCGCCTCCTCCTGTATGCCTTGCTGTATAAATTTTTTGGTGTTGTTGTTGTTGTTGTTTTTGTTTGTTTGTTGTTGTTGTCATGATTTTCATTTGTTGCGCTTCGATTTGGCTACAACACCAACAATCAACAACAACAATGCACAGTAAAGCACAGCGATTACATAGCAACAACAATTACTACAACAACGACGCATACATGGACAAATATTACAGCAAGCGGCAGCGGCATTGGCAGCGCGGCGAAACGATTGAAAACATTCTGCAGCCACGCTGCCGCCACCAGAGTTGGCCCAACTAACTATTCGTACGTGTAGAAGCTGCAATTCTGATTGCTTATTAAAAGTCATTAAACTTCGTGCGCGGAGTCTTAACTTTGATTTGCGCGTGTTGCATGTGCTGTTAATATTGTTGTTGTTGTTTTAGTACAGCAACAACTACGTTCGTGGTGATGCAATGCATTTGTTTTCTAATAATAAAATTGATTATGTTCGGTTTGACCGCTGACTGAAGGTTCTGCGGCGTTTTTTCTCTGACTTTGGCCGACTGCAATTGCCGCATTGCACGGTTTTTGTTGTTTTTGTTGCTGATGTTGTTTTCGTCTGTACTAAGTAATGCCTTTAGAATGGCAACGTGTCATTGGCGGTTAACTGAATCATCAAAATCAACGAAATCGACGCTCAGTTGTAAAGTCTTAGCTGACCGATCATGTGGTAAAAATTGGCAATGACACGTGCTCAACTGTTATTTTTATTTAATTATGTAAGTTCCTTCAAGTACTTTGTCATAGTTTTTATTTATTTTGCATGCATTTGAGTTATAAATAATAAGTGTTAAAAATAAAATTTCTGCTTGAAAGCATTTAGTACAAAAAAAAAACATTACGCTTAAAAAATAATTTGAATTTTTTTCAGTTTAGTTAATGCGACTTTTTTGTAGTTAGTTGTTAAAACTTTTAATAATTTATAATTTTTTATGCTGATTAAATAATTTATGGAAATTAATTTTGCATTCTAGAAGAAATGTTTGAGCGAGAAAAAATTGTAAAAACCAAACGAAAAATTCAAAATGTGTAGGCCGGAGTTTGTTTTAGGATAAAAGAAAACCTTTAATTTTTGTCAAATTTTCGAAACAAATTTTCTGAATATTTATTTTTACTTTTCAGTGGCGTATGTACGCCCGGGATTTTGTGAATTTAAGGGGGGGGTAATATTGTTAAAAGTATGCTTAATAATGTACAAAACGTTTAAATAAATTTGATAAATCCGTACTTTAAAAAAAAATTCATAAAAAAAGTGTTTTTTTTACGCTGAAATCCTTAAGAGGGGGTAAGTCTCTTCAAATATCTTTTGCTTACATTTTGGGTGATAAATATGGTTTCAAATGACATTGGGCCCAAAAGTTGTGTGTGGATCTTCCAAATGAAGTCCGGTATGTAGCATTCTCGCAGTAACATTTTCACAGTTTTAATCAGAAAAATTATCTGGAAAATATTCCCGCTTCACAAAAAAACTTCAAGTGTTCTTTAACTTTACACGAAATGTAAACTCTAAATTAAAGTAAAGAATTTTATATTCGTTTACGAAACAATTTGTTCCATGAAAAATCAGCTTCATATGATTTATGGAATTTTAATGAATGTAAGAATTCAGTTAGCAAGTTTCCTGTTGTGAGGTCCGTTTGAGAAGAATGGTGCGAACATTTTCAGAAGAAAAAAACTACCTCCGAAAGTGGTAAATAAGGAGCTGCACATCAAGAAAATGTTCTTCTGCCTTTTACAATTCTTTGGAATATTTTAGTTTATTATGTCAGGAATTCTAGGGTTAAGTAGATAATATTCTAAAGTGCAGCGGACGTTTAGTAAGCTAATCACAATGAGTTGTAGACGGCGACATTGAGTTCTTGGAGTCTTGTTTCTTAATTCTGAAGTGTCAACATAAGTACTGATGACATAAAGCAACAAAAGCTGTCATTACACGATGTAATGACACTTGATGTTGACAGCTGTCAAAACGCTTAAAGCATAGCCAAGTAATATTTCTTGAATCAGTTACGTAGTTTGAACTTTCCAAGGGGGTTTTAGAAAGAAAGAAAAATAAATCTGATATAAAATAAATTATAAATTTATTCGTAGCAGATTTGTTAATCTAACGCAGCAGGAAAAATGTTTTTAAACCATTGTGTAAACGACTCATAATTTGTTATAAGTATCAGGTGTACAACTTTGCTTCCGCCGTTTTCCGATAGGTGGCTGTACCGGCTGAGGCTGGTTGAAATACATAGATGGTAATGCCTTTAAAGTGAGTGTGGACAGTGCCTAACGAATTGTCATCGCCGTTTCAGTGACAGTTGTTCTTGTTTTCGTATTATTCATGCTCGAAAATGTCCGTTTATGTGCCCAATTCTCGCCATTTGCGGGAAGTTTTACTTTTCTGTTACAATTCGAAAAAAAATGCAGCTGAAGCGCATCGAATGCTCTCAGAAACTTACGGTGATGCTGCTCTGAGTGAAAGAACGTGTCGGGAGTGGTTTCAACGTTTTAAAAATGGAGATTTCGATGTCGAAGACAAACATGGTGGTGGAAGAGAAAAAACCTTCAAAGATGAACAACTAGAAGCATTGCTTGATGAAGATTCGTGCCAAACCCAAGAAGAGCTTGCCGAATCGTTGGGAGTGAGTCAGAAAGCCATTTCAAAACGTCTCAAGGCCCTGGGCATGATTCAGAAAGAACGAAACTGGGTGCCGTACGAATTGAAACCGAGGGACATCGTCGCAAAAGTGGTCAAACAGTACCTGGAAACGCTGAAATGGGAAGTCTTGCCCCACCCGCCGTATTCCCCAGATGTCGCCCCTTCTGACTTCCACCTATTCCGTTCGATGGCACACGGCCTGGCAGATCAACATTTTCAATCCTTCGAAGAATTGGAAAAATGGATTGCTTCATGGATAGCGTCAAAAGAGGACTCCTTTTTTCGAGCCGGGATCCGAAAATTGCCGGAAAGATGGGAGAAAGTTGTCGCTAGCGACGGACAATACTTTGAATAATACATCTGTAAGCACTTTTTCGCAATAAAGCTTTTAATTTTGGGAAAAAACGGCGGAAGCAAAGTTGTACACCTGATATTTGTTTTTAACTTGTTCAACGTACGAGAATTTAATCAAATTTGTTTCATTTGTGACATTTTTAATTCAAGAATTTATTTCTTTTAATTCTTATTATTAATTTAATAATTTTCTTTTCTTTTTTAAACTGATTATTTTAAAATTAATTTTTTTTTAATATTAACACAATTTAATAAAAGTTTATTTATTACTTCATCTTTGTTAAATTTGTAAGAAACCAAAACCTTGCAACATTTATTTTTTTGTTTTGTATATTTAATTTTTTGTATTTTTTTTTTAATTTTTTTTATATTATAATTTTTCTATTATTGTTTTCGTTGTTTTTTGTTTATTTTGTGTTTCATTATTTTTGTATAAAATTTTTTGTATTTTATATAATTTTTTATATTTATTACTTTTCAATTTTTATTTTTTTTTCAATTAAAAAAACCAAATTAAGAACATTGATTTTTATAATATTTTAAATTAAATTGGTTTTTCAAATTAATTGTAATTAATCGTTACTTCGTATTTTTTATTTTAGTTTTTTTTTATGAGTAAAACTTTAAATGTTTTTTACATTGAAATTTTTTAATTTTTTGTTTTTACTTTATTTGTTTTGAAATTTATTTTATTAATACACATTCAATTTATTTACGAAAAAATTATTTAAAATATAGTTTTAATTATTTATAGTATTAATTTTTATTTTTTTATAGTTATTATTTTGTTTTATAATTTAATTTTTATTTTATTTTATAATTTTATTTTTATTTTTATAATTTAACAATTTTTTTCAAAAATTGTTTGAGATTGTTAGATAATTTGTAGTTCAAATGAAATTTACTTAATTTTTAAAATTATTTTTAAAGTTAATTACTATCTTTGTAAATCATTTAATTTTTTATGGTTTTGTAAGTATTTTTTTTAGTATTTTTTTAATATGTCATCAGAGCTGATAGCGCTGCAGCTAAGCTCTAATATTGAGCTTTAAATTTATTATAAGTTTAATAAATAATTATAACAAATATTATATTGGAACATTGAAATTTTAAAATTTTTTTCAAATTCGCTTTATTTACACATTGACTTCTCAAAGATATAAATTTTCTTTTTTTTAATAAAATAAGTTTTTTTTAATTTTTGTTCAAAACTACTTATTAAATTTTTGTTTATTTAAATTATTTTTGATTTTTTTTAATTTTAATAACATTGACATAAGACACCTGTCTTTGTAAATTGTTATTGTTTTAAAATTTATTTCATTATTATATTTTCTACGGATTTTTTGTTTAATTAATCAATTTTTTTTTATCATTAAAGTCAGTTCCAAGGTATGCAGGAAAAACAAAAAACAACATTTAATTGATGAGGTTTTAAAACCTCTTCTCCCGTTTGTGTTGATTAAACTCTATCAGCTACTGGATTCCCGTACTTTACCAGCCAATCACTTAGAGACTAAAAATATTTATCATACCTAAAACAAACTTTCATTATTACGTACAAACATCGTTCGACTGCATAACTCCGCCCAATCGTGCATTATTACTATTCAAATCGTGCGCAATTAATATTCTTTAACATCTGCCGAAATGGCGAAAATTCCCGTTGTTTTTGTCGCAATTAAAATTCTGCAAATGACAGTGACAGGCGCTGACAATAAGCCATCACAACCCAACCGCAACAACAACAACCAGAACAAGACTGCACAAGGCAAGTCGCTACGCAGCCGGAAATGCAATTTTGCCAGCAGCCGAAGTCTGCCAGCCGCCAGTCTGGAGTGCGCGCGTTAATATGCACAAAGAAGCCTGCTTGGCCAATGCGCCGCCGCCGCCGCTGTCAGCCACGGCCATTATGTCCACTGTTGCTGCTGCAGTCGGTCGCTAATGTCAATAAAAATTTGCCACTGTTTTGCCATTTTATGCCTTTCATTTAATTTCGTCTTTCTTCGTTTGTTGCTCGTTGCGCGTTTTCTCTGTCTTCTGCAATAAGAAATTAATAAACGTTCACGTCAAACGTTCCGATGCCAAGTTGTCATAGTGCAGCCATTGCAATTTGTGCTGTTGTTGGTTTTGTCATTCATTGTCGTCTTGTCTTCTCAGCGCTGCGCATATTAATTGATTTGTGGCATTTATGTAATTTGATGGAGCAATAAAAACTTGCAATTTTGTTCGCTCTTGGAAACAATTGTTCTTGTAATGGTAGTTGTTGTTGTTGTTGTTGTTTTATAAAAAATGTTTTTCTGATGATGTAACCAGTTAAGAAATAATTTAATAAAGTTGCACAATGCATGGTTTTTCGCTGCAGTATTCGAAGCATGAAAGCATAAGTAAATAAGGATACGGAAATGCTGAAATTCGAGATGGGATCGCAGTTGTATCGTTTTTATCTACTTTTTGTAGATTGCAATAAAAATATAGGGGATCCAAAATCATCTTTGCCGAATGTGCCCCAAAGCTGAATGTACCCCAGTCCCCTTAATAAATTGTATTGCTGGATCAAGTTAGCTTGAAGAGCTGAACACTCGACAAGACCGTTAACACTCACTCATTCATTTACTCACTCACGGTTCACTCAACACTCAAGAGCCTGCACTCAAATCCGGAGATCTGAACAATTTCTTGTGGACCTATTTATCTCTGAAGAGTAGGAACCCATGAGATTTAATGACTTTTACTTCTATTGTATTTCAATGTTAGATTCTTCAGGAACTTTGAATGCCGACTTGGCATTCATGAAGACCAAATAGGATCTATGAAGATCCAGATGGTGGATAGAAAATGAAGGTTGGCCAATGGCACAAAAAGCAAAGATCCATCTAAACCCAGACTCTGCAGTTCGAGCGGACTGAGCACATTATTCAGTCTCGAGCCCAACAATGTAAGATTAAATTTTTGTAAAAATGGTGCACTTTCATAAAAGAGTCTAGATTTTCGGCCAACAAATTGTCATTGTTTATAACGGAAAAGGATTCCATTAAAAAACGTACCAATATATAAAAAACACAAAAAATACGTTCTATCTTAGAGCTTAAAATTTTAAAGCTAATGCTAAAACTTGAAATCGCTCCATGCAACGGTGTTCAAATAACCTATTCATCCAGTTTGTAAAAAGGGCTTTCAAGAAAAATGCATGTAAAGCATTGCGTGCTCTAGGACACTGTAAAAAAAAATTAAGAATTGAACCTGTTAAAATGTATCTTTGACTATAGGAACACATGTATATTGTTTTTATGACTCCCAACAAACAAAAACCTATTGGGAGTACAAATTAGTTCGTTCAGTTTTTTGTGGCTGAAAATGCAATTATTTCAAGACAGATGGAATGGATAGATGAATCATAGGATTGTTCATAGCTGGTTAATACTTTTTCCCATCTTCCAGGCAATTTTTGAATTCCAGCTCGACAAAATATCTCGTCTTTGAGGCAATTTAAGTTAAGCTCGATTTCTGCGCAAGAAGTGAACAGATGACCTGCCAAATCGTGGTACATCCAACGGAACAACCTGTAATCAGAATGAACAATGTCTGGAGAATACTGTGTATGCAGTAAAACATCCACTTGAACGTTTCCAAATATTTCTTTACAACTGCGCCATGAGGCCGACCGTTGTGTTGGTTTCAGTTCATACCACCCACTTGCCTTACGTTTGAATCATTCCCATGGATTTCAATCGTACGAAGATGGGATAGATTTTAAGCTCCTCTGGCGTTTGACTCGGATCTTTATGGAGTAATTTCTTTGTGGCTCTCCAGAGTGAGACCTGAGGTATACTTCCAGAGGTATACCTTTGAAGTTGTCAAGGAATTCGTCTACCTTGGTACCACCATCAACAGCAGCAATGATATCAGCCTGGAGATAAAGCGAAGGATTACTCTTGCCAACAGGTGCTTCTACGGTCTCGGTAGGCAATTGAGAAGTAGAGACCTCTCTCGACCGACAAAACTTGCACTCTATAGGACGCTTATCTTGCCCGTGCTCCTCTATGGCGCTGAAGCATGGACAATGACACGAAACGACATAGCGGCCCTTGGAGTGTCCGAGAGGAAGGTGCTTCGCAAAATCTTCGGCCCTGTTCGGGTTGGTGACGACTATCGCATACGAACCAATAACGAGCTGTATGAGCTGTATAAGGACATGGACGTAGCGCAGCGAATTAACATCCAGCGGCTACGCTGGCTCGGTCATGTCTGCCGCATGGACGACGAAGCTCCGGCGAAAAAGGTAGTCGATGCGATGGTTGGAGGTCGACGGCGAAGAGGGAGGCCGTGTCTCCGGTGGAAGGACCAAGTTCAAGAGGCCATGTCATCTCTTGGTGTGACCAACTGAAGAAGGCGCGCGCAAAGCAGAGGCGCCTGGAGAGAAGTTTTGCGGCAGGCCGTAACCCGATAACTGTTATGGCCAGTTAAGAAAGTAAGTAATTGTCTAGAGTGAGACGCATCTTCAAATCATCATTCTGGCCAATTTTTAATTAAAACAGCAAACTAAAACCTTCCACAAATGCTGCTTGGAATGAAATGGATATAAGGGGAGCTGAGAATGTGCACCCTAGAGGGTTCAATTTCTCAAGCCCTCAGGCCCATTGCTTAAGACCAATTGTGCTTAAGACTCAAGAGGAAAAGGGTGATAGAGGAGAGTGAGATGGGGTTAAAGAAAGAAAGTAGTAGGGAAGAGATAGGGACTACAAGTCTTCCTGCATGAATCTCCTGGATGCTTTAATGAATCTTAGGAGAACGCGCAGGGTAAGAGAATATACCTCATCCATCCTCATAACATCAGAACCCAAAATGCGCAATCTTGTTCTGGCGAAGGCTAGACAGAGAAAGTGCTCTGTGCTGTCTACCTCCTCCAGTCAAGATGCGCAAGTTTGATCTTCGATGATGCCTATTGTGGCCATATGTTGACCCCATGGATTATGCCCTGTGATTAGTCCAACGATCGGGCGAAGATCTTAAATTCAGAAAGAATATATCTGCCTTCCTGTTCGGGCCGAACACAAAACTCTTGGTAGTCCTGCTGCTTTCCAAACTAGGCCAACGCTCCTTATGTAAGCTGTTTACATAGGATTTGATTCAGTCCAGGGTGCTTGCTAGACAAGTGCCAATTATTGCTACAAAGTGGGACATATTCATGGTAAAAAAAAACAGATTGTAAAGCGATATTAAATAAATATTTTTGATAGATGTCTAACCTCTCTGGAACCACCGCAATCAGCAATAACTATGAACCCTTCGTTATACCCAGAGCCCATGTTTTGAAAAGGGATCGAACTAATGATTACTCCCTATATTTTTGCACAGTCCTAGAGTGGTGTTACCCTTAATGAATGCCCAGCTTTCGGACGCTCTAGGCACATTTTTTCTGGCAAGATGACTCTAATGAAAGATGAGCTATTTGAATTCGATCTACGGTACATTCTTCCAACAAGCCGGCTAAAAGAGATGCAGAGTCTCTGGAAAACTTGATGACAAGGGCCGTAGATTCACTCAATGATGAGGCTAACATACATTTACTTCAAATTGTTGCAAGTCCTGAAACTTGCTAGTCGAGGGAGGAACTACTAGCTGGGATACAATGGATAATAATAGTCAACATTTCTCCAATCATTTGTCACTACTGGTTTCTTTCGATTGAACAGTTTTTAATCTATAAAGCTGCTTGACTTCTCTTATATTTTTATCGTTCGTTCATTTCAACTTTCTTTGCTTGTGTGATGTTTTCATTTTCACATTTTCTCTAAGCTGTCCGATTGGCTGTTCACAGCGAGACCATTTGGCTTGTCTGTGCCATTTTATTAACCACTAATATCAACATTAGCGTCACCAGCAGCAACATCGATGCTGACTTCAAACTCGGCTTTAAATGTTTTCCATTTTCCTGTGATTTGCCTCTTTTATGTTTTTTCTATGTTTTCTATGAGCACTTGGGCCGACAGGGCGTGTGCAGTGCGACATGTTGGGCGCATGCGCATTGCGCACATTGGCCTTTTCCCCTCCATACTTCATGCTAACACCTTGTTGATCAATAATTGCCTCAACAGCTAAGTGGGCCTTGATGTTGTGTCTGCCACCACAGCGGACACAGCTGCCGTTGCAATTGTAGCAGCAAAAAAGAAAAAAAAAGCGGCAGTGTAAACAACCAGAACAACAACGGCAACAGCAAAAAATGCAGTGAATCAAGGAATTATGATAAAAATGGTAAATGTTGCTGGTACTTAGCGGCGCTGGGCAGCTGTGAAGGAAATGCAAATCAAATTCTAATGATGTTGTCGTTACTACTACCATTGTTGTTGTTGTTGTTGTTTGTGTTGTCGATTTACAGATTTTTTCACTATTTGTGCATCCATAATGGACCGCCGCTCTAAGCTGGCAACGTGCAACATTATATGTGCAACAGCAGGCGGCCGTTGCGTCGGACTGTTCTTATTCTCTCGCTAAGCGGCTTCGGCCACAAGCAGGAAGAAAATTATATTATTAGTGTTTGACATGCAATCTGACAAGTGTTTGGACAAACATTTCCTGGATTTATGATTTGTTGGCGTTATTTGTTTTCACTGTTATTCCTATTCAAAGCATTTTTGTGCGTTCGTTTACTCGTTTGTTTGTCTTGAAATGCCGGCAATGAATACAAAACCTCAATGGCAATGGAACAATTGATAGGAAAACTTTCTGCCAAAGAAGTAACAGAATGTTGGAATATAATTAAGAAGAATTTTTATATAATATGGCAACATTTCATACTTGCAACTTGCAAGATTCGAGCCCTATTGGCGAAATATTGCCAATAAAATTGCATGCAATAAAAATTCACTTCTGCTGCTTCTGTCACACACACACCCATAGTAAAAGTAAGTATTTCTGTGTGTGTGTGAGTGAAGTGCACACGGCGATCCTCACCCGGAAACGCTTAGAATCGCAGCGCTCAGCGTGCAATAAATTCGCAACAAAGTACGACACCGACTTGGTGGTGTCGAATCGTAAGTAACGCTGCCAAAACTTTACATTTATGGTGTGTCCCAATACCAATTTATGACAATTGTTGCCAATAATCATAAATAGCAGGCATTTCTTTTGCATCGCACGTGTGTTCATGTGCGGCCGCGTCTGGCCATGAGTGGCCGCACCGCGTAAAAATACGCACACACTATTTTTGGCAATTTGTTAAATTTACACCTCTGTTCGAGCTGTTGCTCACAAAGCGCGATTTAATGCGCGTTGGCAACGCCGCTGCCGGAGTCGCCGGACAGCGCAGCAAAGTGCAGCGGCGCGCGCATGCGCCGCGTACGCGTCGATGGCCAAATGGTAGGCGGACTTATAACTTTATTAATTAAGCTTGCAATTTGTTTTTATTAGCGTGAGATGAGTTTTTAGCTGATTGTTGCGGGTTGTGGTCGTTCGGCGTTGCTGGTACGATTTTAATTTATTGGCTATTAGCTATTGACAAATTGTTTTGTTGCGTTTGAATGAGGAAAAATGCACATTGGCGTGAAATTTCCGCATATTCTATGCAGCGTATGCATAGCAATCGAAGATGACAAGGTCGAATTGTGTTAAATCATAAAGAGTTTAGTTGAATCGAGGCTTAGAATGATTTTCGGAATTTTCGGAGTAGTGAGTAATTGGTAGTTTTACACATCAAAGTCATGTTTGGTACATTAGTTGCAATAATTGACTATTAGTTTGACTTTATACAAAGTTTCGGAGTAGATACTGAGGCAGATTTAATGCATTGCAATTAGGTACTGCACACAAGATTCAAATTAGGTAAACTAAAGAGTTGAATTTATGTTTAAAATAACTTTTGCGGTGGTTTAAAATGTTTTTCGGAATTTTCGGAGTAGTAGATAATTTGTAGTTTTACACATGAAAGTAATTTTTGGTACATTAGTTGCGTTAATTGACTATTAGTATGACATAATAAAAATTTTCGGAGTAGATTCTGAGATACTGAGGTAAATTTTTTGCACTATGATGGAGTACTATTTATAAAATTCAAATTGGTTAAACTAAAGAGTTAAAGTTTAGCTTAAAATTACCTTTGCAGTGGCTTAAAATGCTTTTCGGATTTTTCGGAGTAGTGAGTAATTGGTAGTTTTACACATTAAAGTCATGTTTGGTACATTAGTTGCGTTAATTGACTATTACGTTTACTTTATACAAAGTTTCGGAGTATTATGAGGCAGATTTTCTGCACTCTGATGGAATACTATTTTCCAAATTTAAATTGGTCAAACTAAAGAGGTAAATTTTAGCTTAAAATGACCTTGGCAGTGGCTTAAAATTATTTTCGGAATTTTCGGAGTAGTGAGTAATTGGTGGTTTTCCACAGCAAAGTCATGTTTGGTACATAAGTTGCATTAATTAGCCATAAGTTTGATTTTATATAAAGATTCGGAGTATTATGATGCACAGTTTATGCACTACGATTGAGCACTACATACAAGTTTAAATTTTGTTAAAATAGCCTAAAATATGTACCTAGTGAAATTAAAGCTTCAAATAACTTTTAGAGTAAAGAGCTGACTGGTAGTTTTGTCCAATCCGGTCAAAATATATAATGTTTACCTTTATATGGCTTTTCGGTGTCATATAAATAGATAATACAAATAATTTGAGTACTAACGGACTTATTGTTTAAAATAAATAAATTTTTTACTTAATTCAAGTCTGAAACTACCTTCGGAGTGTTCGGAGTAGTTAGAAATTTGTAATTTTTGCAAACTACGGTTGAAATTTGTGCATTAATTGCGTTAGTTGACAATAGTCTAACTTCGTACCGCTTTTCGGAGTAGCATGTAACTTATTTTATGAACTACATGCACATTTTCTTGAGAGTTTAGAATTTCAGTTTCAACAAACTTTTAATGGCTTTGGAAAGTGTTGAATGCAACAAATTTATTTAAATTGAACATAGTTTGACCTAACATAATTTTTGGGAGTTGTACACCTTTTAAAACAATAAAGTTTTATATCTAAAATTTAGTTTTAGAGTTTTCGGAGTAGTCAATTATTTCTCAAGTTCACGAAAATCCATCACAATGTATACATTAATTGTGTTAGGTGACAATTCTTTACCTTTATAATGTTTTCGGAGCAATATGTCTTAAAATGAGTTTCAGTTACTTAAGAAAGTGGTTTTAAGAATTCATTATGTAATAATCATTCTGCAATAATTTGCCTTTGATTGCACATAATTTTACATAAAACGTTTTTTCGGAGTATTAAATCTTTAATCAAAAAGTAACATATTAATAAAATAGAATGAAACGGAAATAAAATAAACAAAAAAAATACAAATAAAAATGAAATTAAAAAAATATAAAATAAAATAAAATACTAGAAAATTAAATAAAATTAAATAATAAAAAAATAAAATATGCATAATGAAATGAAAATAAAAATGAAAATGAAAATAAAATAAAATAAAGTAAAATAAAATAAAATAAAATAAATTAAAATAAAATAAAATAAAATAAAATAAAATAAAATAAAATAAAATAAAATAAAATAAAATAAAATAAAATAAAATAAATTAAAATAAATTAAAATAAAATAAAATAAAATGAAATAAAAGAAAATAAAGTAAAATAAAATAAAATACATATTTTGACAATGATATATAAATTTTTAGGTAAGTTTCGGAGTACTAAAATATGAAAATTTAGAAGCTTTTGCTCATTTAAAGAATGCGATTGTTTTTTGAATGGAACAGTGTCGTCGATTGACTGCAAATTGACCTCATACTTTTTTCGGAGTATTAAACCTTTTAATAAAATATTGTTTTATATGCAAAATATCTCGTTTCCTGGCATATTTATGCAAAAGTTTGTTGCTTGAGATTATCTCGAGGAACCAGAATTTATTTTGAGAACCTACCCTAAAATATTTTGACAATAATATCTCACTTAAGTTTTTTCGGAGTACAAAAATATGAAAATTTTTTAGCTTTGAAATATGTCATTGCTTTTTGAATAGAACCACGTCATCAATTGACTGCAATATGACTTGATATGGTTTTTCGGAGTATAGACATTAAAACTAAAATCAATGTGATTTGATAAAAAATTAATTTTATTTCAATATGTTTCGAATAGTTGTTGGGAGTTGTTTTTTTGCAACTGGCTTTCGATTTGGCTTCGCATACGACTTGAGATTTGATAGCATAGTCTACAATAAGTTTCATCGCAACGACTTCATCGCCGATCTAACTTAACTCCACATTCGGAGTATTGAATCTGCTAAAGAAATACACTTACCGCAGCCAACCAGCGCGCAATGTGTGCTTAGCATTGTACGTCGAATGCTGCTTAAGTTAATTACCGACAACTGTAAAGGCATTAGCCACATTCGCAACCACTGTTCATGAGAATGGGTCGGGTTTGCGCAGCAGCAGCTGACCTCAGTGCGAGGAAGTGCCAGACGATGGCTTGCGCCAGCACTTCCCAGCACTTTGGCACTTCATTAGCGCTCACATTAAAACGGCCAAGAGCCGCAACAAGCAACATTTTGCGGCTAATCTAATTCGCATGGAGCATCCTTCAATCAGTGCCGAGACGCAGGCAACGGCGGCAACACTTCCTGGTCGCCAGATCATACTTTTGGCCTCCGCATGTCATTATTTATGGCGGCAATTAAGCCGCACACTGGCAACACTGGCAGCGGTAATGCGCTCTGCCGGCCGAAAGTGATAAGTGATGATGTTGGGGCGGCATTGCCAGCTGGCCGGTTTGTGGGCTAGTCTAGGGTCTAATTGCAGTTCAAGTTGTTTGTTGGAGCTGGCACTGTTGTTGTTGCTAATGCTGTTGTTTGTTACTGTTGCTGCTGTTGGAGTCATTGCACCCACATTATTGACTTGAAACTGTGCTTCGCTTCTATGCGACGACAACGATTTTGTTGTTGTTGTTGTTGTGCTGTTGTTGCCAAAACAGGTAATTTAACGCAAAGTGTACCTCATAAAAGTGCAGTTAAGACGATTTAGCTGTCACCGTGTTGCCACCACAACAACAACGCAAGTCGACGAACGATGTTGGCAACATGCGCGCGTTTTGTGCTAAGGGAATTGAAACTATCGGCTGGGTTTGGTGTTGTTTTTGTTGCTCGTACTTGAATGTTTAGTTGAAAATATTTAAAGTCTTATCAATTTCCGTTCCATTAAGATGTCAACGCTGGAGTTGCAGTGCGCAATGTGGGCTCTTTTGAAAACATTTGCTGGTACTCTGTGTGTACAATTGAGTTGTTGTGTTGGAAAGTTCAAATGTTGGACACAACGGTTTTTGTGAGACTAGTGCGACCTAATTTGAAACTTTGAGTCTGCTAGAGAGTAAGGAAGTTGAATATTTTTGATGGTGCAAACATGGTTTTGTACTTTTCCGCTGGAATGGTTGGCAGCACTGCATTCATTAGAACAAATATGGCAATAGTTCCATCTAACAATTCCGATTGTATACATAAATATTTTTAATTTTAATGCAACATTTTTTATCTTAGCAGTTGAATATTTCTTCACTGGATTCTACTGTAAATCATTATTTTTTGCTGGTAAGGTTGGCAACACTGCTTGCAATAGAACAATTCTGACTGTAAACTTTTTTAATTTTATTGTAGCAATTCAATATGTCTTTACTGGGTTCCACTATAAAATACCTTTTGTGCAAATAAGGTTGGCAAAAATGATTTTATTAGAAAAAATCTGGCAACACTTGCATCTAACAAGTCTGACTGTAAGCATTCATACTTTATAGTGTAATGTATCAATATTTTTTTTATAGCAATTGAACATTTCATCAATTGGTTCCACTGTAAAATAATTTTTTGTACTGATATGGTTGGCAAGACTGCTTTCATTTGAATAAATATGGCAACACTTACATCTAACAAGTCTAAATGTATGCATTAATATTTATTCTAAGCATTTTTTTATTGAATATTTCTTCACTTGGTTCCATTGTAGATTAGTTTCTTGTTCTTGCTGGACATTTTGATCATATTTCAAATTTGAGTGCATTAATATTTATTCCATCAATTGAATATTTCATCACATGGTTCCACTGTGCCACGCTCCATGCATCGATAAATGCATTTCTTGCTCTTCCTGGGCATTTTTGTCATATTTAGAAATAATACAAAAATTATGCAGCGATAGCAATTTGTAGCTGGCGCTTCCGCAGTCATCATAACTGGCTGCAGATGTTGTGCTATGTTGTTGTTTAACCCATTCGCTGCCCGCTGTTCGCTTCAGTCATTAATCATGTTGAACACGCAGATTTTTGATAGTTTCCAAAATACTTTTTTTTTTAATAAAAACATAGTATATGAAATTGTATGTGCTCGCTGCGCTGCCAAGTGCACAGCGACAATGTTGTCATTCGTTGACGTTTGCAAGAACTCCGCTTTAGTTGTGTTGTTAGTTGCTGCCACAACGTCTGCACGCGCGCCTACGCACTTTGTTTGAGTCAAATAAATTGCATTTTTTCCAATAAAACCAGCAATGGACACAACAACAACAACAACACGAGTAATAACGACAACGCACATTTTAACGGATTTTTAGCAATTTAATGCTTTGGTGGGCGGTTCAGTGACCCAACACTTGTTCGGCGACGGCGTTGCACTTATGGTCGGTCACTTGGCTGGCATTGCCGCCTGCAGTTAGCTGCGCTGCGTATGGGCTGTCGGCCGATTTGGCGTGGTGTGCGCATCGATTTGTTGCTGTTGCGTGCGTTGCTACGAAATCATCATCGTAAATTCTTAATGTATTCATAGCTTACACTCCTCCGGCCTCGCAGCACTTCGACCCAGGTGCAGTTGGCTGGTCGGCTGATTTGTTGGCCTTTCGGATGGTTGCCAGGTGCTTGTCAGGCATTGACGCTCGACGGTGCCGACATTTGAGGCCGAAGGCGCCGGATGCAGCGGTGCTGCAATTGACAGGTTTGAGTGTGCAAATTGAAAAATGTCGGTGAGTTTTATTGGGGATTTTATTGGGAAAAATATTAAAGTGCCACGTTCAATTGTGATGGAGTCCAATAGAGGAAATAGAGAGGGAAGAAGACCGATGTAGGGCGGGATTGTTGGAAGATCGTTGAAGAATAGAATCGAGGATCGAAGTTTTGAATAATGTGTAGAAGAGGATAATTTGAAAGAAAGATTTGCATACCTTAGGATCTGACTTCAAGATAATGCAGATAAGAGTTTAAAATGAAAGCGAAAACAATGAAGAATGGAATCAAGAATGGAATGAAAATGATTAAAAGAGGAGTGAACAAATTTTGGAAATCTGAAAACTCGAAAAAAGTTACAAATGGAATGCATAGAAAATTATTGGGAATAACACGCAAGAATAAGTGAAAAATGAAATATCAAAAGATGTCATCAAAAGCAGAAAGTGAAAGAGACAGAGGAGACTTGACTGAGATTTGACAGAGACTTGACTGAGACTTGACTGAGATTTGACAGAGACTTGACTGAGACTTGACTGAGATTTGACTGAGATTTGACTGAGACTTGACTGAGACTTGACTGAGATTTGACTGAGACTTGACTGAGACTTGACTGAGACTTGACTGAGATTTGACTGAGATGTGACTGAGACTTGACTGAGACTTGACTGAAATTTGACTGAGACTTGACTGAGATTTGACTGAGACTTGACTGAGATTTGACTGAGATCTGACTGAGACTTGACTGAGACTTTACTGAGACTTGACTGAGACTTGACTGGGACTTGACAGAGACTTGACTGAGACTTGACTGAGACTTGACAGAGACTTGACTGAGACTTGACTGAAACTTGATTGAGATTTGACTGGGACTTGACTGAGAGTTGACTGAGACTTTACTGAGACTTGACTGAGATTTGACTGAGACTTTACTGAGATTTGACTGAGGCTTGACTGAGATTTGACTGAGATTTGACTGAGACTTGACTGAGACTTGACTGAGGTTTGACTGAGACTTGACTGAGACTTGACTGAGTTTTGACTGAGATCTGACTGAGACTTGAGTGATATTTGACTGAGACTTGACTGAGATTTGACTGAGACTTGACTGAGATTTGACTGAGATTTGACTGAGATTCGACTGAGATGTGACTGAGACTTGACTGAGACTTGACTGAGATATGACTGAGACTTGACTGAGACTTGCCTGAGACTTGACTGAGACTTGACTGAGACTTGAATGAGATTTAACTGAGACTAGACGGAGACCAAACTGAAAAAGGGAAAGGGAAGAGAGAAAAAAACATAAAATAATACCAAATAATGGTGAAGAGAGTGTATGGAGAGTGATGGCAATTTTGCTTACATCAGCTGAGCTGAATTCTATTTAAAACCATATTTTTCTCCCACAATTTTTGTATCAGGGGGTGCTTGAACCCCCTCTTCCTGAGTGCGCCACTTGTTCTGAGTAACAAACAGTTCTGAGTAATTTTATTCGCCTCAAATTGCATTGCTGGCGAATTACCGCATAAGCAAATGTTCACAAGAAAATTACAGTCAAATATTTACGACAAACCACACACTCCAAGTCAGTCAGTCGAATTGACTGCGAGCTGCAATGGAAGCGGCAGGTGCTCGTTTAATGAATTGTGGCGCAGCAATTTAACAAATTTATCCATTAGCGCGGTTTGTGTCACTTCCATTTGCCATTTGTGTGTTTTTTGATTTATTTTCGTGTGCTCACCTTTTAAGTTTGCAGGGAAATTCCGCAGAGAAATGCCACCGCAAAGCGGGCAAAGTATGCGAAGTAAAAAGAGGCAGCAGAACTTGCAAAGCGAGGACCTGTAAAGCAAAGCAAACAACCAACCAACCAACTGACTGACTGACAGTGCACAATAAAACCGCAACAACAATTCATAATTTTTTTTTGGTTTTTGGCAAAACACAAAAGCCAACAGCTGAACACAACGACGCCACACATTGTGAATAATGGACAAAAATAAAATGAAACAAAAACAATGAGGTACGAAAAAATGCAAACGAAATGAAAGAATATCACCAAGAAATGATGAAAATTAATTAACTGTTAAATTAAATTCACTTTGGATGTCAACAACGGCGCACCGGCGCAAAGGTTGTGGCGTTGGGGGAGGGCGTCGAGCGGCCGAGCGACTCCATTGTGCGCAAACACAAAGCAATGGACGCGGTCGGCGTCGGCGGTTGGCCAGTTGCTCAAGTCGGCGGCAAAGCTGCTCCAGTCAACAGTCAACAAAGCATATCGGCAAACGGTATTTTTTGTATTTATACATGTGTGTGTTTGTTTTTATTGTTGTACACAAATATAAAAAACTAACTCGTCAGAAATTTGTTAATAAAAACGAAAGACACAAAAGATGAGTAGACAAAAACAGATCCAACAAGTGGCAGACAGTTTTTTTTCTGATACACGACAAGTTTGCAATTTCTGGTGAACGAGAATCGAAATTTAGAAAAGAGAAAGAAAAGAAGAGAAGAAAAAAAAAGAAAAGAAAGCAGCTAACTAGTGGGTGGATGTGTGGAGAATGAGTTTTGAAAGAGCGAGGAAAGAGATGAAGTGAGATTGGGGAAATCTTAACATTTTTGCATATTTGTTTTAAATTATAACATTCGAAATAATGCCGAATGATAAAGTGGCCGAGAAAGTTTTATTGAAAATTGGACAAGTTAAAACAGTGAAACAAATGACAATGTTTTAGTGAAATGCAAAGGCGAAACTTGCGAGCGCCTCTTTATAAGACCAGTCTTTTATAAAGTGATGGAAACCAAGTATTGGATATTGGAATGAAAACCCGGGTTCAGGTGAAACCATGCATGACTTTTTACAAGAAATAATATTATTTCAGTGGCATGACTGAAGATTGTTGGCTTAGACTCGTCTCTGTTTATTTTGTGGTGCTTCAGTCTGAACTCACAAATGTCGATATGATGCTTCAGACAGATGTCTTTTCTGTTTTAACCCATTGCTGCCTAATGGGTAAAATTTTACCCATGAAAATTGATTTTTTTTTTAAATCACAAAAAAGTCAATGTTTGAGATCTCTCAAAACCATTGATAGGGATAGTTAGGGTAAAGATGAAACTAACTTAACCTAGTGAAGGTCACCCTAAAATTTCGGCATCTAGCTAGAGTTACCAGACTCCAAATATCGTGAATTTTTCGAAGGTGGAAAATGTGGCGAAACGTAGTGGCCTTAGAACTTAACAAAAATCTGCCTCCTAACTCACCTGTAAAAAATACAACTTTCGTTCACGTGTTTAGCTGATCACTTCACAATGTATAGAAAAAAGTTACTATTGCTGCGTAATGGGTACAAAATACCTAATAAATATCTCAGCAACGTGCAGAGATATAAAGCTGAAATTTTGTTTCTAATCATTTTGGGTCACTTCTAGGTCGTGCATGAAGTTTTATCAAAATCGTATGGGCGGAACTGGTACCGGGCAGCAATGGGTTAAAGCAAGTTCCACTATATATGTACAACAGTCAGAGAAATAACTGAGGGCAATGAGTGGAACTGCTTGACATAAAGACTTATGACAGATGGATAATGAAAAGTAAAGTACTAAGTAAATTTTTATGGTTATAATTTTTTTTATAATTTTTTTTTATAATTTTTTTTTAATATTAGTGCCGCACACTAACTAAAATTTGTCCATGACTTTCTGACATAGGTTTTAACAATAACTATGTGTTCCTTTCAGACTTGTATTCACATGTGTAATACCTGAAAAAAACTAAATTAAAAATAAAAGAATTCAAAAAAAAGAAATTAAAAAAAAAGAAAATGTTTTGAGTTATGTTTCTGATACAGTGAATGAAAAAATTCGGAAAAATACATAAACTTATATTTTAAACCCATATCGTAATATCACAAAAAAAAAATTTTTGTGACTAATAACCTAAGAAAAAAAATTAAAATTGACATTTAATTTTCTAGATTTTCAATACGAATACGTTTTTCCGACCTTTTGAAAAGCAACACAACATGATACATAATAGAGGTGTTCACTCTGCGTATCATTTTAGGTGTTAAGTTGCTATCGCAGCAATATGTCGCAGCAACTGCTTTTGAAAACTATGTAAAAATTCTAAACATTTCTAATATTGCACATTTACAAGTAAAATACTACGAAGAGTGAGCACCACTAATATAAATAAAATTAATAGTAACAATTTTTTTCAAATGTTCCAATCACTGTTTTTGCATTTCTTTATTATTTAACTATAAACGGAGACATTATTTTCTAAACTTGGAGACCGGAAAATCGCTTAAACTGCTCTGAGTTTGCGGCTAAAATATGCAATCTGGCAACCCTAGTATTAAGCGTGACACTACATAATTGATTACAAAAAATTTTAGCTCAGCGAATATGAAACTCTTACAACTGATCCATGGCTGCGTGTTTCTGGCACTATTTTTAATACTAATAATAGTATAATATTTTAAAATGTTTTTATAATAAATTGTTTACTAAAATTTTTTATAATACATTTTTTAGTAACATTTTTTGTAGTAAAACTTTTAGTAAAATTCTTTATAATACATTTTTTATTATTACTATAGTCAAAAGATCCAAAACAGAACTTTGTAACAAAAAGAGGTGGGCAGTTATATAGGGTGTTTTTTTTAGAGGTATAGAACTTCGAATTGAAATAAAACACAAGAAAATCGTTTTAATGTCCATCAATTTGGCTTTATTGGAAGGATAATTTTATGTCATTAATGTTTAAATATGATTTCGGGCATGTGGCCGCCGCGCTGGCTCGAATAAAGCCAATTCTACAGGTCCAATTTTCAACCACTTGGACAAAGCTCCAATTGCTGTGCACGGTGGCGAATCGATTCATTCGGGTCCTCTTCAACATTTTGCTCTACAGCGGCAATTGTTTCTTCGGTGCGCACTGTTCGACGTCTCTGCGGATGCGTATTATCACATAGAGTAAACGTAGTGCGAAAACGACCCATGGTTAACCGAATTAATTGCTCTGATGGACGATGTCGACCATAAAATGGACGGAGCTTGCGGTAAACTTCGCGAACTGAACCATTATTTTCGAAATAAATTTGCACGATTTGCAAGCGTTGTTCTTTTGTCAACCTGTTCATGATGAAATGGCAAACCAAACTGAACATAAATGACATTAGAGTTGCCAGATTTGACCACAAAATGCCAGTTTTATCTCTATTCGAAGAACAAACCTCTACAAAAAACACCCTATATTAGGAACATTGGGATCAGTACATTATAACCTGGTACACGAATGGGTCCTAAACAAAGGAGAGTACCGGGATTGGTGTAGATGAGCCGAGGATGAGATAAAATTTGGAACCTACGTTCGGGCACACAACAATATTTCAAGCGGGGATATACGCAATTGAACGGTGTGATTACTTCAATTTAGCGAGGAAATACTGGAAACGAAAGATGGCAATACTCTCCAAAAGCCAAACGGCAATAAGGACATAAAGATCATACCAGATATCCGCGAAACTAGTGTTCGAATGCCCTAACGAACTTGGCCTCTACAATCAGTTATGGGCCTTCTGGGTTTCGGGTCTGGCTAGAATTGAGGTAAATGAAAAGACCGACAAACTTGCAAGGCCGCTTAAATCCGCTTCATTGGCCTAGAACCTGTTTGTGGTTGGGTTGGGCAAAGAAGCTAACTAAAACAGTCGAGATAATCAGCAGGAAACAATACTGAAAAAATTTACCAGGATCAGGCAATTATTGGGTCATACAATAAAACAAGAGGAGATTCGAGGGATGCCTGAGACTGTTTAAAAATAATCTGAGGATTTAATTTAAGAATAATCCACGTAATCTGAGTACAGGCATCCTGTGAGAGCATTGCAGGCTGAACTATCATCTAGCTAAACTAGGATTTTATGAAAACGAATGTTGTAGAAGTCAATACTGGAAAAGATCAACCAGGATTAGAACATTCCAAGGTGTTTATCGGGTCATATGATAAGAAAAGATTGGAGGAATGTCTATTAAAGAATAATCTAAGTATTATTACAAGCATCCTTGCAGGGCCTTGCAGGTGGAACTACCAGCTAAACTAGAATTTCGTGAAAAGTCAACACTGTATTAGAACAATCCAAGGCGTATTTTTGGTCATAAGTATAAGAAGAGCAGATTCAAGGATTGTCTGAGTCTATTAAAGAACAATCTCAGTACACATGCAAGAAGAATGCCCTGTACTTATGCACGATCGAAGGAACCACCTGGGGTATTATCTCATAACAGGTGCAAACATGAGATTCCAGAGGTTTTAATTCCTCTCGAATCCTGGACTCACAGGGAATCTCTGAAGCACAATAGATCTTTTAGGTTGCGGTGCATTATCCCCAACAACAATTCTAATATAATCTATAAATATTGCATATAAACACTGTCACCACTTTACCCGCTCAAAGCTCACCATGCACCCAGCATTGGGTTCGCTAGTGTATAACAGTTGAGGTCAGTATAATTTTACTCGACGAATGCGAGAGAGTCTAATCGAAGAATCCACCACGGGAGACTGCAATCGAGTCGGCAAACTGTTGGCTCCAAGAAGACATCCGTGTGGCGAGTTGGCTGGCTGGCTGGCAGAACTTGCCAACATATAAACATTGCAAATTGCAGCAAAACCGGCTTTTCGATTTGCAAGTTCTGCGACAGAAGCACTCTCGCTCTTTGTGCGCTCCCTCGCTGACGGTTCGTTATTTTACGAGCATATAACGTTGCACACAAACACACTGAAGAAACGCAATGCGACGCGACGGTAAATGAAACTACAAGTAAGTGTGCGGACGTGAAGGAAGAGTGAAAACACATTTGACTTTGTTTTTATTTAGATTTTTATTAATTTTGATTTCCTTTTGAATTCATCTTTTATTTATTTAGTTTTTTAATTTAATTATGAGAAATTTTTTAAAAGTTTTCAACTTTTGACAGTCAAATGTAACAGAATTAAAAATTATTAAAAATTGCTAAAAATAACAGAATTTTAGTTGAGCAGAGCAAAGCGTTTGGAGGTTTTTTGGAGGGAAATTTGTTTTGAATGGAAATGTTGCCTGTTGAAAAGATTTAATTGCCAAGATTACATTCTGACATTTTGGCGTTTTAAGTCGGTCTGTGATATTTGGAGAATTTCCAATGTGCATTTAGTATTTGTTGCTGACAGCATTGCGGCAACGTTTGCAACGGTGAGTCGGCATTGCGAATTCATTTTTGTGTTGTGTGCTGCAGTTTAGTTAAACGCGCGCACACATGTCCGTGTGTGTGCAGAAATGAAAAGGCCATGAAGACGCTGCGCAGGTACACCAACAACAACAATCAGCCAACTTAAATAGCAAACGACATAAGCTTAAGTTTTAAGTGCGGCTGCTAAAAAATAATGAAAGACTAAAAAAAAAACAAAAATTGCAAGGAGCTAAGAAGGCATGTTGCTGTTGTTGTTGTTGTTGTTGGGTTTGTTGTTTTGGCCTAGACGATGGTAACAGCTGAGACGAACCAGCAGCATGAAATACCAACGGCCGAGCAGCAAAGCCTAAGCCAACTTATAGCAGAGGATGTCTTGCGAACAACACCGGTTTTGGCATTAAAATGTTGTAGCAGCAGCAACAGCAGCAGCAACAACAAACACAATAACACCAACAACAACAACAGCAACAGCAACGACCACGACGCCAGTCAATGTTACATTACGTTAGTTTCGACGACAACGACAACACTGCAATCGCACACATACACAAACAAACACGTACAAACGTACAAGCGCACATATTCAGACACACACAAATGGAGTCAGTTGCGTGCGCTGTGGCAGGAGCCTAAACTTGTGCAAACCTTAGGTTCAGCTGCTGGCGGCCAGTGGCGAGGATGCATTGCGTCTGCGTTGCGGTTTAATCAACAGCGAAGTATCATCACTTCTGGAACAAATTTGGGCCTAGCAGCAGGCGGCGTGCGATCTAGACGCAGAGCGCATTGCAGCCGCAGCCACTGACATACGGACGTTTCTTACGGTCGGTCGCACGTTTGCGTTTTTTTTTGCGCCGAAGGGGATGAATAGCGTCGAATTTAATGCGAAGTAGCACACAATGCACAAACCACCGATCTGTGGATGTTAATACACACACACGCACACATACACATACATAAATAAGTACATGCAAAAATATACAAACATTTATGTATGTACTAAGCACTATAGCATTGCTCCTAGAGTGTTGCTGTTGTTGTATATTTATGCTGTAAAAAAATAAAATGAACTGATTGCTCGAGCCTGAATGTAACAGGTGCAGTCAAGGGTGCTTGTCCTTTGCTACGAAAATGTTCTTGTTTATGTTGTTGTTGTTGTTGGTATTTTAATTTCATTTTATGGCTGAATCTGAGAGCAATCAGAATGGGTTAACTTTTGAGTTTGGCTGAAAGTTGTATGTACAGTTTTAACATGAAAAATGATAAAGTTTGATTCTCTTGATGTATAAAACTGTAAAGATTTAAATTAATTTTTGTTAAATATTTTTAAAAATTGTTTAACGAGTTGGTTTTTATAGGATGTTGAAATTGTTTATCAGACATTTTATGAATTGATACAAATTTAAACGGAAAATAATTCTTCGGTATAAAATGTGACAAATCTGTATTTTTTGACTCGGCTTTCTTCATTTGCTTTACCCAACTATCACTTCTGTATATATCTGTGGAATTTTGACAAAAGCACTTAAGTCGACTTAAGTCAAATTTCCAATTTTTTAATCATAAAGAAACAATTTAAAGCCGCTTCTTTTGGTGTAATCGGTTTGTTTCTATGACATTTGGTTTCTCGAGTTTTGTATGAGATTTGGTCTGCACCTCATCAGTTTTTTCGCTCTCCTGAACATTTTGAAAATTAGACTTAGGTTGTTTTGTCAAAATGCCACAGATATATATCTGGGATGTAGATAGCCAGGTTCATAAAAGAATCTTCATGGTTCCCAGCGCTGTAAGAAGGAGTCACGCCATCCACAGTGGTATCGCACTGAGCCATAAGTTGTGCTTAAGTGAGCTTTCCACATAGAAGGTTGCCACTCCAAACTATTATTTGAGGCTATTAGACACTGCGACCAGTGTAGATCTTTTGTCCAACCTAACCTTATCTAACCTATATTTTTTGATTTGTATTTAATGTTTAACAAATAAAGATAATTTTTAGCTTTTTTTTAAAAAAAAAAATATGCATTGAGTTTCATTTTGTGTGCGATGAATAAAACCTCGAGGGTGAGTTCAACTTTGTTTATTTCAAATAAAAGTTTTCAGGTGACATTACTTTTGTTCTACCATTATTTAAATTATACAGGAACTTGTTTTTATTTTATAGATAAATGAGATAAGGGAGATTGTGTTCGTTTTCCAATTTAAAATAAAACTTCAGCAGATAGCGAAGCGAAGAGGGTTCATTTGTTTAGGCGTATAGCGAAAACTTACTGGAATTTGAAATCTCTGCAACTTGAACTGAAATGTGTGTGGATGCGAAGTCAAAAGAATTCATTAGTTAGGTTCTAGATGGACAGATAGGTTCAGGGAATTTAAGATTTGAATTAGGAAGTCATTAGATAGCTAAGTGAAAAGATTCACTGCTTTGGTTATAGGTGGATAGATAAGTGAGATAAGAGAGATTTTTTAAGGTTCTCAATTTAAACTGAGACATAATTAGGCAGCGAATTTAAAAGGGTTCATTGTTTTGGTTCTAGATGGACAGATAAGTTAGGAGAATTCGAGAATTTTCCTATTTGGATAGCAAAGCCAAGAGGATTCGTTGTTTTGGTTCTAAATGGAGAGGCATAACTTATTCGAATCTGATATCTCTGCAATTTGAACTGAAAAGTCATTGAATGCGAAATAAAAAGGATTCATTAGTTAGGTTCTAGATGGACAGATACGGAAGGAGGGAGATTTTGTGAGTTTTCTAATTTCAACTAAGACATTGTTAAACAGCGAAGTCCGAAGGGATCAATTGGTTCTAAAAAGATGGACAGATAAGTTAGGGGAATTTGAGAATTTTTCTATTTGAGCTGAGATGTATTTGGATAGCGAAGTCAAAAGGACTCATTGTTTTGACTCTAGGTGGACAGAAAGGTTAAGAGAATTTGAGATTTGAATTGAAAGTCATTAGATAGCGAAGTGAAAAGGATTCATTACTTTGGTTCTAGGAAGACAGATAAGTGAGATAAGAAAGATTTTGTGAATTTTCCAATTTAAACGTTCAAGAGGGTTCATTATTTCGGTTCTAGATGGACAGATAAATTAGGAGAATTCGAGAAAGCCAAGAGGATTCGTTGTGGCTAAATGAGTGCTGTGAATGTTCAGTGATCTGTCGATTCCACCTCTAATCCCTTCCTTTTCGTTTCCTCTTGTACCGATGCTCGCCCTATTTCAATTGTCACTCTTTATTCGACACCCGACCAATAAAGACACTTCACCCCAATTAACCCGCGTTTGATTTCCCCTGCTCCACGACGAATCGATTTCTACACGTGGTTTTGGTTCTAGATGGACAGACATAACTTATTCGAATCTGATATCTCTGCGATTTGAACTGAAAAATGAGTGAATGCGAAGTAATACGGATTCATTGCTTTGGTTCTAGGTGGACAGATAAGTCAGATAAGAGAGATTTGTGAGTTTTCTATTTTTAACTGAGACATCATTAGACAGCGAAGTCAAATGGGTTCATTGTTTTGGTTCTAGATCGACAGATACGTTAGGAGAGTTCGAGAATTTTTCTATTTAAACTGAAAAGTATTTGAATAGCAAAGCCAAGAGGATTCGTTGTTTTGGTTAACGATGGATAGATAAGTGAGATAGATAAGAGAGAATGGCGATTTGAATTGAAAGTCATTAAATAGCGAAGTAAATAGGATTCATTACTTTGGTTCTAGGAGGACAAATAAGTGAGATATGAGATAATTTGAGAAGCCTAAAGGAATCACTATTATGGTATCTCTTGCGAAAAATTTTTTGGAATATTTATTAAAATTCTACCCACATTTTTTTCTACTCAAATAAAATGTTCTACAAGAAAGATCACTTATAAATTCGACCATAGTTGAACATTCCTGCTGGCCTCAGTGTCTTTCGAACAGTTTCCGTTTCGAACGCTTTCGAAGCACTGCGCATGCGCGCTCTGTCTCAGCCGGCTTGCAGTCAAGTGCTCTCACAGTTTCACTCGAGAGTCTGCAACATGGGCCATGTTACTACACTTTACTACTAAATATTGGCTACTACCGGCATCTGTGTTACTACTATTTGGTGCTGGCGGCAAGCTGAAGCGGCTCGCCGTACGTGACAAGCGAACGGGCAGGCGGTTTGTCAACGGCTGCGACGCCACCGCTATCCACCACAAGACGCTGGAGCCAAGAGTTCATGAAGCGGCCAAAACACATCCCCACTTGTGGCCAAAAGCCGCACGCACGCACACACACACATTTATTTTTACTGTACAGCTGAGCGGCGCAGCCGACGCGTGAGCGCGCGAGGTGCAAAATTCAATTCAACGCGGTGCACGGTTTATGGTAAAAACCAGTTGGATTGGTGTTGGGGCTACGACTGGCTGGTTGGCCAAAATGAAACACAATTTCAGTCGAGATTTTGCTAGCGACAGCGAAGGGTGTACGACGAGTTCCACGCGTCGAACGAGACAAACAAATAAATAGATAAACAAAAAAGCTCACCGAGCCGACAGCAAAAGTGCTAAACTAGAAATTTTTGCTGGCAAGGCGACTCGATTCGAAAGAATAACGTTGAATTTATTTGCAAAGTTGGTTTTGAAGAATTTTTATTTTACAAAAGTTTTTTTGATTGTTCAATGCCGAGTACGAAAGAACAATAAAAATAAAAACAAAGACAATTTTAAAAGTGAGTTGGTAGAAAAACGAACAAATTGCAAGCGTCATAAAAAAAGCGATTTATAAAAAAAAATTTTATTTTGAAATTACTTAAGAAACAAAACGACTTAACGGTTTGCAGTTAATTTGCATTTAAATAAGAAATTTTAATTAGTCAACAGTCGGAGATTTGAGTGGTTGTAAGCAATAAATTGTCAAGTGTGGGGAATTCTATGAGAAGAGAATTGAAAAGGTTGACGAGATTTTAAGAAAACAACAATAACTCAGTAAAGATTGGAAGTTATTAGGCAAAAAATTGCCACGGGTGCAATTGAACTGAAGAATTGAAGAAGTGAAATATTTGCACAAATTTGGCCAACGAACTGTGAAGGTGTCAAGTGGCAACACTGGCAGGCGGCGAGCACAAGCAACACAGACAGCATAGACGCAAGGCAGACGCCTGTTGGCCAATTAAGAGCGCGTCGGATTGTTGCAGGAAGGAAGAAAGGCAGAAAGGAAGGAAGGAAGACGCGCGTCCTGCTGCGAGCCAAACGAGCCAACTGTCTATGCAAATAACAACAATAACAACTATTACTACCAACAATAGTGCATAGTGAAACTTCAATACGCTGCGCGAGTGCAAGAGAAAAGCAACAACAACAACAACAATAATAAATATTAGACAGACATACAAAAAACCGGTAGCAACACTTTTCGACGTTTTCATTTTGTTGATTTATGCCTCAAACAACAAAAACAACAATAACAGCAATAAATAAAACACGCCACAAAACAAAATAACAAACGAATAATCGAAAGCCCCAATTTGTTAAAATTAAGAAGAAGAAGCATCACAAACGCGCGACTCTACAAAAAAAATTAAAAAAAATAAATAAATATATAACAACAACAACAACATTCTTAAAAGTTCGTTCAACGAGCGCAAAAGGAAAAGTGTGCAACTTTTGATCAAATTTTCGTTCTGGTTGTTGTGAGTTTGTGCAAAAAAAAAACAAAATTTCTTTGCCACTGCCGCTCGACTTCTAACAAATTTTTTTCGATACCTATTTAAAGTTTTTGTTTTGCTTTTACTTAAAACAACTTACGAACCAACAAAAATTCTACTGTTTTTTGTTCGTTCATTTTGTGTTAAACCACACCTCCATTGGCCAACAACAAAAAAATAAAAATAAAAAATCTTGCGCACATTTCAAATTCCACATTTGTGCCAATTTCTACATTTCGCTCAGTTGTGCGCGCGCGCGCCCGTTCTTCCCCCTTGTGTGTGGTTTCGTGTGTGTGTGTCTGTGTGCGCGCGTCATTTTGTGTTGTACGTATTTTCGTTTTAACGGTAATTTGCATAAATTGTTGCTTTTATTCTGATTTGAATTCGGAATTTGCATTTTGGCCGCATCGAAGCGCTGTTTGTTGCAGTCATCTGTGCGTGCGTCTGTGTGTGTGTGTGTGCGTATTTTTTATCTGCGGTCGAACATCTGTCCGCTGCTGATCAACGCACAGATTCACAGATCGTATTGTTGTTGTCGCTCCGTTTGCAGCTGATAAGTGCGAGCAAAATTTCACCGCCACACAATTAACAACTCAAGAGAAATATGCAAAAATATTTACAACAACAACAAGAACAACATTCGATTGACAACATTTCAAAGGCAGATTCGTATTAATTAAGGTGAGTTTTTTTCATTCAATGTTAACAGGAATTTATCAGGCTTTGCCTAAGTTATGAGTGTCGAATTGGATTATTTATGAAAGAAAGTAAGCCGAATCGTGGTTTGCTTAATTAAAGGAGAAATGTTCAAAATCAAATTAAAGAGGAAAAATTATGAAAAATATGAATTGGCGAAAATTTATTAGTGCTTCAAATACACTTCGATTCAAATAGTAGTAATGATCCATTTGAATAGGAGGCTTTTAAGGCATTCTTAGTCCTAATGCCGCAAAGCTCTAAGTCCGTTGAACTCAGAGGTCCTCAGCGTGGTCAATCTTTGTTTCGAAGTAGAGGACAGAAGCAGAAAATCCAATGCAGATTAGGTAAACAATCTTTATAGAAAGGCGAAGGCAAGGCGAAGGCAGTTACAGAACTTTTCTTTGCATATAGAAAACATAGGCGTCGAAATCTCTCCAACTGCAGAGTGGCTCGGGAGCTTCGGTCCTGTTACAACTCTTGTACAACAAACAATCTGCTGCTATAGCCTCGTATAACTCCATAAGTGTTGCTATAAGTCCCGTAGGACACACGATCTGCTGCTACAGTCTCCTAGGACTGTTTGACTGCAGTGATTATGGGTCACTGGCAAATTAGTCTACACGCGGCGGGACTGGGAATTCCTCACAGTTCTTTTTGCTGGGAAGCAAAGGAGTGTGAAACATTCGAACACTTGAAATGCGGCTGTGCTGTCTTAGCGTTGAAGAGACTAAATTTCTCAGGAAATTGTCTAATTGATTCCTCAACCATTCTGCTGGAAATAGAAAGACTGAAATGTATCAAGCCTTATTTTCATAATGCGGTTGTTGAAGTGAAGTTGTTGTTATGAAGTTCAAGAAAATTTTTCAAAAGACGAATTTTTTCAACTTCAATTCAAATTCATTTATTTCATAATTTGGGCTAAGGACAATGAAGAAATATTTCTTTATTTATCACTTTTGGAAATTATTATCATAAATTTTTTATTTGGGTTGCAAATAAAACCAAGTCAAAGTATGGGATTTCGAATTTCAATATTCCCCATTGTTGTTTTAAAATTGATTTATTAAATTTAGTAATTATTTTTTTTATTTGTATTAATTAAATTTTTATTTTTAATTTAAGCTGAAGAAAATTAAGAAATATTTCATTATAAGTTATGAAAGTTTTACTTACATATAATAATATGTTTTTACTAGGGCAGCATAACCAAGTCAAAGTATGGTATTTTGAATTTTCAGATACTCCATTAATTTTTCAAAAGAAGAATTCTTTCAACTTCAATTCAAATTCATTTATTTCATAATTTGGGCTAAGGACAATGAAGAAATATTTCTTTATTTATTACTTTTGGAAATTATTACAATCAAATGTTTTACTTGGGCTGCAAAAGAATCATGTCAAAGTATGGTACAGTGCGTTTCAAAATTAAGTGTTGACCATATCTTTTTAACTGTAGAAGTTTGCCATGGTTTTAATACGAGGGCGGGTCAATAAGTCCGTGGCTTTTTGAATTGCCCGCCTCTTAATTGAAATGGCAACACTGCTCCAGTCAACAGTCATCTGTCAGTTGACTTTGTCAAAAATTGAATAAGCTGTGACATTTAGTTTGTTTTTGACAGCCGTTAATATCAGACTACCGCGTTGACTGAGAAGAAAATGGAAAAAAGTGAATTTCGTGTGCACGGGTGCACACATGTGCAGTTTCCATGGCAAAAATCCATGAATTGGGCTACGAATTGCTCCCTCATCCCGCCTATTCACCCGATTTAGCCCCAAGTGACTATTTCTTGTTCCCAAACTTGAGGAAATGGCTCGGCGGAAAGAGATTTGCCTCCAATGACGAAGTCATCTCACAAACAAATGCCTATTTTGAAGACCTCGACAAATCATATTTTTCGGAAGGAATAAAAAAACTGGAGAAACGTTGGGCTAAGTGTATATATCTCAAAGGAGACTACGTTGAAAAATAAAATAACTTTTTATCTAAAAACCTGTGTTTCATTCAAAAAGTCACGGACTTATTGACCCGCCCTCGTATCAGATCATCTTCTACATTAAAATACCGTTTTCGCGTGTGTTACTGTTTTCTTAGTTGGGTACAAGTTTTCGCGGAAATATCAAGAATTAAAAATGATTGCTATGTTTAAAAAAGTTTCAAAGTAGTGTTTTTGGTAAACCATCTAAAGGGTCCAAAAATAAAACCTCCACAAGTCGCAAAATACACGAAAACACCAGTTTCATTTGTGAGGAAGTAGGTCAGTCGATTCAAGAGTTCGGAAATGTTGGCAATGAGCCACGGAGAGGTAGGAAGAGAACCACTCAGAACAAAAGGGATAAGGCGATAGTCCGGATGTTTGATAACATTCCAACTCTTAGCCTGAGACAAACGAAAGAAATATTGTCGCAGGAGAGAGTCGAAGTATCAACGGCCACTATCCGATGCAGGCTTCTGAAATCGGGCATTCCTCATAGAAGTACCATGTCGAAAACGCTATTGGGTGAAAACATGTGGACAATCGTCTGAAATGGGATAGAGAAAATTTAGAGTGGAAACACTGAATTGGTCATCTCAAAGTCGAGATGCAAACCCAATCGAAAATGTTTGGTTCTTAATAAAGCCAAAGCTTAGAGAAAAATAATATCAACAAGAAAACAGTTCATTTTGGCATTAAAACGAATTTCGAGAGGGGTTTCTTTGGAGTGCACTCAAAAATAAGCCAAAGTTGTAACAAAAGGTGCCGAGCTATTACTGACAACAACGGAGACTGGACAAAGTTTTGATAATAATGCGAAAAAGATATTTGCACAGCTTTTCAGAAAATATATATAATTCATTACTATACCTTCTTTTGTGAGTTTTATTAGCAACACTTTATTTTGAAACGCACTGTAACTATTCAACCTGAGTCCCAGGCACTCGCACTTTTTTTGCTAAGTAATACAACACCCATTAAATTATAATTTTAATTGATTTATTTTTTGGGCACAATATAACCTCAATCCATATGTCAACGTAACTTAAGCAAAAATTCACATTTTGGTGATAGACAAAACACACACTTAAAAAATAGATAGAAGAAGAAGGTGTAGTGAGTTTCTGGGACTAAGTGTTTAAAGTTTAAAGTTTAAAGTTTAAGTGTATTAAAATGAAATAAAATTAAATAGAAATAAAAACTTTAATAAGTTCAATAAAATAATAGAAATGTCAAAAATAATATCAAACAAATTTTAAGATTTTATTTAAAAAAAAAAATAACTTAATAACTAACACAATTAACAACAACATAACCTAACCTGACAAAAAAATAAAAAAAAATAAAAATACTCGAATTCATACAAATAAATAAATAAACAAATAAAATGAAAAATAAAATTAAAAAAAAATAAATTCATTAAGGGTTAACATTCCCCATTAAAAATCTGCTACGAAAGGGCAAACAAATAATGAAAATCATTTCCTCATTTCTCTCTCTCACTCTTTCGCAATTTTTTTTTTACTCGGAAATCTAAAGTTCTAAAAACCATAATTCAATTTGTTTCTCTGTACGTTGTTCGCATGTGTAAGTAATTTTTGTCTTCCAAAAGTTAGAAAAATAGTTACAATTTAATAATAGTAAATAATAATATAAAATCTTTGAACTTCTCTCTATAAAACAAAGAGTTTGTTGGACCGTACAACAAACAAAGAATATTAAATTAATATAAACAGATTTGTTTCTAAATCCGAAACTAATAAAAATAGAAGAACGAAATTCGAGGATGCCTTCAGATATATTTTTCTCAGAAATTTTTCTCAGTATTGAAAATTTTCAAGTATATTCAGGGATGAAAATTGTAAAGGATATTTTCTTTGCCTATTTGTCCTTGCGCACCAAAAAATTAAATTTGATAAAACTTTAGGAACTTGTCTCTTTCATCTGATACACATTTTGTACATTGCACTCGACTTTAAAAAAATTGTTTTGAAACATTCATTCCCTTGAAATTTCAAAATCTTAAAAAAAAATCTTCACATCAGAGAGAAAAACTAAAATGCAAGTTTACTACATTCGGCATCTAGTTTTGAGAGTTGAAAGCTAGACCGGAGAAAAAAACGAAAACGTTGCCGTCGACTCACATATGAATCAATCTTTGTCGACAGTCTCAATACGAATATATAGAATTTTTGTCAAATTATTTCGAATTAAACCCTTATTGCACTCTTCTGTTTTCCAATCTTTGCGCCATTCTAATTACTTAAAAAAATATAATAATTATTTGTAATTTATAATCAAACAAAAACGCTAATAAAAACATTACTTTGCTGTTGTAAATTAAATGAAAAACATTTCATTTGAAAATGTGTCCACTTGACGATTTAATAAAAATTCAATTGCAGCCATTAGCATCAAATGTAAAAATCATAAATATCAGAATTTTAAATGCGCCGAGAAGCGCCACGGGCGGCTGCCATATAAATTGCACTTAGCTGTGCACACACACACACATATACATATATAAATATATATTTTAATATAAATATGCATGCATGTCTCCAAGTCAAAATAACTGCAACACTGCATTTCACTACACTAAATGCCATAATTTATGCAAATTTGCATCTAAACGGCCAAATAAAACCATCAAATTAAATCGCAGCGGGTGTGTAAATTTAAATTAAACAACAACAACAACAACAAAAGAGAAACAGTAGTTGTTGCTACTAGAATAAGCCAGCAGCAAAATAAATAAACCAAAAATTTGCATATTCACATGGGCCAACAACAAATAAACAAACAAAACAACAAGCAAACAGCGCAACAAATAAACAAATTTTATTCACACGCACACAGTTGCGCACATTTCACACGCACACGCACAGCGATCAGACGAGCAGCCAGAAGTATCTCTAATTTTTAGAAAACACCAAAGTCGACAAATATTTTGCAAGTTGCGTTTAAAATGCAATAAAACAGTAGCGACAGCAACAATAAAATCGACCAACTGCCGCACAAACGCAGCCAAACCACAAATCGGCGACGGTCGCTGGTGATTGTTGTGCATTGTCGTACTTGATTAATAACGACTTTAGCGTTGGTAAAAGGCATTACAACAAAAACAATAATAATAAATTGCAACAAAAACAACAACAACAAGAATACATTGTGGTAATTTGCCATCAATTTGCATGCAGCTTCCATGCGAAAATTGCATGCGATTTGCTGATGTAGCGAAAATAAATTCAATTTGCCATGCACAAAACGTACCAAAAGCCAACAAAAAAAATCAAAACAACGAAATGAATTAAATCGTGAAACTAGTCTGAAAATTTGAAGGCGTCCCAAATATCGAATGAACGCATCGTGCAGCGCTTCCAACGACTTATTATGCAAAAGCTATACGCGCGCGATTGTGTAATGCTTTGCGAGATTGTAAAACAATTATTTAAGTCAAATTACAATGTGTAGAGTTGTTTTTGTTGTTGTTGTCGATATGTATTTTTCGCTGATTAGTGGCGTGGCGTATGTAGATTTGTTGCCTTAGATTTGGCTTAGTCGTTTATATTGTTGTTGTTGCTTCTAATTGTTGTTGTTGTAAAAATTGTTACATTTATGCATGATTAACAAGATTTTAATTTGTTTGCCACCTGCTGTGCATACGTGTGTGTGAGTGTGTGTGTGTGCGGCGAACGAAAGGCGGCCAGCATTCGTCATACACACAGCGACTGATCGTGTTATCTCTCAAATTTCGAAATGAAAAATAAATGAAATAATACAAAATAAATAATGAAATGCATAGTCGATTAATTTGGCGATTAAAGTGAAGTGCAACAAGTGGCTGCAAGAAACTGCGCTAAAAACAAAATATATAAAAAAGTTGAATTGAATGCGTTCGAAATTTGTTGAATTCGTAGTTTAGTCAAGTTGGAGAATTCAGCTTGCAATGCCCTGTTAAGTCTATAAGAATTCTTAGGTTATTCTTTGTTGGACTCATACATTCTTCGAGTCTTTTTATTCATGTGTAAAAAAAATATTTCATCTTTTTCATTTGGTGAAAAATATCAGGTGTACAACTTTGCTTCCGCCGTTTTCCGATAGGTGGCTGTACCGGCTGAGGCTGGTTGAAATACATAGATGGTAATGCCTTTAAAGTGAGTGTGGACAGTGCCTAACGAATTGTCATCGCCGTTTCAGTGACAGTTGTTCTTGTTTTCGTATTATTCACGCTTGAAAATGTCCGTTTATGTGCCCAATTCTCGCCATTTGCGGGAAGTTTTACTTTTCTGTTACAATTAAAAAAACGTGTCGGGAGTGGTTTCAACGTTTTAAAAATGGAAGAGCGACATGACAAAGTCATCCTCCAACACGACAATGCTCGGCCTCACGTCGCAAAAGTGGTCAAAAAGTACCTGGAAACGCTGAAATGGGAAGTCTTGCCCCACCCGCCGTATTCCCCAGATGTCGCCCCTTCTGACTTCCACCTATTCCGTTCGATGGCACACGGCCTGGCAGATCAACATTTTCAATCCTTCGAAGAATTGGAAAAATGGATTGCTTCATGGATAGCGTCAAAAGAGGACTCCTTTTTTCGAGCCGGGATCCGAAAATTGCCGGAAAGATGGGAGAAAGTTGTCGCTAGCGACGGACAATACTTTGAATAATACGTCTGTAAGCACTTTTTCGCAATAAAGCTTTTAATTTTGGAAAAAACGGCGGAAGCAAAGTTGTACACCTGATACATTTTTCGTTTTATAAAGAAAAGTACTAAAATTTTTTCGTTTTAAACTAATAAAGTTAGAAGCACAAAACTTGAGGATGCAGTAGTGTACTCAATACTTAAAACATTAAAAAAACAACAACAAAAATACGTAACAAAAAATATTCAAGGATGGTTGGTTGGTTGATAGGTTCAAGTGGCGATGTTCTAACATCCCATGAGCGCGTTAGCGCCTTGACCGTAGATAGGCTGTCGGAAAGTATTGTAATGTGGCTTTTGTAGGATATGTCCGTCAATGCCATCCTGCACGCTTCTCTAATAGCGAGCACTTCCGCCTGGAAAACCTCCTACTCCTACTCCGCAGTCCACTTTGGAGCCATCAGTGAAGATTGTGGTACTCGGGTTATTTAGGATGTTCCCTCTCTTCCATTCTAGACGAGAGGGGATATTCAAGGACATTTTCAATACCCATTCGGCCTTGCGTTCCAAACAATTTGGTTTTTTGAAATTTGACATTCATTGCGCTCAATGTTTGATATATATTTTTTTAAATATTAATATGTCCTTAAAATTTCAAAGTCTTTAAACAAAATTCTGACGTCGGAAGTTTATTTTATTTTCTTTTCTTTTATTTTATTTTATTTTGTTTCATTTTATTTTATTTTATTTTATTTTATTTTATTTTATTTTATTTTGTATTTTATTTTATTTTATTTTATTTTATTTTATTTTATTTTATTTTATTTTATTTTATTTTATGTTATTTTATGTTATTTTATTTTGTTTTATTTTATTTTATTTTATTTTATTTTATTTTATTTTATTTTATTTTATTTTATTTTATTTTATTTTATTTTATTTTATTTTATTTTATTTTATTTTAGTTTAGTTTAGTTTCGTTTATTTTATTTTATTTTATTTTAGTTTATTTTATTTTATTTTATTTTATTTTGTTTTATTTTATTTTATTTTATTTTATTTTATTTTATTTTATTTTATTTTATTTTATTTTATTTTATTTTATTTTATTTTGTTTTATTTTGTTTTATTTTGTTTTATTTTATTTTATTTTATTTTATTTTATTTTATTTTATTTTATTTTATTTTATTTTATTTTATTTTATTTTATTTTATTTTATTTTATTTTATTTTATTTTATTTTATTTTATTTTATTTTATTTTATTTTATTTTAATTTATTTTATTTTATTTTATTTTATTTTAATTTATTTTATTTTATTTTATTTTATTTTATTTTATTTTATTTTATTTTATTTTATTTTATTTTATTTTATTTTATTTCATTTTATTTCATTTTATTTTATTTTATTTTATTTTATTTTATTTTATTTTATTTTATTTTATTTTATTTTATTTTATTTTATTTTATTTTATTTACGGTGAAATCCAAACAAAAGTATTTGCGAGTATGCAACCTTTTTTAAACATTAAATAGAAAATAAATAAAACTGTAAACTAACAAAAAATTAGGAGAAATAAAAGAACTTTGCAACTTTGGTCTAAAACGAAACATCTGGCAACACTATTCCAAGTTATTATTACAACATAAACCTGATTTTTTCTCAATTTAAAATGTATCAAGTTTGAAAATTTGTCAAAAAACATTTATAATTTTGTAATGAACCAATTTTCACAATTTTATTAAATAAACAAATAATTATTTACTCATAAAAATGTGCAACAATGGCAATTAGCTAAATGATATAAAATTAATAAATTACATAAAACGTCACAGTAAACACAACAAAAACAACAGCCACATTAATGCTTTCGGCAATTAAATATTTAAAGATAAAATTGACACCTTCACCTAAATGACCCAACTTTAGTGATTTTTTGTGATTTTTGCTTATTTGTTGCTGTTTGGTTTTTTTGTAATTAGAAGTAATTACAACTTGGCTTTTTTTAATTTGTGTGGCATTAGAGACGCAATGCAAACTTTAACTTTACATTGTTAAGTAATTAAACGTTTAAGCAAAAAAGAAGAAACACGCAAAATTTTAATTTTTGCATGCAATGCCAGCGACAGCCGGTCATTGTGCAATGAAGTGAGCAACAACAACAACAACGACAATAACAGCGGCCAAATTAGAAACGGCAAAAAAGGTGAAGAAACGGGCAGACGGTCGCTGGACGGACGGGCTGCTTAAGCGCAGAATTAACGCTGTGAAGCTGACATTTCGAGTACGCGCGCACTCGAACTTCAGTGCGGTTTTGACATTTGATTCGGCGCGGCGCGGCGGTCGTTGACGGTGATCGAGTCGAGGTAGATCGAGGGTTAGGGAATGTGCTGTGATTAATTCTCAGCTTGACAGCAATGGCTTTAACTAATGAATTTCTTTTGGTGTACAATTAAATATTTAAATTTTTAATAAGCAGAAAATCATATGAGGATTTCTGTAATTTTGTTGTTATGTGTTGACGAGTTTTGGTTCAACTGACAACGTCGCACACAAATGATGTCACTGACCAATAGTTAGTAGTTGAAATAATAATTGAATGTTTAGGCTCGAACAGACAATGAGCCAACTTAATAAGATGGCTTGAAATGTCTGAGCCTAAAGTAATTTTAAGGCGTTTTAACTAAAATGCTAATAATTACTGTCAGTTCAACATATAAAGACACACACATTCACAAGCGAATAGTTGTAATAAATTAGGCGCACATTATATTTTAATTGGACAAACTATTGCGTTGAGTTATGTATGAACAACTCAATGAAAGCAATAAGCAACAAACAAATGCGACCACATTTTCGAGTCATAAGTCATGTGCGGCCAGTCGATGGTCGGTTGTTTTCTACTAGTTGTATTGCTTGAGGTGTTTGTGCATGTGTGTGTGTGTGAATTTAACACTTTTTTGCGCATTTCTTTATGCTTCAGGAAGCTGTAACCGGTTGGTGCGTTAACGTTTAAACTCTTATTTATTCATTTCTGCCAATGAGTTATTTTGTTGGCGCTAAAGTTGTAGCTGAAGCTGGTTGGCGTTGTCGTTGTCAGCGATTGATGACAATCATTAAAATGCTGCGAGCGGCATTTTATTACGTTTTCGCGTAATCACAACTGACTGTGCGTTGTCAATACTAATATTTTGCATTTGATGTTGTTGTTGTTATTGCTGATTGTAATTGAAATGAAAGTTTGCAAATTTTAGTTGGTATTCAACAATGTACGACTTGAAGGTGTTACGTTCGAGTTTATGTAATCGTAGTGTTTGTTTAACATATATATTGTTTTTTTTTTGTTTGTGTAATTAAGGACTATAAAAAGGAGAAATGTTTATAAATACGTAAATGCGTTGGAAGTGACTTGGATTTGCATTGGGAAAGTAAAGAGAAAGTAGGAATATGTCTTAAGTAAATTGATTGGACTTGGTATAAGTCTACTTTGGGCTTTGTTTGCCACAATTCTTCCTTTTTTAATCCGTATACAAGCAAACTTTTCTATAAGTACTACATTTGTTAGGTCAAGAGTGGAATATGCGGCTTTCATCTGGAGACTTTGTCTACAACATTTGTTAGATCCACTGGACTGGAATATGCTGCTTTCATCTGGAGACCTTACCCTGCTACCCATTCAATTATTGTTAGGTCCACTGGACTGGAATATGTCGCTTTCATCTGGAGACCTTCATGCTTCCCACTCAAGTCTGTCTACAATCGTTTTTAGGTCCAGGCCGGAATATCCCACTTTCATTTGGGGACCTAACCCTGCTTCCCATTCAAGTCACTTTGTCTACAATGTTTTTTAGGTCCACTGGACTAGAATATGCTGCTTTCATCTGAAGACCTTCACGCTTCCCATTCAAGTCAATTTGTCTACAACATTTATTAGGTCCAGACTGGAGTATCCCACTTTCAGTTGAAAACCTTACTCTGCTTCCCATTTGTCTACAGCCTTTGTTAGGTCCAGGCCGAAATATGCCACTTTCATTTGGGGACCTTATCCTGCTTCCCATTCTAGTCACTTTGTCTACAATCTTTTTTAGGTCCAGACCGGAATATGTCCCTTTCATCTGAAGACCTTCATGCTTCCCATTCAAGTCACTTTGTCTACAACCTTTGTTAGATCCACTGGACTGGAATATGCTCCTTTCATCTGGAGACCCTTACCCTGCTTCCCATTCAAGTCAATTTGTCTACAACATTTGTTGGGTTAGGAAACCTTACCATGCTACCCATTCCCACTCAGACCCTTAGATATGGAAATCCAAAGAAAATTTCTTAAGTATGCCTTTCGCTCTATTTATCTTTCTGAGCCCCAGCCTCCTGACTAGTCTGGACGTTTATTGCTGAGTCTGAAATCACTTGAGAAAAGGAGGTTTCTTTCATTTCTGACATAGTCTATGCAAATATTGACTGCCCCTCTCTTCTGGCCAAAATAGCTTTCATTGCACCCCACACGTTTCTCCCTTTTGTGTTGAGTTCTCTAGAACGCGATATGGCAGTAACCCACCCATTCCTCGAGACTAAGCTGAGTTAAATGCGCTGTTGGCCTCTTTAATCTCTGATCTTTTTGTCTTTAAATCCATGTTCATTTCCTTTCCAAACTCCCAGTTCCCCCTTTAAGTTGGAGTCTTACTCATTTATTAATTAGTCTGTAAGAATTGTTTTCAAAGACTGATATTAAATAAATGAATTGCAATACTGATGCTGATAGCATGGAATATAATTTCAAGGAAAGATAAAATAAAAAATTTGGCAAAGTTTGGTGTTCAAGCTTTAAGTGGGAATCGAACCTACGTCCGCTGCAAAAGGACCTCTGCGCTACCAAGGTTGTGCGGTCTATATAGTAGCTATAATGTTGAATCTTTTAAAGCAATGAGATTCAAATGATTTCAAAATGTTAGCTCATGCCAGTATGATCCATCCCGGTTTGAAGGAGCGGATTTGAGGACCATCAACGGGGAGCTTATGCAGTTCCTCCTTGATGGCCTTCCCGATATCTTTCTGCCCCTCCAGATCGAGATGGATGGTCGGATATTCCTCTGGAAGAATACCTACTTTGATTGCATCAGCAGCTTCGGCGTAGGATGGACCTACCTTCATCCTTTTGGGAGCGGGTTATGCCGCTTCTTTTTCGCTACTGCTGCCGACCGTCTTTGCTTCTACGTTGTCCCCGAGGACCACTTTCAGAGCAACATCGTATGGCTTACCATCCGGCATCAACTTCCGAAGTCTCTTCTTTTGAGAAGTCGTCAGTCGTTTTCTCTTAAGTGAGACGTAATCCGTGCGATATGGCCCCATCGGCTACCAAAGTGGACACCGTGGTCAGGCTTGATTGTGAACAATCACTGTCCATGTGACCTTGAGACGGTTGGTCTCTCCAACCGTCCTTGATCTGGTTTTCAGCGTCACGTTGAGTGTTGACGTCGGTCTGTCCTCCGTCCTTCCCATCCGAGGCGAGTTTTAAGGTGCTCATCATCATCTGGTTCGTCGGCCACCTACTCCGACGAGGTGTTTCGGTGGCCTATGGTGATATAGGGGATCACGTATCATGGCAAGTCCTTCATACTATCAGAGGCGGACCGGTATCGGAAAAGTTCAGTTAGAATACACGCGGATACCCCTGGCTGCAAACCATCCAATGGGCATGGATCACATGACACCCTGGATTAGGGGGGAGTGGGTAAGGATGTTGATAACGAGAGGATAATAGCAGGCGGGAGAAATGGAGGGGAAAGCGTGACTAGTTAGCCAGCCACCTGGTAGGAGACATGACCACAGCCGGGTGGCTGTTTCCAGCGGCCACCACGAGGAGGTCACATTCTGCCAGCTGATTAGCTACCGTTTTCTGTAGGATTTCCAACCGCTAGCGGGAGCCATAAGGCAGAGGGCAGGTAGGCAGAAGACCGCCAGACCGCCGCTTGGGTCAGAACTCGAACCCAGATTTTCTATTACACCCACAAACCATTGAACTATGGCGATCACTTAACACTAGAAAGACCACTTCGGTCATATTGACGATTTTTCATTGTTAAATATCTGTGTTTTCTTAAGTATTTCTATCAAATTTTACTTTGGTGATTTTTATTTTATTGTCGAGAAATTGTTGAAAAATTGATTTATTTTAAAAAATTGTGTATATTTTTTGAATTTATTTTGTAAAAAATTTGCCAAATCCGATGTATACTTTTCGAGTCTGGAAAACTTGTGGTCTTTCTAATGTTAACGGATGAAAATCTATAAAAAGTATTTGTCATCGAAGAAAATAAAACGCACATTTAGATTTTGACTTTTTTGCTTGGCACTTTTGCTTTTTGCGCCTAATTTGCTTTTGTAAATATTTTTATTTCCGCGTCTTCAATTTTTTTACGGTAGAAAAATAGAGTCAAAAACAATAACAACACAGCTACGAGTAGTAAACTTTATAGCAGCGCAGCGTTTAAACATTTTATTTTGCTCTATAAAACTCGCGTACAACAAATAAAATGAAAAAAAAACCAGAATCATTGTAGTTCACATTTTTACGCCAGAATGACTCTTTTTTGTGCGTTAATTTTCTGCTTATTTTCTAAAACACACATACACCCATACATACAGAAATACACACAGACATACGTTTGCTTTGAGGTCTTCAACCTCAACTCAATTGTTTGGAAATACGATAAGTTTTTGTTAGTATTTTGTTGATGTAGTTTGGGTTTATTTTTTCAACTTGCGTGTGATTGTGATTGACTGTTGGATAATGTGAGATTCTTTTGCGGCGATATGCAACAATAAAAATAAAACTAAAAACAAAAAATAGCAATAAAATATCTAAACCAAGTGTTGTGGTAAGAAAATATTGGCGCACGATGGGACACTGGCGAGCAGTCTGACGCAGTCAGCGCACTGACAGACAGACGGACAGTCCAGTGAGACAAGCAAATAAACACACACTTAAGCTGTCAGTGGAAGTCATTAGAATATTTTAATATTTTACCGGCCGCACACACAAGGCGGGTGCGTGGTAGCAACAACAACAGCAACAACAATAGCAACAACACCAGCACATTGGTTTGCGGCGCAGCGACCACAGCGCGCAGTGGCTGTGTGGCATTTGTAATCATTTGAAAAGCGCCCAAGTGCGGCCGGCCAGTCGAATGCTGGTTAGTAGTAGTCTATGTTGTTGTTGTGCTTGTTGTTGTCTACCTATTGTTGATGTTGTAAAGTGGTATCAGTTTTCCCGCATAAAAATTACGTTCGTCATAGGTTGAATTGAATCGAGTCTGACAAATGATAAGTCAAATGCTCATTAATAACAAAAACAAACGTGAGATTACGAAAATAAAAGAAGAAAAAGAGGAAGCATACGAAAAAGAAGAAGAAGACATAGAAGAAGCATCATGAAAAACGACATCATTCAGATTTGTAGGCACATTCGTTCACTCAAAGTATTTTCGACTTTAGGGCGCTTGCAGCAGTTTTGTTGTTTTGTTTGTTGAAATCATTTTTTGCGGCACATTTTTTCACTACGTAAAGCATAAAAATTTAATGAGCAGTTAATATCGTTCGCTGAGATTAATTGTCAGTACCGGCGTGCGTTCATATGATTCTTTTGTTTGTTTTTATTTACTTAAAACTTATTGTTGTTGTTGGTGCTGTTGTTGTGAGGCGCCAGCTAAACAATTTGTCACGAGTTGGACGAGTGAATTCCGAGTGGAATTAGTTGGACGTAAGGACGAGCAGCTGATTGATGAAGTACACTTGTGGTGATGATTTTTTGTTGTTTTTATTTTTCATTTCTTAAGTTGAAAACTAAATTTAATGTATGGAATGAAGTTTCGTAGTTGTTGAGGCCATTAAAATGTGCTGAAGGTGTTGTTTTGCTGATGGCAAATTAACAAAAATATTTCTTAAAAATGTTTGGTGAAGAGTAACAAACATAAACATAAATAAAGGCTTAATTTATTATTAGGTATTTTTTTTTAATTATTATCAATTTTTGACGGTCTGTGTACAATTTGCAATTTGAAAATATTTAATTTAAAATACAAAGTGATGATTTTTTGATTGTTATTATTTTATTTAATTTTTTTTATTTTTAATAATTTAAACAACGAAACAAAAAATAAATAAAATCTAATCAATTTGTAGTGACTTGCATTTTCATAGAGATTTTTAGGCGTGGCAATTTTTTAATGAAATAACGAATAAATATGAAAATTATGTCTCTTATTTATTCCGCTTGGCTCCTTTTCCACTTAGGACCTTAGTGAGGCCTAATGTCTTTTGTTGGTTAAGTTAATCAATTAAAATTCCGCAAGATTGGTTGATTAGTCTATAGCAATCAGTCTTCGATTTTCATCTAATTCCCCTGGGCGCCTTCCTATCAGAAAGTTTATGGTTTGAGTAGAAAACGCAGAGGTTGGTGTCCTTGATAAGCTGATTTTGGTGTATGTATGCGCTGTAACATCCCCCTGCAGGAAATCGAACTGGTCCAAATGTAGTTTTTCAACTGGTTGCTTGACAGTCATAGCTGACATCAGAACCGACTCGTTTCCTTGGAGGAAATTCACGCTTTTAACGTGGCGGTGTCCTAGGCGACAGTCAATTGTCCCCGTCTGCATTTATTTGCAACTAGTCCTAAGTAAAACAGTTTTCAAACCAGTTGCAAAGCAAATAGTTTGCGAACTAGTTTATTCTGGATTTGTTTTCTAATTTATAAAGGACAATAAATAAATTTTATAAAGGAAAATAAAACAATGAAATTTTTAAATATTAATTTTATTTAAAAAATATAATTAAAACAACAAAAATTCATCACAACAAAAATATAGGTGCACGTAAAGATGAACTTCAACTTGTTGATCCACTTCTGTCGAGACTGTTTGGGGCCTGACGCAGTACAACATCCTGACTTCGCCTGCAATAAATAAATAAATAAATTATTTAATAAATAATTACATAAACATAATTACATAAATTTATTAATACATATCATTCGACTGCCGCTTCAACTTGTTGCTTCGCGCTACCACACAAAATTCTAACTGAAATCATTCAAGGCAAAACGTGCAAGTCGAACGAACTTTGAGTCATCAAAACAGACATGTTCGAAAAATGCAAACATTTCTACGTTGTTGTTGTAACAAAAGTATTGTAAGATCAGCTTTAACCGTATTTTGTTGATTATTTCACCTCTGTTTTGTCTTTTCATGTCTCTTCTCGCACGCAGAACGAGAAAGATTACACGCGAACTGACTGACTTCTGCATCCGCTGACAGCTACTTTGACAACTAGTCCAATTGACTTACAAAAAACCAATTGAAAACCCAATGAATTTTTGGAACCAGTTGCCTCAGGTCCGACAGGGCTGTTAGTCCGAATTGGCACTGCTTAGTAGTTGGTATTAGACCGAATATTCGGCTTCGGTGTTCGGCTTATTTGGTTAATTTTAAATCTTCTGCTTTGCTGGGAAAGCTGGGAAATTCGACAAATTGCTCTACAGCTGGTCAGAACTTGCCTTTAGAGGGTTAAAATCTATGACTGACCCCCACTAGTTTTCTTTACTGAACATTTCTTTCAAACATGTTCACAACTTATCTTTAACCCTTAATAAGGCTCCCATACAAAATGGTCGTTTTTACAAAATAGGCTCCCACTGCTCCCAGGTTGCCCCCAGACGGGGCAAATGTAAGATCGACACCCATTTATTTTCCCTTCCAAGTTTTAATCTCCAAGTTTTAATGGGGCTGCTATACAAAACTGATCGTTTTCTATGGAATTGGAATTGTAAATGTAGTAGTAAAGTAAGCGAGAAAACATCGTATCTCAGAAACTACTGAACGGATTTAAATGATTTATTCAGCGATCGCCAACATTCTTGAGTACAAAAAATACAAAATTAATTAAGGTTCAGAAATTTACCACCAGAGGGCGTTTCCCATCGATCGCAGTTGTGATGTTGTCAACTTTTGGGTTTCAAAGCAATAACACTGCACAACAAAATCAAATTTTTTCAAAATAACAAGGTTCTGACTATGGATTCTGGTAGAGGGGACAAAAAAAACGTGTATCGGCGTTTTGAAAGTTTACATCTGCATTTTTTTTAGGGGGGTCGAAGTTTTCCCCTTTTCGCGCATTCTTATGGTGAATCGGCATACGAAAACTATGTAACATCACATTTAGGTATATGATGTGTTCGGCAACTTGGTGTAAAACACTACGAGGAACATTTTTGTGGAGCACTTTAACCCTGTAGCTCCTATTTTTATGGATCAATTTGACCCTTTTTTTCTACAATGCCAAAAATGTCCGGTAAAACAGGACTTTTTAAGAACAAAATGTACCACAAAAATATTCGCTATAAAATTCTACTATAGGTCTCTGAATACATCAAAGCTCAGAAACTAACTTAAATGCCAGAATCAAGCCAAAACTGAAAATGTTCCAGATCGATTTAAAAAAGCTCTTTTGCCTTTTGTATCAGTTTCCTTTCTAGTATTCACATTCTTGCGTATAAGAGGCGGAACAATCGGTTACAATATGCAGGCATGTTTCTTCGTCTTTCATACAAAATCTGCATAGTTCCCTATCTGTGATTCCCAGACGCGCTTTTTGCATATATTTAGCAGATATTATCCACTCGGGATCTCTCTTTAGGTCCAGAAGGTACCTTAGATTTTCTTACAGAATATGCCGAAAAAAATAGTTTGGAACAGCGTTGGACCATTTATAGGTTAGGTTAGGTAAGACAGGCGGCTTGCTGGTTTTTAGCAAGTACACTCGGAGGCCCCAAAGGCCCATTGTGATGCCCGATCCATTTATGGTTTGCCCAATTTGTGATTTCCTGTTTGTCTGTAATGAGTCTTGCTGACAGCTATGATCGGTTCAGGTCCATAGATTCGCTTTTGCCAACTGGGTCACTTCCTCATTGCCATTGTGTTCACAGTGCACAGGAACCCAGTATATTACGGCCCGCTTTTCCTTTTATATTTCTTGAAGAATATTTATTATCTCCCAGACCAATTTAGAATCAAATGTCATCGAGTTCAGAGCCTTTCTTGTAGACTAACTATTGACCCCAACAATTTTAGCTCTAACATTGTTTCCATACTTCAAAATTTTCCTCCACAAATGTGCTTAGATTTAATTGTTTGTATCTTTTAAATCAGAAGTTCAGCACAATTTCTCCATATTCGTTTAGATTTTGCGCCATGCTTTTTGTTCGAGTTCTACTGTACATTTCCTCACCAAAAACAACACTGACTTATGGCATTTCGGCGCTTCTCCAGTAGCGAATTTTTATGATATTCGCCACTGACATAATAAATTTTTCTTTTAACAACCAGCTGAAGTGTAGGACCGCCGATTCTTATCTGAAGATAATCTCAAATTAAATTTCTTGGCATTTTTGTTGCTGTCGGAATCCAAAGCGTACACCAATAATTGAGTAATAGCTGGCAACAATTGAGCGCTGTAAAACAACACAAGCTATAGCAACAAACCACCAACACCATCGCCACCACCGCCAACCACAACAACAACAACAATACAGCTAGCAATCTGTAGCAGCGATCGCTTTAAGTCACTGACCGCATCAATTTAATTCAGAAGATGCCATTTCTGCGCGCTTTTGTTGTATTTGTTGGTACCTTTTGTACACATTCGTACCTTCTTACATACATATATATGTGCGTCAGTTTGTCTTTTTGTATGTATGAATTTTTTTTCATCAACATTTATACGATTCAATTGAGTGAACGCCTTGAACTTCCGCTCGCCGAGTTCAAGAAGTCTTTTGTTTTCTTCAACAACTCAGCACCAGTGTGGCTTATACAACAAATACAACAACAACAACAACAACAACAACAACAACAACAAAAACAAATCAAAATAAAATACGCAGAAAAAACAGAGCAGCCAAGAGCAGAAAACACTTGTAAGCTGAAGCGTTGGTAAAAATGTAAGAACGCAACTGCGACTGCGCGACTGGGCCAATGTCTGCGGCTGCGTCTGGGTCTGGGGTTGAGCGCGAAGTGCGAATTGCGCGGTTCATGTCGAAGGCAGGAAGGTACGTTTCACACTTCATGGCCTATGGCCGGCGCAGGGAACGCAAGCCAACAAAAATAGTATAAACGAAGCTAGAACTAAAGTTGAGTTGGTTGATTTTGTGCGAAGACACTCGAACTGCCGCTCAGGATGCTTCTTGGACAACAACGTTCAAAGTAGACGAGAGCAGTGAAAAGGGAACGCAGTCCAAATGACTTTTAATTAAAATTTGCATAGGGAAACTTGTACCGACAACTTCGGCCTTTTGGGCGAATGCGTACAACAAAAAAAAAAAAAACAGAAAAGAAAAGAATGAAAAACGCGCTGCGGTAAGTACGGCCGCCCCCTTCAGACGGCACTGCAGTCAACTATTTGCATGCATTCAAGTGCAGCTTTATATGTTCGCGGGTCTGTTTGTCTGGCTGTCTGTTCGTATGTAAGGGGCACTGCGGTTCAGTAAGATGGCAAAAATGCCATCAACGTTAAATGTGAAATTGTGTGAAAAGTGCTCGTCGAGTTTAACTTTAATGACCGCGTGTGAAAAATCTCAGCCAACCAGAGCCAGTCTCAGCCACTTGGCACTTGAAGCTTTCGGCGCTCGACGCCATTGACAGCCACATAACAGCTGCCAGTGTGTGTGTGTGTGTGTGTAAGCTGTTGAAAATCGATAGTGCCTGCCTTTGTGTTAAACTTGGCTTGGTGCATTTTTCTGTTGTTGTTTTTGTAGGCATTTTTTTTGCCTTGTATTTATTTATTTTCCCTCCACCATGTCGTACACCAAAATGTTGTTAAAAGATTTATGAGCAAATAACATGTTGCCAGCAACTTGCAAATGCAGCGCGTTCCCGCGGGAGTCGGCCCAACCAGACCAGACCAGACCAGCGCTGTGCAGCTGAGAAAAATTGCTGTGAAAAAAGTTGAAAAAAAAAAATTTGAAAAAAATCACACACGTATGTGTTGGTCATTGAAATTGTTTGACAGTTGATCTGTGTGCCTTCATATGTAATTTTTATTTTTATTAACGAGTGAAAATTACAATTCTTTGCTGTTGGGTCATTTTCAAATTGTTGCAATGCAGCAAAGGCGAGTGAGGTGAAGAAGGTAGGAGAAGAAAAGTTCTCACACATTTTTAAGATCAGCTGAGAGAGTATGCATTTAGGTAGTGAGATCAGCTTAGAGAGGCTTAAAGATCAGCTTAGAGAGTATGAAATCACGTATTGAGAAGTGAGTCAAAGAAAAATTTTTAATTCAAGAAGTGCTTCGTTAAAAATTAAAAAAACAAAAATAAGAGAAAAATTGTCTGCCTGAAGAATTTCGATTTAACCCTTCGCTGCATGGCATTGCATATATGCAATGTTACCTTTTCATAGGTTTGGAAACTATTCTATTCACCATTTTACAGTCATTCATCCTTCAGTTGTGTCTTTTATGTTAAAACATTTGATTACTAACGGAATTTTGGGATTAACATTGAAAGTATGTACAAAAGAATCGAAAAAGCAACAAGTGTTTTGATTTGGTGAATTAATTTCGGTTATTGATGGCGATGGTGATATGACGATTGCCGTAGCTCAGCTGTTCAGTGAAGTCCGAAATCTGTTCGACTCCCCGTAGTAGCCAACACTAAAATATTGATAAAACCTACTTTCATTTTGGCGGTAGCGTTCGCACCAGGGTACGGAAAATGTCCGCAAAACTTTTTTCATAGATACAGGAATTCAACAAAATTTCATTTTTACCATCTGAATTTAACAAGCAACAAGAATTATATGACAAAAATGTGAAGCGTTAAAAGTATTTTTCTTTTTAACACAAAATTGTTCAGATTATTAAATTTTTTAAAAGTATTAAATTTTAAACTTAACACTAGAAAGACCGCAAGTTTTTTATACCTACAAATACTATAATATCATATTTGCTGATATCTCGAAAAGTACACATCGAATTTGGCTAATTTTTTACAAAATAAATTAAAAAAAATATAAATATATAATTATTCAAGATAAAAAATAAAAGTCACCAAACTAAAAGATGATAGAAATGCTAAAGAAGAAAAGAATAGAAAAATAAAAAAAGGTGAGAAAATTAAAATATTTAAAATCAAGAGCCGAAATTTAAAAAAATAATAACTAAAAATCAAAAATCCCCAAAATGATCGCAATGGTTTTCTAGTGTTAAACAAGCAATAGTCTCGTCACTCAAAATGGAAATAAATTTGTAAAAAACAAATACAATGAAATACTTTATTAACCCATTAGCGCCCAATGTACCCATTTGGGAACACTTACTTAAACGAGCTTATTATTCAAAGGCAACAATATATCGAGCTTTCGATAAAATTTCGAATGCGAATCGAACATCGTGGGATGGATGTGCATTGCTTCCTTGAATGTCACAACATTCCGCTGTGCCCAATGATCCCATTTGGAGCAATATTAAAATGGAACCAAAAAATATTTTATTTACGTGTTTATATTCGAACTTGTTTTTTAATAAAAATTCTGCCATTTCTTTGAGAAAATTAGCTCGAAAGTCGAAAAAAAAAATTGGGCACTAATTGGTTAAGCATAGTCAGAAAGATTCAATTTAAATCCAATGAACATTCAGTAACCATTTTGAAGATAGTTTCATTGTGTTTTTATTATGGAAAACCTTTTCCTTATGGGCAAAAAACTGGGACAGTCGCTTTTTACGTGATTTTCTTGAGGCAAATTTTTCACTAGCAAAATTATTGGTTTTAGACAGAAACAGGTGGTAATCAGTTCTGGAAACCAGGTTTGAACTATAGGATGGATCCATAAGAATCTCCCAACTTTGGACCCTAAGCTTCTGGTGACTCACTATTGAAGCATGTGACCTTTGGTTGTTTTGGGGGGAACACATCTTCTCTCCTATTGGCTAAGGCTGGCTGCATCTGAGCCATTGCCTCCTTCAGGCAGTCCAATTGTTAACAGTACAGGTCCGAATTAATAGTTTGGCCACAATGGGACAGTTCACAGTAGAAAAATCACACAATTCACTACATATCCCTTCAAATAAACAGCACAAACTATAGAATTTAGTGTATTTTCTCTTTCATTTTTGACGTGCTTTCAGGCAAAACAGAGTCAACCAATCAGAAAACTGTCTGAAAAGTGTTTTTAGTACCAAGTTTTATCTTTCTAACATCATCTACTTAAACTCGATTGCAGTTAAACAGCCCGAGATACAGATTACTAAAACCATCTATTGGGAAAAATAATTGTTTTCTATATACCAAAACTTGCATTATAATTTTTCTATTCATGAAATTTTCCACTTGTACGAGGATTGCTTTTTATATTTTTTCAAAAAGGATGAAAATGCATTCTGTTTTAATCAAAAATGAATTTATTGCTTTCTTTCTATTCTCCTTGAAGATTTATATACTTTTGAATGCACTCAAATCAATTGTCGAAGCACGTTTTCCACTCGGATTGAGACACCTCCAAAACATGGTTTTTGAATGCTTCAGCAGCATCTTCTGTCGATGAAAATCGTTGACCATGCATTTTTTTTTTGATGTGAGGAAATAAAAAGAAGTCATTGGGTGCTAGGTCAGAGCTGTATGGCGGATGACCAATTAAATCGATGCTTTGGTCGATCAAATGGCGGTTGGTTTGAGGCGATGTGTGAGAACGCGCATTGTCCTTTTGAAGAATGATTCGGCGTCGGCGGTTGTTTTTCCGTATTTCATTGAACACATCTGTCCAACAAATTGTTGTGTACCACTCAGAATTGACCGTTCTACGTTGTTCTAATGACACAGTAGCCACATGACCGTTTTGACGAAGAAACAGGCGACTATTTACTTCGATGTGCTGCATGCCCTAACAACTTTTGTTGGATTTGGCTCGTCTTGGAAGACCCACACGGTCGATTGTTGTTTTGTTTCGGGCTTATACGCATATATCCATGATTTGTCATCTGTCCCGATGTTACAATAGTCTTTCGAAGTACCGTGATCGAATTTTTCCATTATTTCTTTGCACAATCGACACGAGCCTTTTTTTGAGCGATTGTTAAATTATGCGGGATCCAACAGGTAAATGTTCATACAATATCGAAAGTATGGCCGTGGAAGTAACGCCCAAGGATGCCTCTATCTCATTGTATGTCACATAACGATCTTTCATTATCAGTTGACGCACAGCAGCGATAGTTTCTGGCACAATGACCGATTTTGGACGACCTTAACGAAATTCGTCCTGGAGCGAACGGCGACCACGCTTGAATTCGTTAAACCAGTTATTAATGGTATTGAGGGTTGGTGCTTCATCACCAAATGTTGAATGAAGGCAATCGAAGCACTGTTGTTGAGATAATTCACTTCGCAAATTGTAAAAAAAGGCATTTTTTGACCGAGATGAATTTTTCAAGTCAGTGTAAACAACACAAATAGCGCTTGAACATCAAAATGTTCTAAGCAAATTTATGGCAAAAAATTACTAACTTTTCAATGGCAATCTCAGATTTTTCGAAAACTTACTAGACCATCTCTATTGAAAAAATATAAAAGGCAGCCTACGTATACAGTAACTTTTAAACTGATCTTAGAACACCATTTTGGTTAACAAAACCTACATTTTTAGCGAATGGATATACTGGCCCACGCTAATTATAACTCTGAACCAATCAACCCTAACTTCATTGAACTTGACTCAAACCAAAGATATCTAATCAAACTAATTGAATGTCATCAAACTTGACCCAAACGAAATTAAAAAAATGCACTCAAACTAATCGAATATAACATAATCCAAGTTGACTCAAACTAGTCTTGGATATTAAAATACTACATACAGCAAGTCTGATCGTTTGAAGGACACCACCGCATGAAATGACGAATACACTTGCGCAATTGCTTTGCAAAATTAAAGCAGCACGACAATGAAAAGTATAATCATACAAATTCAAAACAAAATACAATAAAATTTGTAATAAACACAAAGTCAGCCAATGAATAGTTGAGCAATACGAGCTAAAATAAAAATCAAAATATATCTTCTCTTCATTTAACTGAAGCCGAAATAAAAAAACAGTAAACCTGAAAAGAAACAAAATTCATGCACAGCAATAACACAAAAATCCTCAACAAAAATTAACACAAAATAAAAGAATAAAAAACCATTGAAACAAAAGCAGCCAAATACTGCCGATCAACTAAATAATTGCACTCGCATAACCTGAACAAGCGCTAAAAAAAAATAAAAAATAATTAAGCAGCAATCCAAGTGATGAAGCAATGAAGCGAGCGTCATCAATGAACTGCCAAGATCTAAAAATACAGACGAAAACTAATCAAATGAGAATCAAACACAAAATGAACAGACACAAAATTTAGTCGAGTTGAACAAAATACGAAAAAAGATACAAATAAAAAGAAGCAAAAAACACATTTAGAAGCGCAAAGAAAGATAGAAAAACAATATAGACGGACTGCTGAGTTATGCTGGGCGACCGGTGGGTTATGGGAGGAAGCGACTGTGCATATAAGATGAACGTAGAGCTGACAACTGGCTGCTGACTGCGATGATGCGCTGCGAACTGCCAGTTCGATCACCTGGCATCAAGAATAGCAACAACAACAACAACCACACTAATAATAATAAGTATCAATAACAACAGCGATAGCAACAGCGTTAGCATCATCAGCGCTGATAATTGCGTAATAACGCTCAACAAAAGTCAATGCAGCAACAATGAAAACAACAATTACAACAACAACGAAGACAACAACAAGTAACACAAACCAAATAACCCAAAATGAGTTGAGCACGTTTTCCATTTTTGTTTGAGTTTGCTTGTTGTGGTTTTTTTTTAATTTTTTTTGCTTATTTTAAATAAATTTCGAAGCAACAAGTACAATTTTATTTAGATATTATGTATTTTTGTTGTTGTTGTTTTTTGTGTGCAGTAGCTGTCGCTTGGCACATCTGCCAAAGTCTGCCGACAAGCTTTGGCAATGGCTGACTGCTTTCCTCTTCCTCTTCCTCCTCCTCTTCTTCTTCTTCTGCTTCTCTTTCTTCTTTAATTTTTTTCTGTCAAATTTCATGTCTTAATACCTTAGTGCAACAAAAATGCCGCTAAAGTTGTTGCTGTTATCAGCAAAATGAACATTTCAATTTGTTGTTGTTGGCCATTGGCGCATTTGTTGCTGTTTCATTTTATTTCATAATAGCATCGCTAAAACGTGAACGTGATTGTGATTTTGTTGGAGTGCGCAATCTAAAGCGAATTTAACTGTTTTGTTCACTATTTGAAGTTCGATTGTTTCTGTTGTCTGTGGCCCTGTCGCGAGTTTGTTGCTTAAGTCTTTTGTTTGGCGCATTTACATTTCGCTTTATTTTCTTTTGGCTTTTTACTGTCGCTCACCTAAATTCACAGCCACGCTCACATTTTATGGTTGGAGTTTTAAGAAAAGTTTATTAAAAATGTGAAAATGTGTGCAGATTTTTCCACTCGCGCCAGTGTGAGCCCTGAGTGGCGCACAATTAGTACACAATTTTATTATTTCAGTTTCATGTAATTTTTTGCTTGTAGTTATTCTTGTTGGCATTTGTTGTTGTTGTTCTTGTTCTTGGTATATGCAAAGTGTGTGTGCTGTAGCTGTTCAAGTGTCATTCTTTTAGTGCGCGCGCGCCATAAAATGAAATGAAAATATTCCAAGTGCTCGAGTTGGTATAGAATTGAACAAAGTGTTTGCGACGTTCTTTCGATTTGTGTTTAACAAAGCGTGATTCCCCTGCAGACTACGCATGCTGCTTTTGCTTAGCTCCCTCTTGAAATTTAAGCACACGCAGCTGGCTGTTTTTCTTTGACTTTTTGCCACGCCTCATACGCGCCTGCTGCTTCTTTGCCAGCTGTCAGCGTGCTGTACCTATGCACTCGCGGCCGGTTGGCGTATCGGCGATGTGAAATTGCATGTTTGACATCAGGTCGTTAAACTTTTTTTTGCACTCAAATTGCTTGCTGGTAGTTGAAAGGTTTTGCAAGTTACTGAACTTGAAGTGTAGGAACGAACTCATAAATACATATTTTCTTATATTTCTATAAAATATATAGTATAAACATTTATATTATTTTAAAATAGATGCTCACAAGATTGAACTTTTGCAAATTTGAATAGAATTTGAGAAAAAATCGAACCTCAAGTTTTAAAAAGGTAGAGCAATTGCTCTAAACTTTACAAATTAAGGTTTCTATGAAATTTTTAGCATTGTCACCTTTGCCAACCCAACCGCAATTGCCATTACAAAACTATGAAAAATTTCCATAATTAAAAAACTGTAAAACTATTAATCTCAAAAATGTGAGCATTGAAACTCGCCACTTACAGCACTGGACTCGATTTATTTCAGACTTTAAAAAACTTAAGTAAACACCTAAATACTCAACATTCACAAAAACCTAACGCATTTTTTAAATATTAAATAAAATTTGCCACCCAGGCACAAACGAAAAACAATAAAAAAACATTTTGTATTTAACACTTGACTACACTTATTCGCCTTATTCGCATGGCCAGCTGCTAAGCACAGCTTTGACCACACTTTATGCCGGATTGCATGCACTCAAGTATTTTACAAACTTTGGTCAACCACATTCAGTGCAACCGAATTGCAAACCTGCCGCCAGTCAGCGAATAGTTGGCGGCTCGCGTTACTGTCAAATGGCAAACAAATTGCACAGAGACTCATGTAGACATACACACACATTCACACATACATAGATAGATTTTTTTTAAGATAGCAAAAACATGCAACAAATTTTGACCATAGTTTCGTTATCGGTGGCATGGCACATGTGCAGCAACGCAAACGAGCGCATGAATAGACATTAGATTGTTGTTTAATTGTTGTTGTTCGTGTTGTTGTTGCATGGAGCACACGTCGACGCATGCCGGTGACAAGCGTGGGGCGGCACAATTCCTTGCAGCATGCACCGAGCGCCGCCAAAAAACCGGCCCCATACATTTCCTGTTGCGTCGCCCTCGTTGCTTTCATTAAAATCGAAATAATTATGCGACAAGCACTGTTGCAAGTGTTCGCCAAGTGGTTGTCACTGCGTGCGTTTCTTGTTGTTTGTTTTTTCTGTTGTCTGCAAGAAACCGAAAAAAAATTAATCTGTCATATTTTTCGCTGAAATGTCGCACTTGTGCGCATTGAATGCTTTGGCTGTTAAAGTAGCCGAAAATTGAGAGCACGCGCCTACAACGAACAACGAACTGTTGACTGCCGTTGAATGTCGCTCTGAAAGCTACAGAAAAGTTACTATTACAAAACAAAAAAGACTAGAAATGATTAATTATGCTGCACAGATGGCAATAAGTTTGTTTGACTGGCGGCATTTGTGTTTTTTTGTTGCATGCGTTGACAAAGCATGTTTAATTAATTTTACAGGTGATTGTATTTTGTATTTTGAAAAATGTTGTGCGTAATTTGAGTCATGTTGAAATGCAGGGCTAAGCTTTCAGAAAATATGAAAAATGTTTTATAAATTGAAAGTGAAAATCTGGATTTGACTGAAAGGCGTTTTGACCAGTTACCATTCCCTTTCAGGTTTTAGGTTGAGTTTTTTCAACTGTTGTGGTTGAATTTGACTTAGAATGGAGCTGAAGTTTTACGAAATAGGATCAGAAAAGTTTTCAAGTTTCAGTCTTCATTTCTTTAATTTTTTTTTAATATTTGAAAACATAACCTAAGGACATGAGTTTCCAATCGAAATCAATTTAACTTGAAGTTGTTTCTTTGTGATGCCCCGAACACAGAGACGACGGCAGCGACGCGACTGCATCTGTCCAAATGTAGAATCAGAACTTTTGTATTAAAGATGATTTTAACGACCGCAATTATCGCTGTCGCCAAACATGGAGCTAACTATTTTCAATTTTGTAGACGACAAAACCAAAGCAATTGGCATCAATGCTGAAAACACAAATTTTCAATGCGCTGGCTTCTCATCCCAGGGGCCCTAGGTTCGAATCTCAGTTCGGGCTGGTGCAATACTAGTCTACTTCTTCTCCACATGAAGCAGATGAGAATTACAGGAATCACGAATCGTGAAAGGCAAATTGCCAAAATCTCCATTCGGATTCGATGTAAAACTATAGGTCCCCCTTCCTCATCCGTTTTAAATATGTGTTGTACACATGTTGAAAAAACAGTGTTGCATACACATTTCAAACAGTTGGAATTTGTGGTATCACAATGGGCCCGTAGAGAGGCCTAAGTATGTATTATACAGACGCAGAAACTACAACCTATCCGCCTTGAGATTTCCAATCGAACTCTTTTCAACTTGAAGTCGTTTCTTTTTAAAAATTGGAATGAGATTATGTGGTCAACCTACGGCTAAACCACGGTTAAACTACCTAGGAATTTACTCCACATATTTCAATTCACTATTTGGATTTAGCATAAACTCTTCTTTTGATATAAGACTTTCGCTATGTGGGCTCTCCAATAGGGATAAGTCAATGTTAACAGATTTTGGCAGCCAAGTTGTATCGGCGTCGTTAATTAAATCTATTATTATTTAGTCACAGTTGTCAAATCACCACTGCAAGTTTGACTGACAATTAATCCTTTCGGTACTTCTTTTTGTTTTTAACTTTAAAAATCATTATTTTCCATTTTATTACTGTTTAAGCCTACATAATGAATAATCAAAAGTAATTTTTTAAAATATTGTTCAAAAAAGTGGTTTTTGGGCATCATGAAATATGGCAAATAGTAAGAAATAAAAAAATCGTACAGCCTTAGTGAACTATATTTGGGATCTAACTTTTTTACACTTATTAAAGCAATAAATATCTAGATTACTTACATAAACCTAGAAAATAAATTGATTTTTGTAATAGAATAAATAAAAGTACGAAGTGACCTCTTTTTGTAAAATACGCAGCTCGATAGGACATTCTGAACCCTTACAATTTACTTGGTACACTAATCAAAATATTTTTTTCATTATTTGGTATAAAAACCTTCAGAGAAAAATACAAAAATTTAAAAATATAGTATAAACAAGTTTTTGACCCAAAAAAGGCACTGAAAAGAGGCTATGCCATATGGCATAGAATAACCGAAAGGGTTAAGTAGCATTTCCAAATGATAGCCATCAAAGTCGACTCTTCAGTGTTTGGTGACAAAACTTGAGGTAACTGCTTCGGCTAAACAATGAGTCAAGTTCAAACAATTAATCAATGGATCAATCAATCAATCAATTAAAAAATCAATGAATGAATGAATGAATGAATGAAAATGAATCAATAAATCAATCAATCAATTAATCAATCAATCAATCAATTAGTCAGTCAACCAATCAATCAATCAATCAATCAATCAATAAACCAATCAATCAATCAATCAATAAATCAACTAATCAATCAATCAAGTAATCAATCAGTCAATCAATCAATCAATCCAGGAAACAATCAATCAATCAATCCAGGAAACAATCAATCAATCAATAAATCAATTAATCAATCAATCAATTAATCAATCAATCAATTAATCAATCAATCAATCAATCAATCAACCAATCAATCATTTTAATTCAATTCAATTCAATTCAGTTCAATTAAATTCAATTCAATTCAATTCAATTCAATTCAATTCAACTCAATTCAATTCAATCGGCTGAAAATATGGTCGCAGTCTTTGTGTCTGCTAGAGTCTATCAAGAAGAAGATGGAGGACGTTGGGAAAATCAGTCTTTACCGACATTGAAGGCATAGTAAAATGCACCCTGGGTTTACTCTCTGCCTTCATTCATCTCTCGGAGTGGCTTTAAATAATACTAAACGTAGTAAGTAGTACTAAACGGGAATAGTGACAATAAAACGGCCTTCTTGCGCTAATTGGGGCAACCAACCAACCAACCATTATATATTGTTGAGAGTGTCAATGGACAAAGGCATTGATGCACATTGTACCTCAAAATTTTATTAGACTTTTTATAGTGAGGCTTTTTGAAATTGCAAGTCAATAGAACAAATAATTTCGTTCTTTCCCATACCTCATGCATAGCTTGTTTTATTCTATTTTATCATCGACTCGGTCTTTCTGGAAAACCCTATTTTACGCGCGACTTTTACAGTCCCTTAGTTGAAGCTCCATTGGACAGCTTGTTTAAGTCATCACTTCTTGACCAGTAAAGTTTGCAGAAGCTGCGGAGGTGAATAACAGGTGGAAACTACTATATACAACACTTTCACACACAAGTTGAATTCTTTCATATTCTCTCCTTTATTTAGAGATCGAACTGGTTTGCAACGGATTGAGACTGTTGGTTAGCTTCAGAAGAATATAAGAATTGATTTACAATGGGACATTTCGACTTCTGAGTGGAAATGCGGTCTGTGTCGCAGACACCCTTTCCTACGTTACCTAACCTAACTAACCCGTAACTAACTTAACCTAATTTTAACTTACAGCTGCAACTGTTGTGTTGCAGCTGTAAGTCTTATAGTATTTTGAGATAAAATTATTTTAAAGATTACTCAGTTTTAGAAATTAAACTGTTTACTGAAGTTTTTACAAAAGTTGAAAGTTAAACTGGTACATCACGCACTGTTATATAAAAAAGTAAATCGGTGCAATATTTTTTATTTTTTTTTTATTTTGTCACTTTTAATTTCCGGACTTGTTTGTCACATTCAATTTCAGTCATCAGTGACATAAAAAGTCATTGCCCGAAATTGATTAATAACACCGAAATTTCACTTCTTACACACACACACACACTCACTCATATACTCGCTCGCTTTATGAACAGATCGAAATCTCATTCACGCGTGCAATTAAATAATAACTTTTTTTTTCTATCTCTCTCTCCCTCCAATTAATCCTCTTTCACCCAAATGCCACCAACAAACATTATGTAATTTATAAATTTTAAGCCGCAAAACAAAAAACCAAAAACAAACAAAAAAAAACAATTCAAATAAAAATAGATTGAAAATGAAAATCGCATTGCCACGTTGCCATATTGTCTCGTGGTCGTTCAATACGTAGCACAGCTAAATTGTGTGCATGCAATTGTTGTTGTTGTTGTTGTTGGCGGCTGATTTTGTGGCTGCCATGCCACATTAATGTCGACGTGGGTTAATCACTTCAATGTATTGAATTTTATTGTCGTATCGATTCCATCAGCCAAAGTGTCTCTGTGTCTATGTGTCTGTGTGTCTGTGTGTGTGTGTCGCGCCGTGAGCGTCTCAATTGTGTTGAAGTTGTGCGGTTTGAGTTTGTTGCTACCAAGCCATGTTAACTTTAATTGGTTTTCGTCATCAAATCGTCAAATTGTCAAATTGTCGAAACGTGATTTCGGTGCGGCAAATGACATTTGACATTATTTTGCGGCTAAAGGTGTGTTGCGCTGCCGATGACTGCCTATGGGTGTTATACATATATGTGTGTGTGTGTGTATTTGTGTTGGGTATTTTAAACTTTAGCGTTTGACAGTGGAAGTGTTGGGATTTTGTGGGTTTTTGGAAGCAGCAGGAAATGGATTTGCAGATTGTTGGACGTATCGATTGAGCGATCTAACTGTGTTTTATTGCTCAATTATTGGGTGCTCCATAATTGAGTGCAATTGATTAGCATAACCACATCTAGGGTTGCCAGATGTGCCTTAAAAGTAGTTAAGGTTTTTAAGAGTTTTTAGTTGTTCGATGCAGTTTGAGTTTAAATTTTATTTTTCGTGGCAATTTCAAACTATCTACATGCAAATATGTTGTTTTTGCAAATTGCAT